>JABJVO010000115.1:25725919-25773826 GCA_026770805.1 Boulengeromyrus knoepffleri
TTTTTTCGAACTGGTTGGTTTGACTTTTAAGAAATTCGAGTTCTAATGAGTTCGAGAACTGAGGTACCACTGTATTTAGTAAATTTTCCCGCAAAACTGAAACATGAAGAACATGGTGATGGCAGTTAATATGTAATAACTCCATAAACCCAAACAATATACGATACTGTGCAAAAATCTTAGCCAGTCATAGAAAATGATATTTACTGCCCAACTTGTTTAGTCAATCAATACCTTATTGAGGTATTTAACAAATTAAGTAAATTAATTTATTGAACTGGTGGAAAATGTATCAAATACTTGGAAATTCTAAGGTTCCTCTAGAGAGAGGTTTGAGAAGAAAAACAGTGTTCATCAACCTATCCAACAAGATATCAGTTAACAGAAGATATTCGTTTTTATCTTAATGTTAATTTGCGTATGTTCTAATGTTAGATTGTGTTAAATTCTGAGCAAATATGGATTTACCACCCAGATAAACAGCCTCAAAACTTTTGCATTGTATCTATGAAAAAACCAGAGTCCTAGGTACAACAGGTATGTATTATTTTTAAATTGAAAGTAAAGCCAAGGAATTGGAATACATTTGAATCAAAGATTAAATGAAAAGACGTAAAACAAAAATGCTCATTTGTTTATGAAATCAAATAAGCTTTTAATTATGACAATTCCTTTTATAAACTATATCAGATTTTTTTCCAGCACTTTTTCCAAACTGAACCATCCAGAGAAGTTATTACAAGATTCTAAATTGACAGTTTATCTAATAGATCTTGCTAGGGGTGCATCGATACTGATACTAGTATGGGCTCCGATACAGTACTCATGTACTCATACTCATCCTTGTGACAGTGTGTTGATGCCTATAACTGATACCATGTGATGACTTATCAGGGTCAGCCTCAGTATAGGGTGCCTTCGTGACACACATATCTTCCAAAAAAGGTGCTTTAATTCATAAATTAATTGGATATTTAATTTTAACAGGGTGGACATGTTCAGCTTAACCACCGGCAAGTATATACACAATATGTGGAAAAATGTGTACAAGATTAAGATTCACTTTATAGATCCCAGGGAGAAATTCTGGTGCATACAGCAGCGAGCATAAATGCTTGGTGTCTTTGCAGGAGTTATGTTCATTTCATTGAGGGGAAGACGACGCCGATGGCCCGTGACATGTTTTAAAATCATAAATCCTAATGAAATCCAGAATTTTCCACAGAGCCCCCCCTCAAAAAAAAAAATATCCAAGAGCACAAAATTACATAAATATTTTAACATTTTTCAACTTTATTGCAAGTATCCCACAATAAATTGATATGTATTATAAGATATTTGCTCAATGTTTCGTTAGTCATTTTTTTCTCAACTCTGTAACTCTCACGCTGGATATTATGTAGTTTATTTTAAAAATAAATGGTAATATAACAGAACTATTTAACTACTTCAGAGGCAAAATCAACAATTTAAACAATGAAGTTGTATAATTTGAGTCTGTCTTCAAACTAATTTTACAAATCAGAGAAAACTGATATGTTACAGAAATGAGTTTGTGAGAATCACTATCACTGACTCCTCTTTGTATTTGTTATAAAGTTTAAAATTTAGGAATTCAATGTGTGGATGGTTGCAAGTTTTAATGTTAGGTGCAATCGTGATTAATCACCAAAAACTGTATGATTAAATAGTTTTTTTAATCAATTCACAGCCCTAAAATAAATAAATAATATGCAAATTGAGAGTGCTTATCATCTCATTGACCTCAATATTTTTCTCCTCAGGTCCAAGTTGCAGAAGTTTGTCAAAATGACGAGTGACCACCTCCTTTGATATTGCCCTGTTCCCACCAATCAATCAACCAATCAAACCAACATATTTTCCCCTGCCCTGTCATGTGTAGAAAGAATCAGCAATGGACAATGGCTGAGGAAATTCAGATTATTTTTTTCTTTTGCTAATTCCCTGTCTTAAATGTAAAGACGAAAGTGCAACTTGATGGATGACTCTCCAAACATATCATTAGGAGCTGATGTGAGCAGCCTGCCTGCCTGCGATTTTCTCCACACTGTGGAACACTTGCAGTTGTGCCTGAACTCCTCCTGAACGTATAAATGAGCAAGATGTTGCGTAACTATCAATACCAATCTGTAGGCCTTGAAGCGAGAGATGAACATAATCAAAAATGGTAATTTAGAATTTCAAGAAATTGTAAAACCTGCAATAATGTAAAAGTGTACTTCTGAGCAGTAAAAGGAGGATAAAGTTTATTTGAGGTTCTGGGTGACTGGTGTGGCTCCATACTGAAGAAGAAAGTCAAGTTAAATTCTAAACCAGCAAACATCCTGATTATCACTTTAGTGTAATCATAGCCATTCCGTTACATTGGGTAGAGCAGATGGACCTTTTCACCATACAGGGAGTTAACCGTAGTCTGTGTACAGGCTGTAAAGAGAAATAAAATGTGCTGCAGGGATATCAGATTGAGGGCTTTAGTTTAGTTTAGTATTGTGATACGGGGAACCTCAGTGAGACCGTAACAACCAAGACACAAGCTTCTCCAGTGACTGTTCTGCATGCAGAGTGATACCAGCTGAAAGCTAGTAGTCCATCGATTCACTTTTTAGTTTCTCCCCAAGTTCTGCCACCTTATTCCCACCTTTTTGATCCTGCTCCTCCCAGTCCCAATCGCCCCCAAACCCAGAGATGCAACTTTAACATGCTACAATTCTACCAATGTGCCTTTTAGAGTTCATATCATTAAAAGTGCAAGGAGGACATTAAAAGAACTTTTTAGGATGCAAGCTTAGGGAATTGTTAGTCATTAGGTCTATGCAGTCAGGTTTTTTGTGACCTGGAATTTAAAAAAAGTAAAAAGGAAAAAAGTATTTTTTGGATAAATTGTATTTAATGTACTGTATACTTATATGTAATTAGAAGGCGTGACATTGAACAATTCTGGATTGAGTAAATTATACCACGGTGTCCCGTTGCTCTCTTCCTCTCCGGTTGCAGTCTCTGTCGACAGTGAGTGACGCGTCTGTTATAGAATGTTGTATTATAGCTTGTTAGCCTTTTATGAGTATTGGCTTATCGGTGAGCCTCTATAGTCAAGTACATGTGAGTGGTTGTATGTGTAACAGATTTTCCGTTTTTGTTTTTCATATTATTCTTTGTTCTGGTTTTGCTGTCAAAATGTTAACGAAGAAACCACACAATGCTGCAAGATATACAACAGGAGTATTGTTGTGGTTCAATCTACAAAATCAACATGAGGCACTGAAAGTGGAAAAGAATTTTTAAGAAAATTGATATATATAAATGTATAAAAATATACAGTATATAACTATGGTGGATTTTCAAAAGTCGTTGTAGGGATTAATTATTTTGTCAAGTCTTGACAGAAGTAGGCAAGAGACATTGAAATAAGAAGTTCTGCTATGCCAGTATGACACTGACTGTACGGCATCGTCCAAGGGCACAGGACAGGACCAGGGGACCCAACATCCATCTGTTCCACTCACTGCTAACCAGCTGTCAAGGATACAGACATTTGTAAATTGTATGCAAACTTAGCATTATTTTGAAATTGTGTATGTAAAAGGTATATTTTTACATGTAGACTGTTGTTATTTTGTGTTTAGAAATATGTTGTATCAGTTTTTGTTAAAAGATGAGAAATTAATTTTATGTGTTGAAATGTGTCTTATTGAAAATGTGGTGAAGTCAAACGCTTCAGAACCAGTTCTTTTTAGATGTTCTGTTGATATTTCTGGGAACTTTTTTCCAGTGTGGGATGGGGTGGGAATTTCAAAATAATGCATAAATGTTTTCATTCTTGTTCCATTTTCATTACATAGTCATTTTGAATTGTATTTTCTGATGAATATGTAAATATAAACGACACACAGGGTTCATGCAGTTTTGGTTGTGTGATGATACACAAATGGAAGAGAGATGGGGTTGGATCAATTGTAACATAGGAACCCTAATAAAATTCTGTAGGCCATTTTACCAGGTGCCAAAAACAGTGTTATTAATATTTAGAGTTAAAGCTCTGAAGTCAGTGTTTGATAGTGCTAACTTCAATGAATGCCTGAAGTGGCAGAGGAGTATTACATTTAAATGTCATATTGATCCATGATTATGACATGTATGACATCTTTTTTTCCTGTATGACATGGGTTTTTAAAAATTCAAAGACTGAAATCCCAAAACATGTACTGTAGTTATTGAAATATTTCTCTCTTTATGGGCAATGGCTAAGGGTGTCTCATAGAATCTGGCTGGCAATTGACTGTCGTCATGCTTACCTATCTAAACGAAAGTTGGCAGGGAATTTGCAGTAATGTTGAACAGATATGAGAATACAGCCTACATCACAACACTTTTGACCTTGGTAATACCAAAAATGTTTATAAAACATGTTGTTTTTTGTTGTTTTTATTTATACATTGTTTTATTTTGCATTTAGTATTTTGCAAGTAAAACAAAAGTGTCATAAATTAGGGGAAAATGTTTTTATTTTTTAAGTGTTTAAACTGAATAGTCAAGTAAGGTCACTGGAATACACTTCAATTTTGACATGAGACTGTGTTTCAATTTTCATGACCAATTTTTTTATTTCATTATTACTGTCATTACAATGAGTTCCCTGAGCTAGATGTATCTACCATGCATTTGTAAACAAATAAGCCATGTGTTTTATGTAAATGTACATACAGTCTATTAGAGTATAAACATCTTTATTATAACTAAGTGAACTGAGGTTTAATTTAATTTCTTTTTGAGTAAAGCAAGGGTTGTCCTGAAGTGTTTTTGTTACCTCACACATGGATCCAGGGACACAAGACAGGAACAGAAAACTACATGCTATTTGGTGATTTGCAGAAATTATATTTTCAATAATGGTTAAAATTAAAACCTGAAAACATCTCTGTAGTAAACTTCAGTTTAAAAATTGTCTGTCATATAGTTCTATCCACCGATGAATCATAATTTTAACCCATGAATAGGTGAAATATTAATTAGGAACAACTCTATCAATTTGTGTTTGTGAGTTATTGTGGAAAATGACCACTGGCAGCAATGTGATATATCCATTGTAGGTTAATATCATCCATCAGTCTATCTGTCTGTCCATCCATGCACCAATTTTTCTAAATTCTTTACAGTTGAGGGTCCGAGTATAATGGTAAATATCTTCATAATGATTGATCCACCTCCATTTCTCATGGATGAAACGATAAACACGCTTTGAATTTAATTTTATTTCACTGCAATGACCATGAAGATACTATCTGTTTAGTGGAGTTAACAATGCAATTTAATGGCATTTATCCAGTCTTCCTTGTTATTTTAGTTTCTTTCCTGAGCTGATTTTATTTGTTCCACTTTTGCATTACATGAATGTAGCTGGACAAATTTGGACCTACATTTTTCAGTTAAACAGATTTGAAATGACAACAAAGGATATAAAAAAGAAAACGATCAAACTAATTTCCATCCAAAAGCAACCTTATATAAGCACAAATCGTATACAGAAATGGTTAAATGGGGAATATATGACAACATCCACATGATGTACAAATTACATTCAAGCAAACTAAGGAAATGCGTCATGGTTTATAGGCCTATGAATTTCATTTGGGCAGCCATTTTCCTTTCTTACCCATTATAATCCATTATTTGTGCAGTGCTGGTTTGAACATATTCATTTCAGAGTATTATAGACATACGTAATAGTGAAAATACATGAACTGTGGCCTTTTTCATTCTTCTTGTTACTTGTGATGCAAATAAGTGAAAAAAATAAGCTGAGAATCACCATGTATCAGTGCCTGGCTTTTTTTGTTATAAAGCTTCCTTTGTCTAGTGCTCTTTTGCTATGACATAGACTAGTGCACCCTATTATACAAAACAAAAAACTAAATTTAAAATGAAATATATTTGGCTTATATTTTGCAGGGCAATCCTTTTATACCAGGAAAATAAAGAAAATAATTTAAAAAAAAAAAAGGAAGTCAGATTCTGAATATTCCACTTTGTAGATTTTTGGTATCATTCGAAGTAAAAGTTTGTTACTTTATTTTACTATTTAAAGTTATTTTATGTTATCAAAATGAGACTGTATGGTGTTTTCTGTGATGGGCCACAGTTTGCCATTGGGATCATCCAGCAGTGACAAAATTAAGATAATAACAGTTACACTTTATTTGCAATGTGTGACTGGGTGCCTGAAACATTTTTTTCCAAGTAATTTGATGTTTTCTTCTCGTTTAATTTTGTCCCTTTATTAATTTGTATATTATTATTATTATTATTATTATTATTATTATTATTACTGCCTTTTCACATTAGTATAAGTGTCTGAACAGGTTGTGTGCTGGAGTTCCTCTTCAGCCAGCTCATTGTAAGCCATTGCCTGTTGTTTTCCATCTGTAGTTATTCAATGCAGTCATGTACATGACCGTTCTGTAGCAATAAATGTGCCATTTTTATAACATATTGCTTCCATTGCTCTTACTGCACTTATCTTTCCATATGTCGTACATTTTCACCTGTAGTTCCTGAGGTCAAGGATGTGATGATCCAAATCCATCCCTGTAAGGCCATTATCTGAATCCTGGAAAAAAACACGCAAACCCACCGGACTGTCATCTCAAACCTATGGTATTAAGATGTAGTCAATTAGCAAATCCATGCATTTGTATATTTTTGGTTACCCTACCAGTTCATGCTGCTAGAGTGCCCAAGAAACCCAGTGCCTGTGCCCCAGTGACACAGTTTTGTTTTTTGTTGGTTTCTGGCATTTAGTGGCGCTGGTGAATAGTGATTCCAGCAGAGTGACTGCACTGCATTGTCTTTTACATACTCATGGATTCCTTTTGGCACCCTTCTTTGTTTGGCCCCTTCTTTCAGGCACTTTTCTGTTAGAGACCAAGCAGTGGCAGCTTCAGATTGTTTTCAGTGGAGTGACATGGGAGGGGCGTGTGGGAAAAGGGAAGCCACGAGAAGAAGAAGATGACGGCCGTCACCATTTCTTTCTAACTGTGTCACATGCGTGCATTAATGAAAACCATGATTTTGCATTTTGCATCACCCAGTGCCTATGAAAATGGGGTGCATCCAATTTAGAGATCTGATTTAAGGAGGGCCACCCCCCAGACACTAGCTACACCACTGACACACTCCACCATTTCATAAATTTGAGACTATAAAAATTGGTAAGTTCAGGAGTACAGTGGCAATAACTGAGGAAGTGTACATTATGATTCTACCTACAGCAGGGGTGGCCAATCTTATCCGCAAAGGGCCGCTGTGTATGCGGGTTTTCGCCACGACTCCCTAATTAGATTACTAATTAGAGGACTGGCTGAAGAGTCCTGACACTAGGGTTTGAACAGCTGACCTACAGGTTATCCCAAAAACCTGCATACACA
This sequence comes from Boulengeromyrus knoepffleri, assembly GCA_026770805.1. Classification (NCBI taxonomy): domain Eukaryota; kingdom Metazoa; phylum Chordata; class Actinopteri; order Osteoglossiformes; family Mormyridae; genus Boulengeromyrus; species Boulengeromyrus knoepffleri. Next base: position 25,733,362 of record JABJVO010000115.1, read on the forward strand.
CCGGCCCTTTGCGTATAAGATTGGCCACCCCTGACCTACAGTGACTGATTGGTGTCAATAAGCTACAAATTTCTTATTCAAATTCACTACAAACACTTTATTCAAATAACTCATATGCTCTACATTTAGAAGCATGCAACAAAGTAATAGAAAACTTTTTAGTCAAAATGATATCCATGCTACTTAAAAAAAAATGCTGTGAATTGGCAGATGCGATGCAAATCCTGGAAACACATGAAAAACAAAACATGCTGCTAATCTCCTCACAACACAATGGAATGTTCCAGTGGACAATGAGACAAGATAGACCATTAGAGCTGGGAAATATAGGGATGAAACGCTTACCAGTCTCATGGTACACTTTCCAACAGTTAGTATTACCATTTCAAGTTGTAATTACCGTTAACACTGTAGTTAATTATCATGCTTTAAAAAACTTACTGTAATGTGTAGCAGATGGAAACGGCACAGCAGCAGCAAGAAATGAGGACACTTCTTTTTAAGATGAAACAACACCTTTTTTATTAAGCCTTTAATAGCACTAACACAGGCACCAAACGACCGCTGACCATAACTGACGGGGAAGCATTGGGTGGTTTGACGGTAAGGCACACACATGGTGGGTAGTTTACACAATAACTCGACACGTGAGGACCAGACAGAGTTCACACAAAACAAAGGTAAGCGCCCATACAACAATCAGGAACATAATAAGTATAAACAATAACACAAACGGACTATTTACAATATTCCCAGCATGCTGCTGAGCTGTTACTGGGATCTGTCATATTCGGAGCTATCTCACCGGGGCTATGTTACGCTAAACACTGTGCAGGATTAACCAGACGCAGGTGCACAGGCACTGCATACAACATGGGTTTGTTTTTGTGTTGAAAACTTGCCGGAAGGCAGTGACAGCACTGGGGAAATTTTGCAGCCGTCTAAAGGACTAGGTCAGAGGTGTAGTCCTAATTTGGCTCTTATAAAACTGCAGAAGGAAAACTGATTGAAGCCGCATTGTCAGAACATGCAGAAAGAAAATATCTACAAAAGGGGGGCAACACATCAAATCATTTCTGTGAATCACCACTTGCTACTTTAGAGCAAATGCAAGGCAAATTAACTCTTAGCTCAATGCATGATGTGTGGAATATTCCACTTTGGGGGAAAATGTTATGGTTTGTCTGTCTAACTTGGTAATAGCTTATCAGTAATGTAAACTGAATCTTTCGGTGTTATCTACTCTTGTAAAACATTGCACTTTGTCAGTGGTGTAATGGAGCCGGAAATGTTTGCCTATGTGCTGTTCAGAATGAATTCCATGTACGTTTGTATTTGCATGTTCTTGAAATGGAACACTGTTCAAACCAGTTTATTTCCTTAATCTTTTGATTTTACTATGACAGAGTATTAGGGCCACATTGAAGGGAAAAAAATCGGAGATTTTGAGAATAAAGTCATAATTTTAGGCTACGTGTTATTTTAGAGAGGAGATATTAGAACAGCCAGTTTCAGGACGGAAGTATAGAGACAGCGAGAAACCCTGGCTGAACAGCAAGCCATGGACCAATATATCTATGAGGCTTTGCAACAGGCATTCATCGGACGCTCCATCTCACACTGTAACACTGCGTTGTTCTCTCTGTCATCTCTCTTAGATTCCTCATCTCCCCAGCTGGTATTGAGATGGACCCTGGCAAGGTGAGAGCAGTTTCTGACTAGCTGAATTCCATGTCTCAGAAACAGTTGCAGAGGTTCCTGGTCTTTGCTAACTTCGGTGGTGTAGCAGCACCCCTCATGACATTTACCCGGAAAAACGCATCACCGTTCCATTGGACCCCAGAAGCAGTTTTGCTGAACTCAAATGCAGATTTACCACTGCATTGGTTCTAAATCACCCTGATCCCCAACGGCAGATCTTGGTGGAGCTCGGTGCCTCCAACACTGGGGCGGGGACCGTGCTCTCCCAGTGTGCTGAGGATGGGAAAACACACCTCTGTGCATTTATGTGCTGGAAATTTTCACCTACTGAATGCGACTATAATGTTGGTGACCAGGAACTACTCACCATCAAATGGGCACCGGAAGAATGGCGGTACTGGCTTGAGGCGGCCTCCCACCCATTTATCATTTGGACCAATCATAAAAACCTACCATATTTGCAGTCTGCATAGCGACTGGATGCTAGACAAGCTTGATGGTCCATGTTTTTTCACCATTTCAACTTCATTGTGACCTGCTGCCCCAGGACCAAGAATATCAAGCCAGATGCTCTCTCCCGCCAGTACGAGGCTACCGAATCCTTCGAACCTCTGGATCTCATCCAGCCCCCATTGTTGCCTCTGTGGTGATGCTATTGCATCACATTGCGCAAGTCCATCAGCAGGAGCCCGACCCTGTAGGGAGGACCCCATGGTAGGCTGTAGGTTCCCAGTGAGATGCACAGTCGTGAACTTCACTGGGCTCATGACTTTTGGCTAGCAGGGCACCCTGGCATATATGTCACCTCAGAGCTCCTCTCCTGCAGATACTGTTGGCCCTCCATGAAGGCGGACGTCCAGGCTTGTGTGCTCGCCTACTCCATCTGTGCTCAGCAGAAGGTTACTACCCACTGACCAGGCGATGTATTGCAGCCACTTTCTGTGCTCTCCCAACCTTGGACTTATATTGCCATTGACTTTGTTACTGGACTGCCTGTCTCCTCAGGTCACGCGGTTGTCGTGTCTGTCATTGATCATTTTAGCAAGGCTGCTCATTTTATTTCCCTGTCCCAGTTGCCCTCAACCAAGCAGACTGCGGAAGCCCTACTCCATCATGTGGTCCGAGTTTGTGGGGTGCCCATGGATGTCATCACTGACCAGGGGGTCCACTTCACCACATCCTTTTGGAAATAATTCTGTGGACTCATAGGAGTGGAGGCTATGTTCACCTATCATCATCCACAAATGGCCAGGTCGAATACCTCCACCAGCAGCGGGGGAAATACCTGAGCTGCTTTGCTTCTGCCAGACCCGAGACCTGGAGATCCCTCCTCACTTGGGCGGAACTCTCCCATAATACCCTGCAGACATCAGCTACAGGCATGTCTCCAATGGAAATCCGCACTGATCATCACAAACAAACAAATTTATTTTTGTATAGCGCGTTATGACATTACATTATCTCAAAGCGCTTTACAGCATCCCCACCCAAAGCCCCCAGTGAGTAAGCCATAGGCGACAGTGGCAAGGAAAAACTCCCTAGAAGGAAGAAACCTTGGGAGGGACCAGACTCAAAGGGGGAGCCCATCCTCCAGGGGCTGGCAGGGAGAGACAAATCCTCCTCTATTGTTTCCAAGACAGACCCCTGCTGCCCATCCCAGGCTCTGGTGCGTCGAGTCCATGCGATCTGGAGGAGAGCTCGATGCCAGGTGTTTCATACCATGGACCATGGACCATGGCTGCCAGGGCCAACCATCTTCACTGCCCAGTTTGTCTCTTCCATCCAAAGAAAAAGGTATGGCTATCCACACAAAAGTATAACAAAGTCGTCTGTAATATCTCAAACAAATGAAATATCATAAAAAACTGGTTAAAGAAGTCGTCATTCATGCCATTTGATGGTAATGTATTTAAAACAAAAATATACCAGGCTTCTCTTCTAAGAAGACGTTTTTCTCGATGGACCCTCTAAAGCACGGGTCTCAAACTCCAGTCCTGGGGGGCCGGAGCCTTGTACATTTTTGGGTTTCCCCTCATTTAACACACTTGATTCAACTCCTTGTGCTAATTACCACACAGCTCTTGAGCTGAATCATTTGTTGTGGAACAGGGAAAGAACTAAGCTATACAGGACTCCGCCCCCCCAGGACTGGAGTTCGACACCCCTGCTCTAGAGGACTGACTGATTGACTCCAGACCCATAAAACATCTGGCCACTGGAGATGATTCATCCCTATTGCGAATGGCACATTTGTGCTGACATATTCTGGTTTTTAATTGACATTTAGTCTTTCTGACACAAAGTAACCCACACAGGCATGACAGTAAATATACCACAAAAGTGGATAAACATGTGATTCTCCCTCTTATCTAAAACATTTTATTAAATCAAAGTTGCCCTCCGGTATGCTGAGGGGCAGGTGACATACAGGGGTAAGGAGGTAAGAGTGTACAAGGTGGTCCCTCAAGCAGATCATATAATCACCACAATCTACTGTTACAGCATGTTTTTGGGGTGTGGCCTGGCAATGCCCTGGCGATGTTAATTACAATTGTTGTGTCATCATTGGTTGTCTCGCAGGGATGTGCCTGTGTAAATGGGAACTGCACATGGTCTGTAGCACACTGAGGAAGGCAACACGTCAAAACACGTCTGTGTTGTGTGCAGACTTACAATAAAACTATATTGAAGCAAACTGCAACCTCTTTTTGTTACCTTCATTTTCATGTACAGCTGTGTTATTGCTCTGCTAATTCATTCTCTGCTTTTACTAATGGAATCAGTGAAGATTGACCACCAGGCCGCGCATATATAAGCGTAAAACCTCAAACACTATATTAGCCAGTGTTTCAGTTTCATTGTGCAACCCCTGTGTGTGTGTGTGTGTGTGTGTGTAAAATGAACTCATTAATCACGCATTTTGCAGTGAATTAATGGCAATTAATCACAATTAAAAACTTGTGTTCTTCTTAAGAATAAAGCTTGTTACAATGCATATTTAAATGTTAAATCAATCAACCTGCAAATTAATCTAGAATATTCACAAAGGATGTATATTTCAGATATAACAATGTAGTAAATGACAACAGTTCAAAAAAGTGTCTCTTGCAATCATTTATGTGGTTTATATGGTTGACCTATAATTCACTGCTCAATGACATAGTTAATCGCGTTGTTTTATTTCATTTTAATGCGTTATTTTAAATCGCAACGATTAACACATGATTTTTTACAACCCTAATATTTACACAGTATATATAATATATATAGATACACAATGTTGAGTTTGAAGTTTATTGTCATATGTGCAAAGTACAGCGTACAGAGCACAATGAAATTCTTACTTGAAAACCCCTCCCTCACAGACAAAACATAAGACATAATATACACAATGTATATGTGTATATAGATCTGTATATTTTTTTATTATAAATTTGTAAATATTATTAAATTTTATTAATTCTGTAATACTGCTCCAGAATTCTCTATATTCTACCCACTGTGCCTTTTCATATTCCTATTTGCTTCGTCCAATATCACTTTACTATCTCATGTTGAACGTATTATGTTTTTAGATAATATATGTTGCCATATCTAGATAGTATTTCATGCTTAGTATTATTGCAGTGTACCATTGCACTGTCCTTTTAATTGTCTGTAGTCAGTGGAAAGGCATTCAAGTAAGAATTTCACTGGACTTTGTACCCTGTACTTTGTACATGCAACAATAAAACTATGAATCTTGAAAACCGTCCGGCAAGCTGGAAAAAAGGGTTCAGATTATATGCATCATCATATACACACAACTAAAAAGGTAAGAAAATGAAGCAAGCTATCTTAACTAAGGCTGACAGTATTCTGGCTGCCTAACAATTGGAGAAACCACCAGTCAACGACGGGTGAAACAAAAATATTTCCTGTGGCTGGCATGCAGTATCAAACAGGCTGTCAGGGGAGGTCAACTTGAGAGCCTTCAGATTAATAAAGAGCAGTGAGCTGCCTGTGATTTCCTGCCTACCAGCCCCTCTCGTTCTCCCCTGTCTCTCATAACAGGGATGTGAACCACTCAGATCTGACTTGAGAATGACCTTGAAAATCAAATTCAATTCATAAATCGTTTGAAAACATTGCAAATCACAATTAGACTTTGAATATAAGGAAGTAGAATTAAAATGGAATTGATTTCACATCAGTTCATATACATAGTGTAAGTGCAGCTATAACCATGCATCTTGATATTTTAATATGAATTACCCAGCATGTTAACATAAACAGCATACACTGAATCCCACCCAGACCCCCCACCACGCGATGACAAATATCTACGGCAGCAAAAAAGACCCTTCGGCCATGCCTCCCTGTTCAGGCACCCGCCTGAAAAGTCTGTGCTGTCTGTTGCTCTTATTCATAATGAATGCCACATTTGAAGTGTCACCTATAGAATAGGTAATTTCACAGTGATTTTGTGTACCATGGTGAAAGTGCACTTCATACAGTCATACTAGTAACCCTTTCACAGTCCTGTCCATATGATAACCCACGGACACTCACAGGAATAGCTACTGCAGACTCCTCACAAATGGTAGCACATATAAATATGCAAAAACAATAAATATATGCACATGGAAAAAGACTTAGAGGGCTGACAATTTTTATGTTACAATCATAAAAATATAAAGTTTACTCATTAGTACATATATAAGGTCAATATATACATCTACCATCTTGGAAGTAAATCTGTTATATAATTATGTATATTTTACTAGATTAAATGACATCTGTGTGTTGTATGATTGCATTGAATTGAAATGAATTTAATTGAAAGAAGTCACATCTTTTGAACTGGGAAGGTGAATCACCCCTCACAACCAGCAATGGCAGAGAATTGTGCAAGTCAACAGAAGACAGTGTTTGAGACAGCGCCATCACCAGGAAGCCAAGTCGCTTTTACAGGTGGCCATGAACCCCTTGGACCATCTCATTAATGCACAATTCATAGAGAGATACAGGCTGGCCTGGGGTGACATAATGAGCCTCCTTGGTCTGGTGCAGGATAAACTGAAGACACACTGGAATTTTCCCCCTGTGCACCGTGCAGCTTCTGACAGCTCTCTGCTTCTACGCCACTGGTGGATTCCTGCAGACCTACAGATGCACATGGCGTCAGCAAGGCTGCTGTGTCCTGCATCTATGCATTGATCACATTTCTGATGCACTGTGAGCACAACTACTGTACATACAATGTCCAGCAGGAGAGGATGCCTTGCATAACACTGAAATTGGTTTTCATGCCATTGCAGGCATACCTAGCATTGTAGGTGCAGTGGATGGAATGCTCAACCCTCTTCATATCTGCAGCCCTTGAATCCTACCTGCATGTGTCGAAAAGGGTTCTTGGCACTAGGGCTACATGTCCATGTGATATGCAACCATGAAGGATATTTTACAGACATTGTCACCGAGTGGCCTGGGAGTCCACATGATGCTTATGTTTTTCAGCAAATAGGTTCATTTATTTTGGTCTTAATTTTGGTTGCTTTGGTATCTTTTTATTGATTTTCTAATTAGTTTATTTTCTTACATCTGCGTATGTCTGGTGTGATAATCATATGACATATTTCACCGTTGGAATACGTGGAATCGATTTTCCTGTTATCGACAGTCTGGGATTTTCTCACACGAAGGCTGGAGAGGAGCCAACAAAATACTACTTAAAGTCTGTTAGTTAATTCTGTAATAACGAAGGGTTTTGGGAAATGCACATAGACCTCACTCGTTCTTTACCTACGTGGTTCTTTATCTTGTTTGTTATTCAGTAAAATAAATCGCTTTCGGGAAAGCCACCCCTGATTAGTTAATCGCATGTCAAGCCCAAAACACGCCTCTGAATAATTAAGAGAGTTAGGACAACCTTTCCCACCTGGTTTCTCCGCCATCAAAATAGCAAAATGGATTAGGACACGCCCATAACTGTTAGTTTTGCTTTGCCCTTTATGCTTTGAATTAGATCGTCAAAATAGAGCCCATGGTTGGGTGAGTTTGGTGTGGAAGAACCTGACTGGAATGCACAGAGCCCACAGACACACTCCAAAAGGTTATAGAAAGCCTTCCCAGAAGAGTGGCAGCTGTTATAGCTGCAAAGGGGGGACCAACTCCATATTGATGCCTATGGATTTAGAATGGAGTGTCATAAAAGTTCCTGTAGGAGTAATGACATTGTGTTCTAACACCATTGTGTCCATACCGTGTATCTAACGTGGTTTTGATTAACACCGAACATTTAGCACACTTCATAGAAAACACTGTGTATCACTACCCTGCCTAAAAATACCAAAATATGGTTTTTGGTCCATATCGGCAAGTCCTACGGACCATACAAAGGAGATGAGGAACATGCAGTTTCCCAAGTGACAAAGTAACATCTATCCCTTTTTTTGTTACGTGACTATGTTTACATGTGATAGCCCGAGTAAGGTGCTTACAGTATGTGTGTTTTTAATAATCCGATTACTGCATTTGCATGACTTGCTCTGTAATCGGGTCATTAAAAACACATGTGAAAAACTTAATCAGGTTATAGCATGTAATTTGTAGCACGTTGACTCTAATCGGCTACCGTATCTCTCAGTTGCTTTAAACAACTCAAGTAGTTTCAAGTAACTCTTATGGCCCAAAGTAATCTTAAGTTAGTTAGTCTGTATTCTAAATAATAAATAAGCCAATAATAAAAGTGCTATATTTAGAAAATGCATATACTTTTTGATTTTAACTAGCTTAAATGGCACTTGATGTCTCTTTCTATGTAACTACAGTCTCCAAGGTCTGCTTATGCTGCATATATAAATAGTGAGATTCCTAATGTGTTGGGTGGTAGGCAGCCAAAGAAATTTGCCTTCAGGCTCTAAGCAGTGACGTAAAGGGTGGGGAGGTGAGCAAGGTGATGCTCATATCTTACTGGGCAGTGGCAAAAGAAAAAAGGGCAACTGTCTGTCTGAATTTTACCCAAATGACTCACGCAAACAGAATTAATTGAGGTAATAGGATACATGTTGTAGGATGTTTTTTGTTCCATTCCATATTGTCAAATGGTGTGAACTATTAGGATAACTATGATGTGCATGAATTGTGGTTCTATGGTGTGAGTCACATAGACAGGTGGCATGGAATCTTAATGCATGTATCTAATGCAGCTACGTAACAAATTGACGACATTCTTCAGCTAGGATTAACATATATTCCTTTCAATAAAAAGTAAAACATACATTTTAATTTAGATTAAAGGTAGTAAAAATAAAAATTAAGAAATTAAAATTACACATAAAATAACATTGATCTCAAGCATAATTCTCTTGTGAAATAACGTTAATTTCACTTATTTTTATATCTAACGTGTAAACAGAGGTACATACACTTTTAGCTTTAGGGTGTTGTAAGGTTTGACAGCTTCAGTTTCATTACCTTTATTAGATCTGGAAGGCAAATGAAAGTAATGTACCAAGGCCCTCCCTAACAGAATCATTTAATGAAAATCATTTAAAGAAAAATGTATGTATGATATGTTTTTGCTTTGATGGAACATTATTAGTAGGCATTATTGTAATCTATGGCTGTACGACTTGGATGGTACTATCCAGAGTTCTTCATTGTAATAAAATCTATACATTTAAGGTGCATATATGGGCATTTAAATTACAATGGGGGCATAACTGGTTATATTTATCACTTTGGCACTGGTTTTAAATTTTTTACAAAACCTGATCTAATCTCTTTAATGATTTTAATTTAAAACAGTGTCACACAGTAACATATATAGTTAATATTGTAAATATGGAGATGTGGTATAAAAAAAAACACCTAAACCAAAGTTTAATGCAGACCAAAGTTTATTTCCCTTTTTAAAATGTTTTTTGGAAATGTACAGTATTGCTAATTATCAATATGTCATACAGAATTATTTATATAATTGCACACAGATTCCTTCTCATGGAGGTGGGAATTACTACACTAATAGACTCAGCGTCACCAAGGGGATAAACTGGGCAGACATCAGTTTTGCAATGACTCTGCAATCCTGGACTGCTTAGTGCTGTCATGTTTCAGTCAGGAATAAAACAGGGTGTTGTCCAACCTGTGGAAAAAAAATGCAAGCTCTGGCCTTCAGCCAACGTGTGAAACCACGGCCCAACCCAGCATTTCCACACCCAGCCTGCATGCCATTCTTACTGGTGAACTCACAGCCTGAGCTGATCCGTGTAGCAATAATAAACCTAACTAAACACACCAAAGTGCATCTGACAGGGTGAACAGAAATTGCAATGTTGCTCTTGCTTCACAATCATGTGATTTCCACTCTTGGATGTATGTGACACTGCCCCTCAAAGGTAATTTTATTCTCAAACATTAGCAATCGTGTGAAACATTTTGACTTTAGCAGTAGAAAAAGCTTTGTATCTTAAATGCTCCATACAAGAATACTTACAGCAAAGGAACCAAAAGAGTAATAACACTTATATTTAAACGTTTCCAGCTGATATGTTGCAAAGACATTTGCTTTTCTGTACACACCTGTGTGATGAAAACTAGGTGTTTCCTCTTGGTGGAGGTGACTAGAAAAACAGGTTGTTTATTCTCCTCTGACTCTTGTCCGCAGATCTGCCTCACTGCTTCTCTGAGAGACGGTCTTCCTTACAGCTGAGGAGTCACTTTCCATTCAGCAGCGAGAAGGTAATAAGAAACAGTGCAATCTCACAACCGACATATCGGAGGGATCCTGAAATGGTTTTAAATATCTTTGATCTCTGATATGAATAGGCTGAAGACTGTAAAATTCTGTGGTGCCGTAGGTCGCAGAAATCCAGCTTACCAATAACCCTTTGGCAAGAAATTCAGCAATTAACACTGGCAAAAGAGCATGCTAGTTCAGTTTTTTTCCTTGGTGCATTTAGCTGAAAAATGGCTGTTTTCATTGCAATACAGATGTAATTTTATGTTGCCTTGTTAATTAATATTGTTCAAAACCAAAAGACAATGACTTGCTGCATAAAGCTGGATATTTTTTACTTATTTATTTACTTATAGCTATTTAATATTGTGTTGCAGTTCATTATTTGGGAGTATTGCATAATATTCATATCCATAACGTTTTTCGAGCTCTTTTTTATTATACTGTTAAATTACATTATACATTAATTTTGCTTACGAATTTACTTTCTATTTATTATTTTCTGCATCCTTACCAGTGGTCCATACTCTTCCTTACATTAGTAAATCTGTTTTGTTGTATTATCAACACAAAAGTGTGTCTGTATAAAAAGTCAAGACAGCATTACATTTTTGCATAAAATGTGAATTTCATTACGGTGCTATTTTGACTCAAAATATGTAATTCCCCAGATATTTTGTTTAAAAAAACAATAGGAATCCTGCAGCTACAGTATGCTGCTTGGACCCCTAATAATTTCCTGTTTTTAATAAAACTAAAGTACGTAATGGGAAGGTGGTCTGCATTAGGGAAATATTGTTGATTCAGGAATTTACATGAATAATGTCAAATCAAAAACTTGGGGGATACAGGGTATTTAATTTTTTTAAAAATACAAGTAATATTTACAGGCCAAATTAAGCTTTCTTTTGAGAACACATTTGGCCCACAAATTGCCAGTTTTATTTAGTTTAAATGAAACACTACTATTGGCTGGGTGACAGTTTACTTAAACAGACCCATTGTGTCATGTTGCCTTGTGCACATTGTTTAGTATGAAATATTTTACCTAGCAAGGTGACACTGATGTAGCTTTATGTATCTCAGAAAATATCATTTTGTTTGATAATGCTTATGCCTGGAACGCAATTGATAGCATTTCTTATATTTAACTTATATTTAACATTTAATAACATCTGGTGCATTCTACAACCCTCTTTCACTTAAGTCACATTAAACAATCAAGGACTCACCTTAGTACTCTGTCGTCATCGTGCCATGTGCAAACTGATATACAGTTCTGTTTTAAAGCCTAAACGAGCAGTGTTTAGTGTTGCATATCATGTTGTAATTTTTACGTTAATATATTAACAGAAATGACATGTGATTGGGGTGGCTGTGTGGCACTGGTAACACGCACTGCAGCCTCATACCACAGGTATTATGGGTTCAGTTCCCAACCTGTCTGTTCCTGTGTGAAATGTACCATGTCCCAAGCCCATGTGGACGTTTTGGTTTTGGTGAGCTCGTGTCTCTAAATTGTGCAAAAGTGTGTGCATCCGATGCCAGCTGTGCCCTGCTTTGTGCCCTCTGTCTCCTGGGAGGGGCTCTAGGCTCACTGACACCCTGCACTGGACGGGCAGATAAGGGTAACAGCAGGATACAGTTTCATAATTACTGTAATTCCATATATAATTAAATGATATCATTTTATTATACTCTATTTTTGTGTAATGAGAAACTTTCAAATTGTTAATTTATCACCAAAAAGAATCAATATAGTTCTCAGTAACCAAAAATCGTCTCAAGGAAACACCCAAGGCATGTAACCGAAGTAGTGAACCAGTGGTAGGTTATGTAGCTGGACTTCAGCCGAATACTATATATATTTATTATTTTGGATAGGAATCCCATTTCAATCTCAATACTTCGATATAGAACAACAAATGCAATAAACGGTTTGATTAAATAGAATCAAACAGAAATCAGCCTTTGAAATTTCAGACAATAACAATAATAATAAAGAAAAGCTTTTAAAGTAAATAATAAATTGTTATAGCCAATAGAAAACAAAAAAGTAGATTATTTATGTCATTGGATTGCAACATATTTAAATTGACGTCATATAGAGAGTAATTGGAACGTTTAATTTGCTCTTTCTTCCAATTCCAAGGAGTACAAAGTTTAATAATGGTTTTCTGAGTTATGCTCATCTATCTTATTCTACTAACTAATTAGCTTTTAAGGTTCATACTTTCAAAAAACATCAGATGAAAACCCTGGAGTGTGCATACCCAACATCATCATGTTTTCTATTAACCTGTTCTTTAGAAATGCTCACACTCAATGTAATAAAGGACATTCTCTGAAGATCTGACATTTCTATGTCTGAAGAATGTGATCCTGGAATGTGTGAATGCTTACACGAAAGGGGTTGTTCCCACATGACATGTTACTGGCAAGTCATGGCCTGAAGCGATTCAGTTTGAGCTTTTCCCATGTTTTCAGGCTGTATGTTATACAAGTCTGTGCACTGTAGAACAAGCACATCTTAAAAAACATATTTAGTATACCAAGAGTACCCTTAGATGTAGTTAAAAAATCTCTCATAGAATAATTCACTAAAAAATATTTGCAGAAATTTGAAACTTGTGATCTTAAATGTGACATCTCAGTTGTTATTTAGGTTATCAGTTATTTAGGTTATCTCAGTTGGTTATTTAGGGAAAACACGTGATGCCCAAAACGTGACAGTAAATTATGTAATATAACTGTCTTTGACTTTTTAACAAAATACGTGCCCGAGCTCCCAGGAGAGAAAACCCCTTATTCAGAGTGAAATAGCTTCCACTTACAAAGTCATGGGAACGATGCGAATTTACGAAAATCTACTTACGGTAAGTTTGTGTTGATTTTATGTCTTTCACAATGACTCAGAAACTTGCATGAGTCTTCAGGCAACAGGTTTATACACGTTTAATGCATTGCAAGTGCATTCCAAAATTGGAAAAAGTTAAGTACATCTTGTTTGTTCTTGTTTGGTTGTACAAACTGTGACTATATCTGTATTTCGGCCTTTCTGAACATTTCGTAAATTGGTAAAGTTTGGGTGGGGTATTTACAGTAATCGCGCTTATGTGTTGCTCTGTAAATGTAGGCTGCTTTTTATGTAGTATCATGTTGCAGTTTGTTTTAATACACCTTTCTTGAGCATTGACAGTCCTTTGATATACTTTAACACAGAGCATGCATTTTTTTGCTACATTTAACAGTGTCTTAATATAGTAATGACTTATGAATGAATTATCTCATGGTTTATTTATAGGTAAAGTCTGATACCACTAAGAAAAATTACACAAACCAAACAGTCCTGTATATTAATACAGCACAAACCTTGTTTGTCACCTGGCTGTGCCACCAACGATTGACACTTCAGGGAATGGCGTGACATGTTGTTGCCATAACGAATACATATGTTTATTGTTCAGAATTTCTGAGGACTATGTAAAAGGTGAATACCTGATGCAGCTATTGTGTTAATGAACTCTGTCTCGGATGCTGTCGTTACTACGGTAGCCTCTGCACCTCTGAATGCTCCAGCAATTTACTAAAGACGGTAAAAAAATAGCCTAAGACCATATAATGAAACAATTTTATAATAAAGATATTTTATACTAGGTGTGGTAAATGTACCATATGTCCAGGTCTTTGAAAAAAAATGTCTTTTATTTTCATGAACAACCTAAAGAAATTTAAGCATTTATTGCATCTTGTTCTGTTGCTTACATGCAAAGTATGTGGCTGCCACACCCACCACACTCCCTTCTCATTGTACATATATGAGCTTGCTGTACTTTGGGTCTAGTGTGATGACTTGGCTGCAAACAGAAACCTTGATATCTGCGACGTGAAGTGTACTTGCTGGAGCATGCGGACCATGTTCAGCAGGTTATTCAAGAAGAGACGCTTCAAGAGACTGTTTAACTCTGTTAGTCACAGGGATAGCATAGACTAACAGCGAGAAGATACATAATATAATAATACTTCAGAAAATGGCAAGTAAGGATTATGTCACGGCATATTTCTGTAACCCGATGATGCGTTAGAAATAAATATCAGCATGGAAAACACCCAAAACAGAAGCATTCAGGAGCATTCATATTGCAATGCAACACAATAACCTCGCATTAGGAGGCAGACGGTAATGACGGAAAATAATGGACAGTTTTGGATGGCAAAAAGAATAAAGTAAAATAAAACAAGTCTGGATGTGCATAACAGGAACCAAAAAAACAGAAGCAGGGTAGATGCCGGTCTGTGGGGAGGTGTCTAGACCGGGGGGGTGGGGGCAGTCTTATCTGCAAAGGGCCGGTGTGTATGCAGGTTTTTGGGGTTACCTTTAGGTCAGTCGTTCAAACCCAGGTGTGAGGACTCCTCAGCCAATCAGTCCTCAGATTAGTAATCTAATTAGGGAGCTGCAGAGGAGACCCACATACGCGACGGGCCTTTCTGGATAAGACTGCCCACCCCTGGTCTAGACTGTTACCTGGTTACTAGGAGCAAAACGAATCGACACCAATAATTCAGGGGAAAGGTGAAAATCCCCAGCCGTCAGATTATCCCCTGACCACAGGCTATATTCCAAGTAAAACCTGAAAGAATGTAACTAAACTGTAGCTGAAGCTAAGAAATGTATGCTTAAGCTTCATTTTTACTTTTATTTCAGTTGTTACAAAAGGATCAGAAGAACATAGTAAGGAGAGACTAAGCTTCAGTGCAGCGTCTCTTACGCTTGTAAATGATTTTCCTAATTTCATATGTTGAATGTCTGTGCATGTTGTTGCATCCTGGTTACTTTTATTGTATATAGTTCCGTGCTGTTCTTGGGGGTCTCTCTGGAAGGGCAGAAGGATTATGGGCAGTGGTGGAGTTTCAGAACACCTGGGGAGGGGGGATAAAGTGACTTGATTGGGGCCCTAAAAAGAACAAACCCAGCACTGATGGTGGGGCGACTGTACGACCATGAACCGGGGGTGGGGGCCACCAAGGGGGGTCGTATAAGAGAGAGGGAGGCTTTCTCTCTCGGTGGCTGCTTCAGTTTACATTTATTATTACGTTGTTCAACGAAAAGACCAGATTTACTAAATTCGCCTTGCCTCCTCATCAACACAGGGTTAAAGGTGCACCAGAAGATACAGGAGTGTATATCCAGCAGTGGACCAGCTAAAATTTGAGGAAGAAGCCTTTTTGCTCTACAGGAAATGTTGGGTGACGATGGACAAAGGTACCAGGAGGCACAGCACCTTGAGAGCTTCCCAAATAAAGTGTCAGACAAGATGAGTAGGGACCACAAACAGGAGAATGGCATGGTAACGATCACATGCATTTATTTATTTTTTTTCTCTATTAATACAAGGACATACCTTTCAGTTTGTAACCTTCCCATATCCCCAGTATATATTATCTACACTTGCTCAATGAAAATCACTTGGTGATGCTTTGTTAGTTGAAATAGTCATAACATTGTGGGAGTGAGAGAGAAGCAATTAATGCCTATGGCGTTTCTCTCTGTTACTTGTTTACAAGTTTTAACACAGAGTTGCTTGTTAAACCTGGAAATGATCTGGCAGGTTCCCAAAACATGGTTGTCCAAAAAAATTAAAATTGCATCAAATTTAATTAACATGACCTGCCAAACAGAAGCAAACGTGTAGCTTATAACTGCAGGGTTTTTTTTCCTCATTGTAGTATGATGCATGTATGTGATAATAAAGCTACATCCAAATTGTATTCTATTAACATTCTATTAACTGAGCAGTATAAGCGGAGATCTCACAGATTGCTCATATTCAGACAAATGAGCACCTTGAAAATAAAATAGGCATGAAATGCTATATGCCATTTAAAATGCATTCCGCAGTATTATAAAACAACAAATTACTGAAAAAAATCCCAGTGTAAAGGGACGAAGCCCTAGTAGTACAATTACAATTTTTATTTTATTCAATTTTATTTGATATAATTCAGCCATGTTGACTTTTTGCAGGATAGGGCATTCAAAATACTATTTCAAATATCGTTTGTATATACATTTAATTTACTTAAAAATGCTTTTAATTTACATTTTCTCCTCATATTGAATCCTTTAGGAATCGGCCTTTGCAAATAAGCAGCTTGAAAGTCCTTCATCTGAAGAGGAACCACCAGCTGCAAAAATCAGCCAGAACCCCAAATACCAACTCTTTCTTGCTTCAGATATAGTTGGGAAAGTTTCCAGGAATGAAACAAATGAAAATGGGCCCAGAAGCTCCCAGTGGGAGAGCAGTAATTCTAGATTTGGGTCTAACAACCACCGTGGGTCCCTGGAGTCCCTGGCGTCCCGGGACTGGGATACTATGTCAGACAGAGTGAGTATCAGCAGCTGTACTGGAAGCTCCTTAGGTTGCTTCTGCACTTTAAGCAGAAATTTCTTTAACTCTCTGTTATGAAAATGGTCAAATTTGGTGCTTAAATATAAGATTATAGTTAAACACGATGAATTATTCATAAGCAAGCTTAGAGTTTGAAATGTTTTGCTCTTTGGTTTCAGGTGGGTGGTTTTGACAGTCCACCAAGGGTGTTCAACAGTCCCTATGCTGCTCATTCAATTGACCACGTTTACAGAAATGCTGAATACAAGGTATTATATTATTCACGTTTTTTTTTATACATTTCATAGTCAGATTTTTATGACTTCATGCATATTTTGTGTGAGTTTCTGAAATATAGTTTATAAATATCATTCCTGAAAAGTAGTATTTTAATGATAAGTGAATAATAAGTGAAATGATTTGTTTACTACTCTGCTTTAGTAACGCCTCATGCTGTAATTCCAGGTATTCCTTTGATGAGGCGCTACACTTTCATTTCTGATTCTCTCTGTGTATTTTCTGTCCTTGCTGTCCAGGATATGATGTCACCGGCCCCATCTGACCTCAGCGTTTTTAGTTACAATAGCAGAAGTGTCAGCCCGGTGCCCTCCCCCACAGTCTCTGCCTCCCGTGGCCGATTCCCTGCATACGACACTTTGACTAGAAGGCGAGAGGTCAGGTGCTAATGAGAATTTTTCCTGTCAAGTACTGTATAAAAATATATATTTAAATGTTACATTCAAACAATAAAAATCATCCAGTTTCCACAGCCACTTATGCAGTACCAGGGCGCGGTAATCCCAGGAAGCACCAGAGGCGCAGGCCCATTGCGGAACACATTTACACACACAATCGGGCACTGAGGGAAATGTTTAGAGGCAGCTATTAATTTGCCAGTGTTTGGCAGCCTTTGAACTGTGCTCCTCCTGTGTTTGTCTGAGCTTCCTCCCAGAGTCCCAAAGATACGCAGTTTGCTGAATTGGTACCTCTACATTGCCCGTAGCGTATTATTGTGCGTGAATGTGTGTTCTGCGATGGAATGGAATACAGGCTAGACTGTCCCCCTCATGACCTGCATATGCATGTATACACAAAATAACTATTTATTACTCCTTTTTGAAGAAAATTATTTATTATTTATTCTTTATGTTTTGATGACTTCTTTCTGCTATCCCGTCTAGGGTGTACCCCAGGTTTGTGCTCTTTGCTGCCTGGGATAGACTCTAGACCCTCCACACTTTGACCAGAATCAGTAGAAATTAATTTGGGGGGGGGGGGCTGCTAGGTAGATTGTGCCAATCAATGGGGACCCCCTCTGAAATGTTCACTGACTGGGGAGTGGGGTTAGGGGGCAAATTGAAGCAAATTTTGAGGGAGGTTTACCCTAATAGGTTTTTCCAAATGGCTACGCGCCTAGTTGGTTGCAAACAAATTTCTATGTACCTACGTACGTACAAATGCATTCAAAACACTAAAATACCCATATTTTTTGGTGCCCCAGTGCCATGTTCATATGTGCGTTTGGTCTTACAGCCCAGTACTAGTCCTTATCTCCTGAAGACATCATCTCCTTATAAACGAGATTATATTGAAGAACTAACAAAGCAGCTTGATGAAATTCAGAAGGTATGCTGTCTAAAAAGTGTTATAATGTTATCATGTCAACTTACAGCTGTTGCTTATACAGTAATAGCAAAAGCAAAATATACTTGTTTACGCGAGCGTGTAAACACCTTAATGTAGTACATCTGACGTTAGAGGCAATCTTGTTCTATCAAGCAGTACATTACTGAATAGATAACCTACATATATGAGAATTCTTGATGACTTTGTCTTGCCTGGTTCCTCCTCTCCTCACAGAGAAACCAATTCCTTGAGGCTGAGAGCATTGAGATGGATAAGGAGAGGAACCAAATCCGTTTTGAAATGAGGGGGCTGCTGGTGCACAATGAAGACCTGTTTCGGACAAATACCCAACTGCAAGTGGAGATGAAACGAATGAGGGAAAAGATGGCAGAAATGGAAATGGAGATTTCAGCTCTGAATGAGCGCTTAAGACAGCAGGAGGTACGACAGTTCACACTTTACGCAAACATCACGGCAGACCGAAAATAATGTACTACATGAATAAATTACAAAGGTCTGACAATGAAGTTCAGCATAGCTGTGTGAACTATAAGATTTTTCTCATTATGTTAATGGAGTGGTATGGTGGCTTCCTGGGCCCTGCCCCTTGGGCTCTCTCTGCAGTTTGCATGCTTCCCCCGTGTTTGCATGGATTTCCTTCCACAGACACAACAATTCCAACCCGATTTATGGCATGTATCTCCTAGGATAGACTTTAGCTCACTATGGAATTGTGACTGAAAAAAATGTGCATTAAGGATTCGTTAGCTGTCCAAATCTAGATAACTTACTAATATAGTATAGTATTGTATAGTATAGTATAGTATAGTATAGTATAGTATACTAAAATACTAATAGAGGTATGATGCAAAGTGAATAATACATGGATATCCAGTTTTTAAAAATTTGAATTTCCTACTTTAATGTAGACTAATCTTTCACATCGCCTCCATGCAGCACTGGTATTGGCAACATCCCACTGTACTTAATTAGCATAATACACTGTTCATTTACAGGCGTCATAATTTAAAATCATGAACTATGGTTACGGCAAGTGGTACGCTGAAGAAAGCTGCAACTTGAGTGAAACATATATTATGTATTATCTGATCTGTCATGGAATTAAACAATACATAAAATACAATACAGTCAACCCTTCTTGCTGATACCAAAATCCAAGGATGCTGAAGTCCCTTATATAAAATGCTGAAGTATTTGCATATAATTTACACACAACCTCCTGTATATTTTAAATCATCTGTACATTACTTATAATACCTAATACAATGTAAATATTAGTTATACTATATTGTTTAGGGAATAATGACAAAAATGTCTGTGCAGTACAGACACAACAACCCTAGAGTTTGTAACTGTTTGACTTCTTGTTATACTATAATCTGTTAATAGTTTAAAATCCTTGTGGTCAAAGCTCAAATGTAAATGAAACATGCTTGAAAATGTATCCCTATGTATAAGTTAAGCATACTTCATGTTTTGTGTGCAGAGTGAGTTAAAAGAAGCTAGAGAAGCGATGGTGGAGGCCAACACTCAAGAATTCGCATTTGGCTTCCTGCAGCAGGCTTTGAAGAACAAGATAGAAGATGCTGAAGTACGGCAAGCAATTTTTTGACTATAGTATATTATTATTCTATACATACTATATAGAATAATAAGGTAATATTCTATATATACTAATTATATGTATATTTTGTGTCTATATATACTACATATACTAATTTTATATATTTTCAGAATTACATTCTAAGCAAACACCTGTCATCAAAATTATTATTCCTTGAGTTATTGTTCCTCGTGAAGTTGATGTATGCAGTAATGTAGTAGTGTAAGCCTGGAATTTATTGTGCTGCAGGAAGCTCTTGAGAAGCAGACGAAACATTCCCAGACAATATCTGAAAAGCTTTGGCATATGGAGAGGGAACTGGAAGAGCTGAGGGTAGAAAAAGAGATGCGTGATAAGAAGAATTCAGAGCTGAGCAACACGGTGCTCCGCCTAGAGGCCGAGGTATGAGTGACAGCAGCCTTTGCATGAAACGAACCAAGTGGGAATGTTTGTCATCTGAACTGAATAGTATCTGGAAAGTTAAAAAGTCAATATTTCCTTTGTGTTTGTTAAATTTTGAAAAACATATATTGGCAGGGATGTAAATCCAGTATAATTCCGATAATGCAAATATAACACCTTTAGTAACTGATTACCCCAGTTATACAAGGGAGTCATGGAAGTTTCCACCACATGTTTATATTGTTCTGTATTTAATATTTACATTAATATGGTTATAATCTGTCCCAGAATGTGCATTTCTGAGCACTTGTGTTGCGTAAAGTCAAACTGGAAAAAAAAGAATCAATTTGTCACATGTTCTGTTTGAAGAGGGAACGCTATGTCTGATTGCAATCACTTGCAGCTGGGAGACGCTTTAAAAGCTGCAAGCCAGTCAACCACAGAGCTGAGCCTCCAGCAGAAGCTGAAGAATGAGGCCCAGCTGCAGGTGGAGGAGCTGGAGGAGAACCTGCTGGAGAACACGCAGGAGCTGGACAAGGCCCAGCAGATGATCAGGCGGCTACAGGGGGAGGTCTGACATTCTCACTCTTATTGTCATTTACTGCTGCTCTTTTTATCATTATTTATTGTAATATGCTTGTAAATTCACCTGTGTTTTTGGTTATTGTTCTAAAATAGGGTTTTTTATGCCCTGGACCCCTTCTCAGAATGTTTTTGGTAGCTTTACTTGTGTAGTCATACACTCTTACTTAACATATTAATTCACCAGTAACTAAGTGTTGCGTACTGAGCCCATGTTCGTTTGTCATTTAATCAGTCATGACAGTTCATGCAGTTGTCCATGATTTGTACTTGAGTAGTAACTGAGTTACGAAGTTACTTGCGCCCCCTCAAGTGAAGTGTTATCATGTTTTTAAATGCATAAAATAAAACGCAAATATCTGCAATTTCTGTTGGTGACAAGTACAGTACTACTAATACTACTGCAAGTACCCAACTAATTATGTACGTTAACCATTGCACCATTAACTTTAGAGAGAGACAACAAAGTAGCAGACTCTATAAAGAATATCAGTGCTATAAGTGACCCCCAAGATGACAATGAATACAATAGGGATGTTTCATTAAGAAACATCTGTGATTTGGATGTGCTGTCTCTGGTCATCAGATCAAAATAAAGCATCAGTCATGAAACTAAATGTAAACCTTCAGAAGGCCATTACTGAGTCACTTGTGTGTGTGTGTGTGTGTGTGTGTGTATATGTATATATATATATATATATATATATATATAGACACACCCACAAACACACATACACACACGGTTAAAAGTTTGGACACACCTATCCATAGGAAGGTTTATTTGCACTACCTTCTCTACATTTATAAAGACAATAAAAATAGCATATGACATATTTAAAATTCTGCACTGATCAAAAACGTAATAAAATTAATTGGGGGGGGGGCTCTGTGGGTTGGGACTCGGAAGGTTTCCGGTTCAAATCCCTGGGTTGACAGAGCAGTCCCATCACTGGGCTTTGAGCAGGGCCCTTAACCCCAATTTTTCCAGTGGAGCACACTTTCTGCTCTTCAGCAGTTTCATGAGGTGGCCTCCTGGGATGCTTTTCCAGCTATCCTGAAGTAGGTCCTACATATACTGAGCATTCATTGGCTACTTTTCCTTCACACTCTGATCAAACTCCCCCAAAAACCATTTCTACTGTGTTTAGGTCAGGTGGCCAGATCATACAATGTGACACTATCACTCTCCTTTGTAGGTGGCTTGGTGTATACAGATTTTTGACTTGTACTGCATATATACAAGTCAGTAAGTCATTTAGTGGGTATGTGTGTTTGACCCAGATTGCTGAGAAGCTGACTGACAAAGAGAAATCTCTGGAGGAAGAGATCCAGTTGCGGGAACGTATCCAACTGCAGTGCAAACAGGCTGAGAGGACAGTAGAAGATCTGCAGATGGAGCTGGAGGCAATGGTCCAATCAAAGGAGGAAGTTGTGAAACAGCTGAAGCAGACCCAGGTACCAGATCATTCCAGCTTTCTCCAAAACATGTAGACGCTGATTATAAGTTCTTCTGCTAAAATTACAGAAACTCATTAATCAAAATATTTTAGAAGCAGCACACCCAAATGTTCTTCAAAAATTAAAACTGATTCACTATAAATATTTATAAATTAAAAAAATAAAATAATAATATTGCTGCACAGTATAGACATTTATAGTAAAATTCAGATTTATCATTTTCATGTTTATCACTCATCTAAAATGTTGGGAGGCAATCGATTTAAATCTCAAGATATTTCCCATGACCATTTCCTCAGGAGAAGGTCATTGATCTGGAGAGTGATCTGGAAGAGCTGCTTGACAATGAGCAGAGGTCGAACAGCAAATACAAAAGAGCCAGTGAACAGGTAAATCTTCTAAATGTGGATTTTTGCTAAGCTTCTACATTCTCTTCTACACAGTAAACCTTTTGAAACATACCACTGGCAGCTCATAGAACTTTAAAATAGATTATATCCAGTGACATGAATAGCTAAAAATTGTGTAGTACTTTACTTTTTTAGCAAACTATTATTTTTGTGTAATTTTAATAATTTGCACTCTTGATTTCATCACTGAATATGTTTTTTTAAACAACTGCTGTGTACTTTTCATAGATACTATTATTTTTACACTGACCTACATACTAACCTAACAGAACAGGTTGACTGTGTTTTTGATAAAGAAGTCAATTTATTTTACAGGCAGAACAGTTTCAGATGAAGCTGATTCAGGAAAAAGACCTTAATGACCAGCTGGAATATGAAAAAGCCATTTTAGAAAGAGAGGTACGCGGCATTATGTGTGACAAAGTAATAAAAGCAATTCTGAGGTTACATTTTTTAAATCAGACTTTTGCAAAACTCATTGAATTCAATTTTAAGAATATCAAAATTTTGTATTTAAGGTTTAACAAGTACAAAGCAAGGATTTATTTATCATAACACAATACAAACTAGATTTTAAACCCCTGTCCTAGAAACAAGGTTTTTCCTCAAACTGCTAAACATACTCTACATATATATATATATAATTTATAAACATAAGAATATATATTTCTGCCTGACCTTCATACTGTGTTTGGATTCAGGTCATCCCTGGTCAAATGGGTATTTCATGTATTATTATTATTAGTTCTATGGAACACCACATGAATAAATCGACGTTTATTTATACAACATATAAATAACAACAAAGACTGGCCAGAGCACTGCACAAAATTAATCTGCAAAATCAGAGCCTGACAGCAGTTGGGACAACAGTTCATTACAGCTTTCTGAGACTGTTAAAATGACTAGATTCAGTTTTCGTGCTGGTTTTTATTTGCAAAGATGTACAACTTTTGAACTTTTTAGAATTTCAAGAAGAAATTTTTATGCTTATTATGAATATGAATTAGTTGAAACTAGTGTAAACAGTTTATTAAACAGGATTTGTTATGGGTTTTGCAGCTTTCAATTTACTTTGTGTTTATAAGCATATACAAACTGAAAATACGACCATGAAACTGATGCACAGAATTGCATATTATGATTTTTTTTATGTGACTGCAGTTCTAGTGATTGTTACATATTTATTTTTTTGTCTTGTTTGTAGTATTATTTATGCATATATTTTAATTCTCATTATGTATATTTGTTTACCTATTTTTGTTGAAATGTTGCATTCTGATGTTTCTTAGCAACAAATGAATTCAGTTACCTCTGTGCTATAGATCAAGGACCTACATAAAGAGATACAGGAGCTTCAAAATACCAGGGTTCAAGATGACATCATCATCAAATTTGAAAGCAAGATCAAGGATCTAGAGAACTCCCTTCGGACAGAGGAGAGGTAAGTTGTGGCTATAAAAAGGTGCTAGCATGATCTTTTCTGTATCTTGTACACTGCTTGAACATGGCATTGTAATATTCCAGCACCATTTATAGGAAAAACTTGGGTGCAGAATAGGGTGAGTGTAAAATATGAATGATTATCGTGATGAAAACTTATATTGTCGCACATATTGAAAATGACAACACATACACTCTCCTCTGCTTCTGATCACTCACTCCAGCCCAGAATAGAAAAGAGAGTGAGATGATTTACTGTGTTGTATATGACAAATGTAGCATTTTGATGAAGGATTCCATGGTAGGTAATTGCGACAAAAAAAATTACATTTTCACACATTAGCCAACAATTTCTCAATTTCTAAATATTTTTCTTCCAGATTGCTTCGCCTTTTCAAACTGAAACTTGTCTTGTGAAAATGTTTTCTCATGCAGCACATTCATATTAAGCTCAAGTAATGTAATGACAGTTTTGGTCAACAGTTGTACCAAAAGCCATTTGCTCTTTTTTGCGTGACCCAAAACAAAATATTCCAGAAGTCCAGGTTCTGTTCAGGGCCAGAAAGTAAAAATCCAGACCAATATTTTGTTTTTACCTATCACTGAACTACCCACCTCTGGAACATCCCAAACCAGATTGCCAAATGCCACATATGCCAAATGTTCTGCCCAAAACTCCCTAAGACCACTGGACATTACAGCACAGGAGGCCATTAACTGTCAGGACCTGGGACGGCAGATTGGATGAGCAGTTCCTGGCTGAGTTATACAAGAGACAGAGCACTGGAAAAACCAGAAACAAAAACCTGGAAAATGGGGATAAAATTCAAATACTAAAGAACCAACATGAACATAAAACAAAACTGCACACTTAGCACATTAGCTGCAGTCACTAGATAACTAAACCACAAGGCCAGAAACAAGATGCCAGCAATTATCATCGAGGACAAAACACCAGAAAACAACAAAAACCCAGATACAAATTACTTGGTTTAAAATCAGCATGACAAACCATAGTACACCGATGCACTTAAGTAGATAGATAACAATGACACTGAGCCTTGAGGAAAATCTAGCTGGTCAATAGAATTTCGAGCCGGTTAATTCTGGTTTAAAACAAAGTGCAAGTATAAATCATTGTTTGCCAGTAAAGGAACATTTTGTCCCTTTTCTGTACACATAAAATGCCACATGTTGATGGTATTCCCTGTTTTGATAAACTGAAAATATTTCAATATTAGAATCCACTACTATTTTGAACTTTTTTGTAAAGCAGTTTTCATTATCTGTGACTTAATATATGTACTTGAAATGTTTAGGAACAAGGGCATGCTAACAAACAACATTGGGAAGCTGGAAAGAAAGGTCAGTGAACTGATGGAGCAGACGGAGGAAGAGCGCAAGCTGGCCATGGAACAGAAAGATCTGGTAGGAGAACGAGAATGCTGCGTTTCTGTGTTTCATAAGGGGGTCTGATTCTCTGTTTTGCTGTGTGTTTTATGCATGTACGGTTTTGACTCTTTAAAAACAATCTGCTTTTCTGTGATGCGCAGCGTTTGCCCTGATTGAGCCTATGTCGATGTTTAACCTGACTTTATCCTACGTCACAGATGGCCCAGAGGATCCGCTCCCTGAAACGGCAGCTTAATGACAGTGAGGAAGAGGCGGGTAGAAAGGAGGCACA
The DNA here is from genome assembly GCA_026770805.1 of Boulengeromyrus knoepffleri. Taxonomy (NCBI): domain Eukaryota; kingdom Metazoa; phylum Chordata; class Actinopteri; order Osteoglossiformes; family Mormyridae; genus Boulengeromyrus; species Boulengeromyrus knoepffleri. The sequence continues at coordinate 25,759,403 of JABJVO010000115.1, forward strand.
GCACCGGCACACGCAGAGAGAGCTCACAGAGGAGCGCGAGGCCACGGCACGCCTACAGAAGCAGCTGCTGGAGCAGAACCTGCAGATGAAGTACACTCTCTCTCATACAAGCCAATCTTCACCTATACGCTGTATTGTATGATTCAGTGACTGTGAATGTAATTATTTAGCAGTTTGTTTACTGTGAGATGAACATGTTATGACATACTGTAAAGCCTTATATTCCTTTTTTTAGGTGGAAGGACTCTCTTGTAATGAGACAGACTCTTGAAAATCGTAGAATCGACCTGGATAAAGACGATGAGCAGGGAATTGATTCCACGACGAGCAAGGACTAATGCCAAAACTTACATTGCAATATGAAATGCACTTACACAAAAATGTAAATATCAGTTTAATTCAGTACAAACTCAAGCCCAGTGTTTAAGCCTTTCTGTGACACAAAAGTCAAAGTGACTTCAGAGACCAATTACAATTTATAAGGAATTTGTGTTTCCCATGAGATTAATTGGACTAAACCATGTACTGAATGGGATGATAATTATAATTGCTTTTGACTAAGTCTGAAGTTTTAAACATAACTAGTTTTTTTCCAAAACAAGACATAGCAGAATATACTGTAGCAAAGACATTACTTGAACAATAAACGGATTCATAGAATAAAGTATTATTTCGATATGTATTATATATTAAAATAATATAAATGAAATGTATTCATATTAAAGAAACATTTAAAAGTGTTTTATACTGACATATTAAATATAGATTTAATATATTTTATATAAATAAGACAGATATATTACTGTTATATACAAATTTTAATAGGTTTTGAAGGTAAATTTCAGATCTCTGAATCTATTCTATGGGCATTGTCCTGGAGACATTGTTTTGTCAGGAAAGTCTGTACCACTCGTTTAGAAGACGGAATAGGTGCTTTTGCTGAAGATGCCATGGTGACGTATTTGGATACTTGGATGGGTTAAAGCTCCCCGGAATGTAAATCAAATTGCCACTGTAACATTAAATGGGAATTTTCTATTGTTTATAGTTACCTTTAACGGTTATTAGAAGGAAGTGTATGTATGGTGTTAAAGCAAGTAAATCAGATTTAAAAAAAATAAAATATACCTAATTTTTGGAATTGAATTTTAATGGTTAATGGTGCTAGATTTAAGCTAACCTTTTTTTTTTTTCGTTACATGATCAGTGTATCCAGGTTTTCAAGCCACTTAAGTATAATTTCATGTTATGAGTTGCCACAAACATTTACTGGTACATTAATGAATTGTGAAAATATGCAGTTAACTGGTGGTAGAAAACCATTAACAAATACAAAGTACTACACGGGCGGTTGATCATATAAACATGGGTAAGTAGAAGTACTTTCCTAACACACAAACTCTTTATGAACAAATGATCTAATACTGGAGCCACACAAACCACACCACCAAACAAAATACAGTTTAGCTGTTGATCATCATTATCACATCAGCTGTACCCCTTATAAAGCCACCTTCCTGGTGTAACCAAATCAGACTTGCTTCTCTGGATGACGTACAATTAGGGCTGGACTGGAATTAAAAATCAGTCCTGGACTTTGGGGTTCAGCTAAGCATGATTCTTGATTCATTTTGCCGACTGGGGTGGAGGTCCCTGACAGTGCATTTTGCAGAGCAAGGCGGGGTTTCCCATGAGAATTTTTGCCTAGCGATAAATTTTGCTGAGAGGGGAGGGTACCCCACAATTATTTTTCTCAGCCCACATACCCATTGGCCTACCAGGAAAATGCCCGGACATGTGATCATCAGCAGCCACCAGGAGAAGACTGATACTGGTGCAAATGATACAACTGCAGATCATAATATATGGTTTTCATCCATCTTCCGACCAGTGCTTTAAGTGAGGAAAAACAGGTGTCGGTACTCCCCTTGTTCTTCAGTACCAGGTGCCTGTACTCCCCTAGTTCTTCAGTACCAGATGTCGGTACTCCCCTTGTTCTTCAGTACCAGGTGCCGGTACTCCCCTTGTTCTTCAGTACCAGGTGCCGGTACTCCCCTTGTTCTTCAGTACCAGGTGTCGGTACTCCCTTTGTTCTTCAGTACCAGGTGCCGGTACTCCCCTTGTTCTTCAGTACCAGGTGTCGGTACTCCCCTTGTTCTTCAGTACCAGGTGTCGGTACTCCCCTTGTTCTTCAGTACCAGGTGCCGGTACTCCCCTTGTTCTTCAGTACCAGGTGCAGATATTGAGTGGTGCAGGTACTCTGAAGAGAAAAAAAGAGGTGCTGGTACCTGCGTACTGATGAGTACAGGCCCTCTTTAAGCACTGCTTCCAAGCACTTACCCTCATCATCATCTCCAGGTGGTGGTGGGAGGTGTACCAGGTAGCACTGGCCACAAGGGTGGGGTACAGCTCAGAAATGATGGCAGTCCATTGCAGACCACTATGCAATACAATCAACCTCAGTAAGTGCTGGGCTAAAAGAAAAAATATGTTATCACATTTTTTTCATATCAGTCTATCTAATCATCACAATATACTTCAAGTCGTTATTTCAAGGCAGAATTCTTAACTTAGCTGGCTCTAACACTGAGACGCTACTGAAGGGCCTGTTAATCTGTATCAGGAGTGTTGAATTAGGGCTGCATCTCCTGTAGGCTCTGAGGGCGGTATATCTCCAAAAGCAGGAATGCGCAGCCCTGCAGTATGGATTGGCATTCTGCTGGATGACAATGCTTCAGGTGGTTCACAGTATATCTAGTTGTACTTGGCACAAGTTCATAGTACACAGCACCAGCCTGTTACGTAGACTTTACATTGTTCATAGTACCACCACATCACCAAAATCTTTTTACTTTGGTTATCCACAGCATCTCCTTTTTATAAAGATCTTGTGATGGCTGAACTGTCCTTTGCTTCCCTAACACTCGGGCTCCAGTCAAATAGTAAGTCCTTCTCTCAACCACTTTTCCTTGATTCTTTTACTTCCGCTGTACCGAAAACGTACCTAACCGTGACTTCAAAATCGGGATACATACCGAACTGAGATCTTTGCATACCATTACACCCCTATTGAGTACCAGTTCAGTAAGGATTAATCCTGTGTGCATCTGTATTTATATATTTTTGAAACAACAGTTTAGACCAGTTTCCTTCTTCTTTATGCACGGATTTTCCAACGTAACTATGGTGTGACGGCATTATTTGTATTGTCAGTAAATAAATTCTTACAAGATAAGGTTTTGTATGTTTACATGGGCATTGGCTAAGTTATTATTTTAATGCTGATTTAAACAAAAAGTGCATATATACAAGTGCTACGTACAAGTTACTACATACAAGCGCTCATTTTCATGTGCAAAATACATTCTGTGCCACAGAAAGCATTATTTAATGACGAAATCAAGTAATGCCTTGCTGCGTTCCGTCCACAGAAGCAAAAACACCACTTTCTTTCATGCACAGAAATCAAAAGGAATGTGTCATTTTGTGCACAGAATTGATATTAGCACTTCGCATTTCGTGGACAGAAGAAAGTCATTTTGTGGACGAAATGGCATTTCGTGAATGAAAGAAAGTCATTTTGTGGACGAAATGCATTTCGTGAATGAAAGAAAGTCTAGTGGAAGGTACTACCCCCCCCCCCCCACCCCCACACTACTTCTCCTGACTCAGGAAAAGACACCTTTCGTGACTCAATCCATCCATCTTTCATCTGCTTATCGTGGTTAGGGTTATGGTGGACATCACTGGCAGCACCAGGCTGGGGTATGCCCTAGATGGGATGCCAATCTATTACAGGGAACACACAGACTCAGTCATACAGTACAGGCTATTTAGAGACACCGGTTACCCTAAAGCCACATTCACACTCACCATGGCTAATGTAATTGGCCAGATGCCAATTTCCCTGCATGTATTTGGAGTGCAGAAAAAAGGGTGATTTTTTTTATATTGATTAGGCATAGTGGCATAAACCAGTGGAAGGCATAAACAAAACAAGTAAGCCACCTCTTTAAACACTGTACGTTTCAAACAAACTTTATTCATTTGGAAAAAACATATACGCATTCAAACATTTAAAGTAAAATCTATAACAGTATTAGGTGTTCCTCATATACATCAACCAACCTTACAATAAAAGTAAAAAATAAGATCAACATTTCCCACAAACAAGTGATATCGAACAAAACACCAGCATTTTATTTCCAAGTACTTTTATTTTATTCTTCAAAGTAGTTTTATTTATTTTTGTATTTGGTAGCTGTTTCATTATCTGCAAAGAAACAGATTGATATATTAAACTGATACATTGATTAAGCCTACAGACATCAAATTTGACTATTTCAAAGTGAATCTCAAGCTAATCATGCAAAGGGTGCATTAAAACATACTATACTCTGGTAAAATGTAATTAATGCATGCACTCAAGAATCTGCAGGCATAGTGATATTTAAAGAATTTTTATTGTTTTTTTTTTTTAAATATGCAATGCATATGTTCAGTAACAAATGTTTTGGACATCTAATTCAACATATTATATCACTACATACAAATTCTATTTTGTATTTCATATAACAAAATATATAGTTCCAACTTTTAAAGCTTTAAATAAGTGTAATGTATTTATGCCACGTAGTTGTTAAAATTGATTGGTCCATAAATATGTTAATCGTTTTACTTTTACTGCTCAGACTGGAAGAAGATAGAACTTTGATGACTCTGTTGTAGTTTGATATAAATGTGCCAGTGTACAGTTACTTGTAACAATCTATCAAAATCAAATTACTATATAACAAACTGCACTAGTCATATTAATATTAAGTAAAACTAAAACTAAGGAAACAAACATCTGATATTTTTGTGAAATATAAAAATCAACATATTTGCAAAAACCAAATTAAATGACATTCCACTGGCCATAAGAACAGCAGTCTAAAAAGCTACAGGGTACCTACCAAATGCTATAGGAAATGTTTAAAATAACTCCCTAAAACCCAAATACATTAAGAGAAATGGAAACATAAAAGTCCCTAGCAACAGCATCTGCAAGTCCATAGAGCAACAGAAGAGAATCCAAACTCCACAAGCTTGCAGTCTCCAGAATTTGGCTTGTTTACAATCCCACTTTACAATCGTAAACGTAAACATGCATCTTTACGTTTCACAATAAGTAAAACACCCTGATCATGACAAGAGTCCAGTGATGATCATTTGCAGCTACATTCTACATGCTAGCCAGCCAAAATTTTGCTTCTTTTTTCTTGTCTTTACAGAATATGTTTTTATTTTCTTGATATTGATGTTAATAATATACACCTTATAATATACAAACGTTATGTTTGGCAGACAATCGTGGTATTAACCACTGTAGGTGTGTGGTTATAGAAAAATAAACCACTTTCTTGTCTAAACAAAGAAAAAAAAGGTTTTTAGAAAAAGCTTTACAGGTACAACAGAAGTGGAGGAAAAGTAAAGATCCATCCATCAATCAATCTTCTAAGCATTTATCCTGATTAAGCTCAATTAGCCCATCCTAGACTTCACAGGTCACAAGACTGGGTACACCCTGGACGGAATGGCAGGAGACACACACACACACACACACACAATTATACTTTGTAAGCAATTTAGACACCTGGGGGGTGTTCCTCAAAGCAGGATTTCTTGCTTAGCTGGATAACTTGTTGGATTTAAGGTAGTCTGGGTTAAATTGCCTTTACCTTTGTCCACTTACATGTAACTCAGACTACCTTAAATCCAACAAGTTATCCAGCTAAGCAAGAAATCCCGCTTTGTGGAACACCCCCCAGGAATAAACCGGATAATCCAAAGGGAAAACACACAGTTTGGGGAGAAAACGTAATGCCACAGACAGATAGCAGAGGTGGGGTGTGAACCCACAACCCTGGAGGTGTGAGGCAGCACCACTGAGACAGGACAATAAAGATATTTTATAAAATTTCTGTAACAATGACAGTTGCCAAAATACTCATAATGTACAATGTATTAGCAACATATTAGACAAACACTGAGTCTTTATCAAAATTTGCTGTAAAAGACAAGGTTAGTCACCTTACAGTAAGTCGAAGTGAAAAACACAGAATATCTGGCATGTTGTCACAAATGATCATTAGTAGCACTTTCATTCTTACGTCATAAATGTTTTACAGCAAAGCTGTAATCATTGTTAGCACTATATCAGAGAGCTGTGCAAGGTACCAGACGAGCAGAAAAAGTTCATACACATGACTCAGTGCACATAATTAAACAACTGCTGGCACATATCAGTCCTCAAGCGACTCATTAAATAGATTTTTAAAGTGCTTAATAACAGTAACAAATAAACGAAAGTGGTGTAATCTGCATAAGAATAATATTTCTAATATTTATATAAGATTACACAACTTTTAATTGATGACTGTGGTTCTTAAGAATAATTAGGTAAATGCAAACCATGCTGTCAGCTGAATTCCATTCCATTTTCTACAACAGCTTAGCAAGAGCTAAGAGAGAAAGCATATGGCACAAGGTGGCAGATATTCTGGAAGAATACCATTACAGGTCACGAACAAAGGGCAGCTGAGACACCGACCAACATGACCTTGGACTGGCATTTCATGCAAACTGCATGCACACTACTGTTCAATAGTTTGAGGTCACTTAGAAATTTCCTTGCTTTTGAAAAAAAGCAAGTTTATTTGTCCATTAAAAAACATCAGATTGATCAGAAATACTGTGTAGACATTGTTAATGTTGTAAATGACTATTATATTTTTAATTGAATATCTACATAGGTGTACAGAGGCCCATTATCAGCAACAATTAGCCCTGTGATCCAATGGAATGTTGTGTTTGCTAAAAAATTAATTGATCATTAGAAAACCCTTTTGCAATTATGTTGCCACAGATGAAATTGTGCTGATAAAGGAAGCAATAAAACTGGCCTCCTTTGGACTAGTTAAGTATCTGGAGCATCAGTGATTGTGGGTTTGATTGCAAAATGATCAGAAACAAGGAAAATTCTTCCGAAACTCATCAGTCTAGTCTTGCTCTGAGAAATAAAGGCTATTCCATGCGATAAATTACCAGGAAACTGAAGATCTCATACAATGCTGAGTACTACTCCCTTCACAGAGCAACGCAAACTGGCTCTAACCACAACAGAAAGAGGAGAGAGAGGCCCCGGTGCACGACTGAGCGAGAGGATAAATATGTTAGAGTGTGTAGTTTGAGAAACAGACGCCTCATAGGTCTTCAACTGGCAGCTTCATTAAATAGTACCTGCAAAAGACCAGTCTCAACGATAATAGTGAAGAGGCAGCACCGGGATGCTGGCCTTCTGGGCAGAACTGCAAAGAAAAAGCAGCAATAAAAAGAAAAAGAAAAAACGGGATGGGAAATTAATACAGACACTGGACAGAATAAGAGTAGAAAAAAGTGCTATTGATAGATATATCTAAGTTTGAGGTGTTTGGATCAAAAATGTTTGTAAGATGCAGATCAAACGAAAAAATGCCGGAGGAGTGATGGACGACATCTGTCAAGCATGGTGGAGACAATGTGATGGTCTGGGGCTGCTTTGGTGATGGTACAGTGGGAGATTTGTACAGGGTAAAGGGATCCTTAAGAAGGAAGGATATCGCTCCATTTTGCAACGTCATGCCATACCCTGTGGACGGAGCTTAACTGGAGCCAATTTCATCGTACAAGCCAACAACCCAAACACAGCTCCAAACTATGCAAGAATTATTTAGGGAAGAAGCAGTCAGCTGGTATTCTGTGTATAATGGGAGTAGCCACCCCAGTCACCGGATCTCACCTCTATTGAGCTGTTATAGGAGCAGCTTGACCAAATGCTACTGTAGCTAACAAGTGCCCATCAAGCCAATCCAACTTGCGGGAGATACTCCAGAAAGCACAGGGTGAAATCTCATCGGATTACCTCAACAAACTGGAATACCCAAGGTCTACAAGGCTGTAATTGCTGAAAATAGAGGACTCTTTGATGAAAGCAAAGTTTGAAGAATACAAATATTTTAATTTAAAAAAAATGATTATTTCTAACTTTGTCAATGACTATTTCCTATTTATTGAGCTATGTTTCCTATTCAAACTCATTTCATGCGTGTTTTCATGGAAGACAAGGAAATTTTTAAGTGACCTCAAACTTTTGAATGGTAGCATACAGTGCATGCATAAAACCCACAACCTTGGAGGCGTGAGGCCACAGTGAATCTTTGGATAGTGATGTTGTAATTATAAATTAAGTAAAGCTCAGAAAAAATTCCATAAATGTAAAAAAAATCTGGGCAAATAATATTGCTAAAATTAAAATAATAGTTACAGGGAAAGTAAGATATACAGCATACAGAAAAGGCTGTCTCAAATTTTGGTTATGATACATGGTTTTATACAGTAAGAAAACGCATATTCCAAAGCTTTAAAATGGATTTTACAGTATCCACAATAGACTATTTGATTTTTAAATATCCTACTCAAGAGAATAATGGGGTTATACACAATTTTTCATTTATATTACAGTTTTTCTGAATTGCTAAAACGCATTTCCTAAAATCTCCTCTCCTTTTCTCAAAACACTAAGCACATAACCATAAAATTCAAGCTACATGCGTAAAACCTTTGACTCATCAAACAATCAATCAATCTTCTCAAAACTATATTATCTTTGCTCAAAAGCAAATGCTGCTTTCAGATCACACATCAAGCCAGTCGGTACATAAACACACTATAGCAAAAAACTGAAAACGCCTCAAGCTAAAACTGTTGCTGGCATGTAGAGAAATGTTTACTCTGGATGTGGTCTTTTGCATCTTGTGCTGCAAAATTGGAAACCAAAAAACTGCTGTCTACCAAAAATTTTGCATGCTATTATACTAAACAGATATGTAAACGGTTACTGTAAACAGCAAAGTAAAAAATCCAGATGAGCGGCATATCACAGCAACTGCCAAGCCAGAATCAAGGAAGAATATTCATTCTGTCTCATCACCATGTCTAATGGCTGGGAAAGGACAGAGAACTTTGTCTACATCACAGGAAATGTTCCCCCTTGCTGAGTGATGCGGGAAGAATCCTCTGTGTGACCCATTTGTACCTTGACGTCAAAATTCAACTCACCAGTGGCACTTGCACTGTCATCCGTATTCTATGTTCTAGTCACTGTTTGGCTTCTACGTCCGTTTAGAAACGTATGTGAACAGTTGTGAGTCATTGTGTTTAAATGATGATTACTGTGTGCAAGCTGTGCTTCATTTTTGTGACCTGTGTTTTCCATTTTGATCAATATTCACCATATTGCAAAATGTGTTTTGATGAATGATGTGTTTAGAGTTTTGCAAAAAGGGTGACTCAGATCTGCACATTGTGTCTAACTAGGTGAGCATTGGTTAATGTTTCACGAAACAAGTGACTAATTCAATAAATAAGTTTCGGCAATTGGCAGTTTCGTTCCAAGAATGAGGTTTGGTGTTTTAGCAATTCAGAAAAATTGTATTGTATGTGCAATAAAGTATGAAATGTGTTTTTTGTATTATTATTTATGCATAACTATTTGTGCAGTCACTTGATATTGAAAAGAATCAACAGTTACATTCATTTGTAAATTAACAGGAAATGTTTTTGAAAATGTATAGCAATTGGAAAACAAAAAGCTGTGCCACATCTCCAGTTAAATATGACAGGGTTTGCCAACCCATAAACATCGGGCGTGCCACACTTTCAGACTCTCACGGTCACACAAATCTACATTATTCCATTATAAACCTAAAATTAACTACATCAAACGCGTTGGGGCAGTATGCAAACCCCACAGACTATTTACAAGGTAACAAAACTCTTACATGTAAAAGTGTGTGCAGACTTGTCTCAAACTGAAAATCTCACTCAAGCCAGCTGACCAAAGTTGGCAGCCCAGGCCAGCAATACAGTGAAAGACCTCAGCCACCCTAACAACGGGCTCCTGCTGCCTGAAGGGCAACACAAAGAGAATGAGGAGGACCTTCTTCCCACTGCCATTCAGATCCTTATCCAGGGCAACACTAGGACTGGACTTGGCCGCTAACCTCTCCCCCATTACAAATTTACTTATTACTTATAGAACTACTTACAGTAGTAAGTACTACTGGGCTATTTGCACATACCACTATAACTGCACATCTGTACCCCCCCCCCCCCCAACTGTTAGACTCTTATGTGTAATTTTTTTCAATCTGACCCTGTCTAGCCCTGTCTAGTCTATGTAAGTATCCCAATGTTGAAAGATAACATTTCACTGCAAGTCATACGGTGTACAATTGGTATGTGACAAATGAAGTTTGAATTAGAATTTGAATTTGAACTCGGATGTGAACATTTCTTATTGAAAATGTTTCGGTAATTTTTTATGTTACTGATAACAGACCTAAAGCATTGAATAGAAAGTGAGTTGAATACAAATAAATGTAACCCTTTCTAAACAACTGTAAATACACAAAAGCTAACTACTGCCAAATCTAAGATGTCTGAGAAAAGCTCTATGGGGTTTCTGCCTGAACCTTTTTTAAAAATACAAAGAACATAAAGCCATTGATAATTATTTGTTGCTATACTAGCTAGCTCGGATAACTGGATAGGGTAAACAGGGTACATTTTAGTAACAACTAACTGCATGTGTCAGACAAACCTTCCAGATATCTTTGTGATTATCTTCAGTACTCTCTTTCCACTTTTCCATATTATGATCAAAATTCATAACCATTCAAAAATCACAAGGGAAAATAACAACATTAACGCTAATTCAATGGTAGTTTGTGGAGAGCTTGTGAGAATGGACAGTTGACCCTTCTGCATCGCAACTTCCCCATCACGGTTTCGATAGCACGGTCGGCATAAAAAATTATTTGTTTTTTGGTGTTTAATGAAAGTTACAGATGACAATCAAAATGTTTAGTAACTCATAAATGCATCAAAGACGAGCACAGTGTTGGAGAACGCCAGGTGCGTTTACAGCAGCCTTTCACGTGACATCTCGCAGTCATCTTCGTTTCACGTATTTTTGTTTCACCACCTGAATGCTCACTTCACTTGTCTAGGGGGACCAAAAAAATTTAACGTGTTTTTTTTTTCTTTTTCAAATCATGGGGGGCCGGCGCCCCTAACACCTGCGATGTGGAAGGATCAACTGTATATAGCAATAATCAAAGACCCTAATGGACTATTAATTGAAGTAGCCTGTTGTCATGCCTGAATGTGTGTTTGTGTCTAATCAAACTATACATCTGCTGTGGAGCCTGTACAGGTATGGGAACCCAGCTAACCAATATGGAGTTAAAAGCTAACAAGCACATTTCTTCTCATTGGGTGATATTGCTTCCAGTTTGCTGATGCCTTCCCCACTGTTTGTCTCCTGAGCTGGCTTGTCCACACACTGTTCCATGCGCTCCATCACCAGATCCAGGAGAGTAATGACGGCTTTATCCACCTCGGAACCTGTCGCCGCACTCGTCTCAAAGTAAGGGATCCTATACAAAACATGCACAAAAGCCTTCTCTGACATGTCAGTTCAAACAAACCAACTATTTACACAGATACAAGGGTCATTTTTATTTCTGTGAGAAAATTGTACTGACAGTTTAATTTCTAAGATTTGCCATTTTGGATTAGTGAATGACTTTTGACTCTAACAGTTCCATCTGGTTTTGCAGTAATTAGCAGAAATTTAAATATCACTTTTTAAGTGAGGGGTACATTTTAAATGTTTATAAGTCCTTTCCCATCTTATCAGCTTCAATAATTGTTAGTCCGAGCTACTCCGAAATCTTTTGATCGAGCCATATTGCAACTAAAAAGTATTATGTTGGGTAAAGCAGGTAACCAAACGTGTGTTTTTTTTAACCCAGCAATGAGGTGAAACCTACCCATAAACTAATTAGCACACTGTACTCTAACTGCTACGGCTTTGAATGTTTTAACGATTTGTTCAATAGATATGACAATGTAATATGTTATATGTATTTTTTGTTCAATAAGATTGACTTTGATGTTTATTATTATGACATTGTGGTGAAGATCAGATCACACCTTAGGAGTCATTTCTGCATAAAACATAGAGCTTCAAAATGTTTTCAATACAGACTTTATACATTAGCCGTCAATGCTCTTTACTGAAAATTTACGAAGAATGGCATCACCTTGCACTTACCCGTATTTATCTGCTAGCTCTTTAGCCTGCTTCTCCTGCACCTCTCTCTGATCAGCCAGGTCTGCCTTATTTCCTACTAATACTATGTCTGGATTTTCACAGTATGCATTCGCTTGGAGCTGGCCTGCAACAAAATCACACAAGATGAATGCATGTTACAATCATAAAGCACTTTACAGAACCAACGGGTAGCCACTTCATCTACCAGCACTGTATAGCCCACCTGGGCGCGTTCTCCATACGATGGAAGTTAGTACGCTGCAGCGTAAATGCTATGCCAGTTCAAACTAGCTAACATCCTAAGTATGACTATTTCCCAAAACCATTGTACTTTGTTAGTACCTCCGTAGTTTGAACCATGTTCGTTCGAACCACCGCAGTTTGACGTACAATGGCTCCAAAGGTGATTGGTCTGACTCTCACGGCTGGTCCCTTGTAAAAACCCACAAGCTTTGTAATATTATTTACAAATACTACAATTGTGTGAATAATAATCGCAATGTACATGCACTTAATAAGAATATTACATTTGTCAGCGCTGCTGTACGTCTGTTGACAACTTGCAGCAACACAACCAACTTTTTAGACACTTTATTGTTAGATAAGTACTATTTGGAAATAGTTTATTTCGGGTAATTTAATCTTTTTTTGGTTTTATAAATATCGCAATATCACTTGATGTGATATTGCGATGTCATAATCGTGCAGTCCTAAATATATATTTATCTATGTGATAAATTCTACCATATAGCACAAACAAGGTAGGTAAACAACATTCTCTCCAATCATACCATACCCATGAACTGAGAAGTACATAAAAAGTAGTCTTACAACTACATTTTCAAAGCACTTCACATTAAAGATGTTTGTACAACAAGATTATTTAATATTTTCACAGACTACCTTCCTTTGACCGCATTTTCCACCATCGATGATGTAGTCACCTGGAACTAAGCATTTAACTACAGTTTGACATCTGTAGTTTGAACTACACAACTTAATGACGGCATTTGCGTCACTGGGATGTCGGTACTATCAAAATGAACCCATTTGTGAATAGGATAGATATTTCTCTATTTTAGCAGGACAAATGTAAAGTTTCACAGTAACTGTGCAAAAATAGAGAAATATTGGACCCCACCCCAATGCTGGTATCTTCTGGGGATCCTATTCGTGACTGGGCCTCCTGAATTTACCCTATTTACAGCACTCCTGCACACAGTCATCCATTATAAGCATTTAAAGATGCCAGTCAGTCCAGCTACGTGTCTTTGAACTACGGGAATAAACCAGAGTCCCTAGAGGAAAGGAGCAAGTCACATATACACACACACACACACACACACACACACACACACACACACACACAGGGGAATTGTATTCCAAAAAACATATATTTGTCACGTCACAGTTGATTTGTCAAGGGGAAACAAGAAATCTAGTTTGAGAAAATGGGGAAGCTGAAAATTATTCATTCAACCCTTGAAAGGAAAACTCTGGCACTTACTTTAAAAAACTGTGCCTTAAGAAATATAGTGGTAGACAATGTGCACTACCAAAAGGTAGATCTGAAACAATGCTAAATCAAGTAACAGTAGCAAAACAATTTAACAAAATGTTAAAAGCAAGGTTTACTGAAGCCAACTTGGAGGTAGTGATTTGAGGCTCAACAGAGCATTTTATAAAACAAATGAAACGGGCTGCTGGCCACTATGAGTGAACAGACTTTGGTACAGCTTCTGTAGATTCTTGCAAACATACCTTCTAGAGACAGCACTATAAGAAACATAGAAAGATGCTGAAAGACAGGAACAAAGGCTCAGTGCCTTTGGGTGTCTCTCATACCACTAACCAGGAAAAATCGTGCTGTTCTGAAGTGCTCTGCTATCAGTTTCGATCCGAAACCCACTGAAGATCTGTGGAAAAGGCTGAAACTCAGCCAGGAGAAGGAGCACCTATCAAACCTGAAGTGGAACAGTTTGCTCAAGGAAAGTGGGCCGAACTGCCAGGTGAGAAGTGCAGGAATCTCATTCAGAGCTACAGAAAATGGTTGATTGAAGTTACTGCCTGTAAAGGCTGTGCTATGAAATAGGTTCAAATATTTTTGTTTCATTATGTTAAATGAAAAGCAAAATTGCTGATCTTTTATGCCTGTAAAGGCTGTGCTATGAAATAGGTTCAAATATTTTTGTTTCATTATGTTAAATGAAAAGCAAAATTGCTGA
>JABJVO010000115.1:25788150-25816784 GCA_026770805.1 Boulengeromyrus knoepffleri
TAATAAAAAGGATTCTGATTCTGGACAATTCTATGCTTCCAGCTTTGGGGGAATAGTTTGGGGAAGGCCCTTTTCTGTTCGGCATGACTGTGCCCCAGTGCACAAAGCAAGGTCCATAAAGACATGGCTGGGTGAGTTTGGTTGACTGGCCCACACAGAGCCTTGACCTCAACCCCAAACATCCAATATCAGTGTCTGACCTCAAAAATGCTCTTCTGGATGAATGGACAAGAATTCCCAGAGATATACTCCAAAATCTCATGGAAAGCCTTCCCAGAGGAGTGGCAGCTGTTATAGCTGCAAAAACTCCATATTGATGCCTATGGATTTAGAATGGGATGTCATAAAAGTTCCTGTAGGTGTAATGGACAGGTGTCCTTTTTTTATTGGCCAGACAATTTCTCCAGATTCTTCTGAATGGCACATCAGCAGAATTATGTATCATTAATACGCTGCCAAAAGCAAAATGCAGAGAATCCAGGATTACCCATAGACTACATAAAACAACACTGATCCATCCATCCATGCACCTTGTCCAATTCAGGGCTGCAGGGGGCGCTGGCCCCTATTCCAGGAAGCAAAGAGCAAACAGAAAACATTTAAATCTGATGCCGGTTAATGGTTTTTCGCTCCCGACCTCATTCTGACCTTATTACACACACAATCCTGTACAATTTCTACAAGTACTGGACGGACCAGCCAGACATCTGAAAGCCAGTTAATCCTGCGAGTCCTAGTTATGACAACTCTGCACATTCCACATAAATGCCAATTTAAAGAATCATTCACCACTAATTAGGTACTTATCTGTATCTCTCTGTATGTCTATGTCCATTTCTTAGTGTCATATTATATTTATGCGTCTATGTACCGTATTGGCTTGAATATGACCACCCCCCTACTTTTTGGCTACTATTTTTAGGAAATAGTTTTTGGAAAAAGCTGTTCCCATCTTTACTAACAACCACTATCGGTTTAATATTAGCAGCAGCACTGCCAGGGAAGCAAACAATGCACACGACACTCAGGGCTACACGCTAAACACACGCACTGCTGGGGTCGCCAACTCTCACGCATCTGGCGTGACTCACACTTTCAGACTCTCAAGCTCATGCAAGAAATCATATGACAAATATATTATGGGAAGTTACAATAGTGTTTTATTTGGCGCCATATAGTACCTTTTCTCTCTAGGCCCCGAATAAGACGATACCACTTTTCAGACATATATATAAAAAAAAAAAAAAAAAAGTTAATTTTCGGCCAACGTGGTACTTATATTCATTTCTCATTGACATCGTGGCCAGACATAAGAGTTAGAAGTGTGACAGGACACTAATATCATAGACAGAACCCAGGAGGGATTTTTGTTAAGGTGGGCACAATGTATTAAATCATGTGCACGATATACTTTAACATTCCCATGAAATACTAAATGGACATAATCCCTAATAAGTGAACATGATTTGCTGGGTTTTAAAAAATGCTTACATTTCCGACTCTGTGACCCTTTCAGAACTTGGGTCGCAAACCCGTGGGTTGAGAGTCGCTGCCCTACAGTACCTCCCTGAGGAACATGGTGCTATGCCTTTTCCAAGGCCTCAGAACACATGCTGACTGGTTGGGCAAACTCCCATGAACCCTCCAGTATCCTTATGAGGGTGAAGAGCTGGTCCAATTTTCCATGACCAAGGGTATGTTTCCCAAAATATGCACTATGTAAACTATGGAACTATGCAAGTACGATGCAGGTGTTTCCCAAAACCATAGTTCAAACTATGGCGGTAACAACACTGCAAACCTGCATGATACGATCCATCGTTAAACGACAGGTGTTTCCCAGGTGGTAACACCACGACAGGCACCAACGACCTAACGGCCACAGCTCCACACATCGGCCTCGGCATCACCCATTCGGGCTTTAATGTTTCCAACCTCCCTTGGGAAGCAAGAGAACTTCTGCTGGAGGTGCGAGTTGACAGGGATCCATGTTGTTATCTTTTCACACTATGCCACATGGAAATCAGCTCACGCTCCACAGTGAGAATCACAGACCTGTACGAGGTTCCTGGGAAGCTTGCAAAAAGATCCAGGGAATAAGATTCGATGGCCGATGGCCGGGTTCAGCAGATGACGGCTACAGGCTCCATTTTTGATCTAACCTGCCCCCTGTCGCTGCAATTCCAATTTTTGGGCGACTTGGGTTTTGGTCAAATATAGGATTTTTAGGTGTAGATTTTTATCCACATATTGTTTTCCTCAAGTGACAATAAGATTCATCAATGATTAAATGGAGCAAACAGAGTAATAACAGTTAACTGTCTTAACCTTGTGAACAGGGTATCTAGTCACCTTTGTCTGTGCCATCACTATTCATCCGTATAATGTTTTTTTCCTGAAGCATTTAGAAGATCCATCAAATACTTTTTGACTTATCACATTCTGCTGCCACCAAGTGGCATCACTTCAATTTTGTGGCAATTCGTCTCAACACTTAAATTCCATTCTGGCACCCATACAATGGTTCTAAAAAGTTTGCAAAACATCCATAAAAAGTTTTTGAGTATTTTCTTAAGAAGTAAAGAGTCTTCAGCGGCTGTGAACCGGTGCCAAAACCATGTGTATTCCCCAAAATCCAGGGAATACAATGAGGATTAAGCAAAATACATTATAATGCAACAGGTAAGCCCCACAGGCAGAGTCTCTGCTAACAAACAGCTGTCCACAGTTAATACTTCCTTGGCAGCTGGAAACTGCTCTTAAGTGTTCACCTTCTACTCAGACACAGCAGGGTGACCAGTGCTAATTAGCAGCAAAACATTAAATTCATTCTCCATTCCAGAGGCTTCATTATCAGTCCTCATCTATAACCCTTCCACTACTCAGAAGCAAACTGTCATTTATTCATTTATCTGATGCGTTTTTACCCAGCGTGACTTAAACTAAAGACAAGGGTTATAACTTAAACACGCTCAAATGGATTAAAACCCACATTTGCATTTTTAGTACAATGCTTTACTTTTGAAGCTACAGGAACTATATTCATTCATTGACTGCAGGTTTACCGCCTCTCAGAAAAACATTCTAGCGGCTGTGGAATACCTAGGTTATTTGTCAAATAAACTTTCAAAGATCAGTCTGTTTTTCCTCATATTTTACCGGAAGTTTTTTCTTCATGTTTTTTTAAACAATAGAAAACACATTACACCATTGAAGTCTGAATGAGTAATATGGTACATTGTGAAAAGGATGATGATTGATTTGTCTTTTACATACACTACCAAAACGAACGCTTAGCATAATTAACCTTTAACAAGTACCTTATAGTGGACTTTCCTCAAAATATTGCATATTATGCATGTGCTCTGTGACAGACTGCATCCTACCCTGTGCTTCCTGAGATCAGTCATAGGCTTATTATGATACCAGTGCCTTAACCAGGGCAGTAAGAAGATGGATGCAAATTTTCATTCAGAGGATAACCAGGCATAGAGGTTGGAAGGGTGTTCAATAGGACTAGAGGTGCATTACTACTGTTTGAACAGGAGGAGAATACAAGCTCCAACCAGTGGTGAGCAATATGATGAGAATTTATAATGATGGGTTGGAATTATATTCACGATAAGCTTCTCAGATTTAAATCAAGAATTGTGATGCAGCATTACATCCACACTTACTCTTATTTAGTTGGCGCTTTTGTCCAAAGCGACATAAGTGCTGTCGAGGATTCAACTGAGCAGAAGTGTGGCTACAACAAAAACAGACTGATGTGAAACAAGGCAAATTTCAGCATAACATCTTAGCGGATCCCAACTTAGTGACTAGGTCTTGAACTGAAAACTTGATCTTTTCTAACCAGACAGTTGACTTGGTTTAAAAAAATAAACTAAACACACCGTTATATACAATCAAACGGTTAAAAACCGCTGCAGTCATGTCAGGAGGTAAACACGCAGTCCACAGATGGGCTGCTAATGCTATCGACTAAAAGGCACCATGGTGTGGTTTTTGAGGAAGAATTGAGTCTCCTTTGATTATGTGGAAATGGTTTGGATTTGCAAAATCCAACCTGGACGAAATGAAGCGTAATTTGTAAACTTTGAAAAGATACCATCCATACAACAGGTGCCAACACAACCAATTTTATTTGTTTTGTTTCACTGTAAAGTTCAGAACTGCACAGTTATTGACCAAAGTGATAAATGTTCATTTGTATTCAAAATGATTCAGCAGCAGTTCTTTGGACACAACCGCAGTATGAGGTGTTGCCACATGAGCTCATCTAATACAAAATGTTCACAGTATACCAGGGGAATTACTTCCTCACTTATGAGCATGAACTGCGTGTAGTGACCAAACGGACAAGGTCACTCAGCTTACTCTTACTTGGTTAATACAAGAAATCCTTGGAGTAAAGTCACTGCTCATGGAAATCCAGATGAGCCAGCTGATGGGTATGCAGTAAAGGAAAATGGCCACTTTAATGTGACAGCAACTATGTAATCTTCTATGTTCCATGTGATTTCTGAGATAAGCAGATTATAGATATAAAGGACTGCTAATGATAGTGTTAGATGGCATGAATGGGGGTACAAGTTTCCATAGAGGAGGACACCAGCCCAACAGAGCAACAGAAGAAACACTACAACAAAAACCAGAGACAAAACCAAGAAGATCCTGCACAAGCGCAAACTCATTATTGCAGTCATCACAGCTTTGCTACCTTAACTTGGAAATATTCAGTTATGACATCATTTAAATATGCCAATTGCCAACAAGTCAGGTTTTATTTGTGCATAATTCTAAAGTCCATGCTCTTTTTCTATATGTTATTTGGAAAGATCAGTATATTACAATGTAAAGGAAGACCCTGGGATAAACAGTACCTTTCTCTGCTCTAAGTGAAGGATACATTTAAAGGTTTTAGGGGGAACAGGGGACAACTTAAGAACAGGGTCAGTTTTGGCGTGGGTGGCATCAAATTTTTCATACAGTTAAAAGGGCACACTTGGACACCAGTCTGTCTCTCTCTCTCACTCTCTCTCTGTCTCTATCTCTCTCTCATACACACACACACACACACACACACACACACACACACACACACACACACACACACTTTGGTAACTCTGGCATGTTTTTGGGAGGAAACCCCAGAATGGCATGGGGCAAACATGCAAACTTCACACATGGAGCCATACCAATACCAATTTATTTATAAAGCACTTATAAAAACAACCACTTGGCTGACCAAAGTGCTGTACATCATATAACAAATATAAACACAAAAAAAAAAACACACAAAACAAATAAAAGCAAAAGAATAATCAAACAGGAAAGAAAAAAAGAAAAGAGGAGGAGTCTCAGTCACCACAACACACTGGACCGAAAGCCAAAGAGTAAAAATGGGTTTTTAAGCGAGATTTAAAAACAACAAGAGATGGAGCTTGATTCACATGCAATGGCAAATTATTCCATAGTTTTGGTGCAACTACCACAAAAGCTCAATCACCCCTTAGCTTACGATTTGCCTTTGGTACAGATAGAAGCAGCTGGTCTGCTGATCTAAGTGATCGAGATGGAGCATATGGGTGAAGCAGTTCTGCTAAATAAGGAGGGGCACAGCCACTAAGGCACTTAAATACAAATAAAAGAATTTTAAACTGGATTCGAAACTGGACAGGAAGGCAGTGAAGCGAGGCTAAAATTGGAGTAATATGCTTGCGCATACTAGTGCCAGTTAAAAAACGTGCAGTGGCATTCTGCACCCACTGTAAACGCAGAATCCAGGTCCGACCAATTCCCATAAGAAGTGAGTTACAAAAATCAAGACATGAAGCCACAAATGCATGTATCACAGTTTCAAGTTCTCTTTTCGACCATGGCAAAGACTCAAACCCTGGTCTGAGAGATCTGACGCAAGAGTGACAACAACTGCACCAAGGAGCCACCCTGAAATTGCAACCTTCAGAAATATTAAATATAATGTGAACACATTATATGCCTATAAACATTATATAATGAAAACAAATTAAAATAAATTAAAATGTGTAAAATAGACGGGCATCAGGTACTGAATATATCAAACGTATGACTAGTAATGTAACAAGTTTAACGGTCGGAAAGATGCTCAGTTAATGTTTACCATAGTTGGAAGAACCATGAATAAATACTACTAGAGACTAGAAATTTTAAGGAAGATCTGATGCCTAAGTGACAGCTAACACAACATATGATGGCATCTGGAATACCGCTTTCTGTGACGCGGGGGGGTCAGGACAAATATAGCAGGACAAGGCAGGCCTGTCCAAAAAAATAAAAAAAAATGTATTACTGTATTGGTACAGTGCTATGGAGGGACAATGGACATTTTTGTTTGCACACAATGTACATTAAACTCATTGACACTTTTATTCAAAAAGCAGAGAGAAGAGGTACAATTTTTATATGCTTTGTGGCATTTGAACCCTGAAGCTCTTGGGTATTATCATGATGCTCTCTCCCGCTTGAGCTATAGGAGAACTGTTTTCGAATTTTATTTTTTCCCAAAACGGAGCAATCCTGCAATATACAGGACAGATACCAAAAAACAGAACAAAATTTTAATGTTCTTATTTACAGCATATTCAAGGGATTAGCTACAACCAACGAGAAGAGTATTTAGAAACCAAAGTATTTTTAATTCTTTGTTCTTCCACTTAGAAATTTATTTAAAAATATAAAACACACACACAGAGCTGAGAGCAGAGCTTGTGACTTGAGTGCACAGTAATGCCATTTATCTTGGAGCACTTTGCATGACAAATTGACAAATGTATTGTTATTATAAGTTGTTATAAGCCTACCTTACACGCAATTAAATTCTCTCATAAAAAGTTTCCTGAATTACCCACAATACATTTCACCAACCAACTACTGCGCTACTACAGATAGAATCTGCCAAACAAGGAGGCTAGAAATAAAAAAAAATGTTAAATGTTAAGAACATGAATAGATTCAAATCATAGAAAAAAAAAATACCGAAATCAATGTACGTCTACAATATCAAATACTTGCTTAGAAAATTTTTACAAAAAAAAAAATTAAAAAATCAGTATCTTATATGACCACTAAAACAACTGTGTGAAATGGAAAATAAAAGTATGTCTTTAACATACAGGGTGTAGAGGGCTACTAATCTTTCAGCATTATTATTGTTTTATTAATTTTCAACCTGTTCCATCGAGAGAAACATTTAACCATTTTACAGTAAAGAGAAGTGCATGTGCTAAGGGATTACTGTGTGATCGATTAAGCACGAACAATAGATTGTTACAGCTTTTCCACAACTAAAGTGTAGATCCGGGTGGAGTGCCTTGTTTGCATTGCTGTGAATTTACGTTTACCCTTTCACGTCCATCAAATAAGCCAAACCACAGAGCCTATCGATGCTGGACTGCTAAGGTAATACATAAATTGGTGACCAACTTTAAGCTCTCCCCTTGGCATAATTAGACATAGATATACATTTTAATGGAAGAAAAGGTGAGATCGTGCCCAGTGAATATACGGTTTGTCATCGAAAAACTCAAACAGGAACATACCAATTCTTTCAAATTATACAGAATGACACATTCGTCACATACAGGCACAGAAAGAGTGGTTTCTAAAAACAAAGACCTTTGCAAATACAACAGTTATTGCATCCATTCGTTATGCAGCACGGAAACAGTGCAGTTCGTGACTATATAGGAAAGGATCTGCCCCCTCCCCAGCTTGGTATGTGCCGACCAGACTAATGCATTAGTGGCAGCAAACTCGAAGACAATGTAACAATATAACATTGTATAATGACGACACACACCTAGCTACTAGCATTCTGTTTAAATATATTAAGGTATTAAATGTTTTGTACTTACATAATAATAATACAACTGCACAAATCGTGTCAGTAGGCGTCTGCCTAGCCCATTTCTCCTCAGCGCGGAGGATTTATTTTTTTCTTCTTCAATGCCTAAGAAAACCTATACTAAGATGATGACTTTCTTGAATTCGTTTAATTTTTTGTATTAAATATAATTTGCCTTAGCGGCAGTATCTACTTGGTCAGAGGGACATACTTGGGTTTGGTATTTGACTGGCGAGCTTCCATCTTTACCGTCTTCTGTGCATGTTGCTTCTTCCCTTTCGCAACAAGCAAACACTTCAACGCTGGGACGTATATAACTTGTTAGCCGGGGCGTCTGGGTCCTAGCGCCCGGGGCCAGATTACAATAATGTTGTTTTCAGTTTGAAGAACGGCAACAGGTTGCGTGGTCTCGTATTTACTTACTCAATAGATCTTTAATCATTTTACAAACAATTAAATCAAATTAAATTAACTTAACTAAATTATAATGTGTAATCAATAGTTATGCCGTAGTACATTTATTATTAGAAAAAAACTTCGCATTTATTCTCAATATCTCTGAACTTATGTTTTTGTTACTAATGTTCACTCTCCGCTGGATTACCGGAGTTTCATTTCCAGCAAGTCAACACTAATGTCGACAGTGTATGAAAGAGGTATCATTACAGGTGACCTTATACCAGAGCAGCTCAAGCTGTAGCTGTTTTGCAGTGAGAGGAATGCTATGTGCCAGCCCAAGCGGCACCTTTGATTTCAAGATAGAGTACAAATTTATGTGAGAATAAAAATTTCTTATAAAAAAGGCATTGACCCAAAACATTCGAATTTCGATATGCGCTGTTAACTTTTAAGATTCTGTGTAGTTCATATCCGGTATAGAAAACAAGATCTAATTAATTCAGCCAAATAAAACAGACCATCAAAGAGTAAACTTACAGATCAGACTATATATAGCAATTTTATGAATGGGAACATTCCAGCCCCACTGTGTGTTACTAAAATGCATAATGTGAATTTAGGCATTTTAGTAACACGCTAGCAAGAGATTCACCTACAAAGATTTCTTGCTATTAAGACAAGACAAGACACATCTCTATATTTGCCCCTAGGCAACGTCGAATTGCCCCTATTTGCCCCAAGGCATAGCTCTCACCATGCGGGATTAAACAACAGAGCTTAAAAATACAAAAAAAGGATAAATATAATGCAAGAATTGCAATATAATACAAAATAAAATAATGACTCCAGGTACAATAAGCTACAAGTGGAAATGCAATACTAGTAAAATGCAAGTGCAGTCATGCATCACTTAACAATAATGGGGATACCTTCTGAGAAATGCGTCGTTAAGTGAATCAATCGTTTTGTGAAAATCGAGTGCACTTATACAAACTTGGGTGGTATAGCCCACTACACACCTAGGCTATTAGGGTTACCAAACGTCCGGTTTTTCCCAGACACGTTCTCTTTTTGGGCCCCTGGGCGTTCATCAGAGTATTTTTGACAGAAAATTCACACAGCGCAGATAAACCGGTTACATATACAATATAAGAACGAATATTCAGATTACAACTGAAGAAAATAAAATGCTGTATTTTTATTAATAGGCTGTTGTATAATTGGGCAAATCCATATCGTAGCGCACAATCACACCGGTAATAAGTATGATACCGGTGTACCACCCACCTCTAAGTGACGTCACCTTCCAGAAACTATTGGCACTTTGACACTTTGTCTTTGTGTGAACAGTGAATCGTGTCGTTTGTTTGAAGTTTAACAAACTTCAGCTTAGCATTTTGTAACTTTTGTTGTAAAGACTTGTATACATTTATATTGTGTCAACTGTGTGTGGATTGTAGAAGGATAGTTAACCGCAAGGTAACCGTATGTCCCGGTTTTACAGAGTGATTAGGGAAAGCTCATTAATATTCATAAGGGAAGCGCTACCTGATGGCCAGTGAATGGGAAAATGTGCTGTGAAGTCACCAGGCGATAGGAATTTTTCAGCTCCATTATAATAGCGGATGTAGGCAAAGAAAACACTGTTGTATTGTAATGTCCTGTCCATCATGTTTACCTGAACCTGCTGCCCCCCCCCCCCCTTTGTTTGTTTGTTTTATTTCTCATTCCTTCCCCAATGTTAATCACCACCAGCTGCCTCTTGTTTGCTCCCTTGTAGGTTTTGAATTTAAGTGCTTCCCAGTCTTATGCCCCACAGATCACTGACATTGTTACCCCATTTGTCTGTTCCCTGCCATCCAATAAAACCTCTTTTTGCTTGAATCTCCCTTGTTCCAGATTGCTCAGTCCCCTCGGGTGTGACAGAATGACAGATCTCATACAGACACCCGCAAGCTGCATGCTAACTCTCCTAGGGCCTCTCATTCTCCGCGTCTCTGCTGGTTCGCTGTCTTCTGCATCCAGGCATCTATTGCTATCTCTGGCCAGCACTCCGTCATGGCTCATTGACAATCCTTTGATCAATCCACTGAGTGATAGCAACCACCACCCTGCCCCCCAATGACCAGGTGCAACACCTGGCCATAGCTGATGTGAGGAGAATTCTGCTCAGAGTCAACCCACAATAGGCCACCATACCAGACAACATTCCTGGTCTTGTGCTCAGCGGATGTGCAGACCAGTTGGCAGATGTCCTAACTGACATCTTCAATATCTCTCTGAGCACCACTGTCATTCCAACATGCTTCAAAGTCACCACCATCATCCCTATGCTAAAGAAGTCTCCATTGTCATGCCTTAACCATTACCACCCTGTCACACTCACACCCATCATCATTAAGTGTTTCGAGAGGCTCGTCAGAAGGTACATAAAATCACAGCTGCCCCCTTCACTGGACCTCTGCAATTTACGTATCGTCCCAACTGCACAACAGACGATGCCGTCACCACCACTCTTCACCTGGTCCTCACCCACCTGGACAAAAAGGACACTTATGTGAGAATGCTGTTTATAGATTTTAGTTCAGCATTCTGCACAATAATTCCTCAGCATCTGATAGGAAAGCTGAGACTACTGGGCCTGAACACCTCCTTCTGCAATTGGACCCTAGACATCCTGACTGGAAGACCTCAGTCAGTCTGGACTGGCAGGAATGCCTCTGGTACCACCACGCTGAGCACAGGCCCAGCGTGGAATTGCTCTGCTTTGGACAGCAAGATCTTACAGAAGATAGTGAGAACAGAAGAAAAGATCATTAGGGTCTCTTTCTCCTGTGTCGCAGACATTTACACGTCACATCCACAAAGCCACTAGCACCAGCACAGAAATCGCACACTATAGAGTGAGCCCAAGGTAAGTGTATATATGTATATAGATGAGCTTCTGGATGAGCTCACTCCTGATGCTGACCCTCAGGAGGTGGAGGAGGTCCGGCGGCTTATCGAGGGGTTGGGGCTACTCCTCGAACAAAACGCAGCACAGCCCACTGCCTCTGCACCCATCAATTACTTGCAGCCCACCACTAAGGCATCTGATTGCCCCTTGCCACGAAAGCACCCGCTGACTTCCTCCAGTCCCGCTCTGAGGTATTTGTTGGCTTCTTGCTACTTGCTGCCAAAGCACCCGCTCACTGCCCACAGCTCTCCACGGATGTGTCCACTGATTTTCTACAGGTCTCAACAAATGATTTTGCTGGCTCCCCACAGCTAGCTGCCAATCTGCCCGCTGGCTCCCAGCAGCTAACTGCTGGTCCGCTCACCATCTCCAGCCATGGGAGGCGAAGGTGGGGGAAGCAGGCTGAACCTGTCCCTGAGCCCATTATGCAGGACTCTGATGAGGCCGCCACCATGCCTCTAGAGCCAGTCTTTGTTTCGGCTATATCTCCAGAGCCTGGTGCTGCCCCCTCTGTGTCCCCAGGGCCCATCTATGCTGCTGCTGTGCCTGGTCCTGGAGAGACCTACGCCTCTGCCGTGCCCGGCCCAGGAGAGGCCATTGCTGCACCCAGTCCTGGAAGGACCGCTCCGTCCGAGTTCCAGACTTCCGGAACAGGTGAGGTCTCCACCACTCCATCCAAATTTTTAAACCCCTGGTCCAGAAATGACTGCTACTCGTTCTAAGCCACAAGGGTCCTACCCAGAGGGTGTCACTTTGCTTACTCTTTAAGCTCCTGACCCAGAGAAGATCACTCTGCCTGTGCTCCCCGCCCAGAGAGGGCAGTTTTGCTCATCCTCCAGAGGTCCCATCTCAAGCCTGTCTGCTTCCAGGCACCCCTACTGTGTTTCACTCACCGTCAGGTATCTTAGGTTCACCCCTCCTATTTCAGGTGGTTCTGTCTCCAACTGCCCCATTGGCTTCCGCATCATCTCTGGCCACCTTGGTGGCACCTACCTCAGCTCCAACAGACCCATTGGCTCTTGCCTTGACTCCGGGCATTCTTTTGGCTCCTGCTTCAGTTCCGGTTATCTCGTCGGTGCCCACCTCGCACCCTAGTTCCTCATTATGTGTTGTTGTTCATCGGAGGTTGTATTGACCTAATTTTAAGACCTGCTAAGGAACAGATGATTGTTATTATGTCCTGATATGTAAAACCTTAGAACTGACAGAGGGTCAACTTTCTTTTTCACATGGATGTTGTCTAGAATATGGTTGATATGTATAATTGTTTGAGGTACTGTTATGTTAATTAGTGCAATGGGATGTCGTGGGAGATGAGAGCGTGCTGTAAAAAGACAAAGTTTGTTCCGCCGTGGTGAAAATTAAAAGTTATTATTTTAAACTGATGGTCTGCATTAATACAATATTTAAGACAAGTGTACTGTAATATATTTTTGTATCTCCCTGCTTAACTTAATCAAGAAAGTGATTTGCCAACATTTGTCAATCTGTTAAATTCAGCAGCCAGCTAGTTGCAGCTTTGTGCAAGCTTACCAACTGATTTGACATCTTTGATATCCCATTTCTTACATTTGTTATAAAAATACCCAGATTTTGTGATTTTGGTGGGTGGTCACTTCAACATTGCTTTAGATAGTTCTTTAGATAGATGGCATGTAGAAACCAATAATTGAATAACTACCGTCCTAATAACCCAGCCCTAACCACAACCATAAGTAACCAAACAACCAACCAAGCTTCTGACATTTTTAGGTTTTTGATTGCAGTCACAGATTTTTATAAAATTATCCTAACCTGTTATTTTCACATTGTGGGGACCATTTTTTTCAGTCCCCACAAGGATAATCTCAATTTTATAAAAATCTGTGACTGCAATCAAAAACCTAAAAATGTCAAAAGTCTTGCGTTATGTTTGGTTACTTATGGTTATTTACAGCAACTGCTCAGTTCAGGACAACAGAGCTCTGCAGTGTGTGGTGAACCGAGCACAGAAGATCACGGGCACACAGCTCCCTGCGATCCATGACATCTACACTACACGCTGTCTCAGGAAAGTGGACTGTATCAGGCGGGACCCCAGCCACCCTGCACTGTCACTTTTCACCCTCCTCCCATCTGGGAGACAATAAAATAAAACTGAACTGAATTGAATTGAAAGTTAAGGTTAGGGCTGGATTAAGTTTAGGGCGGGGTATTGTTGGGAATAGGGTTTTGCCCTCAAAAATGAATGGACGATCCCCACAAAGGTATGAATACAAACGTGTGTTAAGTCACCAAGAGAAAGAGGTTTACTAACAAAACTAGATTACACTAACAAACAAAAGGACCACAAAGGGTCATAAACAAACAGGGGGAAAATACTGAGCTAACTAACAAACAAATAACACTACCAGAATAACAGAACCAACTTACAGAACTACAAGAAATCCAAAAGGAAAACATGGTCACAGCACTGGGAGCAAGACCAGGCAAGGAAACAGAACTATAAAACATTCAGTAACCAAGCACAATGACTCACTAAGGAACTGAACACAGGCAGGCACTTAAGTACACAGGAAGACCAGGGCAAACAAGGAACAGGTGCAAAGCATAATCAAATTAACAAATCAAAAAGGACTCAGGACAACAAGGAATAAGTGGGGTACAATTAAATGAGTTCGAAACTAAGCAACCGTAGACACAACAAAACTACAAAATAGAAACACAGAGGGCTGACTATACTAGACAAAAAACCAAAATCATACAGGACACAGGCAGGGCAAACCATCCAGGGAAACAAAATAACTACAACAAACATTAGGAACAACAACTCAATAATTAAACAAAATAGGTGAGTTTGGTTCCAACCCAGCCTCAAACCCATAACCAGTGGGTTCTCAGTCTTCAAGCCACATACTCCGCCCCATAAGCTATGCAGCGGTCCAAGGAATAGAGGGAACACACTGGGTCTGAAGGACAAGAGACAGGGGGAGAACAAGATGACCAGCAACACACGCTGGCCAAACGGGGAGAAGACGTGAAGGGCAGGGTTGGAAGAGCGCTGACCCTAACAAGTCTATATTCTGTTTGACTTATTTTAATCAAAGCTATAATGTAACATAAAAATTTGCTCTTAATTATTTTTACAATCAGTCATACAGCACTGTAAATTACTATTTTGGATATTTGCAAAAAAAATCTGAGTAAACACTATATGATACCATCTCTGGGATCATGGTATTCCAAATAATTACTATACTTAAATTACATTTAATAGGTTTTGAGTTCAGGTTTTGAAATCTGATTGGATTATTGCTTTAATTCAATACTTGCTCAACATACTTTACATATCATGATACATATTAATATCAGTACTCATTGATTTCAGTTGTCTATGTGATTACTTTCATAAGGTTGTTCTGATCCACTCTTAGCTATCAATTATCCATACTGTCAGTTCACACTGCTAGCGGCCAGCACAGGGACTGCATACCTTTGGAATCAGCAGTTGCACCTAGTTACATCTCAAACTGTTAAGAAATATGTAGTCAATTAATTTGACAGTTGTAGCTGGCTAATAATGTTAACAATACAACATTAATGGGAGTGCTTTCATGCAAACAATAAAATAATACATAATTATAGATGCATGTTACACTGTATTGAACATGTACTTGCCCTTTAAATGATATTTTCCAAAATGACATCAGGGGGTAGTAGTCAATAAAAACAGTTACACAGTAATTGGTAGTTCCAATATCAATAACATACACACATATTGCTGCCCACATGTTTTTAGTAGAACAAATAAAAATAATAAGGTGTCATGTTGAACTGTTAGCATCTTAAATAAGGTATACGGTTCAAGTCTTTGCAATACACTAAGAGACACTGCTATCAGAGAATGCACACCAGAGATTAATTTAGTGAAATGCAGCACTACTGGAATACAGGTGATCGGGTGTTATTGCTGTATCTATATGTGCAGTCAAATGCCAACTGTTTTTGTCTTGTGTTTTGTTTAAGTTTTGCTCGGTCCATCATCTACATCCTAGCTGCTCTCCAGAATATATCACCGCATCAGCCATGTAGTCCTGAGTACAGCAAACATGAAAGTACACTTTATTAGTGATTGAACTAAGTGCATGTATCTTGTGAATATTGCTGAATCCATTGTGATGTAACTGTCCTAGTGAAGTGCAATAAATTATTTGCTTTTTACATTTCTACATTATTTTTGTAACTTTTATTGTCTTTGGTGTTGTAAAATTCTTGTAACACCTTTCACAGTTCACATACATTTCAAAACTTCTGTTATTTTTCATGTCTTTTTATTCTGTTGTTTTCATTGTAGGATGGACAGGAGTATCAGTAAAGAACCTTAAGTCACCTGTAGCATGCATTCACCCTAAGACCGTAATAAGAAATTTACATGAAAAAAATACAACTTATGTTAAACTTGTGGCCTATATGGCGTTCTGTAAAACCGATTTTGTTCAAGGCATCATGTTTAATAATGGTATCGTAATGCGACTTCAAATATTTTACAACTGTAAAGTGTCTAAAGCTATATTTTAAATTTCGTAGTTCGCAGATCTGGTGCAGGAACTGCAAATCGGGTAGCCACAAGGTGTACGCATGCTCGAAAATGCTGCGCATGCGAAGTGCAAATCGAACCGGCGGCGCGGATCGGGTAGTGACAGCATAAACGCGCTCTTGTCACGTGGCTTTAATAAAAGTCTTCATCACATGACAACACACGGAAAAGAAACCAGGAAATTGTGCTGGACGACAACGGTATAGGGTAAGTGTGTTATAATTAGCAGCAGTAACTCAATGTGTTGTGTTGTGCTGTGCAATGAGAAATAATAGCATTCCGTTTATTTTATGCATTTTAATTTAAGTTCATGCATTTAAAAACAATATAACTGGCGTTCTTTTAAAATAGAAAAGTACAAAAATACTTAAAGATGGATGTGTGCACACTATCTCCAAGTACTTCTACTCGCTGGCTGACGGACGTGTTTATACTGTATGTGATTTGTGATCGTTATAATTTCGCAGAATAATACGCACTTTAGCATCCTTACAGTAGGGTGTGGTTGGCACAGGACTTATATGGTCTGGCTAGCTTGATGATGGTTTCTGTTCACTTGCAGGATTTGGCTGTGTGTGTGCTGTAGGCGCGTACACTATGGGTTCAGTAGTGGAGAGGACAGACGATATGGTAAAGGAGTACTTGATACACCGTGGCTTCACCTCAACTCTCAAGCATCTTGATGCTGAAATCAAAGCCGATAAGGAGAAAGGATTCCGCGTAGGTTGTTTATATATATATATATATATATATATATATATATATGTGTGTGTGTGTGTGTGTGTGTGTGTAAGTAAATCGTATTTCGCTTCTTATGTCATTGACATCTTAATGCAGTTTGTGTGATAGCCACATTTTTATATTTTGTCTAATGTAGGTGGATAAAATCATTGACCAGCTTCAGCAGTTCATCCAGGCTTATGACCTGGCAGCACTGAAGGATTACTGGGGTTACCTCGATCGTCGTCTGTTTTGTAGATTAGAAGACATCTACCGACCAACTATCAACAAACTCAGAACCAGTCTTTTCCGTTACTATCTTGTTTACACGGTGCAGGTACAGTGGCTCCCCCTGCAGACCACATTGAAATATAACATTTTATTAATAATGGGCAAGCTAAGCATTTGATTTTAGCACTTAAACGCATTCTGTGGCATTGGTCAAAAATAATTAGTTAATTAAGTTTTACAATTAAAGCAAAAACTGGTTTATATGCGAGAAAGGTAATGCTTATGTTAATAAATATCTGAGGTGCTTCTGTGTTGTTCTTGTGCCCTCATTGGATTTTTAGCTGCTGATGGATTCATTTACTCTGACAGTGTGTTTTTCCAAGTAGTAACAAATGTGAATCACATTTTATTTAGTTGTTAATTTGTCATGGCTGATGTTACTTGTTTTTGTAAAATGTATAAATTCCCAATATTATTTAAAATATTTTTATTAAATACTGTATTTTACTGTATTATACATTTGTTAATTTAACCGGAAAAAAAATCGAATAGACTTTTATACATGGTTTGACTTTGGATGACGTAAGGGACTTGCATATCTTTTAGGTCTTGATTTTGAATTGTTTCTTTTCCTCCAGACAAACCGCATCGAGAAAACCCAGGAATTCTTTCAGAAGCAAGCACTGGAGCTGCAGGGCCAGGCTGAATGGCGTGATTGGTTTATTTTGCCCTTTGTTCCCATTCCAGACCAAAACCCTGTGTTCTCACCCTACTTTTCACGTCAATGGGCAGACACCTTCCTTGTTTCACTGCACAACTTTCTGAGTGTTGTCTTTCAGTATATGCATATCCTCAAAGTACTGATTAAGACTTATTATCACTGTAATGAGAATGAAGAGTAATGTATTCTATGTATTTTTGTCAGACAATTTAAACTGCCTAATTGTCTGCCTAAGTGAGACCCATTTTAAGCAATACATTTAAAATGAATTTCTGGTATTTAAAAGATGATATAGAAGAGAGATGATTTTGAGAGCCAAGCCACAAAAATATTAATTCCCTTGACAAAATCACCCCAGCCAGTACTCCTGAACTTTGACTCTGAGGTACAGAAAAGCATCAGTCTGCAAGAGGAGAATGAGCAGCTGAGACAAATGGTAAGAGCCACAGTTTGCAGAAATGGCACAATAGCATTCAGAAAACAGTGCTATCAGGTTGTTATCGGCATATAATGCTCTTGAATTTTAACACCACAGTTCACACAATAGCAGTGATTCATCGGTTTTGTCCACCAGCTGTTTTCGCTGCAGGTGGACCCACGTCTGAAGAAGGATACGGAGATCATAGTGCATCACAGACTACCTCCTTATGTGCAAAACATGGATCGGCTGGGAGACACTGAGCTGTAAGGTCAAATTTTGAAGAAGTCGGGGCACTTGTCTTATGCTAATGCTGCTGCTTTTCCATCAGGGATCTGGTATCCAGCCAGCGGAATGTTAGCTTAGCCACACAGCCTCGGAACATCCTCTCCACATTCCTTCCCCAAGCAAAGCGGCCACCAGCCAAGCTGCCCCAAGCATCGGTATCCTCCCCAACGCAGGCTTCCATAGGCCGGAGGGAAATTGTGGCTGGTCAGGTCAGTTCATACAAGATTTAGGAAGTACAGTAAAAATCCACTTATAACGGACTTCAAGGGACCTGGCGAAACAGTCCGTTACATCCAGAATTGCTGTATGGCCAGAATACAACTACAGGACACCATTTCCTCATGCCACACCCCAGCAGACACACTTGTGATA
Source organism: Boulengeromyrus knoepffleri (assembly GCA_026770805.1). Taxonomy (NCBI): domain Eukaryota; kingdom Metazoa; phylum Chordata; class Actinopteri; order Osteoglossiformes; family Mormyridae; genus Boulengeromyrus; species Boulengeromyrus knoepffleri. The sequence continues at coordinate 25,806,720 of JABJVO010000115.1, forward strand.
TAGATTATTATATTGTACATGTAGTAATCTAACTTTACCTGACCAGATGCATGACTATTAATAATCCCGACTACGTATCTGCGCTGGATATCACCGGCACGCCACACGCCTTGTAGATGGAGCCTGCATGTCTGTTATAGCCGAACAAAACTACAGCTAAAAGCGGCCCTGGGGACCAAATTGTTTGTCCATTATTAGCGAAATTCTGTTACAGTATATGCGAGTCCGCTATACCTGATGCTTTTTCTGCATGTTCTTAAAGGCGCACGGCCAGGACCAGCGGACCTCGTCCGTTACAGACGATATTCCTTTATAAGCGAGTCCACTATAATGGGATTTCACTGTATAGGAAGCTTTATACTATATGTAGCTTGGTGTACCTTATATTTGATTTAGGCATTTAAAAATCTCTTAAAATGGCATCTTGTTATTTTTAAGAGTATCACAGATTTAAGGGGAGATCCTAAATAATGCATGACTTCCAGGCATTGAAGACCAAGGAGAATCCACCGTATAAGGACATGAAGACTGTACCCAGTACAGGAGCCGGTGACCCACAAAGTAGCCACTCCAGACAGCGGCGACATCAGGACCATGAGAAAGAGCGGAAGGAGTTGTTCTCCAAGTTGCCCAATCAGGTATGTTCATTTGTCAGTGAGTTAACATCTGTTTGTTTGACACCGAAAGTCAAAAGAGTTTTCTAATTCAGTCACAGGGACGTTATAAAAGTGGTACTTTTTAAATTGTCTTGCGCATACCACAGAACTGCATTTCCAATAATATCCAGAGTAAATCACAATGAACAGTTACACTAATTAAAGTGGAATTCCATTACCAGTCAGGAATATTGTATTGTATGTTGCCATTCAGAAAACTTACATTTTGCAAAAGGAATAAGCTTTTCGCCTTTAGGTAATAATCAGAATAAATATCTCCTATCGGTTTTGGGGGAAAAAAGTTTATTTTTGTTCATTGAAGAACGATAAATCTGAAATAATATTTTAGCCAGAACAATTACGTATAAATTAATGTGATTGCTGACAGAATGCTGAGAAAAAACTGGAGAGTTCTGAGTGTGAACAACATCCAGAACATGCAACTGACACAGTGGATATACCAAGCAGTCATGTCCAAGTGAGTGAGGAAGGCACTGGCCTTGTGGAGCAGCCCTTTATTAAGCTGAGCCAAGAAGAATACGGCGAGCATCACTCCTCCATCATGCATTGCAGGTTGGTATCAGTCATTGATTGCTGCTGCTTTAACTCTGCTGGTAAAAGACTTGACCCTGTTAATAGTTTGTAATATTAGGATTGCCGTTCAGCCTTTTTAGTTTTATTATATTGTTTTTGATGCTTAAAACTTTTCGCCTTATCTCTATATTTGATTCAGGGTAGACTGTTCAGGGAGGAGAGTGGCCAGTCTTGATGTGGATGGTGTCATCAAGGTGTGGTCATTCAACCCCATAATGCAGACAAAGGCCACCATCATGTCCAAATCTCCCCTTCTGTCACTGGAGTGGGCCACAAAGCCGGACAGACTGGTATGAGTGTCACATGGCTTTTTGATACTGGAATTGGTAGTCATAAATTTATGGGTTAAGGGATTTCAACACAATTGTTGAATTTGCCATGAACTTCATATATCAGTGTGTTTCTTGGAATTTTTTTTCGGAATAGTGATATTTCCTAGAAAATAAATCGATGTGTGTAAAAGGAGAGTTAGAATTAGTATTTGGCAAACTTATTGTTATCCCTAAGGAATGCATATGGTTTTGGGGCCAGTCCGCCACAACAGACACTTTGCTTTTGTTAAGATGATAACTCAGAAACGGTATTCAAATTTTGCAGAGGCATTGTATGGGTGAGGAATTAGAATTGAATACATTTTGAGACAGATCGCCGCAAAATTGAAGAAGCACCCTACAATGACAACAAAAAAAAAAAAATGCCGTTTTTGATAATTGATTCCATTACGACGATAACTCAAAAAGTATTTTATAGATCTTTTTTAAACTTTGCAGGCACATTGTAAGGGTGACAAACTGGTGACCAAATACTGAGACAGGTCACCCCAAAATTGAAGCAGAGGTAGCAAAACAAAAATTGGCAGTATTGACTCTTGATCCCATTAAGACAATAACTCAAAAGTGATAGCATAGAGAAGGCCAGCTCAGATACTTGATTTTGATTTTGTCAAAAATTATTTTTTCAAACTTTTATAACTTTGCAGGCACGTTATATTTACTCTACATCATCTTTTATGGATCTTATTACCACTTTCCAAAAACATAATATAGACATAAATTTACACTTGACCAGGTCCAAAATCAGTTGAGTTAAAATCTCATTGTGTGCACAAAAATGCTTGCCGGCCTCCACCTGTACGATTTGTGCATCTGTTACAGTTCTTACTGCTTTGTTAAATTATGACCTAAAATGTGATCAGATTGTCACATAAGTCTTAACTAGATAAAGAGAACCCAGTTACTAAACTACCTTAATTACTAACCCAATGACACAGAAATACTATACATCTTCCTTTTTTTATTGAAGAAAATGGTTCAATGTAATCTGATCATATTTTAGGTCACTTATACAGAAATAAATACAATTTTAAAAGGTAAATTTCTAGCACCACTGTATGTCATCACTTGTTTACTATTAGTGGCAATTCATAATTTTTTAATCCCAGAATTCAAGACACTGAGATATAGATATTTTAGACAATAAATTCATTTGTGATCTAAATCTTAGTTTTAATAATCTAAATGAAACCAGTGTGGTCTGTAAGCTTTTCTGTATGTGTTCAGCTCCTTCTGGGTAGCGGTGTGGGGACAGTCCGCCTCTATGACACGGAAGCCAAGAAGAGCCTCTACGAGCTGATAATAGATGAAGCTCACCCACGGTGAGTGTACATGAATAGACGAGGTACACCCTTGGTAAGGGCTGGTGTTTGCGTCACCTGCCACGCAGCACCTGAAGATTATCACAGTGTGTCGGCTCCATTAAGGCTCCAGTCAGTGACACAAGCCGAAATGCCATCGTTCATTGGTTTTTGACTAGATTCTCTCTACTTTTTTCCCTTATGAATCTTAAATAATTTTTGTATTGACAACACACAACAGTTGTTCCTGATTTTCTCCGGGTCTGCAAGATTTGAAGGATACAGTGAAACTTTCCTCTGCAGATGAGTAGGAATATGAAATTTGGAATTCTGGTGACGCGTGCTCTGTCACTGCTATCCCTGGAATTTTCAGGATCCTGTCCCTTGCCTATAGCCCTAGTGGGACCTCCTTTGTCTGCTCTGCTGCTGCACAGACCCCCTGTTCTGGCAGCCTGCAGGAAGCAGGAAGTCAAGCTTGTGCCTCTGTTATTGGAAAACTGCTTCTTTGGGACACAAAGACAGTCAAGCAACAGGTACTGTGTGAGGGAATGTGGGGTGAGATAAGGGAGATATTATGGCACCATTAACTGTTAATGTTAATTATTAAGGTACGTTACTTATTTCGGTTGCCATATTCATGAAATGTTGGTGGCATTAAAAAAATTATATCAAGGAAAAATTCTCCTTTTCTTGGTTGGAGAAACAATAGAAACTGTAAAATATCTTTGTTTACAAGGTTTAAAAATATATATTTTTTAAGAAATACTCTTTAAAGGGCTCTTTTTAAAGACAATTAATAGACTCTGTTTGTATTGTTCCTTTTCTGTCCCACATAAATCTGTGTTAAGCTTCAATTCTCCCTTGAACCTGATGCCGTGGCGATCAACTGTACAGCTTTCAACCATAACGGTAACCTGCTAGTGACTGGGGCTGCTGATGGTGTCATTCGTCTGTTTGGTAAGAAAAAGTGTATAAATATCTATATAAGTAAGAAGGATGCCCATGGGATTGGTCACGTCCAGCTCTGAGCATCATTCGTCTTTTTGGTCCTTTTGACAGACATGCAGCACTATGAAAGTGCGATGAGCTGGAAGGCGCATGAAGGTGAGGTGTACAGTGTGGAGTTCAGTTATGACGAGAACACCGTCTTCAGCATTGGAGAGGATGGGAAGGTGAGGGCATGTCACTTGTAAGCATTATGGAAGTTTGCTCCACTACAAACGTTCATATGAAAAACAAATGCAACATTGCTTTCAGTTACACCGAAAATGAATGATGATTTATAAAGGCTCAGTACAAACAAAGACAAGAAACCTTCGAATGTACATTTATAGGAAGATTTTGGGATTTGTAAAGAAAAACTTTGCACATTTACGAACGGTCAATCACACAAACGTTTCAGAGGAAATAGAAAAAGCAACATTTAGAGTTCAGACAGAAATGTGCTTCTAATTTGCATTCAAAGTGTTTTATCGTTTAGTGAAATGTGTGCTAATTAATAAACATTTTTATTGTATCTGATATACAGCTAATATTCAGTATTTGTGTTGAGTGAATCAGCATATTGTTTTAAATGAATGACTTTATATATACCAATATATTTATTGCGTGCAATCCAAGTTAGAGGTGTCATACTGAAAAATCAAAGGAAGTAGACACCAAGACGTGTGCATCCACAAAGGCCCATGTGTAAGCAAGTCACATGTTGCATCATCATGGCATATTTAGCTTTTTAGGGGAGCAAATACGAAGGAAGTGGGTATTTAGAAATCACAATGATTTTTTTCCATTGATAAATTCATAGCTTCTCAGTCATTGTAGACTGCCAAGATACCTGCGACCAGAAATAAGCCAACAGACTTCAGGGATGTTCAAACCCATAATTTTACTTTGTGGCTACGTGCCTCACTGCCAAGAGAAATTCGGATGGAATTGTGTGATGAATTGGCCCCAGCCCTTGAATGACCTGCATTACAAAACCATGCTGTTCCTGTCCATCTCCAAGTACTGAAAACACTTGGATTTTTGGCATAGGAACATGCTAAGAGGAGCTGGCTGACGCAGCAGGTTGTGGATAAGCTTTGTGGGACCAGACTCTGCTGCAGGGCTGACTGTTGGCCTGCTTGGTCCATCACCAGCTTGTAGGGCATCCTGCTCACTGCAATAAAGGGACATTATGAGACATTTATAATAGTCTTTATGGAAGATACCTTTTCCCATTTCTGTTAATTGTCTTGGGGATTTACCAGACTCCATTGTGTCTGTGTCACTTGCCACATCCATTTCTCCGTGGGGGATAATTTCCGACAGGGACATCGTTCCAATTATAGCACGGATTGGTTGTACAAATCCGAGAGAATTCCTGTTAAAGGTCCGCCAACAGGAGCCAAAACTCTGCGCCAGTCTGGAACAATCTGGTACATGACGTCTGCTTTTAAATCTGCCCTTTTTTTATTATTATTATTATTATTTCTGTCATTGTCCGGCTTGTTGATCTGACTGCATTAACTCTGGCAGTCATATGCTGCCATTCAACAATTTTTTTTTGTCACACAAGCCGATGACCTACCGGGAAAAAATGATTTATTGTTCCTCTTTCTCTGACACCAAAGTCGCAACTTCATATTCCGAGAAATTCCTTTTTTCCCTTGTCTGTGGCTCCATAGTATATGCAGTATATCAAGGTGGATAATAACCCTCTGTAGTATTCCAAATTGTTGTGATTCATAAAACCCAGGTATATTTTTTTTAAATAATATTTCTGTTTTTTCTTTACCCCCCCCACATAAAAAACAAGGTATAAACCCACCCACGGTTCCTGGACTGAGGTCTGAACCGAACTGTAGATTTGGAGATCCGTTACACCCCAAGTTTTTAGTGGCAGTTACTGGCAAATGGTTTGGAATAATATATCACAGCCTGTGCTCTAGCGTACAAACTTGTTTGGACTATGCAGTTGATTGCATTTTTATTTTATCAGCAAAACATTCTAAACTTTAACTCCATGGTACTAATAATGCCAACATTTACACCACATATATAGGCATATTTGCTTAGTTACAGAATTGCTTTGAATGAAAAGGGGGGAAAATGCCAGAGTATCACCGGCTGACTAAGAAAATCTTATTTCCATTGTGTAATAAATGGCCACATAATATTGCACACTGTCCCATAATGAACTGCTTAAAGTACAATATATTTGACGTTGATTTTTTTTGTGTCATTAGCCCCTTTAATTCCAATGCACAGGGTGTAATTAATAATACATTTATGTATTTCCATCAATTTTCTGAAATTGCTTGTCCTGGTCAGGATCGCAGGGTGTCTATGGGTGAAAGGCAGGGAACAAGCCAGGATGGGGCACCAACCAATCACACATGTACACCCACAGACAATGACAGCTCCATTTAACTTTGGTATGTTTTTGAACTGTGGTGGGGAAACCCCACAAGAACAGAGCGAGAACATGGGAATTCCCCACACATGGAGCCGTGGCAGGGACTAGAACCCTGGGCCCTGAGGTCTAACGCAGTGGTGCTAACCGCTGCACTACCGTGCCACCCTTATATGGTAATTATATATGGAAATACGTAATCTGGACATCCAAGGGGGAGGGGGAGACGTTTTTAAGCGCTTTTTTGATTTGCGGGCCTTATGGACTCCATTGTGAACTGAATATTATAATTGATGACATTTGCAGCACAGGATAATGTGAAGGTGAATAAAAAGGCGAATGATTAGAGTGCAGTTGTATTGTCTTCCTCTGCAGTTTATCCAGTGGAACATCCACCGCTCTGGGGTGAAGCAGTCAGAATACTCTCTGCCCCAGGACGCCACGGGGCCCTTCGTGCTCTCAGGGTACAGTGGCTATCGGCAGGTGCAGGTCCCTCGTGGGCGTCTCTTTGCCTTCGACTCGGAAGGACAGCATGTGCTCACTTGCTCCAGTACTGGAGGCCTTATATACAGGGTAAGGCTTCATTCTAGTGTCTATAGCTGCTGCAACTGTTTCCAATTGGATTTCATTGAAAATATACATATTTAATTTCTGCTATGCATTTTGTTCTGAAAACAAAGGCTGCTATGAATCATTCCCTAACTACTACGTATTGCGTATAGATGTATGTACTGGCCAACACGGGGATTAAAAAGCTTCCTGTATTCTTGTTGTCAGCTTAATGCAGGTGAGAGTGGCTTGGAAAGCGTCCTGCCTTTAGGGGGCCATAAAGCGCCGGTGGTGACTGTGGACTGGTGCTCCGCTGTGGATTGTGGCACCTGCTTCACGTCCTCCATGGACGGCAAGATCAAACTGAGCACACTTCTGGCTCAAAAGAGTTAAATCGAAGCATTCAGAAGGCCATTAGTGGTACAAAGGACCTCAGCATTGTGGGAACATCACACAACATTAATGCAAACACACGTCACATGATTTTGATCAATGCTAAAACTATAGTTGGTATACATTGTCTAAAATTTTTCAGTGTTTTGTTGTTTTTTTCCCCTAAATTCAGTTTGAATTTTGCTTCTATTGCCATTTATTTTATCATAACCCCAAGGATCAGAAGAATGCCAGAAAATACTGCTTCAGTTATTTCCATATCTCATTTGTTTCTTATAAATACTTTAAAATGCAGTAGATTTCATGATTGAGAAACAATTAAAGAAACATAAAAGAGCATTTGGAAAATGCTTAAAATGAGGAATGTGGTAATGTGCGAAACGTCTAGCCACCATAGTACTCAGAAAAGCATTGTGTGATATGCTAATGGCCATTTAATCATGCTAATCTCTTCTGCGTGATGGGGGGGCAGATATGGTATAATGCAGTGTTTCGTTAGTTGAATGTATTAAAATTTTCAGTAAAATTAAAATGTATTGTTACATGGTGAATTTCTGAACCTTGATTCTACAACATTGTACACCCCATTTCCTCATCATTATACAATTCAACATTGAACATCAAGTTTGTTCTAATTTCTCAAATTTACACATTTAAATTAATTACGACGAGAAAAAAACACATCTGAATTATGAGGTGTTACCAGATGTGTCCAAATCTTAATGAACAGTTGTCCCCAAAAACTGATTTAATTTTACTCAATGCACAGAATTTTCCTACTCTAATAACAGCTTGCATAAACAAAGCATTTAAAAACTGTAATTGAAATTGTAGCATCCAGCCACACATGCCGTCCAAATCCTATTTTAGTTTGTTAAATAGTTTTAACTAGTCATGTCAATGCAATGTTTGTCAAAAACATACCAGATGCACTGGATTACAATAAAATTGAATACAATATAATTGGTTGTGTTTAAATACCAAAACTGTATTTAATCACCAAAGTGATCAATACCATATTTCAGAATCATGATTGGGTAGCGCAGTGCAGAAACCCCTCCATCCAGTTTGATTCCCATAATGCAGCCTGGAATAGGCTGATGGTTTTTTGTGACCCTCTGCTGGATAAGCCATTGGAGAGATGGATGGATGGATTATTGCAGCATATGCAGTACATCATCATTACAAACGAGACAAACGAGATTTTGCAGCTTTAGTGCAAGAAATCTTCAAAATGTAATTTATATGCTTTTCTCTAGATGAAAACTACATAGCGAAGATTTGGAAGAAAGGAATAAACTTAAAAGGAAAATCTACCTCTTCTATTCCACTGTATTTTTGATAACAATGACATGCAACATCATCGGTTCATCATTTGTTCATATCCATGAATGATAAAAATCAATATGAATCAATCCATACAATACTGCTTAAGGACAAATGTTCATATTAGATAACTTAAATCTCCAAAAAAATAAAAGTAAACTAGCGGTAGTATGTATGAAACGAAAGGGAATACTTTAACAATACAGTTCATAGAAATATCCCTCTCCTTCAGAAAAGGTTAGAACGGGGTAATAGTTAAGGTTTTCCCAGTACAGGTAAACATAAAAGGAAATGTCTTTTGATTTTTGTGCAAAATGTTACATTTCTTTTAGAGACACACTGTCGTAATCATGACCAGGCAAGCTTGTGTACATACATACACACACAATACTGGCACTCACTGGCTAATCTGGGCACACTCATCTTTAAGGCCATTTCACAGACTGAACTCTGATTTATGTCACCAGTTAAAATTCTGGTCACTTGTTTGTCTTTCCATTCTGACATAGCCGTAAGCTATATGAGGCTAGAGAAGTTTTCATTTCATTCAAAGTGGCATAAAGGAATATATATATTAACGCACTAACATTGTGATACAAAATATAGATTCTATATGCTTCTGTAATGTCAAAAGATACATTGCTGAATGAATAAATGAATATCTTTATTGTCATTGTACACTTACTATTGACACTGCATACTGCAACTAGATTAAACTTTCTTGCAACTTTCTTACACAATGCTATAAAAGACAATTAAAAGTTAAATAAAAATAGAACAAATAGGATGAAATAACAATAAAGTATTAAATTTTAAAAATAGTGATTAAAAAAGCAGCACCAAAACCAATACAATTTTGCAAATAACCAGTAACAATAACCAAATACCAGTATGCTTGAAATATAAGGGGCAGCTCCTCGGCCAATTCACTTAACGACCTACTCGTAGGAACGGAATTCGGTTGTTAAGTGAGGAATGTCTGTAGTATAGTAGTAAAGTGCAAGTCTGGAAGCAGTTAATAGAGTAAACATCTCAGATTTGCAAAACAGTGCTGCAAAACCAAACAGTACATAAGCAAAACAGTAATAATGGGGGTCAGGAGGATTATGGGGGGAGCTTGATGAGTTGATTCATGGCCTTTATAGCGCTTTATAGCTATTCCTCCGTGCGGTGGAGCGGATGCAGAAGGCCTTATAATGTCTGCCAGATGAAAGAAGCTCAAACAAACCATGGCAAGGGTGTGTGGAGGCTTTACAGATGCTGGAAGGTTTCTTGAGGCAGTGGGAGTTGCAGATGACCTCCAGAGCTGGGAACTGTCTCCCAAAATTAATTAGCATTTTCATGAATGAAATAAGTATTTGATCCCCTATCAATCAGCAAGATTTCTGGCTCCCAGGTGTATCTTATAACTAGATGGGAGCGTGGGGTCCTCACCTGGTTTTTGGAGTAAACTAATATTGGCTGAGTTCATATTTAAAGGTAATTTGCCGCTTTCCCTAATATGACATACCATTCTATGG
>JABJVO010000115.1:25826840-25853542 GCA_026770805.1 Boulengeromyrus knoepffleri
CAAATATCAATTAAATCCCCACCTTCTCCATCCTTCCACTGACTGTTATCGCAGCTCTCCTCCATTTTTACCTTCCCACGCTGCCGGTGCAGGCTGATGTCAGCACATGCGTATAAGCAAAATGCCACATGAATTCCGATCTGAGCCTTCACATTCAGGTCGCATGGCCGCGAATCGGATACGTATCCGATTTAGTACCACATATGAAAGTGACACAAATCCGATTTGAAAAGATCAGATTTGCGTGTCCACACAGCCCTGAAAAGATCAGATTTGTGTCACATTAAGGCAAAAAATCCGATTTGAGTCACTTCAGCATGGCAGTGTGAACGTAGCCTCAAAGGCTGATATTAAAGCGCCAAGCCGCAGCAGATTTAGCAAGCTTATATCAATATTATAAGGACTGCCTTGGAACTTCTGGTACATGGTGAAGCAGCAAGATTAGTGAACTTGGTGAAACTGCAAATGACCTGTCAGTCCTAGGAAGATCACTGTAAGTGGATGACGGAATAATACTTATAAAAGTCAAGGAAAACTTAAATAATCAACAGATCAAAGGTATCTATGATGTAGGTGTACACGTTTCAAAGACTACCGTACAGAGAAGACATGAGGATTCACCATAAGATACAGGCCCCTGATAAGAATCATACACTTAGTTGGCTGTAGAGTTCTGGAACAAAGTGCTATGGTAGATGAGAAAAAAGAAAAACATGTATGAGTGATGGAAAGAAGAAAGTGGAACAGCTCAGGATCCAATGTACGGCAGCTCATCTGTCAGTTATGGCTTGTATGTGCTTAGCTGCCAGTGGAACCAGCTCACTGGTAGAGCATCACCAGGGAAAATGTGAAATGTCTTGTGATTTCTATGGATAGAAAAAAACTAAAACTTGCCAGAATTGATTGAATTTCATTTACAGTTCTATCAGGACAAGAGGTATGTTTTTAAAAACATTACCACCAGACTGCTTATTTCTGTAAACATTAATTCTGCTCATGTCTGGAATCCGTTCTTATTTCTGTTACTGTGTGTGGCCTTTTCAGAAAGTATCAAGCTCTGAAGCTCCAGCTCCTCTGAAAGGGCTTCTTTAGAGTGACAATCATCAGCTGAGGCCGCCGGAGGAGGGCTGCTGTCGCCTCTGCTTCACTTTCTGCTGTAGGGAACCGTCTTCTGAACGTCTCTGGGTATGACCTCTGGAACTGCAGAAGGGACATGTCAAACCGTGTTCCACAGTCACACTTCAGGAACAGCAAAGAGGACTGGGAGTTTGGGGTTATCAGTGACTCCCGCATCTGTAGGCCAATATACATTTGGTTTGGATTAAGGGTTTCCAATGAAACACACTGGGAAATATAGCTTTTTAAATGTATAATTTGTGCAACACTGAAAATAAAAATTTTATTAATAAACAGAAAGATCTGGCAGACAAAATGAATATTTTCATTATGACCAAAATAGATTTTGAAATTTTCCTCCTAGAACTAAAATTGCAAATATTATTAAGGCCTTGGTCAAATGAACAGGGAATTAAAACTTTTTTTTTTTAATCTTTAATGGCAGGTTAGGAGTGGAACTGCAAATGGACAGAAGCTATAAGAACCATCTGTAAAGTGAATGACATACCTGCTTTAACTTCTTCTTCTTTTGCTTGGCTGTGAGCTCCTTGTCTGCAATGATTCCATCGAGACGCTCTAGACAGGGATCCTGTGAACCATGTTCCTTCTGCTCTCTGAGCTCCTTCTCATAAATGTACATACAGGAGGATGGCAACAGTGGGGAGGCCTCAGCACCTGAGTAATTAATCTGAACACACACACACACATAATCATGAACCATAGGCAATTTAGAAACCTCATTTAACTTGAGGCATTAGTTTAACTCTTAAATATAATGAAACAGTTGAATCTTGCAGTAATACGTCCTACATACCACTCTAAATTAAATTAATCTAATTCCAACTACAGATCTTGGGTGGGTTAACAAGTGGAGGGGGGGGGGGGGGCGCAAGAGTGACTTGATTCATGACTCGAGCCTGAATCAAGTTGGGAGTCACTAACTGGAATCTCCACCTCTGACAGGCATGAAGCACAAAGCAATGCTGACTAATTATTTGCTTCTGCTCAATATCATTTCTATGGAATACAAAATGTGTACAGCAGAAGACGAATGTCTTTTCATGACCGAGTCTTGTTCGCTTTCCTGCTCTTCACTTAGTTTTGTTTAATTTCTCAAAAACGCACCATAATATCAATCAGTGAGTCCATCAGCAAGGACAAGAATAATTATGATCGTCTCAAAATGTGCTTCCAGAGCTCACGTGAAAGTAGTGGCAGCAAACCTTAAAAATGAAAAAAAAAATGATAATGTTGAAAAGGAACCATCATTAAACTGATGATTTGAACCCAGCAGACTATTGTGGTCCTTGCGACGACATTTCGTGCACATGCTGTTTCACGTCAATATTAACATCGCACAAGCCTATCAGGGCCGCAGAGTGAGTAACGCTGTCACCGCACGCTGCCGCTTTCAGTTTGTACAGTTCACATGTTCACCCTGTATTTGCACAAGCTTAGCGGATCCTCCAGTTTCCTACCACCGTCCAAAAACATACAACTTAAGTGAACCGGAGTGCCTAAATTGACCATATGTGTGACTGAGTGTGAACTAATTGCAATGTATATACTAGACAATTACTCTATGAATTGTCACATTAAAAATCGGTAGATTACTCAATTATTGATATAATTGATAGCAACAAACCTACTTGATACAAACTATAACAACTAATGAAATTTAGCTACTAGCAATTACACGACAGCTTACCTGAACCCTTCGCAGATGTGCAATGTGCTCCTCAACTGCCTTCTGCAAACGGCTTGGAACTCTAAAAACATCTTCATAATTGTCCATCATAAAAGTGACTAGCTTGGTGGCCAGCAACTCATCAAGGTCAATCTCATCAGCAGAACAAAGAATGGAGCGTGAAAAGGTCTGCAGCATCTGTTCAGGAGCATACATTGGTGAATGTGCTGGCAAACACATGATGACAATGTAGCAGCACAAGTCACATTACTATTAGCTTGCATGGAGAAGAACATCTGGTGTATAGGACAGTGATTCAAATTAATATGAGTCCTTCAGATAAAATATGTTTTTTATATATTTCACTTGGACTCAAGATGCATAAGGTATGACATGAGGAAGAAATTCCTAAGAGCAGAAGATGCAAGAGTGGAAACTTCACAGAGGGGTTAAAAACAGAACAGCACAAATGACCAATGAGCGACTGAGCAGTCATACCAGCATTCGAGTCCCCACAGCGCTGTTCAGTGCTGGAAGCTGTGGGTTTTTGCACACACGCACCATAAGACACAGCAGCAGCTGGAGATGCCGTCGCTTGGCAGGGGGCAGCAGAAGGCAGCACAGCTGAAGGGCTTCGCTGGTGGCCTGCCGTTTCTCGATCAGACCTGCCACAGATAAGAGAACCAGCCAAGCTCCACACTTTAGCAAGTATTCGCATAAAGGTTTATTAATAAGTGCGTCTTAAAGTACCAAAAGTATGGCACCTAGTGTAGTGGAAAAGCTCCCCTATATTTTAAGACTTCATAAGACTTTTCAAGGCCTTAATTGGTACGACTAGAATTTAAGACATTAAGACTTTTTAAGGCTCCACACCCTGGATACAAATCAGCAAAAAATCTCTAGGCGGGTCTCAAATAAAATTTCGAAAATTCCTATTATAATTTCTTTCATTAAAATAGTTTCTTTTCTTTCTTAGTTGAATCCTTCCACCCTACTAATCAGAAAAGGATAGACTCACCAAGGATACTGACAAAAACGTCATAGAACTGGAAAGTTAAAAGTGGTTCATCAAGCTCCTGAAAGTAATCTGCCACTGTCCTCAGGATATCCCTCTCGAACCCAGGGTACATGGACTGCTTAGTGTGACCATCATCAGGCCCTGGACAAAGACCAACCAGTTCCTTATAACAGAAATCAACAAACTGACAAAAGCATCACAGACACCCAGGTACCATAAACAAGAAATAATACCAATCTGAAATGAATGGAAAACATACCACAGTACAAATCGATACTTACAGTTTGCTAAGCATTTCATAGCAGACAAAACCCACTGGGGTAGGTCCTCTGTTTACATGAAGATAAAAAATAAAGTTTATTTTCAGCATGCTGGCTAAGACAAAATAGAATTACATGTAATCTGTGTATCATTTAAATATAAAACTTGTGGTAGTCAAAATTAAGCTTTTCATCCTAATAGATAAAAACAATGTGTATAATTCATTACAAAACATTCTTCATGTGTGCTTTGAACTGTATTATCAACAAAATGGTATTTTTCACAATTTCATTTAATAACAAAGAGCAGGTTATATAATATATAATGAATAGTAATCAAAAGTTGCATTTAATGTACACTGAAAACAGCAGCTCACCTGATTTGTCTTTTAGAACCACAATGCCCTGTTTGTTGATATTGTACACATTATACACAATGTAGTTTGGGCTAAGTAATGCAGTGTCCAGTACTCCATTCAATGATTTCAGACCCAACAATGTCTGTAAGCTAGCAGAGAGAAGACAGTTAAAATGAAGTTATTTGGCAAACACAGGAAAATTCACATCGAAAAGAAAACATCATTCGTCCTACAAATAACTAACACAAAGTCAAATCTTCTCCAAATGGAAATGCAAACACAATTCGCAACTATAATAGCCCAATGATACACAGTAAAATATAATTTAAAAAAAACTGAATTACTACAGCATAAAATAAAATATCAGAATACCTTTCTGTTAAGTGAACAATACTATAGAGGTTATACTGAGGAAGGGAGGATTCAAGATCACAAGAGCTATACTATCAGAACTGCAGTATACTTGCCATGTAAATATCCCCATCAGCTGTTTTTTAGTTAGTGTATAGTACTTGGTATCAAATTTTATTTGTGCAGCTGCTGATTGCTGTAAAGCCAATTTCTTGTAAACTTTAACACAATTAATAACAGCTTAATAACACAAAATTCTGCTTTTAAGCACCATATTTAAACATGGCAGATAAAGGAGTAGGGATTTTGCACAGATTAGGATTTAACATGCCGTGTCAGGGTTGTAGACATCCAGATGCGCTCCATCTCTCTGCTCGTGATGTCTCTCCTCTTCATCACCTGGCACTCGCGTAGCTCTCCGATGGCAATGCTGTGCCTTTTCTTCCACGATTCTGAGTTCTAAAACCAAACAGATAGACCTCGTTTATATTTCAGAAGTTATACTGTCAGAAGCAAAGATAAACCCTGATTTGGGGATTTGTAGATTCATTTCGTATCTCTTCTTAAAAACATCCTACGTACCAAAACAAGAGGCTTAAAAGGAAGCATTCTCTGTGACATCAGCTGCTTCTCCACTTCGCTATACTGGGCCTTTGGAATGAAAACGTCTTGTGCAGGAGGATGTCGTGGCAACTTCTTAAAAGGTGATATTGAAGGGAACCTGAAAAAAACAACATGCAAATCATACTCATTATGGGTACAGTTCTTTAACACAGTAAATGCTAACATACACAATTGTACAGTGACAATATACAATCGCTGCTATTTGCCACTGAAGAGTAACGATTGAACATAAATTCCAATTTAGCTCCACCTGTTGCATTACTTAAAGGTCATTCCAAAGAGTATTACCTGTAAACCTGACCATTGTCTTCAAAGTCCTCTTTGCCATAACGTCCCTTTATGTCCTCGATGACATGGTTTTTCAGGAATTTTTTTAGCAGCTGTACAGTTTGATGTCGGGTGACCTCTGGTCCAAAGTTGTGACTGCCCTTCAGCAGCTCATGTAACCAATCAACTGCTTCAGATGCTGTAAAGCTGTTGTTATAACAACGGAAGTGAACCCAATGTCTGCGC
Source organism: Boulengeromyrus knoepffleri (assembly GCA_026770805.1). Lineage (NCBI taxonomy): Eukaryota > Metazoa > Chordata > Actinopteri > Osteoglossiformes > Mormyridae > Boulengeromyrus > Boulengeromyrus knoepffleri. Next base: position 25,832,769 of record JABJVO010000115.1, read on the forward strand.
AAAGGCATGTCCTTGCGAAAAAGCCTGATCGTTTCATTCCACTGCAAGGAAAATCAAATTTGATTCATCAGTTTTGCACAACATACAAAGCACATGAAAAGTAATGCAGGCCATGATAAAACGAATGTGGTAGGTGGCTCAGTGTTGAAGGGGTTGTCACTGTGGCAGATTTCAAAAGAGGCATGCCTAAGTTCCATATAAATGTGAATTATCCAAGGAGGAACAGCAACTTTCTGGATAAGGTCTACAGCAGCATACTGGGAGCATCCAAGGCAAATCCAACAACATACCGTGGACTCTCAGATCACATCTCCCTGACCCTGACTCCATCCTACAAGCTTGGATCTGCAAGACGAGATCAGCTATCAAAACTGCACAGATATGGTCTGAGGAAGCCACCCCAATGCTGTAGGACTGCTTTGATAGCACAGAGTGGGACTTGTTCACACAGGAAGGAATATATAACCAGTCCTAGGAGACATACTTTTTTTACACAGGAAATGTATTTGCACAAAATAAGTGTTTTCCAACCAAAACCTGTGAATGAACAACTGTGTGTGGGTTCTGCTAAGAGAACGAGCCACAGCTTTCAGATCAGACAATGTGCAGCACGAGAGAATTCGGAAGTCTTCCCAATGTCTCGACCCAGCTTTTTGCTCATTTTGACACTACGCTTAGGCGGTATTCAGTTTTCAGACTCGCCAGTTTTTATAATCCCATGATGGATGATATTATCATTTACATTAAAAAAAACGTCATTCATTTCGCTGCTGTCACTCCTAACTACAAATCTAACTACAGGACAGTGATAGTCGAGAACAAACAAGAAAACCATTGCTTTACTATCATGTAACTTTTCTGTGATGTTAATAATAACGATTTAAAAACTGTAATCAAGTGTGGTCATTCATTTATTAATATGAAAATAAGGGCTTGACAAAGGGTAATCTGCTTTCCACATGGCTACTTCCACTTCCGTATAAATTTTGTTGTAGTAATTTATGATGGCAGTTTTAGCGAAGTACTTGTGGCTTATACTAACGGTCAAACACGCTGAGCGTAGTTGGTTGTATGAGGGTCTGACTCGACTGCCCACCTGAAATACCAGATGCTGAACCTGATGGTGGATTAACCTTGCTGATCTTTGTGAATTCAGCTGGATGGTGAACTCGTACGTGTGAGTATTGATTTGTGGTGCCACCGTCTTTTGTTGTGATCCCTTCTTGGCAAATGCAAAGTGACTTGATTCAAATTTCCTGGCCCTCCTTTCTCATTTGGTTTAAAACCAAAAAAAAAAACTGCCAAACAGCTACAGCAGTCTTTTTCTTCCTGACTAGGTCAGCCACGTTTGCCTTTTTTTCACTGTGAATAACACGTGTTTGACAATCATGGATTCGAAGCTAAAGTGATATTGTTGGTCAAGGTTGTCGACATCAGGTCAGATCAGGTCAGGCTGTCGACATTGCCATGATAAGATCGACATATTGCCCAAGCCTATTTAACACACAAGAATGAGAAGCAGCTTCCACCACAATAAATGTAGGTGAGCAGTCACTCAATACGTTTACATGCACAGTGAGAAAATCGAATTATTGTCTCAGTCCGCCTAAAACTGGACTTTTAAAGTACATGTAAACATATTAGTCCGACTGAAGTCATACTAAATCTAATTTCTCAAAGTCGGACTAAGACACACAGATAATGTGACTGAGAGTCGATTTACTCCTGCATGTATACATTGAATCGGACTCAAACCGGCCAAGGCATTCTGCACATGCTTCAGTTTCCCCCCCTGGGCTTTCACCCTGAAGTAACTTCAGAAGCCAGTACACAGAAGAAGTTTGGAGCATAGCAGAGGACGTACAGCACGTAGGAAATGTACAGCACTGTAAAGTTGGCCAATTCGTTGCTCGACTAAAGGGTGCTTTTCCATCACACCAGCTATCATGCTTTTGGTACTTCAAGAAGGTACCAAAGTACGGTACTGCAAGGTGTTGGTTTTACTCTGGCATAAAAACTGGTATCGGCACCGAATAACATTTTGTACTATTGATACCAACATCACATGTTATGCACGTCCAATTCTTACATCACCAGTCAGCCAGATAAAAATCAGGCTTTTTCTTACCTTCAGTTTGGTACGGCTATTATAGCACAGGGAGTTTAAGTCTCACTAAAACATTTTTACTATGTCACAGGAAAAAAAGTTAGGACGTTTTGCAGTTTTAATGATTATTCATTTTCAAAATTATATAGCATATGTTTAAAAATCAGTTTAAAGTTTACCTCCACTGCTTCTGCATGAGCGCTGCATGCATTCTCCAAGACAATCATAATCATTTTCATCCTTGCTGTTTACGCACATCTTTACTCCTAGACAGGTTCGTGAGAAATTTATGCTGAACTCATTTTTGGTTTCATAAATACCCCAGTATTTATTACAACAAAATCACATTGCAGTTTTGAAAGATTTCCAATACTGTGCTGTCAAAGTATATTATATAAAATACTTTATTTCTTGTTATGCTATACTGATCTTGTTGTATCTGTTCTTCTGACTAGATTGCAATTCATTATTAAATGTATTATTTTTTTACATCTGTGATGTAATAGGCCAACCGGAAAAACCACAATACTAACAAGCTGAAAGGAGCCATATCACCACCTATAGTAGCAAAGTCAGACATACTTTGGTCATTAAATCAATTCCCTTTCCGTTCATGTATGCTGGGACAAAGACAGTAGTCCGATTAAATGACATAGTCGAGTTATAACCGTAGCTTGACTTAGCTGTGCATGTAAATATACTGACTGGTTCTGCAGCTCCATCAGGTAAGATCCACCCTTCAGATAGTGGATGCGAAAAAAAGTTACTGATCCAGACTGATTACGCAGAATGATACTTAAGACATACACCACTCAGTTTGTAGGTGTGTTCTCCAAAATCTCTCACCACAACAAGCAGCTGTTCCAACATGCCTCAAATCCTGAGTTAAGGGTGTAACCGACGCTGTAGGTACAGTGTAACCGCATACCCTACACCAAAGCCTACGCCGTAGGTACAGCGTAGCCGCATACCCTACACCACAGCCTATGCAGTAGCCTGCAGTACAGTACCTCCCTAGAAATGGAACTACACATCACGCTGACACAGATTGCAAAAACTGAGACTTGGTGGCATCGCACTTCCTCCTACGCTACATTGTTGCTTCTTTCCAGCTGGGGGTATTTTAGTGTCAACTAAGTTGTGCATATTTCATTGCTAGCCTGCTGCTTTTGCCACAGTTGTTGTCGTTCACGCTATTAATTAAAAAACATGCCAGCCATTCACTCTTGGGCTGCATGATACTGAAAAACTTTAGATATTGCGATGTGATTTTTTTGTGACAAATATTGAGATTTTTATGAAGCAATAAAGAAGTTAAAAATAAGTAACTCATCGACAAGTGATTTAAAACAGAAAAAATGAGAATGATTATCATTGGCTCAAACAGCGCATTAAGAGCTCATGCAATAGCAGTAGGGGTAGACTTTAAACTGATTTTTAAACATATACTATAGATACTCTTGAAAATGAATAATCATTAAAACTGCAAAGCTTGTTATGTTTTATTTCCAAAAGCAGAGCAAAACTCACCACGCTCAGCCAACTAGCGTTTTGGTGACGTAACTGCAAAGTGACACAGCCACATCAGCACACAAGTATAAATGCCTTTAGCGGTCAAGTGCCTGAATGATTATTGCCCAGTTGCACTTATAGCCATAATTAGTGATGGCCAAATTAAGCTTTATTGAACCATTTGCTGTATTTTCTAACCCCACTAGATGGTGCTCTCTGGTCAATAGGGGGCTCAAAGAAATGCCCCAAAGCAAACCAAGAGCACCATGGAGTGGGGTCAAAAAATTAAGTGGTGCATAAAGCTTCACTTGGCCATCACTACCAATAATCATGAAGTGTTTCAAGAGACTGGTGCTCTTGCACATCAGATCCATCATACCCTCAGATCTGGACTGACATCAGTTTGCCTAGAGAGGAAACCAATCCACAGATAATGCTATCTCAACTGCACTTCATATAGCTTTATCCCATTTGGCACAATCAAAACATACATGAGGCTGTTTTTTGCAGACTTCAGTCCTACATTCAACACCATTATCCTTCACAAACTGGTCAACAAACTGAGCCATTTAGGCACTTCCAGTGACCATAAAGGCAGTTAACTATCTTTTTTTTTTTTACCATGTACGCTTATATATCTGAAGATGATCTGACAAAAATTTGGTGTTGTTGTTAAGCTTCCTTCTGGAGTTGTGATTTTTTAAAAGAATGAGCTGTCATGCTCTTGTTGATGCACAAATCCAACCAAAACACAAATATTACATACTTCACAGTTTCAGAATTGCCACATACTTATTTCAAAAAGAGGAGCATTACATTTTTGAATTCTACAGACAAAGTTGGCCATAAGTTGGGTATAGGAGCACCTGTGAATTTTTTCAGGGAAATCTGATAGAGTGACCTGGAACTCAGCAACATGTTCAAGTTTTAGTATAACAGAGCTGATAGTGTCTTGGTCTTAACTGCTCTCTCCTCAGTGCTGGTGTAATTTATTGGGAAGCCAAAATATTCCCAAACTGCCAATTATGACTGACTGTAACCAGCACTCGTCATAACCACAGCCACAATTAGCATAATGTTTTCAATCCTTAACAAATACTTGTGAACTTAGGTTCCATCCGCTCATCGTGTAGTGAAAATGATGTACCGAATGAATTCATAAACTGTTAGAGCCCTAATACAAACCCAGAGCAGATTCAAACCCCAAGCACTAAAGGTGTGAGGCAACAGGGTTATGCATTAGACCACTGTCTCAGCCAAGTTCAACAAATGATTACACTGGAGAAAAACTGCATGCAGTTAGATTGTCCTGAACATAAATATGGCAAAATGAACTAAATGGGTGAAAATGTGTTATAATTTCTCAAGTGTTTTCAAAGTGATTTCTCTGAATGGCATTATTCTCTCAAACAAATCAATTCCCCTGAGGGATTAATAAAGTTTGTCTATTGCTAAATAGTTAACCTAACATAGTTAAATACAGTGCCTTCTAATTTAAGTAGCAATGTAATTTTAGTTTATAATTTAAAGTAACTTACATCATATCTCCACTAAAACATCACCTGGAAATGGTTCCAGACAGTGAATATTTAGACTGATATGGTTTGGAGCTGGAAGCATGTTCTTGGAAATCATACATGAATACAGAAATGCCTAATAATTATACACATATAGAATATCAGATTATACTACTATGCTTTGCTCTCAAAGAGCACAACTCATACACAGAAAAATGTAATTAGAAAATGTGGTTATATCACACATATTTTAATGTCTCTCCACTCCAATTTTTCACCTGACTTACAAGGTCAAGCACCTGCTTACTTAAATGAACTGATTTACAGAGCAGAATGTACACTGACATAATGGAATGCAAGCCCTCTGGTTATTCCTCACAAAAAGAGACGGCAGCATCTGCAGCAAAGTCTTCAGCCAGAGAAGTTGTAGTCTATGGAACAGCCTGCCAGTACGTGAAGGATGCCCCTCAGTCACAATGTATAAAAGAAAACCGAAGACTGGTTCATTCAGCCTAGCCTACTATAGTCTGTACCGACTTCTCAATATGCCCAGATACTCGATCCGTACTGGGAACAGATATCAACAGAAAATAGCGCTACACATATACCTTTGTTATTCCAAGGGACTGTACACGTAAATAAGACAGACTGTGATCGAGTCAATGACGATCTTAATAATCGAAGACATGTAACACACTTTCATACGCGCTTCACAACAGAAGTGTACATTACCTACGGCTGCTAACAGATTCATACAATGTTTCAAATGTTTGATTCACCATAATGAAAAGTGAAATTAAATTTACTTACAAGAAAATTATAGGAAGTTTCAGAACAAACAAACTTTTTGCCAATTAACATTTTAAAACGTTGAATAAGAGGGACAGTTTAGGTCAAACAGAAATGCACTAATTAGTGTTCAGATTTACACAAGTTACTTATTTTTAATTACAAGCCCACATTTACATACTATAAATGTAATAAATGTACATCTCATTTGAAACCCCACAATCCAAAATCTGTGTGTTTACTGTTGTGGGTGTTTACTGAAGATTGACATGAAACATCCCTGCTTATTCCTGCTAAGCTAAGTTTCAAGTTTAATGGTAACGTTCTTCGACCTGAACAGCAAAAACTGTGTAGTGTCTGACGATCCACTTTAAATGTAACCTCTTCATGATTAATTTCTTACCAGCCGGGTTGCTCTGTAAGGTCCTGGTCTAATCATCTGCTTTCTATTCCGAAACGAAATACAACATCGAGATGTTCAGAAAGTCTCACGATTAGACACCACGAGCGAGTTTGAATCTGCAGTCATTTAAACGCACGCTTTGATTGGCCCAAGAGCTTGATCACATGATACACAATACCATATATGGTCCAGTCAAGGGCTCTTTATCAAATACGCACTTTTTTCTTTGTATTTCACAAATCACAAAAATCAAACATCAATTACGATGCAAAAACTCAAGCTGCATAGACATCCATAAAAATCTACCATACTAGAACATTTTCCATGCTGTATTCATATATCGCCAATTCAGTACACAGTTTAAGGGCATTCTTATTTATTTTTTTCAGAGCCCTAAAAACACCTTCAGATCCCGAATAAATGGTGAGAAATCAGAAGTAATCTTAAAATACCTACATTTGTTAATTTAAAATATAGCTAATATTACAATGCTGTTACAAAGGAATTCCAGTTCTTTATTTTGTATAAAACAACCACGCATATCTTTTTATCCCAGCACAATGACATATTTTTCGTAAGCAGCCAGTATCGTAATTAATCCCAAAAAATTGTAATCACCTTACAAGTATAGAAAAAGTGTTTTTGTGTTTAAATTTCAGCCTTACAAAATGAACACGTATTACATAACCCAAAAGTCCAATCCATGGGTAAATATCATTAATTATTTTAAAGTGAATTCTTGACCCCTTGTGATCTCTTTATTTTGTGGTTTTCCCCTTTTGTGTTCTGTTCTGGTTAATAAACCCTGTTCTGTTGTGAGTCACTCCGTGAATTGTCCCTCTTTTCCCTCCCTCTCCATGCCCCACCCTGACAAATTTCTGTATAAAGTTCCTAATTGCTGTAAAGTTTTTAAACTTTTCATCATTATTTCTGTTCTTTATACTTTAATCTTGAATATCTTAACTCCATTGATAAAAAGTGAGGGTAGAAATATTGAAGAGCTCTATTTTTAATTTTTGATTTAATTTGTACATGTGAGCTTACTGTCTTTTTTTTTTCATTTAATTACACAGTGAGCCAGATTTGGTGGTGTCATGTAACCATTTAGACTAACATCTCAAAAACTAAAGCAGCACAAATGAAGCTAGATTTCCCACTGACTACAGAGTGCATATCACCTTGCTACCATAGTTACTGCCAGTTTTATCTCTCCTGTTGCCAGCGATGCTTTTTTCCTATTGTGCCGTTAATTTACACAAGTTTCACGCCCACTTCCCTAATCAGTAATAATTCTGTCATTCCTGTGAGACTGAATTTTGCAGCGGTTACTCACTCATGAGACTGCTACACTGGATTGGCTAACATCCCTATGTATATAGCGATGAGGCAGAAGTTAGCTACTTCAGTTAACTTATTAGGCCAGGTTCCCCCTGTTGCATCACACAATTTGTTGAATATATTTGAATACCACTGACCCTCCTGCTAACCTCCAGCCCCTAATAGGTCAGGGTGGGAAAATATTTTTTTTAATAATTTTGCCTACCGACCAGGGGCGTTGCTAGAGATTTTGGGCCCCATGAAAGCTTATAATATTGAGCCCCCCAGTCCTGATCAATACAGTTATTTTCCAAATATTTAGGGCCCCTGTCACTCAGGGGCCCATGGAATCGTCCTGACTCTCCCCCCTTACGGCACCCCTGGTTCCCACGCAATATTTTTGCGATCCCTCGCAATAGTTTTGCGTTGCTAATAATTTCTGTACTGTGTCCATTTAAGGTACTAAACATAGAATTAATGGACTAATAAGTATATACCTAAACCAATTAAATGTGCTAAGCTATGGGGTACAATGCACACCATGTAACTTTCATATATTTGTTTTTATACATATTTATTAATAATTGCAATGTGTTCATTCATCAAGACAAGACAGCCGGGGTGTTGAATATGCAGTGCACACACAAACATTGCGTAAAGAAATCTGTAAAACTAATGGGTGTTGCTTGCTTTTGTCGAAAGATATTACAGCCAGAAAACTAAATGCAAAGCTAACTTTACCATGGTGTCATACTTAGGGTTTAAACCCGAGCCCACTTTCGGGTATACCTCCCTGGTATTATCGCTTGATGATGTATGTGGGGATATGCGGATCTATTCTGAAATATTCCAGAAAGCGGGTTCGAGTCATTCAACGTTTGCAATATATTTCAGCGTTTGTTTGCGCACTTTCAGCTGTTACATGGTGCACATTGCCCCCTACAGGTAAGTGCTTAAAGTACACTGTACAGTACATGTCTGTACTATTTAGGTTTATCCTTGCTGTCACATTACAGCATAGAGCAAGTGAGGAAGTATAATAAGATCACAAAACTATTGTAAGGGAATGCAAAACTATTTAAAAAAATAATTTCCCACCCTGACCTTTTAGGGATTCCATAGCAAACAACAAAATTACAACAAACGGTCTAATGAGTTTATAGGCCACAGTGACAGTTTAAAATTTGAATGGGTTAATTGTAGTGAATTTCTAACATAATGTTTAAACGAATGTTTGAATATAAGTTAAAAAATGACAGGCCAGATATGCACCAATATATTCATTGTGTGTCATCTAAGAGTTAGGGCCGCGATATACTTCACACGAGACAAATGCATACACAGTGCGACGTGTATACAACGCTATGGAACGCCGAACAGGTCAAAAACCCGTGAATTTTAACGCGTAGAATATGTGTAGAATATACGTTAACACGCATTAATTTTTCACACATAGAATACACGTTGACAACACGGCGTCTGTACTGGTAGAGATTAACTCTTACCAGCAGGTGGTGCCAATGTTTTTTGTGTCCGTTTCTTGTGCGTTGCAATAGCCAATAGGAATGACTCAGATTAACCAGGAAACAGGGAGTCTCACATGTTCAGTTACAGCCTACAGGGTTTTTGAGGTCAGATTTGTTCTGGTTTAATCTGCATCCATCCTTCTGTGTCGTTTTATGGAAAGCATTTCCATTGTTTTATGGAAAGCAAACCATTGACATGTCTTCAGGGCATTATCTAATACTACACTACAGGCCAGAAATTGGGCCCACCCTCTGATTTTTTAAAAACATTAACAATACACTGTTTTTCAAACTTTTTTTACAAGAAAATATTAGTTTCCGGTCACTGTTGCTTCCTGTCAACCTTTTTCTCTGTAAACAGTAGGTCACTCCATGCCTAGAAACCTTTAACTTTCTGGCTATTTGGTGATGAGAGAACCCTTCTTCACTCAAAATTTCAATTTGACCCCTTTGTTCAAGTGTTAGCTGTGCCTTTCTAGCCATCATAAGCATAAAAATAACAAACATCAAAAAATTCTGACATCATGATACATTACAACAGAAGATTGAAACAATGTGCAGACAGTGCATTAAACCTCACAAACTGATCTGGGACAAGGCAGACAAGTGGCTATCTTTTTTTTTTATTAAGACACGATCAAGTGAGGCCAAGAGCAAACCAAGTTCTGATATTAGTAAATAGAATTCCAACACAAAGTGAATGTTAATGCACCAAAGACAGTCCTGACATTTCTTCTTCAAAACCAATAGTTTCAGCCTTTGTGGCTAAATAACATATTACTACAAGCTATAAAAGACTGAAAACCAGTCAGTTATATTTGTTTTAAGTATTCCTAATATTTTCTTGTAATAAAAGATTGACAAAGCAGTGTATCGTTTAATTATTTTTAATCTGAGGGTGGGCTCAAACTTCTGGTCTGTAGTGTCTTGGCATTGCAACTCAATGCTTATATGGGCTCCGTACATTAAGCAATTCCTTTAAAAATCTTTTTTTTTGTAATGTGATCAAATATGTTCATATAAAATTATATTATTCTTATGCGGCACATCACAGCTGAGTGCCTGAAAATTATGTTATTTGCTTCTAATTTTACTTTGTGGTCATTTGAAGGAAACGTCTCAGTGAAGGAAGAGATACACCTGTCACTTGTCAAAGAGTTATCTGTCGGCTTAGCTGTGCTCAGGTTGAACAGTGAGGGTAAAACAGTGTCTGATGTGCAGTTCTCCAGTCTCGCATACTGCAGCCTGCCAGTTAGGTAGTTTTGTTATCCAAGACACCAATGGCTCACCTTCCAATAAAGCTGGTCTGATGACATTAAAAGCACTGGAGAAGTGGGAAAAAAACGTGACTCTCACAATGCTGCCTGAGCCATCCAAATATGTATAGTGAAGCACACCCATGCGTGGCCGGTACACAAACTGTAGGAAGCCCATCCGGAGTTGTGGGAGCACCGGTCTCTTTATTGACTTCATGACATGAGATGTCCGTGCCACTGACTTGTAGTTTTCGTGTGTATAGTGGGACATGTTTTCTGGGGTTTGGGGACCAAGCATGAGGTTTTTCAGGGCACAAGGTCCTTCTTTTATCACGTGATATAAACAACATCACATTATCACTGGTTAATCGTTTTCTAGCCACTACATTTAAAAATACGTTGTATCGTACCGGACTCGAAAATCCATCATGCACGCAAGCACATACGAAACGTCACCAGTCACGCGCTCTCAGAGATGGCGGAACAAATGAACAAGACCGTGGCGCACATTAAAAGCTAATGTCTTCACGGTCTAGTGTGAGACCAAACAAATATCTGATGCAATGTACTGTTTGCTAGAATAACGGCTGGTATTTCTGCTTACAGAAATTAAACTTGAAGTCTGCGGAAGCACGTTGCAGTTCGCGGGCATTTTCATACCAGCGCTGCGACAAGCGGGGACAGAACTTGGGAGCTTGTCTAGTGGCTCGATGCTGGGGGTGGGAGCTGTCTGTGCAGTATCATGTGACTGATGACGTACGATGCGTCCTGAGGCGTCACAGGTTTCGAATCCTGTCGCCTCTTTTGACACTTGTAAAGCGAGATGAAACCTTTGGCCGTCTTGTTTTTTATGTTGATTGATTGCATTACATACAACGGCTTTTGATTCATTATGTTAAGTGGCACAGGAAATGGCAAGAGGCGATGCTCAGATATTTGGAAACATTTTGAGTTGAATGCATATTGATATGGCAAAATACTAAATTATTATTATTGTTGTCGTTGTCATAATAATAATAATAATAATTATGGTTCAGTGGGAGAATTATGGCCTGGCACATGGGATGCTGAGTTTCCATCCCATTGTTGTGAATCGCTTTGGATAAAAGCATCTCTCAAATGAATAAATGCAAAATATTATATTTGTATTACTTATCATTATTTTACTAGCCAGTTTTGCATTGTAAACATCTGTCATAAGGCAGTAACACATCCTCAGTGTGCTAAATATCTTCATTGCACCCCAAGGTGTCAACGCCTCATATTCTTTGTCTCCTCTGTCCCCATCTCACTTTCAAAACTACTCTCTACACTCCAACATGTGAAAACTATCACACGCAAGCCATCAGTCCATTGCAGCACCTAATTGGCAATAACTGAAAAGTATTGAGTTTATTTCAGATGCATCATAATATTTCATTGCAGATATGTAATTGCTGAAAACACATAGTTGCATGGTACCAACTATGTAAGTTGCTAATGTTTTTAGCAGCTGTGATTTTGGGAAACGTTGGGGCCCCCCTGTGTTTGAAAAAAAAGGTTCAAAGCCACGAAACATGTTTCAGCACAATATGGGGAACGCCTGCAAAGCTCCGTGAAGCTTCATTGGCACGTTGCTGATGAAAAGCATCTTCTGATGACCCTCCCTTAAAAATCACCTCTCTCATCCAATGCTGTACCTGGAGAAACGCATATTTGTATCCAGCCAACGGTTGGTGGGTGTTGGGCACTACTAATAATTTAAATATCAAGGTCTCCCCAGTTCCTACGTCCCTGTACCTAGAACATCCTGACCTAACCCTGCCTTTTCTGTTTATTTCACATGCACTCATACACATAGGTGACAATCTGGAAGGGTATCTTTATTATTTTTTTCCAGTTTAGAATCCTGGTGTAACATGCACTTTGTAGGTGAGAGCACACACACAATTAAAAATAAAACAAATGGACTTTATGTATTAGTGATTGTTTTATGTATATTTTATATATCCTATTACATTGCTTTTTAAATGTATTTGTTTATCTTTTTATTGAATTTCTATTTTATGAATTGAAATGTGTCTGTGGCTGTAAATGTGTACTGTTTCCATTTATTTCCTCTTGATTTGAGGCATACAATGTATTCATTACATGTGTGTAAATACAGATCTTTAAATCTTTTCACTGTCACTTATTTTCCTTATGCCCAATCATTCTGGTCAGTTATTAGACATTAAAATCTGGCCAATGCAACAAGTAACTCACTATTTGAGTAGTATTTTTGCTTAATACTTTCTTATTTTACTCAGTAATAATGTTAGTGAATACTTTGACTTGTATCTGAGTATTAATTTTTACAGTAACTGTACTTGGGTGATATTTATGGCAATTCTACCCACCTGTGCTCCCAAGCTAAATCATTATAATTAATGACATAACTGGGGCCCAGCCTTGTGCTCTGTACTGTCTGGAACAGACCACAGACACACCTGCAACATCTACCTGAATAAACAGTTGGAAGATGGATGGAAGGCCTCTCTGTGACTCTGACCAAGATAAGTGATTTTACGATGGATGGTTCATGTTTGATAATAAGCCTATAGGATATTTTATGCTTCAACGGAATATTGTAGCATTAACAACATTATTAAATAAATACGTTAATTCTTACAGCCTATCTATGCATTTCAGACAAGTACATCCCCACCCTCACATTTTAATTTATAAACATGTTTATCATAAGGAAACAGAGAAACTGCTGGGTGGCACACCTTTGTTTGCACCTTAACTGTTGTTCTTAATTGTCCCATCTGAAGGAAACACAAAAGGGGAGATGGAGCTGCTTACACTGGTTTCTTAGAAACTCTGGACACTGCTTAAGCTGGGGACTTTGACAGCTTCCCGGCATTGATTTGTTTAATTATGAAGATAAGAGGAATTATAATGAACATTATAAAGATGTTATTTTAAACTATAATGAAATTAGAGGGAACAATTCATATTGTTATGGAAACATAAAATTATCTTTGTTAATAGGGCAGAAGTAAAAAAAACATAGGTAAAACAAAATTTAAATAATCAGTAAAAGATAATAATGATATATACCTCTTCCTGAGGTCCAACAGTTCATCTTTATCCCCTGTAGAGGACATTATGTTTTTGCTCATATCTCTCATACTGCACATGCTACTCTAGCTGTAAATCCCTGTTGTTTCTTAACGAGGACAGTTAGAGCTTTATGATGACGTTATATGTTTGCAGATGTGACCTTGCCAACCTCCTCTTCCTGTCAAATCAACATTTTTAAATCAATATGATTTTTTTTCTCCCCTGTATCTCAAGAGGCCACATTATAGTAAGTGTATGAAGTTCCTGACTTCTGCGGCAACTACAATACTGAGTTGGAAATAGTTCGTACCCTAGGCGGCGCCAATGACTGCATTGTATAAAATACAAAATAATATTTGCTGAGAGAGCAGTATAAGAAATAGAGCCAGAGGCTGGTTGTATGTGTTGTATAATGTGAACCAGTTTTGCTGAGTTGTAAATAGGCCTATAGTTTTAAGCAGAAAGCAAACTATGTGGAATCCTTGTTAGGTCTACTCCAATTAACTACTACATTCACGATAGCGTGTGCTATCTACCCTGTATCTGAATCATTAGATTTGATGATCAAGACTAAGTAATATTGCAATAATAAACCATAATAGAAACAATTATGCACATTACCAAATAACTTTAAGTAATGGATTTACGTATATGTGTATATTGAAAAGTAGGCACTAAATATTCTGTAAAATTTAGTATGCACATTTACATAGGATATTCCAGGTTACGGGGGGCTGGAACCTATCCGCAGTCTATCCCTGTACATACTGGCTGCAGGTGCATACTCGCACACTATGGGCGATTTAGAGACGTAACTTACACTAACTGTATGTCTGTGAAGTGTGGAGGCAAACCCGTGTGATATGGAGAAAACAAATAAACTCATACAAACAGAGTGGAAGTCGGATTCAAACACCCCGACACTGGAGGTACGACGCAACAGTACTACGCACTACTCCCCATCTACTCCTTCATGATTGACCAGCCATAAATGAAACAATATTCAAACGAATTATATTAATTTGGGAGTTACGTAGTCGATCTCGAATCTCACTCGCTGGGTATGTCTTACGATGGACTGACACCTCGTCCGGGGCTGATCCACTGCCCTGTGCTGTGCACTTCCTGTGACAGGTTCTAAGCTCTATGTTACCCTGTAAGCAGTTTGAGGATGAGCGATTATTTTAAATCAACATAGCACTTGAAAGAAGTTTACACTTTTTTTTATTTTCTGGTGTTTCGTTAAGACCAAATATAATAATCTACTTTATATTCTTGTTAATTAATTCAATCAGAATTTTTACTTAAGGCACACAAAAAGAGGTTAACGCGCAAAGTTTACGCTACCCATAGTAGCGCAGTATCAGCGTTTGCGTAATGTTTACTAGGACGACCATGAACTTTCCCTGAATTTAATGAGCTGCGTGAATGAGGTACAGCATTACATATCATAAATATGATGAATATTTGAATCATTTCTTGACTTTAACGGTGTATGTAAATGACGTATTTCGCTCTCTGTTACACTGACATACATAACTTAACATCTATTTCTGTAAGTAATATAAGCACGGCTGTAAATTGTACAGCTCGTGAAATGTTGCATTAAAAGTGTTATAGGATTGCGAGAATTAAGCTTCCTTATGGCAATGTGTCGTGTTTAGTGTCACGATAAGAGTTTAATTTCACGAATACTTGGAAAGCCGTGACGGGAAGGCTTGACATCACGGCGGACGGACGGGCGGGGCGTGTGTCTGACTCGGTGAGGTTGCCAGGCGCTGGGTCGGTGTGGGAAGTACTGAAATTTAAGAGCGTCACAGGGCTGCCGCTGCCGCTGCCACAGCCAGGTTAGGAGCTACTTCTTGTCAAAACTGCTCAGACGTGGTTGGCCAGAAAGCAAAGCTACAAAGGCTATTTGCTTAAGTTAGCGAAAGGAACTTCAGAGTGCATTTTAGAGGTTAACTGTTTACAAAGTTTATTTTTTTTAAAAACAGAGGCGGCTCGTAAGGTCCTACCTCCTTATAAAAGTGGCTGGGATAAATTCTAAGAGTAATAAATGATTATGGAGAGGAAGAGGATGGATTGCCCGGCTCTCCCCCCGGGTTGGAAGAAAGAAGAAGTGATCCGGAAGTCGGGGCTCAGTGCTGGCAAGAGCGATGTCTACTACTACAGGTAAATAACACTCAAAATACTAATGCTTACACTGTAGCGCCGTAAAGCGATCTGAAAAGGAGCCTTCCACGTTACTTTGCAGGGATGAAACGCAGAAATGGCAGTCTATCCTCTGTTCCTCACGCTCGGTTTAAAACTCGAGCAAGTGATGTCCAGTGATCCGAAGTGGCCCGCCTGCGCTGGCTGCTAGCTTTGCTAATGGCAGTATAATCGTAGTATGTACAGTGTAATGCAGAGTAATAAACCGCTTTACACTCAGTGTATATCCAATTGTTCCGCATCACTTGGGCTGCCCCTTAGCGCGGTTTTCAGCTTCTAATTGAATCTGCTTGAAAAAAGGGGGGAAAGTCCTGTTGGGTTTTTAATAGGCCATTGTCTTTTTTAGCATTCTAAATAAAAAAACAGAAATGCTTCATTTTTCTTTAAAACTAATTTGATGTTTGAAATGTAGGTCTTTTGTTTATCTGTAATTTAACGTTGTCTGTGTGTCATAAGAGAGAGAGGTTCTTTAAGAAACAGACGTCTTCCCAGCGTTTGACAGGTGCTTCCTCTTCTTTCTTGTCCTGGGATCTCTGAAGCACACTTTCAGAGTATTAGGATATGCTTATGAAACTGATTTCATGTGTAGCTAATGAAATCATACCATTCTTAAAGTTGTAGGATTCTTAGCCAAGTAAACGGGGAAAACGAAGTACTTTACAGGGTTTCTTTTTTTTGAAATGCATAGTATTTTTGCTGTTGGAATAAAGCAAGCTTATGGCAGAAAACAGTGTACAAGATTATTAAAATTGACATTTTACTCATTAAATAAAACAAATTATCTTGAACAATTTGTAGTAAGAAATCCCACTTTATTATACTTAGAAAAGCATTTTTAATCACCTAATTAAAAAGACCTAAGTGTGAGCTCTTGACCTTTGACCTCACACCAAAGTTAGTCTTTTGCAAGACTTGTGCTGTAGATAATATGCTTTAGCGGCATTTTGTGCTTTAACCTTGTATTGCAAAGATTATAATATGTGTGAGTATATCTCCATAACATGTTCTTTGAAGGGAACCTATTATGCTAATTTTCAGTGTTCTTAGTTTTATTTTTGGGGAATACTAGAATAGATTTTCATGCTTCAATGTTCGAAATACACATTATTTTTCTCATACTGTACATCTCTATTCACCCTCCGAAACACACTGTTAGAGCTTTAAGCCCCACCTCTGATCAGCCGAGTGTGTTCTGATTGGTCAGGTTACCCGTTTGGTCAGCTTGCCGTAAATGTCCTGCCTCTGTCTTGCAGTCTACAGACAGTTCCTTCCAGGTGGGTAGCCAATAAGCATTGTGTCCTAATCTTGCTGTCCGTGACACACACACAGACACATACATAGGAGAGCAAACCTGGGATAGTACAATGACTAGCACCCCTGGAGAAGTTGGGAGTTGAAGGACTTGTACAAATAGATTTAACAAGAAATAGGAGTTGTCTTTTTACAGACTGCCGAAAACTAAATGAGTAAGTATCAGACTTTAATTGGTCACATGTGGCCCATACCCGATCCGTCAAATTAGGTATGGATCAGTGCCAATACCGGATTGGTGCACCTATTATTATTATTATTATTATTATTATTATTATTATTATTATTGTTATCCATCCACCTTCTACCCTCTTGTCCTATGCACGGCCTCAGATGTCTTGAACCTGTCCAAGGAGCTATGGATTCATGGTAGAGATAGTGTAGTTATTATTATTATTAATAATAATAATAACAATAATAATTACTACTACTGCTACTATTACTATTATTTAGGTGGTACGGTGGCTCTGCAGCAAACACATTTTCAGTATTGGGGGGGACAGGGTGGGGCCTAGGGCTGAATGATAGGGGAAAAATATCTAATCATGATTTTTCTGACAGATATTACGATTACGATTTGATTTTATTTGTCAAGCTTCAGTTAAATATTACGTGTCTAATAGATTTAAAACATATGATGCAGCATTACCACATGAGATACCATCAAAATATTAACTGGTCTATATTTTAATGCAAGTATGTTAAAGATATGAATTACTTCCAACATGTATTTATTACTTTTTTAAATTAGCCGAGAACAATCAAACATAAAACAATTATCACAAAAGTAGTGACTGTTAATTTAACTTAAGTAATAATGTTACAAAATAAAACAATTCCGGAAAAAAGAAAAACAATAGCGATCTTGCAGCTAATGCTGCTTCGACCACTAATTATACTAGGACCGCCTTTTCCCACACCAACGGACGTCAAACTCCAAGCGAGATGTATTTTGGCATATGCAGCCCTTGTGCTTCCGCTAATGTGACTTTAGTGTTAATAACAGCAGCGAAATCTAACACTCTACCAAATAGCTGTAATGTTCCTCACAGAGTGGCTGCTCTGCCCTGAGATCGTACAGCTGAAAAGTTTTCAAACACATTATGCATTTTTATAAAATGCTGAATAAATAGACTTAGTTTATTGGTGATTTCATGTTTGTCAAAGTTTCCACTTTTTAACAACTGTATAAAGTAGTGTTATTTTTTATATTAATCAACTCAGGTGACACAGTTTAAAAATGTACATCTTCAGAGTTGCCAGCTCTCATGCATCTGGCATGACACTCAGGCTTTCAAACTCTCACGCTCAGGCAAGAAATCATATGGAAAATTTATATCACTCCATTATATACCTAAAATGAGCTATATTTAAAGTGTTGGGATAGTTGGCAAACCCTACAGACTATGTACGCGGTAATAAATCTATTACATGTATGTAAATGCATGTGCATGTGTGTACAGACTTGTCCCGAACTGAAAATCTCACTCCAAACAGCAGACCAAAGTTGGCAACCTTGCGTTTTATTAAAAGATTATTAAAAGATTAATCAGTCGAGTCCAATACTTAAATGATTGGGTACTAAAATATGACATAAACACCACTGCATTATGGGTTTTACAGCTTTTTTGGGGTGACAGCCACTGCTGTGCAGATTACTGACCGTTCCATTGTTTTCTTGATGGGTGAATGCTATGCTAAAGTGAAGGCTTAGTAACACAAAAACAAAAAGCGTGATCTGACAAAGTACGTGCTGCTGGTGGTTAAAGGAGGTTGAGGCGGATCTATTAATAATAGGAGCTTTATGTCATGGTCAGAGATTATTTATATAGATAGGTGATTCACTTATAGCTCAGCAGCAGAATCAATATTTTTTCATACCGTGAATGTAATGTCTTCCTTGAGTTTCATGTGTTTCCTGTTTCTGGGTGTATCCATAGTCGTCTTGGGCCACTTCTGATTGGTCAGCATGACTGGCACACAGAGGAGCATGGCACTTCTGATTGGTAAGAATGACTGTCACACAAGGAGAATGGCATGAATTTATTCTCGCAACAGTTTTAAGCCTTGGTCAGATGTGCTGTATAATGCATATCCTAAATCGCGGCCTTTGCGATTGGCTAATCACGTTGTTTAGAATCGTGATTTCAATTTGAAATCAATAAATCGTTCAGCACTAGTGGGACCCGCTGAAACCATTCCTGCTTTCAGTCAGGATTGTAAATTCACAGTTCAGAAGTTTTTGAAACTTATTTTGCTTACCCATCAGAAGCAAAACAGTTCGACAAAACATTAAACAAGCAACTTAACCAAGTCCTCAACTGACCCGTATGTATACATTGTCAAATTCTGTTTATGTTTGGGAACTAAACGATGGCCATTTATCACACAGTGTTGCCTGAAATTTCCAAGGGAAATATTCTGTAAGGACATTGTAATTTCAAGAGCATCCTTGACAATGCAATACTAGTTTTTAGTCTATTGTTTCAACATTACCCAAGGTAGCACTTTGTTTTATTCATCAATTCTAACAAAATGATGTTACGCATGGAATACAACTGCACTGCAACCATTTCAAATGCCCGGAGTGTCAACAGATGCCTTACAGTGAAACAACCAATCACAGCAGTGTAAAGTTTAAAGCGCCCCCACCCCCACCCCCCCCCACCATCTGTCTGGCTGATCCACTGTAGCTCCAACCATGTTGCTATCCCCACAATCCCTTTCAACACTGCTTGCTGTGGGTAATTGATAAACGTTGTTGTAGATGTTTATGCATCTGCAACTGAAATCATCTGCTAAAAATACAACCCCAATTCCAATGAAGTTGGGAGAAAGGGTAAATTGTAAATAACAGAATGCAATGACATAGAAATCTCATAAACTGATATTTTATTCACGACAGAACATATAAAAACATGTAAAATGTTTAAAGTCAGACATTTTGCTATTTAGTGAAAATTATTGGCTCATTTTGAATTTCATGTCAGCAACACGTCTCAAAAAAGTTGGGACAGGGGCAGTAGGAGGCTGGAAAAGTTAGCAGTACAAAAACACAACAGCTGGAGGAACAATTTACAAATAATTAGGTCAATTGGCAACAGGTCAGTAACATGACTGGGTAAAAAAAGAGCGTCTTAGAATTGCAGTGTTTTTCAGAAGTACAGATTTACAGAGGATCATCAATCCCCCTAATACTGCATCGAAAATAGTGGAGCAATTTCAGGAAAAAAGTTCCTTCGGTGTAAAATTGCAAAGAGGTTGAAAATATCATCATCTACAGTACATAATATAATCAAAAGATTCAGAGAATCTGGAGAAATCTCTGTGTAAGGGTCAAGTATTCTGGATGCCCATGATCTTCGGGCCCTTAGGCAGCACTGCCTCACAAATAGGCATGATTCTACAATGGAAATTACTAAATGGGCTCAGGAATATTTCCAGAAAACGTTATCAGTGAACACAATTCGCCGTGCCATCCAAAGATGCATGTTAAAACTGTATCATTCACAGAAGAAGCTGTATTTGAACATGATCCAGAAGTGCTGACGTCTTCTCTGGGCCAAAGCTCATTTAAAATGGACTGTGGCTAAGTGGAAAACTGTTCTGTGGTCAGGCGAATCTAAATTTGAAATTCTTTTTGGAAACCAGGCATGCCGTATCATCCAGACTAAAGAGGAGAAGGACCACCCAGTGTGTTATCGGCGCTCAGTTCAAAAGCCAGCATCTCTGATGTAT
>JABJVO010000115.1:25886876-25901860 GCA_026770805.1 Boulengeromyrus knoepffleri
CCTCTTCTTCATGTCCTCGGGTATCTCCTTTGCTCTTGGCATTGTTGATTTGTATGGGACCACAGTGGTTTGGTTGGCTTCCCCTCTCTTTTAATTAGTGCAGGCCAAACCCTTTCCCAAGGATGTCTCATTTCATTGGTCTACTTAAATGATTAATTAAGCACCCAAATGTGTTTCACCTGAGTCTGTTACCTGCTTGACTTAACCAATGCAGCTGGGGGTTCACTTACTTTTGCACATACACTAATTCCATGTTTCATGTACTTTTTGGGCTACTTAAACAAGTCCCACTAAGCAAGTACATGCAATTGATAAACATATATCTGACATTTCATACATAAAAACTGGCGATGATAAAATAAGAAAATCACGGTAAAACAACAGAAACATCTAAACTGCTCAAGGGGTTCACATACTTTCAAGCAGCACTGTATATGCACTTAACATGTTTATTGAACATCTTGAACATGAGTCGGATGCATTCCATCTGCCACATAAGTGCAATACCATGGGCCCATATCAAAAAGCAAGATTTTCTGGTTAGCCGGACAACTTGTCGGATTTAAGGTACCTCAGTTTAAATGGTCTTTATCTTCGTTCACTTACAATTAGCCCGAACTACCGTAAATCCGACAAATAATCCGACTAATCATGAAATCCGATTCTAGCCCAGTTAATTGCCATTGTTAGCATATCAGTTGATAACACATTACGTGCGGTGCTTTATGTATAAAACTCCGTAGCAACACGTCCACAGATAAGTTCAAAACTCGGCTTCAAAACTCGGAATCCGACTCGGAATACGACTTCCCAGGGAAATGGAATGCACCAAAACTGCCCGAAATAGGTTGACAAAGACATTTCAGGGATTTTGAGTCATTCTGCGCTGCAGATGGGTTAATTGCGTTAAAATTTTAATCAGATTAATCATGATGATGGATTAATCCGCGTTAACCCGTTAATTTTGACAGCCCTTATAGGAACATAAATTTTTATGTTTTTTGTGCAAAATGAACATGTCAGTGTATTCATGCCATTCACTGTTTTCTTAAATGTGGAGATTAAGGTTTGTACCTGTCCCAAATACCGTAGAATCCCCCCATATTGAACAAAAAAATGGTTTCCCCCATTTCCAACCAAAATGGGATATGACCCCCCCCCCCCCCCCTTCTCCCTATAAATTTCATCGTGGTCGAATCTGGGAGTGAGGAAGTGTCCTCCCTAATTTCTTAGACTCAAACATGGCACCCTTAGTCGTGATTGTTTGATCGACAAAGGAGTGCATCTCCAAATAGCCAAACACAATGATACAGTGAGGTAAAGCTACGAGATTCTGAAAAGGTTGATATATGTGATTTAATTCTTGGGTTGACGGGAGCCTGGTATTTAGGGGATGCAATGAGGGTGAATACTCAGCAAAAGAAGCTTAAAAAAGTCTCTACGACTTTTTTGGATTTCGCTGTGTATTTGTGTTGCAATGTATTATAGAGCAAAACAGTAAAATAAACCTCTGTAGTCTACTTATGAAGGGAAATCAAGAAAAATTACTTGTATAAATATGTAAACTGTAATTAATACCTCTTTTCCACTAGTGCCATGCCTGTGCTGACAGGGATCTGGGTCTCAGGTGGTACTGAAGTACCATGACCTGAGAACCAGCCTGCATTTCCACCGGTTAATAACAATAATTATAATAGATGGCGAATGCGCACGTGACGACAGGCATGAAACATTTTTAAGTTTGTTAAATAATGTTTTCAGATGAAAGTGTGTAGGCTAATGCTAACTCAAGTACTGGTTTTTAAGTGAGCATGAGTCAAAACATTCTTTTTCATTAGCTAGCTACATTACAAAGCATTCATGATTGTTATTTACGACTAATTATTTGCTGCGTTTTTGCTGTGTAGAGTTTGCCGTTCTACAGAAGACAGGCATCACCAGTTGTTTGGACATATCTACCAAAAAGCTATTGATTGATTAAAGTGGTCCTTTGATTAAATCGGATGCAGTTCATCCAAAACTTCAGTTGCTTCGGTCATTTGACTACATATGTCACCATCTCAAACATATACTCAGGAGGGCAAGCACCATTTTTCACTTGTGTGTACCTGTACAGAAAAGTATTGGGGGAAGTTAGACATGCATTCATGTACTCCAGAAAAAGTACCTTAATTTAAACAACTTTGGCTCACTGTTTAACGTTTTTTTGACTGGGGAATAATTTAATAGTGGAGTCTTTCTTAGTTATTAGCAAAATAGCTTCAATGTGACAAAAAACAGATTCTGGGAAGGCTAAATACAAAGCTCCTTCACCCTCTGAGGATACTAACACACCTTCTAATGCTACGGATATTAGTTCGCTTAACATTCCTCTCCTTCAGGAGGTGATGAACGTGATGAATCCTGTTATAGAAATGCCTAAAGCTTAATGGTCTAAAGCAAAAATGTCAAACTCCAGTCCTGGGAGGCCGGAGCCCTGCACATTTTTGGGTTTCCCCTCATTTAACACACCAGATTTAACTCCTTGTACTAATTATCACACAGCTCTGGAGCTGAATCATTTGTGGTGGAACAGGGAAAACTAAGCTACACAGGGCTCCGGCCCCCCAGGACTGCAGTTTGACACCCTTGGTCTAAAGTGTGGCTGTATTTCATTCGAAAGGATTTCGACACTGGAAAATCGTGTTTTGTATTTATTTATACTTGTATATTTAAGGTGTCATTTAGTGTACAATTATTGAATTTAATCAATTTCAGTTTGAAAAAGATCCATCAAACAATTTTTAACATCATCTTAAGCAAACTTTCTGCAGTGGCAGCAGACCAGTCTGATAATCGTTCGTCTGGGGAATACAATAAATCCCAGTTCACATTATTAGATTTACTGTTTTTTACCTGAAACATGGGTTGATGGTATGAATTATAGGCGATCACGTGGTCATTTAGCTGGTTTACCTGCAATTCCCTGCTTTTACAACGCGTGTCGCCTTTTCTCAATTTGTCCAAAAAGTTGCATACGCCAGTCGAGTTTCCACAAATATACACATTTTTTCCCCCACAAGTTTTGTTTGATAAATCTGTGATTTCACATAAAAAGTTACGAACACGTATCTTTTTGTGCGTATGCAGCCTTGATAAATGAAGCTCCCTCTTGTTCCTCTAGCTTCTTTCCCAGCCTGGGCTTTAACCCTGGCCTGTGAGACTGTCACACTCCCTAACCCTAATCAATCAGCAGCCATGACCACTTGGCACTTCTTGAGGCTGGTGGTGAAGAAACACTGGTGTGGTGCCGATTTGCCTTTTGCTTGTTCACAGTGGCCTCCCACCAGGACCGTCGTGTCACAGTCAGCCTCAAAGTGACAAATTCTTGTGCTGATCTTTGCCAAAAGTATGACAATTTACCCCATGGCTATTTTCTTCATCCCATGTTAAAAAAAAAAAAAATCCATAAATATAACAAATTTGCCATTAGAATTGTTAAAACTTTGAAATTAAATTCTTTATTGGAAAATTTACAAATAGACAACTTTGTCACGTATGGCAATAAACTGATTAAAAGATGTGATATATCCAGAAACCGCCAGTTTGAAAGTGAACACAGTAGTAGGCAGTATTGGGGTAAGTATGACAAATGGAACAATCCAGTTTAATTTTAGTGAGTGGTAAGATCCAATAACCTAAAAATTTACGAAGACCTAATGATACTGAATCATTTTCTCACAGCTATATCCAGGAGCAGTGATTATGGAGTAGGACTTAGTGGTGTTTGTGTTGTAAAGGTAAACACATGGTCACAGATGTCAAACAGTCACTATGGTTCTGTTGTGGAGTGTGAGGTGTGGCTGAAGTGGGCTTGATCCTGCCTGTCTTGGAAGTGCTGGAAGTGGGGAAAACAGAAAGAAACAGAAATTAAGTAACATTCTGAGCTGTACTATACATATGCATTTTAGTACTCTATGGATTTCACTGCTGATATTCTATTTATTCAAGCAGGTTATATCGATCGACCAAAATAAGTGACAACTAAAAATAAATGTTTGAGGGACATCTTGCAGTAAAACTTTTACACATAAAAATAACCTGTGCAAAAACCAGCATAGAAGAAACATTACATATACTGGGTGACCAAATGACTAGGTACCAGGTCTCCAGAACCACTTCAAGTGTGGATGGGTTGTCATGGAGATGCCTTTCTGCACTCTCTGTCATTTTTGCACTTAGTCTTCCTGTTACCTTTGGTACGTCTGGCCATTCTCCCCTGATCTCTCTCATTAACAAGGTTTTCATCAACAAGACTGCTGCAACAGGTTTTTTTTTTTAATCACACTATTCCCTATAAACTCTTGAACCGATTCCAAGGTGGGTGCCTGTTTCTGTGGAAAAACTACTTCCACCACATGTCTTAGCTGATCTGCTACTTAGCTGCACAGAAATTGAATGAACCTGCTGACCCTGTCTGCATGCAGTGTAGTATACATTCAGTTGCAGACGTATGATTTACTGTTTGGAGAAGCAGACTGACTGTATATAACAATCTTACACACAGGTGTCTAGTCTCTTGTTCCACCTGCAACGGTTTTATGGGAGCTGCACCTGCTGAATTTCCTTCATTGCCAGTCTGATAGATGGGTACAGCCGGGGTAAGGTCCTTGTGTTGTGATCCCATGCGTTATGGGCATTTTCGAAGGCTCCTCTATCCACATTCCTTTTTGCTTCTGAGGGCTTGTGGGCTTCAGTGGGAATGACCCGTTCAGAGCCCTCATCTTCCCAGGCATGTTGACTCTTGTCAGCAAGGGTCCTTAGTTCTTCATAATCTGGCTCCTGCTCACACTTCTAAAATAGCAAAGCTTCACACTGTTAGAAACAGCTCAGTCCATTTATGCTTTCAGAGGTAATGCCTTACATTTTAGAATTTAGAGATCAGTGGTCATTGTTGACACACCACAACACACAGTGCACAACAACGAAATGTGTCCTCTACATTTAACCCATATGTGACAATGTGACATAGCAGGGGGCAGCTAATTAAATGCTTGGGGGCGGTACCATGCTCAGGGTACCTCAGTGGTGCCTTACTGGTCGGCGATTCGAACCTGCAATCTTTCAATTACGAGTGCACTTCCCTAACCATCAAGCCACCACTGCCCACATGTGTGCCTTATACTGACCTGAGGTCATTATTTTAATGAGAGCACTTACCTGTCCACAGGGAATGGTCAGAAACTCCATGAAGGGCTTGATGCCATTACAGGTGTGGTAGTCGACCAGGTCAGGCAGTGATGCGTGAGCTCGGTCTTCCCCGACGATGACATACTTCCCGTTACTCTGCATCTCGATCATGTAGTGGCGGCAGCGCTCTTTGCTCCTTTATAGCAGAACATGATCCATGAATGCAGATGGAACTGACAAGGCTTAATGAAACAATATTATTAACGCCTGGATATGAGCTTCTTAATGTGTGGCCTTATCTGTATGGAAAGTGAAATGATCGCGTGGGTAAGCTGACAGGTCTGATGAATACTTCGGTATTTTTGTTGCATAATTATCCATGACAGACTACCAGGCCCCTCTATAAGCATTACAAAAAAAACACAACATACTGAACACTCTAGATAGCTTGCTAAAAATTTGTTAGGTTTCCCAGTGGTCATCTAATACAGTGTTTCTCAAACTGATCCTTGGGGACCCCCCAGACAATCCATCACACTGTCTGTATCTGAATATATACTATATAGCCCTATTATTCAAATCACGGTCCTCGAGGTCCGAGCACTGCTGGTTTTCCAGCCTTCCTTTACCTGTCAGTCAGGTGTGAAGCCTCTGACCAATCAGAATTAGTAATTATTAAACTAACTACCTGGGAGAACTGAAAACAAGGCCTGGATTTGGAATCGCATACAGACAGGGTCAAGAAGTGTGCAGCTAAGCAGTTTTAGTCAATCTAAGTGGTTTTGCGCCCTCCTGGAAATGCAGACCATGTGTGGGTGTCCAAGGACTACTCTGAGAAACCCTGATCCAATATAATCACAAGGTCATGAAAGATTCCAGGCAGGACATTTTCACCGTAGGCTGCTTTGCGATACCTGTATGTTAACGTGTAGCCCTTTCGACTCTGTCCAAGCCTGATCAGAAAGCAGCCAATAGGTTTGTCTGTCATCAAATCCTCAGCTTGTCTATGAAAAAAAAAGGAGGGTTTACATTTTCTTGTCATAAATATGTTGTCTTGCAGATAAGGTTTGTGGCATCATCCTCATCGAGTTTCTTCAAGCACATCTATATTATTTCCTTTCATTTAATCATAAGGCCTCATCTGATTGTATTTAGGTTAACTGGCATCATCAGCCATGGGGGGCCGCCCATCATAGTCATAATCAAATCGTACCTCCGCGTGATCACACCATGGAACCAGCAAGGGAATTCCCCGTTCACCACCACCTTCCTCGCCTGCGTTTCCGTAAACCAGCGAATTGTGTTGCATCTCCTGGTGAATGACTTCCCGATGACCTCATCCTCTCCTGGTGCCGCCAGCAGGGAGGGGGAGTCACCTCTCACATTCTGGTCGTCGTCATGGAGGGTGGCCTGAGAATGACAAAGCTCCTAAATTGGACCTTGCTACTGTACCCAGAGTAAAAGTACTTGTTACCATCTTAAATAAACCTACCTAAAGGCTAACTATAAAACTTCATGCTATGCAACTTTGCTAAGATAGAGGATAGATTGACTCTTTCTTGAAAGCAATGGAAGGTATTGTTGGGGTAACACAGATATTTATGGCTTCAGAATAAGAGTCAGCAGTAGTAGTCTTGGCATCTAAGGAAAACACCCAACTGGCATTCAAGGGAGATCTTCCCGACACATATACCTGAGCAGAGACACGGGGGCAGACCTAGGACATGCTAGAAGGATTATATCTTCTAGCTGACACGGAAATATCTGGGAATCCCCCAGAATGCCTGGAACCTCTAAGAGAGGTCTGGACTAACCTGCTTGACTTGCTGCCACTACAGTCCTATAGGAGAAGTGGTACAAAGATACAACATCTGTTGTGAAAATAACTACACAAATAAAAGTACGGAAAAAAATAAATACAAAACCTGGAAGAGTTTGCTACGAGGGCGGGGTACAGGAGTGGGCTGGGGTGGATTCAGGCTTCCCACTGGGGGGCAGTGAGGTTTGGGTTGAGGTTTCTTCTTCCTTGGCAGTGGCACAGGTCGATGTATTGGCCCTGGACAGCAAGGCACCGGATCGCAACATTATTTCATCACAAGACGGGTCACACAAAAGACACCACTTACGGAACTCTTGTAAATTTAGAATAACATGAACTCCAATGCTGAGCAATGCTGAGCTCAGGCTGAGGCAGCACCTCTGCCAAAAGCAATCAACGTGTAGATATGCAAAGCAAGTACAACTTCTCACTCTTATTCTCTTGCTCCATGTCCAAGTGCCTCTTCCTTTCCTCCTCCAGCTGACGCTGAATTGCTTCTTCCTTCTCTTTCTGTCTCTGCGCACGAAGCTCTGCTAGCCGAATTAAATATTTCCGTCTAAAGCTGACTGCCCGGTAGTCTGCAAACATATACTTCCTGTAAACATTATGGCCAACACTGATCAGCCATTACACCAACAGAGCATATTTAATATTTAACAGTTTGTCACAGTAATCAAGGAAAAATCTTACTCTGCATGTCCTGCCAGCCAATGGTAAACATTAAACACAAAACACAAGTGCAAATTAATGCTCCAATAGGACAATAAATACAAGACAAAGTACAGTTATGACAATGTAAAAATGCTGTGCAATATGTAAATATTATACACTGAGCATCAAAGGAAAGGTATTCATTGGGGTAAGCATCCAATTTCTGTAATGTGGTATATTGCCCTATACTGTAGTAATTTAAGGTAAGTACCTATGAGTCAATCAACTGGTCAAGGTTGATTGCGATTTGAATAGTTGACCGCTCGTGGGAGTTTTACTTACCCAAAAATGTTCGGAGGGCAGGAGGAAAAATGATTGGTTCAGATAGATAAGGTTGTAGAGAAGGTGGTTCCAAACAACTAGAGGAGGTAGGATTAAGACATCTGGTTGGCTGCTCCCACCTCCTCTAAAATCTGATTGGTTCAGAGAGATAATTTTTTTTCCCTTCTACCCTCAGAACATTTGTGCACAAGTAAAACTCCCATGAGCCTCTTGACCTAGGAGCAGTGCTTTTGGGCAATAGGAACGCTGGAATTGGGGAGGAATCAAGACGAGTGCTTGCATGCAGGTACCGGGACACTGGTCGTCTTACTGATAGCCCGAAGTCTGGCAGTCCCCGTGTTACAACCCTTGGGCAAGACGGATCTATTGTCCTGCATCTCCTAAGAGACCAGTCCAGTAGTGTTGCAACCACAGCAGCTAAAACCCCTGCGCAGCACAACAGAGTAAGCTGTTCTACCTTTCTGAGGTCCCATCCTATCTAATTTGCAGCGATGGAACAGAGTTCAGTGGTGCCACCAACATTTATGATGAACATGTAGGGCTGGGGTTCTCTTTAGTGAGTCTAGTGACAACCTAGTGAACGGTATGTGCGATGTGCCATATGAGAGTGTGATCGCTGGGGAGGACCTAATATAATGGTGTGGGCTGAAATTACTAGCAGGTACCAAACCCCTTTTGTGGTACTGAATGACACACTCACTGCTCACCAATGCATAGGCCAAATCCTTGGGCCACTTGTTGTCGCTTTCCTGCATCAGCTCCAGAACTTTGCAATAATTCAACACGATAATGCTCGTCCTCATGTAGCTTGGCTTACATAAGAATAGCAGCAACGGAATGCCCAAACAATGCCCTGGGTACCATGCTCACTGGACCTGAATCCTAATGATCACCTATGGGATGTAGGTTGACACAGTCACTTACTGTGTCACCACATCCCACTAGCAAACAGATGCTGGTACAGGCACTACAGGAAGAGTGGGTCAGGATACCCCATCCAGTTATACAGGTTTATAGAGAGTATGAGATCAAGATGCACTGCTTGCATTGCTGTGTATGGCAGTCATACCAGATACTGAGGAGAGCAGTGAAACCTGTATTGCCAATTCTTTTTGTCTTCATTGTTAATTAATAATCTGTTGCAAACATTTTTTTTTTCTATTTCGTTTGATATGCTCCGCGAAAAGTTTTATAAGTTTCTTTTGTTGCTCAGTATATTAAAAAGAAAAAAGATGTGCATCTGGGCACTGACTCTTCTGGATGACCAGTGCTGCCCTGTCCAATCTCTCCAGTGACCTGGCCAGCTCCTCCTGGTGCCAGTATTTGAAGAAGAGACGCGAGGTCCTGTCAGAGTTGGACAAAAAAAAAATAGTTTTAGAGCAGACAAGATCAAACTATATAGGGCATCATCTGGAAAACTTACACAATAATTAATAATAAAATTATGTGACTAATTGTGTCACTCATTACTGTTAACTTAAAACAAGCATCTACAGTATATCATCTGTGAATTCTGTATAGAAATCAAAACAATTTTAAACAATTTAAAATTTAATTAAAAAAAATTATATGCTTTTGGGCTTAGATCTAAATAGTAATACTTTGAATCTGAAAAAGTCCAAAAGTGAGGAACATGCAAGTTAGGTTTGACCTACAGAAATACTAGTATCTTTGAGACAATACTACACAATAAATCTTACAACCAGTGATTAATCTTTCAACTGTGTATACAGTACTGAGTCATGGTGAGGGTGCAGCCCGTCCCAGGAAGCACAGGGCACAGAAACACCCTGAGCATTATTCAGTCTATTTCAAGGTACACAACACCCACACAAAGACATGCACACACACACTGAGCAATCGAAAGATGAAATTTTCCTTAATGTAAATGTTCTTGGAATGTGAAAGGATACCCACACAACGTAGGGAGAACCTGCAAACTTCTCTCTCTCTCTCACACACACACACACACAAACAGAACTGTACTCATATCTTTGCAGGGACCCTCCATTAATTTCTATGGGGAAAATTCTATTCCCAACAGACAACCTTAACCGCTACCCAGCCCTAACCTTAACCATAAGTAACCAAAGAAAATACAGGACTTTTAGCATTTTTAGTTTTTGATAGCAGTCACAGATTTTTATAAAATTAGATTTCAAAAATAGTCCCCTCAACATCAAAATAACAGGTTCTTATCACACGCACGCACAGAGCAGGGCTGGGATTCAGACGCCTGCAAGTCTGAGGCAAGGCAATAATATCACCCACTGAGGCACCAGGCTGCCTGGATATTGCAACCTTTTTAAAAGAGAATAAGAACATAAATTATACCTTACCCACATTTCCAGTCACGGAGTTCTGTTCTATTAAGGATTTCCATACAACTGAAACAAACATAAGGTGTAGATCCAGCTATAGTTCCAGTTATGCATATCAATATGACTTTGATGATAAAACTGCTCTCCAAAATGAAACCAGCAATACTTAAATTTTGCCAGTTTTCTAAGTTTATTTTAGTTAGTTAACTATAGTATACAACTGAGTACACCCCTGGCCAGTGTCACTAAAATGGTAAATGATTCCAAATTGTATCATCATTACAAGAATAATTGTATTATTTTAAGTTAAAGTGTAGGATATTTAATATAATGTATACTCAAAAACAAACCAGTTAGACTACAATGAAAATACAGATCTCAAAGTACAAATCCATTAAAACAAAACTAAGTACACCTTTGTGCATTGCAACAAAAGTGAATACACCTGTGATTTCCAATTAAGGCTAATTTAATGAAAAGGGTTATAAAATAACCTGTGAACATCATAGATGTCACCGTTTACACCTGGGTCGTGTCTAATGCAAAATGGCTCCTCTTGGCAAGGATTTGCCTGAACAATTAAGAAACCAGATTTTGAGACTTCATAAAGATGAGAAAGGGTACAAAGGTATCACCCGTACTCAGAAAATACTCAGAATTCTCAGTACTCAGTACTCAGAATTCGCTGTTTGCTGGAGATGGTTCCATAAGCTTGGCAGAAGAGGATTGTTCAACAACAATGAACCCAAAAACACTGCTAAAATTACACAAGAGTTTTTTAAAAGGGCAGATGAAAAGAATCATCTGCAAAGAATGGAAGCCAGTCTCTCCACAGATTCTTGCAAGACTAGTATCATCCATGCTCTGGAGGACCGAATCAGTCATCAAAAATAAAAGCGGACATACAAAGTATAAAAGAGAGAAAGGAATGTCATTGATTTAGGGTGTACTGAATTTTATTGTTGTTTGTTCTTAAATACGGACCTTTCATTATTGTTTAATTAGTCAAATATATCGGTTTTTCAAATTAATTCGTTTAATTACTATTGGGTTTTCTATTTTCTTACCATCTTAGTGTTATTGGCCAGGGCTGTACTCAGCTTTGTCGTATACAGTGTTTATTTAAAATTAATATGCCATAACCTACTGATAATATGTTGCAAGAATGGTTATAACAAATTTTAGTTTTTACCTTTCTTTGTTTAAAGGCAGATCTGGTTTAAACAGGAGAATCCTGTACCTGATTGAAAAGAATCTGGGTTAATATTACAGCTTAAATTGTGCAGAATGTCACGTTTAGAGCTAATTATACTATTGTCTTACTATAATAAGAAATATACTATAATGCTATTACCAATATTTTGTGATATGTTATAGTCATGCTCTTATTTTCATTGGAGAAATACCCTCACTCATTCGCACCTTGTGCGTGACATAGGTACACAATATGCCATTGGCACATGGCTTGGGTATATGATACACAATTGGCACGCGGTACAGGTATATGATACATTATTGGTGTGTGGCTTGGGAATACAATACACCATCTGTGCATGGTTCAAGTACATCATACACCATCAGCACGCAGCACAGGTATATGACGGGTATATGATACACCATCAGCACGCAGCATGGGTATATGACAGGTATATGATACACCATCAGCACGCAGCATGGGTATATGACAGGTATATGATACACCATCAGTATGCGGCACGGGTATATGATAGGTATGTGATACACCATCAGTATGCAGCACGGATACATGACAGGTATATGATACATTATTGGTGTGCGGCTTGGGAATACAGTACACCATCAGTGGGCGCCAAACTCCATTCATGGGGGGCCGGAGCCCTGTGTAGCTTAGCTCTTTCCCTGTTCCACCATAAATGATTCTGCTCAAGAGCTGTATGATAAGTAGTAGTTGAATCAGGTGTGTTAAATGAGGGGTAACCCAAAAATGTGCAGGGTTCCGCCCCCCCGGGACTGGAGTCTGATACCATTGGTGAATGACTCAGGTATATGGATACACTATCAGTGGGCGGTTTGATGCACCATCGGTGTGCTCACCAGATGAATGGAAGACTTACCTCTGTGCAAATTCTTCAAAAGAGGGGCGCCAAGAGAAACCGTCTCTGCGTATCCGAATCGTTTCCAGAAGGCCATTGTACCTGAGCTTCATGGATGAATAAGTCAATAAAATTACACAGAATGCAGTGGTTAAACTGCAACACAAATACTACATATTACTGACAATGCTTCCTGTCACTCCCCCAGTTAATTCAAAATTGCTAGAGTTGCACTGATATGAAAAACTATGTAACATTAATGGTAATCAAATATCTTTCAATAATAAGTAATTCAAACCTCAAAAAAATGTAATTCAAACCTCTGTAATTAATTCATTTGTAACACTGATAAATATGTTCCCCATTGCCAAGGTCTTCACAGCAATAGCAAAACAAATTTATTTGGTTCGTCTTTATAAACCAAATGCTCATTGATGGTTTTGTATATAAACATCTTTGTTCAGTACAATGTGTGTTTTTGCATATACTGTGTATCCAAACAACTGTGATGTTCTTACTGAGGATCTAACAGGGATAACCCAGTAATCAGTGTCTGCCCTTAAAGTTCAGGCAGCGCTACAGGTCACCCTCTAGTATAACGACCTATTCAGTTTAAGAATACACCTCCATCTGCACAATCAGCTCCACCATTCATATTATGTTTGACATCTAACAGCGATGGTGTTTGACAGCCAAGTCAGAATGGTTACAGCAACTCAGGACTAAGGCAGCATCAGACTTGTCTTACTTGGTCCATCATTATTCTCTCGTCCACCTGGTCAGGTTGCTTCTTGGAGTTGGGTTTGATGCAGCGTACAAAATGAGGATTGGCAGAAAACATCTTCTCCATTAGAACAGCAAGAGAATGCTGCAAAAGGTTCATGGTGATTAATGTCAAAGCTCACTACAAAAAAAAAACAATATTTTACATTTCATTTGTCAAAGATTCGCCACAAATGTATTATTTGTTACTTGGAATTGAAGCAAAAAGTGACTGAATTCATTAACAATTATAGCCGGCTTCAATAAACAGGGACCCTGGCTCTGGGGATCTATGCGACATCTAGGATTCAAGAAAGAAGATAAAAAGGTAACACTTTACTTGAAGGAGTCTACATAAGGGTGACATGTAACCATCATAAGAATGACATGACATGTTATGCACATTATGTCATAAACATCACTGTTGTCATAATGTGTCATTCGGTTTTTGGAACTGAATGACACATTATGACAACAGTCATAAACATTAATAATGTGTCATTAATGTGCATGACATGTGTCATGTCATTCTTATGACAGGTACATCACCCTTATGTAGACTTCTTCAAGCAAAGTGTTGCCGAAAAAAAAAATATATAAAAATAATTAGAAAATTAGTTTCTTACCCTAAATTTCGCACCAACAGACTGTTTCCTGGTTGAGTTGAAGTTGTCCTCAGAATTTTGTAAAAGCTAATATCAAGATAAATTATAAGCATAAGTGTTTAAGAAAAATTGTGGAGCAGAAACTGTGTTGAACTTCAAACCTAATTCACCACTATTTGATACTGCTTTCCTGTTAATATGATTAGTCCACAAGAGTTGGCACCAGTCTTATACAAAACACACATGGTCAACAGTACCTTTGCTTTCCGTGGCATGAAGGTCCCTGTTCTGGATATCGTGGCTGGAATGCACAGATCAGAAAAGACCAGTTTTTCCAGTATATCCACTTTCTATCACATGTAAGGTATGTACTGTAGGCAGCATCCTTCACGCGTGCAAGAGTTTTATATGTCCTGCACATTTATATCGTACATGCTCATATGCAAGGCTCACAGCTTTGTTGCATTACTCTGTACAATTTAAATAGATGCAGCATGCTTTGTGCATCAGGGTGTGTAAACTAGTACTTCTAATTACACTGTGGTGAGATTAACAAAAACAGACGTGTTTAGCTATAATGAGATCGCTTATTGTTGCTACCTGTGAAGAGAACGCTGAGAAGAGGGGTCACACTGTTGATGAACAGGTCACGGATGCTGCCAGGAATGGTGTCTCTGTTCTTCTCCAGGAATCCATTTCCATTATACTGCACCTAGAGAACAGCACACAGCAAAACCAACTGTGCCGATGCGACAACTCCAACAGCAACATTTATAAGGGATACTTATAGTACATCTTCAAATTCTGAATTAATCTACAAATAACCACAAATCTGAATCGACATCAGTTATTTACCAATAGACTCTTTTGTCATCTTTTAATTTTTATTTCCTTTTTTGTAATTATTTAGTCATACATTCAGACATCCAATTCCTGTACCGGGGGTCCAAGGCCCATCCCGGATGCTATGAGTGCAAGGCAGGGGATTACCCCGGAGGAAACCCCACGATGACATGGGAAGAACGTGCAAACTCCACCCACCGCCAGCCCATTACTTAATGACTGAAAAGTATTCAGATGATTCATCCTTCTACTTTATCCCATATTTTGTCAGAGAGAGTCTATCCCAGGCAGCACAAGGCAGAGACACCCTGCATGGAGACCAGGGGGGGTGTTCCACAAAGCGGGATTTCTTGCTTAGCTGGATAACTTGTTGGATTTAAGGTAGTCTGAGCTACATGTA
>JABJVO010000115.1:25909164-25926362 GCA_026770805.1 Boulengeromyrus knoepffleri
GTACACAAGGGCGTACCGGACCGTGCAGCGCGTACCGAACGGTCCGGTATTTTACCGAGTACCGTTGCATCCCTAGTAAATACACCCCAATTTGGCACGACTCAGACTTTCCACTCAACAAAACTCCACTTTCTTTAGTAAATAAAAGGGCGTCACACACCTCCACCACGTTTTCGAAAATAACACATTTGCCACCTTCCAACAATTAGTTGAAAAGTATGACATTGGGAAAAAACACAATACCTCCAGTACCTCCAAATGAAGTCTATTCTTAAATCTAAGATCAATATATCAAAACAACAGTTTACTACCATCCCCACTTGTAGAAGAAATTAAAAAAAATAACAACTGACACAAAGAAAATTCTCTTAAACTTATACAAACATATCCAATGTAGATACAACAATTTCCATCCCAATCGGAGCCTGGGAATAGGACCCATCCTCTACAACGAACAACAAACACATAATTCTGGAGCCAGATACGCAAGAACACCTTCAGTATGACTAAACACACAGAGCACACATCACCCAGCAGAAGATATACAAAATGGGTTTTCTAGAAACAGACATGTTCACAGTCTGCATTACGCGTCCCAGATACCTACTTTTACTCCCTCTGGCTCTGCCCACCAATTCAAAGTTTCTGGAAAGTAATCACTAACAGATTCTCCTCTATACTGAGATGCAGCATCCCACTATCTCCGTCTATTTGTCTACTTGGAGATCTCTCAAGCATAACCCCACCAATCAAACATGCAGAACCCATACTGGTTGCCTTAGCTATTGCCAATAAAACTATCCTGTTAAACCGGAAAACCAGACACACAGTAAATATAACAATGGTCAAGCCTACTTAAAGAATACACATCCATGGAACTTATTACCCTACAGCACCAAATCACAGACTAAAAAGTTTAGGGCTCATTTACTGTACCACCACACTGGACTTGCCTGTAAACTAAACCCACGGAATGACACACATAATCACACTCACACAGACACACACATTGACACTACAACTCCTCAATGCTATCATACCCCAACTGCTGCATCTCATAAGCTCTCACAACTTCACAGAAAACCCCTAAATTTCCCAGTGAGTGTATGGCTTTACTTCGTCCTGTCCTGTCTTGGCGTCTACGTCAATCCGTTTGGTCTTACAATGTCATGTCTTGTCTGTCTTACCTGCCATGTGTTATTTGTCCAACTGTGTACCACTATATCATAATGGGGGATGGGCAGGGATGGGGAGGTTTGGAGTGGCTTCACTTAATGTACTGATCTGTTGTTCAGCTAATTAAAAATAAAGTTGTCCTCCGAAATGGGGGTGGTGGTGGTTGGGCATTAAAAAAAGAAAATCTGTCTATATTCACCCAAAGAGGTTATATGAAAAGATATGTCAGATGACTCACTCATGCTGCTTATCCATACACATGAGCCTACACTGCTCAGTGAATTGCCCAATAAAAGAGCAGGTAGCCCGACATTGCTGCTCACCGCTGAGGCTTTCAGCCAACCCTGCGCATTTTCAGCCACTCTGAGCGCGTCGCTCTCTGAGGGCTCAAACACGATGTTACCCAGGGACAAAATTCCAGCCAGCACAGTCATCATATCTACCTTCTCCTGCAAAGAAAGATTAGATAGAAGGAACAGGGTCAGCACAACAATGTCAGAATATACCTGCTCCATAAGTAATCTAGCAAAATAGATCTACTGTATTGTACCATTTACACAGAATGGGAACTTAAAAGAAATGTTTAAAAGGCAAAAGGCAGCACTGTCTCAAAAACATACTAAACTAATATTTTGTGGGCTTTTAGTTAACATCGGACATAAATATTCCCAGTATTCTGTCATTTGGACAGTAGTAACATTAGGAAAAGTAATGATTATGTTTCATAGACAGAGGGCAAATTAAGGCCAAAGGTATATTTTAGGGATGAATATGATACTGGTTTCACAGTAATTCATGGTAAAATTCCCAACGGTTAGTATTGCCTTTTCAAATTTTACTCCTCATTAAAACAGTGGCTGATTAATTAATGCACTTTGAAAAACTCACGTTAAATACTGGCCAGCATCAACCACAGTTACCCACAGCTACATGCAACATGGGTTTGTTTTGTGACAGTGAAAACACAGCAAAGGGCATTGATGGCGCTCCAGAGATATTTAATGTGATGGTATTTTTAATGCGGTGATATTTAATTCTTCAGTGTGAGCATCTCTGCGTGAGACGCTCATTCATTCATCTCGTGCTCAGGCTCCTGTTTACAGCGCTCACCGTACAGGTGTTTCTGATTGGTGTTCAGGCTGCTGTTTACAGCGCTCACCGTACAGGTGTTTCTGATTTGTGTTCAGGCTGCTGTTTACAGCGCTCACCATACAGGTGTTTCTGATTGGTGATTTTGTTTGAATACTCTGGGGATGGATGTTAATGGGATTTTAGGCACTTTCATTTAAATCCACAGGAGCACGTTGGTATTTAGATAGAATAAAAGAGAGATTTTGTAACCCTTCTAATTTTCACACAGCAATTATGAAGTACTCTTGGTTTACACCAAACAAACAAACTTTTTTGAAACCTTATGATTTGACATTACATTGTGAAAAACAGATTTTCATATTACTTTGAACATTTGAGCATAAACATTAAATTTTACCGGATTAAATAGCTTTGATGTAGTGAGCCACTTATTCTCTGTAGCTTGTATTGTAACTAACTACTACATTAAAACAGTACCTTGGTTGTAGCTTAGCTAATTTTAATCACGAGTACTTTCAAGCTTGAACAGCTACCATTTAAACGCAGTTTCTCCCACACTGCTGATAACCGTAATAATTTTAGCCAATGTAATCGTGATATTAAATTTTCAAGCTGTTTCATCTCTAGTGTGTTTACTTGTATAGGATGCTGAATGAGTATTTCTGGAGGAATGAGAACTTACCCGTTCCTCAAATCCCACCATGTCCATGGCATTGCACACCTCACTGTACTTAGTGGTCCACTGGCGGACCATTTCCTCTGTACCACACCCCCCATTGAGGTACCTGGAAGACAGGCATTTTCATCCATCGCCGTACAAAAACTGAACTACAATATGAATTAATCCTAGTTCCTCAAAGGTATCTGAAAACTGTATAGATCAGGGGGTGGGGATCCTGATCCATGGAAGGCCGGTGCGGGTTTTTGGGATGGCCTCTCCATCAGCCAATAATAAAACAGCGGTTCTCAACTCCAGTCCTGGAGACCCACTGTTATTGGCTGATGGAGAGGCCATCCCAAACACCTGCACCCACACCGGCCCTCCATGGAACAGGTTCCCCACCCCTGCTATAGATAAACTCCTACACTTAAATACATTGCTGATGCATATTTGATGGAAGAGATTTAAAGTTAAGAGGCTGTTCAGTGCCATTGCCACACACCCACTGAACCCCAGTCCAGCTGTCTCTGTGTCCCGAGGTTATTCTCTTTGTGTTGTCCGGATCTGCCCTCAGTACTCTGCTTTCTGCCAGCAGTCCAAAATTATCTTTAATCAGATGCATGGACTGGTCAAAGTGCACGTGTCTGTGTGTGTGAACACTCAAGTGTGCAGGTGTCGCTCTGCCTCGTGCCCCATGCTGCCTGGGATAAACTAATAGATTAAAAACAGGCATTTTATGAAGATATTGAAGAATTGCATAGTGGTTCAGTTTCACAATCAAAGCCTGAGTGACATGCAATAAGATAATGTACGGCAACACAGAGACCAGAACCTCTGCAAACAGACGCATTTCTGCAGCAACTGTGGGGTATGCTTGACTGATAATATTGTACCAGGGAAATAAGTCGCTTATCATCCTTTTAGAGAGCCTATGTAATGGTCCAAAAATACCACATTAAAACATGCTTTATCAAAAATAAGCAAGTGCTTAAGATAGCATTAATGGCAGGCCTGATCATTTTAAAATTTATGCTGTAAGTATGGGTATTTAGCACCTATATACCATGGTGTGCTATGGTTAAACAGCGAAAAGCCTTGTTTACTGACAGAGTTGTCCTCGGGTGATTCCATCTGGTAATCACACAGGAAGCTTCATAACTGCCCCCAGAATCTGCAGATACGTCTTCTACTTTTGTTTCACATTAAAAGAGGAACTGAGTGTAGCAGACATTTACATTAAGTTACATTACATTCCTGCACTTATAAAATGCAAGAATGTCATTAATATTATAGTAATCATTATTACAGTATGTCTCATGGTTTATTGCATCATGTAGCTAATTTAAAAATCTTAAAATTGTCTCTGTTTTCTAAAGGCTGAAGACTTTTTTTTAAAATGTAAGTTGTTCCTCTTTTGTTACACCTTTTTTTGTTTGCGTGTTCAATTTTCCAATCTCTCTATTTTTAATCTATCTTCAAAATAAAATTCACAAAACGAGCGGTTTATATACAAAGACCACAGCAAGCCGAGTCAAGAAAGAATCGTCTGAAGCCACTCCTTGCTGAGGAATGTTTCAGTGACGTAGAATCAGCGATGGTGGAGAGTGACTAACCTGTACTGTGAGGTTTCCAAAAGGCCGTACATTTCCTTGTCCTCCTGTGAGATCCCAGCCAACATGTAGTAGAAGATGTGGAAGTTCTGCTCGCCTTCATCCTGGTGCACCACACGGGATTTTTCCAGGAGATACTCGTTTATTTTGGCACCTTTGACTGACAAATGGAACCAACAGGGTGAGACTACAAGACAGACTCGTGAACATAGCAGTTATTAGTCCAATTCTCTATATTTTAGTTGTTGTCCCCTTTGACCCAACTTTGAGAGCATCTACTGTATGTGCTCTCAGTCCTCTAGCAAGGTATGAAGCGAGATTTGCGGTAAAGGTCAAATGAGACAGAAGTGTTTTCATTTCTGAAACAGACACATACCTGAAGATTTGAGGAAGCGCAGCTGAATGTATTTCCCAAAACGACTGCTGTTATCATTCATGACGGTTTGAGAATTCCCAAAGGCCTCAAGTAGAGGGTTCACCTGGTCAGTGAAGCAGATAGACTAATGACTGATTGATTGAATGTTTCCAAGGTAACTTTCATCGTGGAAGAGCGAGCCACTTACAAGGACAGACAGTAAGTAAATTGTGCTAAATGTATCGAAAACTTGATACTAAAATTTGAACATGGCGAAGACAGATTTCAGATGTAAGACATTTACTGCAGATAAAGATACTTTCCTCTCCTGTTTCTTAACTCCTATTTTTGTATTTACTTTGCGGAATTAAATCAGCTTGGCCAACCAAAACCACCCTAAACGTTCCAGTAGGGCCAGATGACTTGAAAAGATAAATTGCATCTTGCAGGAAATTAAAGAAAATGTGATGAAACACCTATTTCACTGCATTACTGTAAACAGAAATAGTCATTAACATGACTCCTTTGACTGACTGTGTCCTTGTACTCACCTGCAGTATCTGTTGCTCGAGTGCAGAGTTAGCTTTGCACAGGTCCATAATGTGTCTCAGAAGAAGTTTTGTGCTCTCAGTCTTCCCAGCTCCACTTTCACCACTATTCACAGATATAATCGTGAACATTCAACAGCAAGAAATAAGAGATATTTTCACTGGATAGAGTAAGGTAAAAACTGCTCAAATTCAATATCAAGAACCTATGCATTTCTGATACATGAAACTACTGTACCTAAAAAGTACAGTGTGTGATTCTAGTTTATAAGTTCTACAAAGTAACCATAAACTGCATTAGGAGTCAGTAAACTAATAACACACAATTTAATATTCTTCCAAACCACTTTAAAAACTATCTGCTAAAGCATGTATTCTGCATCATAACTGTAAGTTTTATGGGACATTAATAGTAAATATCATGCACAGAATACACTAAAGCAAAAAAAATATTTTCAAAACATCCATAAACAGACTGACTGCAAAAAGAAATTATATTTGTTAACTAAATGCAATGGAAAGTATCAAATTCTTACAACTTTATTTGATCTGCACCGCAAGTGATCATCTGCCACTGCACTCATTTGCATAAATGATGAGACTTGCAAATAATGGAATTTGCGGTATCAGATTCAGAAAACACTGCCCTTCCAAGAACACTGTTGTTGTTTTTGGGTGGGGGGTGAATAAGAAAAAAACCAAAGGGAAAAAATGTAGGGTTTTATTAATAACAAACTATGAGAAGAACATGTTAGACTACCTTAACCTCACATAAACTATGTGAACAAAAATAAATAAATTAATTAAATTTAAAATAATAAAATTTACTGGATAACCAAAATGTTCCCAGACTGCTGACTTGAATGTTCCCAGGGTCTCTGCAATTTCAGGCTTATTATCCATCTCGAGCTACTGAAACTAGCCAACTTTATACCACAGGTACGATTTCTTGAACGAGATTGGACCAAAATAGTCACGTGACACACAGTTGGATGGTGCAATGTGTAATATTTATAAAATATACAACTTGCCCTAGCTTTAAATAGAATAATTATTTAGTGATTTGTATGTGTTATAGTGTTAATTTTGAAATGAAAAATTAGTTTTCTAACATTACTAGCGCCATGAGGCTGCACTCGCAGCAGGCGATTGGGGTGTGCATATAACAGTTCTGGAGATCGCAAACAGATCGTGAACATTTGTATTGCGGTTTTAGTCTCAGAACTGTTGTACTACTAGCAGCAAGTAAAGAAAACATCCACCCATCCATCTTCTGAAACCACTTACCCTGTACAGGGTTGCACAGGATCTGGAGCCTATTACAGAAGCTATAGGCTATAGGCGCAAGGCAGGGAACAACCCAGGATGGAGTGCCAACCCATCACAGGGCACACTCATGCATCATTCATTGACCCACAAACACCTATGTGCAATTTGGCAACCCCAATTAGCCTCATCATGTTTCTGGACTGTGAGAGGTACCCAGCGAAACCCCACGACGACATGGGGAGAGCAGGCAAACTCCACAGACACGGAGCCCAGGCGGAGACTCAAACCTAGGTTCCAGAGGTATGAGATGACAGTACCAACCACAGCACCACCGTGCCACCCCCATAAAGAAAACATCTGTCATCAAATAAGTCAAAACTTTATCAAATCTAACCTTGGTATCAAGTATCTCTAATGTTATCGCAATTACAAAGAGCGAAAGGCTTGAAACCCTATTCTCTAGTCTCACAGATAAGCAATGTTGGGGAAATATATCATCTTTCATTGCTATTGGAGTTCATCATGTTTTGGCCCTGTTAACTTTCAATCAATTCAACAACCAGGAAACTGCAACCACAGTGACAGAACCTCATTTTTTGCTGCGAGTCTCTGTTAAACTAACAGGTTAGGAACACAATGACAGATAGTATGTATGTGTGAAACCCATTTCCTTTAATATGTCTAGGCAGCAATGTAAACAACAAGTCTGCCTGCAAAGAAAGGTTTTTCTTTTTTTTAAATGTAAATGTAACACAATAGACTCTGAAAAAACTACTATGAAAAAATACAAAAATAGCAGCATCATGTGAAATGGGATTACAAGGTGTAGCTGGGCAGTTTTCTGTGGCAGCGGTCTTAGTATTATTCATGTGAGCCAACAGTCCCCAAACCACATAGCGTGGTACACTACCAAGCAAGTTCAAAAAGCTGAATCTGTTCAGCCTCGAGTAAAGGAGACTAAGGGGGGACATGATCCAGGTATACAAGATTCTAACAGGTCTGAATGCTGTTCAGCCAAATTGTTATTTCAGTATTAGTTTAAATACTAGAACTTGTGGAAATTAGTGGGAGAACATTTTAAAATGAATTTGAGAAAGCACTTCTTTACACAGCGTGTAGAGTATGGAATACTCTTCCTGTTAGTGTAACTCAAGCTAAAACCCTGGGTTTCTTTAAATGAGAGCTAGATAAGATTTTAACAACTCTGAGCAATTAGGCAAGTTCTCCCCAAACGAGCTCGATGGGCCAAATGGCCTCCTCTCGTTTGTAAATTTCTTATGTTCTTAAAAAAAATTCAAGGTCAATTTTTCAGAAACTACATCTATAGATGGAAAAAAAAAAAATCAACCATCGATATTAGAATTAACGACAGTATTAGTATTTTGTGCTGAATACCACCAACATCGTAAGCCCAAATGCAAGTTGAAAATGAAGATTTCAGACAGCATTAATAATAATGATCGGTGAACCTACATGCAAATTGATTTGTATCAAAACTCATGGACAAACCCGAATTCAACTATGGTTTATGTCATATTATAAAATAGAGATGTAGGGAAGGGAGAGTTGTATTTGTAGGACATAACAGCACATCGGGCATGACAAATTACCCAGGCA
This sequence comes from Boulengeromyrus knoepffleri, assembly GCA_026770805.1. NCBI lineage: Eukaryota > Metazoa > Chordata > Actinopteri > Osteoglossiformes > Mormyridae > Boulengeromyrus > Boulengeromyrus knoepffleri. The sequence continues at coordinate 25,917,493 of JABJVO010000115.1, forward strand.
TGACATCCAGTATTCATGTAGACTACCCACCTGATGACGATGCACTGGTTCCTGAATCCCGTGCCCAGTCGACCCAGCATAGATTGATATGCCTTGTCGGCCACCGCAAAAATATGGGGTGGCAGTGAGGACTTCTCGTGGCATTTATACTGCTCAGCTACCTGGGTACAACGAGTACATTGCAATGCTCATTACTTAATATCTAGAGATGTCACTGAAACTATTGAATGTGCATTTTTTTTAATCATTTTCTGGTACTGTATTCCATCATGGGGATGTCATTGGCTCAGCGGGTCAGGTTGCTGTGCCCGTGTTAGGAAGGTCACTGGTTCCAAGCCCAGGGTCAGCAGAATGATTTCACTATTGGGCCCCTGAGCGAGGCCCTTAAACCCCAAGTCATCTGCTGAATGAAACGCTAAAATCTGAGGCTTCCCGAAAATAAATAAGTTGCACACCTACCTCAAGGCTACACTTACCTCTTTTTCATAGAGTGGCAGATATTTAAAAGGATTTACTGATACAAGTATATCCCCAATATATGTCTGGAAGAGATTGATAGAGAATCAGCATCAATGTACTGGACATCAACTTCAAATCAACTGTGCACTACATTCAACTCATCTAAGTCCCCACAGCCTGCATCCCCAAACATGAGGAGTATGGAATAACTTAAGTGCAGATCATGTTCCTTTTGAGAAGCCACAATGCAGCAATAAAATCCAGAAGGACTTCAGACCATTGTCTAGTAAATAATATGGTAAATATTTTATTACGGGCTAACCCTATAGAGATCATACATGTAAACTAACACTTTTACAAACTAAATCCATAAAAAAAAAACTCACAATATCATTCTGTTGACGGTATGTCACATTCTCATTTAAAACTTAACAGCATAAACTCTCCTTTTAAATATAGGTACGATATACTGTTTCTCAGTCAATACAAAGGAGTCACGAGTCAAAACAATACAGACCATGTATAAAAGAAATTATAGTTGTTATATATGGACTCTAAAAATGATGCAATAAGTACTGAATGCACTTCAATCTAACTCAGACATTTGTACTAGCTTTCCCAAAAAATCCCAGCTAAAATCAAAACAAAAGAAGCATACTTACGTATATGTGATTATGGCTGAAACGTTGGCTTAAAGCTTCCAACAAACTTTTCTCATCCAGATCTGATAACGCTGCCAAATCGTCCCGGAGTAAAATTTCCATCGTATTAACAGTATCAAAGCATGGAAATCAGTGAAATACTCGTACAGGAGCCAATGTTGGCTTATATTAGTATCTAACTCTGCGTCCTTTTTAAGAAGACTCCAGGTGTTTCATGAAAATAATGGCCATGGTATCAGCTGACGTAGCGACTCAGGCTCACGGCGACACCCCCGCAATGGCACCTTAATGCCGCCCTGCATCGGCCCCTCTCAGGCTTAACTCCTTCGCCGCCATTTCAAGTTTCAAACGTCTTTTTAGTTGTGTTTTCTGATATTTGAAATGTAAAATTATTAAATCGAGAATGATTATTTTCTATTAAATATATGCAAAAGCTGGTTTCCTATATATCGTCATTAAATGTTACTTATATATTGAATTATCGCTTGTTACTGTGAACGTACTTTCGTTTTGGGCGGTTAATGCATGGGTTAATGAAAGTTAGTGTCTATTCGTCCATGTCTTACAGCGCAGTAGAACAGGAAGTGGATTTTAAAATGGTTTTGATAATAAAACTTATTTAAACTCGCCCGTTTTATTCGTGCCACAATAGTCAAACTCACACTGATTTATAAAATAAAGTGCAGCTCATAGGTGCTAACATGCAGGTTTCCCTTTTAAGTGGCCTGATGATGCTTAATTATAAACCATCGTAAAAAGGGGCATGGGGGATTTATAGCCTTTTATTTTAAAAACTATGAGCTCTGTCATTCGGAATTTGGAGTGGGGAACCATATCACAGAGGTTGCAGAGCTGAAAAGCTTAAAATATTATTAGCACCGCTCCAAGAGTCAGCATGTACATTCAGAAAATTAATACGTATGATTAGATTTTTCTATTTTATTATATTTTATAGTTGTTCCACACCTGCAAAATCATTTCTAATAGAAAGCAATATTTTTAAAAAGTATAACTCGTGGAATTGCATAAATTAGTTCAATACTACTATATACCTACTGTATAGATCATTACCATTGTAAAAATTAACATAAAATACGTAATTTTAAAAATACATTTGTCACAAAGATTTTGTTCACCGGTGATATTGGCAAACTTAAATTATACTTTTAAATTACATTTTTCCTTGGGTGAAGAAGTATCGTAGCGCAAGCTTCAGAACAAAGGAGAAGGTCCTTATACTTGCATTTAATTTAATTAATTGTTAATTAATTTTGTTTCTTCTACACGTCACTGATTTTATGCGACATATGGTCTGGTTAAAATAACTCCATACATCTCTTGTGTTCTGGTTTAAGGGTTTTTAGTAAGATTTTCCTCTGTACTTGTTTGAATCGATAATACGCGTTCGGGTTGACAGATATTTGATTTCTAAACAGCAAAGACCCTTTATGACCCCTTGTGGAAGAGCGAGGTACTGCGCCTGCAAGTTCAGCCCTCGGTCGAGTCTTTTGTACTTTTTTCGCTTCGTCTCTTATTTATCCTGGAGAAGAGACGTCCATGAGTATTATTAATTACTTGTCAGTAATGTGTTCTTGGTTTGACGCTGGTTCATTACTGTAAACGATGCGTGTAATGTAGAAGGCCTACTTGTATTTTGGTACAAATCTACCGAACTGATTGAAGCTATATTATATCTTACTGGCGTTATGGTAATTAGCCAAAGATTAGACTAATGTCTAACTGTCTGTGATGATTCTCAGTCATCCAGGTGAATCTGTCTGTTGGTTGAGTCATGGCAACTGGACTTCTTTCTTGTAAGACAGAAACGTTTCACTGCTCATCCAAGCAGCTTCTTCAGTCTGAGGACGGTTGTTAGTGACCATAAATTTATCCTCCTGCGTAGTTTTACTTCACACCTGCTCTGACTAGGCTGGCTCGCTGAGTGAAACAAATGGGGTGGGAAAATTGTGGGTAGATCACACCATTAGCGGTCCCTCCTACCCTCTTAGAGTGGGTTCTTAAAGGTGGTCCACCTGGTGGAGGTGTGAATTTGGTCTCATTTTCACTCTGTTGAGTGAGGGGTTGTTGATTTGCACATGCAAAGCTTCCCTCACCTCTCTCTCAAACCACTTGTCTTCTCTATCCAGTATCTGTACGTTTATGTCCTCAAATGAGCGTCCTTTGTCTTTCAAATGGAGGTACACAGCTGATTCCGGCCCTGAGGTGTTACTTCATCTGTGCTGGGCCATCCTCCTAAGTAGCAGTCGTTCGGTCTCTCCAATGCAAAGTTCAGGGCACACTTCGCTGCATTGAACGGCATATACTACATTGCTTTTCTTCTGTTTTGGCATCCGATCTTTAGGGTGGATGAATCTGTCTCAGCGTGTTGGTGGGTCTGAAGTAGACGGGTATGTGGTGTTTTCCAAAAATCCTTTTTAGCTTTTCAGACACACCAGACATGTATGGAATAACCAAGCCCTTCCATTGGTCCTGCGACTCTGACTGTTCCGTTGTCCTTTTTCTGAAACAGGGTCCTGCTTTGTTAAAGGCCCACTTGGGATATCCACAGGTCTTAAGGGCTGTCTTCAGATGCCTGTTATTCTTTTTCTTAGCTTCTGTGGAAGTGGGAATGTTCTCTGCTCTGTGGCGTAAAGTCCTGATAACTCCTAGTCTGTGTTGTAGTGGGTGATGTGAGTCAAACAGAAGATACCAGTGATGGAAAGCTGGGGCTGATGGAAAGCTGGAAATAGAAATCTACAGAAAACCCACCCACACTGACCAGTGTCTTTTTCTATAACCACAAGAGATAGTGTGCATCTCGTGTTGGAGAAGAGGCAGGATCAAGATGTAGCATAGCAGAAGACATACAGCACATGCAAAATGTACAGCACTGTAAAGCTGTCTGTTCAACTAAAGGGTGCTTTTCCACCACACCAGATACCATACTTTCGGTACTACAAGAAGGTAGCAAAAGTAGGGTACTTCAGTGTGTTGGTTTTCCATTGGCTTAAAAACTGGTATGGGCACCGGATTACATCACAACGCGAGGCAGGGTATTTTGTACTGAGTTCAAAAAATGGCTGTAGTAGGACTGGACAACGTTGGATATTAATACCAACATCACATGTTATGCAAGTCCAATTCTTACATCACTAGTCAGCTAGATTAAGATCAGGCTTTTTCTTTCCTCCAATTTGGTACAGATAGTATAGCGCAGGGCATTTAAGTAGTGCTAAAACAGATTTTTAAACATATACTAGATAAAGTTTACCTGTGGTGCTTTTGCATGAGTGCTGCATGTGTTCTCCGAGATGATCATAATCGTTTTCATCCTTTCTGTTTAAATCACTCCTAGTTTGGTTCATGAGACATGTATGTTAAAATCCTTTTTTGTTACAGACTATTTACAAGGTAATAAAACTTTTACATACATGTAAATAAGTGTGTGTGTGTGTGTGCAGACTTGTCTCAAATTGAAAATTTGACCGAAGTTGGTAGCAATGCAAGGGCATATCCTTGGATTGATCTTTGAAGGGGTTGAGGTCTTCACCTAATTGGGGGGGGGGGCAGAGGGTTGCATTGGGAGAGGGGGATTACACTTCCCCCATCCCTCCATAATTTATGCTCATGATCAGAACAATTAAAAAGCTATTTAATATGGAAGTTAGATCTCTCCTAATATTTTGTATTTTATTTTTTTTCCATTTTGTAAAATAAAATAAATACGGCTGAGAAAGTTCATGCATGCGGTATTTTGCTGCCGAAATGAGAAAATGTTACAATCAAAGGCAATAGCGTTGTAATTCGTCAGGTGTGCCGTGGAAAATAACCCTAGCTTACCTAAAGAGCCACATCTGCACGTTAAGCCCTATGTGTATTGAAAGGACAGGTGCATTGAGATGTGTAGTCATTTACATTACTGAACAGAATTACAAAGGCAATCAAGGCAAGTAACTATACCTACACAAATTGCAAAAGAATGTAATATGTTAATGAATAAATTATCAATTGTATGTAGGCTATATATTAACATATAATTAGACCAAAATAAATTAACCAAAATGATGGTAACATTTACCCACCAAACATGTGTGGGCCTTGCATGGACAGTGGTGGGTTTACTGTCCGCCATTGTGGGCAAAGGCCAACCCTCAGTAATCCCACATGGGTATTTGAATTAGCCCATGTGGGTTTTCTGTGGGCAGGCCCACACATGCAAATGTCGCATAAAGTCAGAGGTCTGCAACAGTGACAGTAAATTGTTGTCCATCATCATACATTCAGCCCATCACACTTCAACAGCCCATCCCTTAGTAATGGCGCGTTTCCCCTGGCACACAAGAATTGTCCCATACCCAAGCCGCACGTCGAAGAGAGCACGGAGTTGGCTCGCTTTGGGTTTCCACTGCAGAAGGGTTGACCCTGTAAAGGCATTGTCAAGTTTGGAGAGCGTCAGTGACGAAAACCAAGGAGATGCCTATTTATTGTCCACACGATTTACTATGTGCAATTATTATTTTTTTTATTGTGTACTAATTTCCACTAGTACATCTGTGAGAATCGCCATGTTATGCAACTATCAACAGCTAGCAGAATTGGCATTTGATTGTGTAAATTTGCATTACGAATCCATTCTGTTAAGTTGTTCTGTAGTAGTTTTTTTAAGTAGGAGGTTGGAAATTTTCAAGTTCCGAGTTTTTGGTAATGCATCATGATGTGTGATACTTCTAATAATTATGCAACTAATAATTGCATTTTGACCAGTCAGGTAGTGGTAACGCAACCAGCTAAGTTTGGTCAGTCTTTTTTGGCAGAGGTATGTTAACGTGGTTACAGCTTGGGTATAGCTCAGGTACGGCTTGCATACTTTTCAATGAAAAAGCACCAGTTCGCAGTACTGATCAGTTATGGCTTGGTTCTAGACGGCAGTGGAAAAGCATCATACAACTGGACAGAGTCAACTCAGTAAAGACAGTGATGTAACACTGAAGAGATGCTTATTTACTGTTCGCACACTGCACATCATGATTTACTGTAAGCTAATTCCTGCTAGCAAGTCTGTAAGAATCACCATCTTATACTATAGTATTATCAGATGCAACAGAATTAGCATTTACTTGCATCAATTAGCATTATGAATGCATTCTGTTCAGCTGTTCTATAGTAATTTTTTAAGTAAGAGGTTGGAAATTTTCCAGTTATGGGGAATGCATTGGTACATCGCGATGTGCGATACTACTAATAATGAATAAGATATAGAATATGCCCTTTTTTCCATCAGATAATCCATGCATATCGACTTAGAACACTGTTACCTCCGAGCATTTTGACCTAGTAATCAGGGCCATGTCAGTGCGGGGAGGACTTGGATAATTTACATTGGAAAACCATCAGATCGCAATACAGCTTGGTTTTTGATGGCAGTGGAAAATTACCATGAGAAACTGAAATAACTGAAAAAGATCAATTTCAGCTGTTTGCCATTGTATGATTGGCAAATCAGCTAGTAACATGGGTACTTTTGCTAGCTTTTGGTATAACAATTCTGTTTTACTTTAACAACATTGCATCCACTACACTTAAATCTCCTCGAATATGATAATACAGTAGACAACCTTTATCCATATCCTCAATAACACATTGCAGCTCTGTGTCTTGAATAGTTTCATCTGCAATTTGCTTTGATTTAAAATCTGACAAGCAAGCTTCTGAAGAGAAGTAAAAACCATATTGACATGAACGTCAACTGTCTCCTCAGTAGAACATCCACCATCCTGACACCGTGCTCTAGAGACAGTGTCTGAAAGCACCGGATACTTTCCTGGTGTATAAATCAAATTAAAGTCATTCCTCTGTAGCTTCTTTATTAAGCATTGTATTCCCGGCGACATCTTATTCAGAGTTTTCTTAATGATGGCAAGCAATGGATGATAATCTGTCTCCACAGTAAACATGGGAAGACCATAAACTATGAATTTTTTCCAGACCAACCCTCCTTTGCAATTCGAGCATACCGGCTTTCCGATTCAATCATTGTCCTGGATGCAAACACAACAGGTTTCCAGTGCTCACCCTCAGCCTGAAGCAACACTGCGCCTAACCCATCTTTGGAGGCATCTGCTGAAACCTTGATCCTTTTGTCTGGATCAAAAAATGCAAGTACAGGTGAGGTAGTTAAAACTGTTTTCAGCTCTTGCCACTCCTTATGCGTAGCTGTCTATTCAAAATCACTATTATGTAAAAGCTCTCTTAGGTAGGATGTTTTTGCAGACAAATTAGGAATGAACTTCATCATCCCCATGATACGCAATACCCCAGCTTTTTCTGTTGGATTCACCATATTCAAAATGGAATTCACTTTGTCTTCACTGTGTTGTCTGGCTGAATACCTCCAGCTGACAGCTTGTCACCTAGGAAAATACTTTCCTGAATACCAAACTGACATTTATTCTTGTTAAGTTTGAGTCCATTCTTCCAATTTTTTTAACACTTTTATAAGTCGGTAATTATGCTCCTGAACTGAAGATCCCCAGATGATGATGTCGTCAACATACACATGAGCTCCTCCAAGACCTTCAACGACGTGTTCCGTGGCTCTATGAAATATCTCAGAACCAGACAATCCCAAATGGCATTTTTAAAAAAACTATATCTGCCAAAAGTTGTATTAAAAGTACAATACTTGGTGCCATGCTTTCCAAGGTTCAATTGTCAGAAACCTTGTGTTCAAGGGAAAAAAACATGCCTCTCATACATTTCATTCTTTTTCTGCAAACAATGAGCATCAAACTTCTGAAGCACATCATCAAACTTGTTTTCACCCGCTCCTTATAAACTTCAACCACTTGTGGTCCTGCTATAGTTAGCAAACAGCACAATCTTCTGCATGTCCGGCTTTGTGTCCAATCCAAGAGTAGTGAGATATGACAAAAACTGCTGCTTGTACCCACACCAATTATCGTCCACAATCCCCACAAATTCAAATGATCTGGCAGCTTCGAAGAATCCATTTTGCCAAATACAGACAGCACAAACCTACACTCCTGGTACCATGTTTTAATCACGGGTTTAAAAGAATTCAAATGCCCACCTGCTTTGTGTGAGCAGACATTTATTTGAGTGAACCACACACTAACGTGGATGAAAAGTGTCTCCCAAGTAACTCCACTACCATATACATATATAATCACAGACACTTCATTGCGTAATTGACAATTAAAAACATAATTACTTAATAACATATCATTACAGATTCTATTGGCTATTTTGTACCAACTAGTAGCGTCTGAACCATTAGTCCCGAGCATAGCTGCAACTGTACCAGGTGTGGATGCCAACAGAGAGGGTGGACATCTTACGTCCCTTTCCCTGTAGTGATGTCAGGAACTGTCACATGATTGTGGCTATGGATCATTTTATCAAACGGCCACAAGCGTATGCAGTTCCCTATCAGAATGCAGTGACCACAGCCGGGAAGCTCTTTGAGGAGTTCTGCCGCTTCTGGGTACGGAAGTAACAGGCAAAACTCTGACGGGCATTTGTTTGGCGAGATCTGCGAGTGGCGGGGTGTTTGGTCCACCCCCAGAGCTGGAAGCACTGAAAGAGCAGAATAAAGAATAGCTATGGTGTCTCCAGGAGCATCACAGGGGGGGGGGGGTGCATGGACTGGCAGAACTCAAGAAGGCAAGAGCTCCACCACCCATCATGACCATCTTTTACAGAGGAACCATTGAGAGCATCCTTTCCAGC
>JABJVO010000115.1:25935865-25951428 GCA_026770805.1 Boulengeromyrus knoepffleri
GGTACACAAGGGCGTACCGGACCGTGCAGCGCGTACCGAACGGTCCGGTATTTTACCGAGTACCGTTGCATCCCTAGCGTGAATGCGTACGTATTTTATGTGCATTTGTGCTGATTTGACAAGAAATTATTGTGCATTTTAACCTCTATACCGCAAATGAAGTACGAATTAGCATATAAAGGTTAAAATGCACATGAATGCACGCAAATGGACATAAAATACGTATGCAATAGCACCAGCACCACATTGGTGGAAATGAAGCATATGAGTCTCAAACTCATTACCGTAACATATCAATTTCCTCTAATTCTTTTAATCAGCTTGACTCCTCACATTATTGTGTAAAATGCTAATTTTGCCTCCGGGGTAGTTAATCAGTTACAGAGTAAAACAATAGCTAGCCAAGACAAACCCAGTATTCCTTAGCTGTAGCAGCCAGTAATGTACTGACCACCATTAATGTAATTCATTCTTAATGTAATAAAAGTCAATAAATGTAATACGTTTTTGATTCAGAAATTTTAGTACATTATTGGTAAGTTATATTACTGGCTTTTATTACATTACGAATGGAAAATTAATTACTACTGCACCTAGCAAGTAGTTAAAATAAGCAAAAGGACTGAGCATTCGGACATGCTGGTGTATATCTGCTGACCTGGTGTGGCTGTTGGAGGACAGACTCTCCCAAGGCTGCATGCTGCAGCCGGACACAGCGAAGGTGCCCAAACAGCTCCCATCCAGCCTGGCCAGCAGGTCTTTGGCAGCGTTCTCTGCTGTCCGCCGGCTGTCATGAGCCCGTTTCAAAATCTGGGTGATGCTCTCCTCGCTGGACGGGTCTACTGGGAGGTAGGAAGTGGTACAGGGAGTTGAGGCCACATTCACAGGGTGCAACATGAACACCAGTAGAACTGATGTTATTTATGAGTAAAAAAACATGTTCTTAAAATGTGTCAATGTATGATAAAGTTTGGTTAAAATTAACAACTGACACCAAAAACATCATGAGAAATGAGATGTTTCTGGTCAGTGGGCCATTTAGCTCAGAGTTTTTCTCAGTACAAAAGCTTTCTAGTAACAAAATTCTGCTTTAAATAAAATTTAAAAAAAAAACAATTAATGTCTGAAAGAACAAACCTGATATTTTGGCAATTTAGCTTGGTGCACATGATAAAAGCAAAGCGGATATAAGCCAGGCCATCTGCAAAGCGTGTGCAATGCAGGTGAAGCTACAAGTCACTGTCACTCACCAGCAGTGCTTACACCAGCGGCTCTGAACTGGCCAAGGACCACACTCTGCTCGCTCTCTGCCAGGGCAAGCAGCAGCTCATAGGCCTCTATACACTGCTCACTGCAGAAGAACGGGACATTTCCCTCAGACCACAGGAACGAACACACACACACACACACACACACAGATTTGTGGGGACCCTCCATTCATTTCTATGGGGAGAACTTTAATCCCAACATGACAACCTTAACTCCTACCCAGCCCTAACCTTAACTATAAGTAACGAAACAAAATACAAGACTTCAGGCGTTTTTACTTTTTGATTTCATTCACAGATCTTTGTAGGGACCTGAAAAATGCCCCCCCCCCCCACACAATGTCAAAAAAGGAACACACAATGTAATATAAACATAATTTACACACACTCCTTTTGAATTTTCTGCCATTTTCAGAGCCTTGTAGGAGAAGAAGTATTTAAGATACTCCTGATCTACATTTTTGAATTGTTAGCCGTAGGCACAAATTTTCAAAGCTGTAGATGCCATATCAAAAGAGCTATAAATGTTGGAAGTTGGTCTGAAATACAGAGTCAATGAAATGCATAAAACTAATTAGAATCTCAAAAGGCTGTAGTATCAAATTATTAAAGAGACAGACCAAATATTTGGGATTTCTCCATAAGTTTGGTATAGGAGCACCTGTAAATTATTTCAGGGCAGTCTGAGAGGGTGACCTGGAATTTTGTTGTCAAACTGGGTGTTTTGATATGGAATGACTCAGGTACGAAACAACTATGACACACACAAATATTGTACATTCACAAATTTTCTAATTTTCACAAATAGCAAAACCTGTTGCCATTTACCCATTTTGTGAGGTGAGTAATTTTACAGTCTATTCTCGCTGACATTGAGATAGGGAGTGAGAGGATTGGCAGGAGATCTGCACTGTTTACAGTAGAGGACACAAAATAGATATTTATACTCAGATAAGCAGAAATGACTCAACTGATTTCTAAGACCAACGTGAGAAAACTAACCATTCCAGGAAGGTTCTAGAATACGGAAGGCTGATTCAATAAATACATGTAAACAATATTCCAGTGTTTGAAAAGCATAGATACTTCCACAATGGAAATACCCCATCAGGTGGCTGATATAAACGGTAAAGTACTGTATATGGGTTTCAGACTGACCTGTACTGCAAAGCCAGCCTCAGGGCTGTTGCGTTGGACTCATACTTCCCCACCAGCATACTCATCCGCTCAGCATTGCTCTTACACTCCTCCAGCGTGATTGTCAGCAAGTCATTCTGGGATTTTAAATGCTCAATTCGACTGGAAATGCAATAAAAAAAAAAGTTACACATTGATTTATCAAAAAAAGAACTAGATATCTTAAATTACCATGAAAAATCCTCTGAATCACTAACTAAATCATTAATGAGAATAAACTGAACATACTGAAATTCTTGATAACTTAATACCTCACTGTTATTATAATTATATATTTATAAATGTACAAATGTTCTTTAACGTTTTTGGATTTGGATTTTTTGTAATAAAAGCCAAACACAAATCCACAATACAAATGGTATATAGTCTACAAATTCATTCATTTTCACATTTTCTACAGGTTCTGGCCCGAAGCAAGGTCTGGTTCTGTAGGTCATCTCAGAAAACACGGGGCATGAGCCAGGAATCGACCGGGACAGCATGGCGCGCGCACGCACTAAAGGCAGTGTAACGAAACTAAAACCATAAAATAAATACTCATTCACGTAATTCAGTAATGTGCTGCAGACTCACCTATTCAGCCGCTCGGTCTCCACCTCAAACTCGCGGATCTTGCTCTCAGAGATGGCAGAGCCGTGAGAATAAAGGGTTTGGAAGATCTCCTGGATATTCGAACAGTCTTGTAACGAGTGAGCCAAGTGCTCTGCTATGTTGCTGGACACCTGGGTGGTATATATACATACACACCAATGAGACAAAACACTATGACCACCTCCACGAGACATGAATAATGTTGATTAATGTTGAATCTTGTAAAACGGAGTATGTCAAGGTCTGGGATATATTAGCCAGTAAGCTAATATTCGGTACTCGTGGTCAACTTGTTGAATGCAGAGGAAATGGGCAGGAATAAAGATCTGAGTGACATTGATTAGGGCCAGATTGTTAAGATAGCCAACATTATTCGTTTTGCCTGGGGGTGCTCTTGATGTTTTGGCACATTGGTGAACATGTACTGATGAACTGAAAGAATGATTGTTTTACAAATATATCATGTGCTATGAAAGGTACTGATAGGATCTTTATGGTTCTAAGAACAGGCCAGATATATCCCCATTGCTCTGTCTCCCTTTCGGTTTGGGCACCTCTCGATAAATAACATATTTTGGTAAAAAGAATCTGAGACTCTGGAACTCTTAGGGTGCCCAAACTTTTGCAGAGTGCCACAATAATGTTTTTATTTTTTTTATCTTTGTTCAATTTATGACATAAAAAGTAACTATGCATCAATGTTTGGTGAAAATATTGTGCATTTTTTCCATTTCCTAAAGAGACTGTGTTTACATCTTTTCCATTAAAAAACTACCAAAATATGTTATTTGTCGAGGGGTGCCCAAACTTTTGCATACTACTGTAAGTATGGGCTTGACTGCAGTAGTTGCAGAACTGACCAGAAACACCGGCAAAGCCCAAAATCCCCTCTGACAAACAAGCACAAAGGGTATTAATCATGCATGCTTCTTTCAGCCCCGCGTCCATGTCAGAGTCCCTACTCACCCCAATGCTGCTGATCTCTGACCCCAGAACAGGCCTCTCTATGGATAACGATTCGGACCTGGTTTTGGACAATTTGACCCGTTCTGCTACCTGTGGGAAAAGTAGCCAAAACACAAATCTCAGTTTCTCATCCAAATCCACCCATGCATCCTTCCTCCATAGCGCGGCCTGCAGCCTGCCCCAGGAAGCACATGGAAGAAAGACAGAGGCGTGATTTTAACCCCCACAGGTATGAGGCGGCAATGCTCACAAAAAACTAAACTAACTACAATAATAATAATAATAATTAAAAAAAAATAAAAATCAGACAGACTTCTCACTAGCTGGACCAAAGTGTACAGTCTATTGAAACACTCAAGCAGCAAGATAAGCTTTGGTTGGTTTTCTATATGTGAGCTGGCGTGCACCTAATGAACCACATTCACTCTCGAGCATGACACACCCGTCTGGTGCTCACCTTGGCCACAGGGATATCATTGCTGCTGCTGCTGGTGCTGAGCTCACCCGTACTGGGGTTAATGGGCCGACTGGTCTGGGTCAGTCTCCCGGGACTGGAGGAACCTGTCAGCTGGACACTCTGTAGACGGGTCTGCAGCTCCCGAACCTGCAACATCATACAACACCCCAACCACTTGACTCGGTGATTCAGAGACCCTTAGCGGATGAGAGAGACATATCCTTCAAAAATATCTGTCACTGGCGGATTAATCCACGCAACGTTAGATCGATTCACGCGATGCCTTTTATTACTGTTCCGCTTGTGTCTTAAGCCAAGCTTATTGACTCCAGGTCGTTCCCACACTGAACATATGTCACCGATATTGCTTCTTATCAATGGAGGGATGCCATTTCTCTATGAAGCCAACATCACAGCAGAGCGTTAAAGCAGATGTCGCTCTGCTGAATCTCCTCACCCGCCTCCTTAAACGGTCTCGCTCCTCGCGAACGGCACTGACGGTCGCCTTGGTGCGGTTCAGGTCGTCTTCCTTGCTGCACAGCACGGCGGTCAGGCTCTCCTTCTCATCCCTCAGGGCCTTCAGCTCCCTCTCCCAGTGAAGACGCTCCTCTGCCAGGCTGGGGTAAAGGTCTCCTCCTAGGGCTCCCTCGATCTCCTCCACCGTCTCAGGGGGACAAAACCAAGGCCACGGATTCATTCAGGTAGAATCAAATAAACCTTTTATTAATTCAAAATGTATATATTTTAGGTTTATTATTGCAGTGCTAATTATGAGGTGTTTCTTTCTTGAAACCTTGGAAAAAGCAGGGTAGTGGGATGGCACAAACAAATGAACCCCTTACTGCAGTGCTTCAATCTCGGAATCACGTGCGGCAGTGAAATCAGACTAAAATTGTACTGCTTGGCTGTACTGACCATAGGCTTGTTTGGCATCAAAACAGCACTGCATACAAAAAAGCACCTGAAAACTACAGTGAAATACACCGGTGGATCACTGACGCTTTCGGAATATTTTACTGCTAGTGGCCCAGGGGCTACATCTTAAGATCATCTGAAGATCAATCAAATAATTCTAAGTACCCAAATATTTTAGCCTACAGACTATCATGGATCTTTTCTGCATGGAGAGAAATATGCTCTAAACTTAAATACCTTTTACAGAAAAAGGATCAGCACTCTTTCCTCTCCATGGAAGGCTTTGTCATTAAATGTAAAAGTACAGATAATTGCAACAGTGTTCTGCAGAAAAACACTAATGATGCCAAGCCTCTCGTATGCATCACCAGCATGGGAGGTTGATAAAGTTCGCCATTACGTAAAATGAAAGAGTAAAAATAAATAAAATCACATGTAGAGTTGGCATAATAGACTCATTCATATCATTACCTTAATGACTAGGTCACAGTGTTCGCTGGCTGTCGTCAGCTGCTCGATGTGACGATCCACCTCGGCCACCGAGAGGTTGCATGTGCTTTTCTTGCGACACACGACACGCTCCAGGCCTGTGAGAACCCGCTGCAGCTCCGAGTTTAGGTCACTGCAGGTATCTGTGATAAAAAGCCAAACAGTTCACCAAGTCAGGCCCTTGGACCTTCAGTATCGTCACTCACAGTGATGTGAATGGACAATGGTCCTCCTGCTGATCAAATCACATAACTACTATATAAACCTCACAGGCTCAAGCAGACATTCTCTAAATTGTATGTAGGTAAAAGCAAAGTATAAAGAGCTCATTATGTCGATACATTAGGCAGCTAAACACCTTATCAGAAAGTGCTGTGTCCCTTGTTTACTCCTACTTTTGCAGATCATAAGAGGGTTGAGGTACAACACCTTCTAGTAATAACACTAATACTACTAGTTATATTACTAATAATACTCGTGAGAAAACTATATCACAAACTTCAAGAGGAACGAGAGTGACCTCAAAAAACATGCGTTCATCATGGTCAAAAAAGTTTTTTTTTTTTTTTTAAAAAAAGGATTCATCATGTTGTGGGGACATTTGGATCATGCACGCACGCACGCACAACTTACTTAATACTGGGGTTATGTATATTATGGGTGTATAAAAAGTATAAAGAACAAACCCCTGGTTTTAGGACCACCACAATTAATTAGTATGGTGTAGGGTCTCCTTTTGCGGTCAAAACAGCATCAGATCGTCTGGGGAATGACAGATACAAGCCCTGCACAGCGGCCAGAGGGTTTGTGAGCCATTCCTCTTGCAGAACAGTGGCCAGGTCACTGCATGACGCTGGTGGAGGAAAACGTTTGCTGATTCGCTCCTCCAAAGCACCCCAAAGTGGCTCATTAATATTCAGATCTGGTGCTTGTGCAGGCCATGGGAGATGTTCAGCTTCATTTTCATGTTCATCAAACCACTCTGTAACCAGAATTACTGGGAGTACTGGTTCATTATCATCCTGATACTTGGCACCACCTTCAGGGTACAATGTCTGAACCACTGGGCAAACATGGTCCTCCAGAATGGTTCAGCAGTCCTTGTTGGTGACCCATCCAGACACGCAGAACAAGTAGTGGGCCTATGGAATGCTATGTTATTGCAGCTCAAACCATCATTGATCACCCCCGTGCTGCACAGGGCAGGTGGTAAGCTTCTCCACACTGTATGTCTCCCGGATGTGGGAAAAACAGTGAAGGTGGACATCAGAGAACAATGCACGTTTCCATGTCCACAGCCTAAGAGTTGCGCTACTGGCACCATTGAAACCGATGTTTGGCATTGGCACAAGTGACCAAAGGTTTGGCTATAGCAGCTCAACCATGAATTTTGACCCTGTGGAGCCTTCGAACCACTTTGGTGGAAACAGGAGCGTCAAGGTGCACATTTAACTCTGCAGCGAGTTGGGCAGTTACGGTTTTATATTTTTTGTATACAGTCCGGTTAGAACCCGGACATCCCTTTCAGACAGCTTCCTCTTTTGTCCAAATCAGGGACAGGTTATAATGAAATATTCCAAGCCTTCAACATCTCAAGGAGCACCATTAAATCCATAATTGGAAAATGGAAAGAGTTTGACCCAACAAACGTGCTAAGAGATGTCCGTTCACCTAAACTCGTGCAAGGAGAGCATTGATCAGAGAAGCAAAGGAGGAAGAGTTGGAAAGAGCCACACCTCAGGTCAGAGAAGTTGTGCACTTCAGTAAACACTGCTGAAAGAAGCCATAAAAAACCCAGTTGGCAGTTGTCCAAAAGCCATGTATGTGGAAGACACATCAAACGCGTGTCACATCACTGCACATCATCCAGAGATCACCATCTCCACAGTAAAACATGGTGTGGGCGGTATGCTGTGAGGGCGCATTCCAGTTAGCTTTAATGAGTCTTGTTATTGTCCTCATTAGCAAGGAGTGTCATCACACAATTCTCTGTAAGTTCTAAGCACTAATGCACGAAGGTATTCAGAGTGTGTTTCATAGATGCTGGAACCACAGTGTACAGCACCAACTTTCACAGCATGTTTAGGCCTCTTAGCTGTTCTAATACTTGTTCAAACAGAAAGCAAACTGTGTCCTCTTGTTTGCTAAGATATAGTAAAACAAATAGTTGCTGAAATACAATTGATTCTTTACAATGCCTGGCCTACTGTGGGTAGGCAACTTATCAAAATTATCTATTAATATCGCACTAAAGATCTCACCCATATCTGCAGTGACTAAGGTAGACTGGTTCTCAGGCACAGAGACAGAGCTCTGGTCCTGGTCCAGGTCCACACTGTGTCCATCCTCATTTACTTCCGGCTGGCTGTGGCTCAGCTCAGAACGAAGCTCTGAGAACTCATCTTCCTCCCTGAAAAAAACAACAGATGAAGGGTCACATTCCTGAAAAAATACACAATCTTTCATTAGAATATTCAAAACTTGATGCACAACCTCATGTGTGCCTTGTGGTATACTATACTATAATGTACCCTAGTATTGCAGGGTACACAACTGGAGGACACTGCGGAAGGGATGCCAGGGGCAATATACAGACTGGACAGAGGGAGAATACCAGGGTAGATGAAGGAAACCTGCACAAAACAGGGAGAATAGCCATGCAAAAGGCGAGGGCAGGATTCAAACCTTCAACCCTACAAGTATAGGAAGGGCTTCCTACTGAGCCACCCCATAAAAACTCCGCTTAAAGCCTCTTGTCAAGCACGCCAGTGGGCCCACTGCTTGTTTAAAATGCTTTTACCTCAGAAACCACCTGTCCTAGAATCACAAACCAGGGCTTGTTTTTAGTCAAGATAGTCGCGAGATGTTAACCAAACACAAGCAAATTACTACAAGTGCTGTTTATGCCAGTCAACAACCCTTGAACTGGACAGTTCCTGTTCAGCGAAAAGTTATTTTTAGATTCCCATGCCAATAACCCTATTCTGCTTATAGATTTGAAACTTCCGTGATAGCGGCTTTATCAACAAGAAGATTCAACGCAAGTTCCGTGGAAATCGGACACAGCATTCAACTGCGGCCAAGCGTTTTCCCATGCCAGTGCCAATGACCGGTATGGAAAACAACATGGATAACATCAGAGATAGGATATGTTTAGCCAGTTTACCTTGTTTTTTTTTAATGAAGAACTATGACAGATATTGAAAGGTACAAGGTACAGCCATCAATGTCAGCATACTTTGAACAGTGGGTGCTACTATTTATGCAAACAAATGGGTGTGTACATTTCGACTGGCTGCCATCTTGGAGTTTTATAAATACATTTATTTTCATCATTCAATTTCTATTATGATTGAATGTCTGACATTGAATAAAAGTGTGTATATTTGTAAAATTTAATCATGTGGGGCAGATTCTTTTACTTCTCTACTCTGTAATTTTACTGATTTGAGGAGTTATGGAACAAGCAGCCGGTCCCTGGCAGGCCCCCCAGAGGAGTCGCACTTGAGACGAGTTGTAAGATTCTGCTATAAACAATTCAATAAAACAACATCAATGAACAATAAAAAATATACCACAAATCAATAAAAATGTAGTTAAATATGATGGTTCATTTAAAATAAATGTATAAACTTAAGTCACTGATCTTTACTAAAGTGCAATATGATCTTTTAATGGGGGACATATTGCATTCACACCATCTTCATAAAAAGTCTCTTCACAACTTATTAAATGAAAAGGTCAACAAAAAAACAAAAGACAAGAAAAGTACCGTAACGGTGTTAGCTCAGCACCAAGATTTAAAATATCATGTCATGTCCAGAAGTGCTAAAATCTCTGCAGGTTTACAAAGTATAATCAAGATTAATTTCTGAAGCTTTAGATCTTACAAGAATTTCCCCCTGGGATCAATAAAGTGTAATCTAATCCACGTCTAATCCAGAACTCTAATTTCCCTGTGTTATCTGAGCTTGTAGTGTTGTTAACTGACCTGATGGTTGTACCCTGCAGCTGGTCAATCTTTTTGTTGAGCTCGGCGATGATGCTGTGCAGCTCCGTGATTCGCTCTTCATAGCGCAGCATATTTCGCTCCTGTGCTTCCTCATACTCTCGCATCAGGTGGGACTGCTCACACTGCCAGCAAATGCAAATAATTCAGTTTACTGAGAATTCATTTATACAAACACATGCATCCACTTAAACCATCTTCACACACAAGACAAATCCAATAAACATTTCAGTTTTATTTAGCTGTGACTGCATCATTATTCTACTTAGATTCAGCTGGATGTTGTAATATATATATTTAAAATATTTAAACCAGATTACTCCACACTGCCAGATACAGAAACATTTTTTAGACAGTTTTCTCTACTGAATTTAAGCAATAAACCAACACCCAGATTAATCAGTGCTCAAGATAACCCAAGGACAATTACCCCATGCTTTATACCCCAACTTAATAAGAAACCAATTCAGAAACTACAATGTAACAATGCATTTTAAAAAGCAAGAAATACAACAAAGAAATACAGTTGGAAAATCTCTTCATATGGTGTGTTTTCCTATTATTTTTAACCTTGTGTAAACCTAAATAACAAATGTAAAAAAACATAAATGGATTATTGTTCACTCTACATCTTAGAATAAAAATAATAATTAAAAAAACATTAAAGACACTACATTACTGGTGTTGTCATGTGATGATTTCCGCAGATATAAGTATTGGCAAAGCTGTTGTTGGGGCAGTGCAACAAGTGTGTCTGCACTGGGCTGCACCCTCTAAGGGGTCCCATCCAAAAGGGAAACACTGGTTTTCAAATGTCAAAGAATCAAACTTTTTGTACATCTACGCACTGCACAGGTCAATGTCTTAGATAGGGTTGGATGGTACACCAGTGTCATAGTGATTGTTGATGTGATTGTGCGCCAAATTCAAACTAAACATATTTTGTGTAATTATACACATTAAACAAAAATAACCGGGTTACATATATGTTATATATATAGACGCTCCTCTACTTACGAATGAGTTACGTTCCGAACGGCCGTCCATAACTTGAAATGTTCACAAGTCGTTATTCAACATCATTTTAAGGGTATACGCAAGTACAAAGAACTGGGACGCTGGGAGTACGCACGCTACGCTGCTGCGCGGCGGGAGTAGCGGCCAGAAATCGTACTAGGCAGAATTGGGGCGCAGAAAAAAAAATTATGTTGTGGACAGGAAACGGGGGCCCAAGGAACACAATTTGGACTTGCAGTCCTCTTCGTTCGTATGTCTGAAACTTCATAAGTTGAAAGTTCGTAAGTAGAGGAGCGTCTGTGTATATATATAAATTAAAAAGTAAAACACGTTCACTTAATCGGCATATAGATGCCCCACTGCCTTCATACAAGGTGCCTGGTAAAAGACACAACTCCTCAATTATTACTAGAACCAGCCTTTTCCCACACCAATGAACGTCAAACTCCTTTAACTGCCAAGTAAGATGTACTTTGACATATGCAGCCCTTTTGTTTGCACAAATGTGCCTTTAGTCTTAATAACAGCAGTGAATCTAACACCCTCAACCAAAAAGCCGTAATGTTCCTAATAGAGTAGCTGCTCTGTCCTGAAATCCTACAGCTGAAAAGATTTCAAATGCAGTATGTATTTTATAAAATGCTAGTTTATTGGTGATATCATGTTCATCAAAGTTTATGTTTTTTTCGCATTCACCTATCTCTATAGCGTATGTTTATTTTAGTATGCAATTTTAATGAACACAAGATTTTTCAGGAACACATTTGTCGCACTGTAGCAGGACTGACTGTACTTTGTAAATGACGGCTATCCCATCCAGGATGTCTTGTGATCTATGCGTTCTGGCAGAGTCTCAGGCTTTCTGTAACCCTGCCCTGGACAATTGATAGGCAGTACTTTCATCATTGCATTTTTGAAATTGGAGCAATATATTATACATTTTGTGCTTTTAAAAATTATAGGATTTCAGTAAATATCATGATAACCTGGAGGCTAAACAGGATAGATCAAGACTTAAGAATGATACCTATTCATACTGCCATTGCATACAAGATACACTACAGTATTGTGTGATGCCCCCCCTCCCCTCCCCCCCCTCAGAAGCCACCATCAGCCAAAGCTGCTCACTGAAGCTAAGAGGAAGTGAAAAATAACAGCTCAGTACAACGGTGATGTTCAGGCAGAACCTTCTAGCTGAAAGAGATCATAGAGGCAAAAGCGAATTCTACAGGGTGTGTGTAATAACGTGCCAGTCACTGTGTGGGGAGATCATTCCTGGCTATTTCCCATCTATCCATTTTCAGCATCGACTCATCAGATCAGGTGTCAGGAAGAAGACAGCACAAGGCAAAGTTTACACGATTGCATGTCAAGTTTTTCATATCCATGTATAATCATTCACACAATAGCCCTAAATAAAACTGAACATACAAATTGATCTGGTTTTGGAAAAGCATTTAAAGTAGCAAATGTGAAAAATGCCTAGAAATGAACCTACAACAAATAACCTAGTAAATAGTTTACCCCTACCAAGTACTATTCCCTTTTACTTGGGTCAAATTGTCATGCCTAGGCAACCAGGACAGAGCATCTCCAAAACAGCAGGTCTTATGGGGTGTTGCTGGTATGCAGAGGCAAATACCAGTCAAAAGTAGTACAAGGAAAGCAAGCTGTTGAACTGGTGACAGGGTCACAGGTGCCCAAGGCTCGGTGTTGCGTGTGGAGAGCAAAGGCTGACTCATCTGGTCCAATCCCACAAGAGGGCAACCAATGCAGAAATAGCTGAAAATGGTTGGGTATGACAGAAAGGTGTCAGACGACACAGCACATCATAGCTTCCTGTACGGGACTACAGAGCCATAGTGGTCATGCTGACCCCGGTCCACTGGTCTGATGAGTCATGGTTTCTGTTACATCATCTGTATGGCCCAGTGCATGTGCGTCATGTGCACTATGAGAAGAAAGCAAGCTGGACCAGGCAGGGTGATGCTCTGCTCAGGGTTCTGCTGGGAAACTTTGGGCATCCATATGGATGTTACTTGTGATTTGTACCACCTACCAAAACATTGTTGCAGACCAAGTACACCCCTTCAGGGTATTCTCTGATGGCAGTGGCCTCTTTCAGCAGGATAATGTGCCCTGCCACACTGTAAAAATTGTTCAGGAGAAGTTTGAGGAAAATGAAAAACGGTTCAAGGTATTGAATTGGCCTCCACACTCCTCAGATCTCAACTCGACTGAGCATCTGTGGAATGTGCCGGGCAAGCAGCACATGTATGAAGTGCAGGTGTATAAAAACAAGCCCCTAGTCATGCAGTCAGGTATGCAAACATTTTTGAAAGAATGGGTCATTCTGAAGAGCTCAGTGAATTTAAGCGTGGTACTGTGATAGGATGCCATCCAATAGGTCAATTCATGAAATTTCTTCCCTGCTAGATATTCCATGATCAACTGTAAGTGGTATTATTGCAAAGTGGAAGCAATTAAAAAAAACTAAAAACTTAGTTGTGAAGTGGCAGATCACATAAAGTAACAGAGCGGGGTCGCTGAATGCATAAAAGTCACCAACAATTCTGTAGTTATTGACTGAATAACTTCTTAGAATGGGCTTTTATTGCCGAGCAACTGCATGTAAGCCTCACATCACCAAGCGCAATGCCAAACGTCAGATGAAGCCACCACCACTAAACAGTGGAAACATATTCTGTGGGGTGATGAGTCACGGTTCTCTCTCTGGCAGTCTGATGAACAAGTCTGGGTTTGGCGGATACCAGGAGAAAGTTACCTGCCTGACTGCATTGTGCCAACTGTAAAGTTTGGTGGAGGAGGGATAATGGTATGGGGTTGTTTTTCAGGGGTTGGCTCGGCCCCTTAGGTCCAGTGAAGGGAACTCTTAATGCTTCAGCATAGCAAGACATTTTGGACAATTCTGTGCTTCTAACTTTGTGGAAACTGTCTGGGGAAGGCGGCCCTCTTCTGTTCTAGCATGAAAGAGCCCTAGTACCCAAAGGAAGGTCCATAAAAGACATGGCTGGGGAAATCTGATGTGAACGAACTTGACTGGCTGGCACAGAGTCCTGATCTCCACCCCACCGAACACCTTTGGGATGAACTAGAATGGAGATTTGTGAGCCAGGCCTTCAAGTCCAACATCAATGCCTGACCTCACAAATGCTCTTCTGCATGAATGGACGAAAATTCCCACAGACACACTCCAAAATTCTGTGGAAAGCCTTCCCAGAAGAGTGCCAGCTGTTATAGCTGCCAGGGTCGGGACCAACTCCATATTGATGCCTATGGATTTAGAATGGAATGTCATAAAAGTTCCTGTAGGTGTAAAGACCAGGTGTCGCCATACATTTGTCCATAGATTGTATATTACAATTAATATAATGTTGCTCTTTATTACACTAATGAACGGACTACCACCACTGTTAGGGTAGTAATAGAGTAGAATTGGTTAAGTGCAATAATGCAAAAATCTTCATATTTTAAAACATGCAATCAGGAGTGGGGATACATTTTAAAGATCTCTCTATGGTACACAACTTGGCTTAGGCAAACAGGAAAGGCTCTGATGAAGAAGCCAGGTTTGTTTGACTATACATCTGACTTTGGCTGGTTGTCTCCTGAGACTCATCCTTTGCAGCCAGAGGTTTGACCCTCGAAAAGGAGACTCACCTGTGATTTTGCCAGGGTCTTTTCTAATGCCTCGCGCTCTCTCTCACTTTGCAGGAGACGCTTGTTCAAATCCACCACATCACCTTTCAGCGAGGCCAGGGCTGCCCGGTGGAGCTGCGGGGGGAGAGAGAGCTGCAAGTGTCACACACTGGAACCAGAGAGAAACACACCCACATGTACACACACACACACACACACACACACACACACACGCACACACAGACACCCACATGTACACACACACACACACACACACACACACACAGACACCCACATGTACACACACACCCAGACACACACACACGTATACACACACACACACACACACCCACACATACACACCCACACATATTCACAACCACACAGACACATACACACACCCACATGTACACACGCAGGCACACACACACTGCAAGTTAACATTTTACATGAAATATCTTATTTTGAGCTAATACACTCCATGTTTATTATCAACCATTTCACAACATTTGGAGAATGCGTTAAATAATCCAAAAACGATTGCTTTATGAAGGTCTTTTACTTGCTAAAAATCTCATAAAGGTAGTGAAAAACGTTAGCAACAGTTTGTATATTAAATTTTTGAAAGTTTATGAACATAACACAACTACTGTTAATTAATTGTGACTAACAAGCATTAATACTGCATTCAGATTAATTTTTTACTTCTGTTTTATGCTTACAGCATAAAAATCTATTAATCCAACGCAGCTATTGTTTTCTAGGTTGATGCCCAGAACAGATTTCATTATTTGTGGCTAACTTTGAGGAAGCATTGTACGCTGCATTATGCATTGTATTATGCATTATCCAACACGATGCATTACTAGAAACATTCAAATGATACCAGAAATTCTCATATTTTATGTCACTCATACCCTTAGCCCAACATCCACATATCATATGTGTTTACAAAGTGCGTTTTAATAAGTTCACATGTGTTTAAAGCATGTGG
>JABJVO010000115.1:25956359-25967756 GCA_026770805.1 Boulengeromyrus knoepffleri
AGAGGGCCTCCAACTCGCACTGTATCTGCAGAGGGCCTCCAACTCACACTGAATATGAAGACATGTTGAGGACTTTAGAGCTCCGGGGTCCATAATTTTGCACTGGGTGCAAAGCATGCCAGTAACTGCAAAATTAGTCTTGCTGACCAACCCCGCAGCTTCACATTTATGTCAGCCAATCGATAACGGTGGGTGGGATTAGGACAAATGGAAAAAGTTCACCTTGGGGAACTTGCACAGGCGCTGTGACATTGTTTTGGTCAATTTCATCTCAAATGACTTAAATGACTTAAGCTCCATTGCTTCAGTTGTGGTGCATTTCACCTTACAATGTGCCTGCAAAGTTTGGTAAAAATTGGCCAAATTATTTTTGAGTTATCATCCTGACAAGATCAAGTGTCTGAGCTGGCCTCTTCTTCGATATTACTATGTGGCGTTACCTTGATTTTGGTGCAGTTTGTCTCAACATGAAACCAGGTGTAGATCTTTATCCATATAATGTTTTTGTCAGGCAGTAATAAGATCCAAAGACTTTTTGATTTATCACATTCACAAGGTCAAACATTGTTTGCTTTCGCCCTTCTCTTTGCTGCCACTAGGTGGCACTGCTTCAATTTTGCTTCTAGACCATACAATGCCTCTGCAAAGTTTGATAAAGATCCACCAAATGTTTTTTGAGTTATCGTCTTAACAATCAAAGCATCTGCGGTGGCAGCAGCCTGTTCCCAAAACCTTATACATTCCAGAGAAACTTGGGAGGGTTTTCATTCGCACGTTTTCCACACCCAGAAGCAAAAGGCAGGAGGCTGGGCTGATTTTACAGAAAACACACAGCTACCTTTTCATAAGACATCAGACTTAATGAATGCTATCAAATGAAAAGCCACATGTGCGAAGGTGCACACATGACTCAGGGCTCACAATATGCTTCCATTTAAATAAGACTTCCGGTATCTTCCAGCACATGGTTTTAGTAACTATAGAAGTAAACGTTCTCATCTGGAAGCCCGGTCTTACAACAAAGACAGACAATGAGAACAAAGGTTCGGCCATAAATAAAGAAAACCGCCTTTCCTGTTGCTTTTTTCCTTTCACTTTGTTTCATTTTGGGAAGTAGCCCCTGTCTCTGCTGTTACATGCACAATACAAACATGTGCTGACAGAACGACAATCTGGCACCTTACCCACTTCTGCCACAGAAGACAGATTCCTAAGATTCAAAGATGCCCCAGAGCTCATGATTCATACCATCTACTGCCTCACATTCCAGAAGTCTGGGGTGGCAGAAGAGCATGAATAACAAGCTATATTCATCAGTTCAGCAACTCTCTGACTGCAGGACAACAAAGCAATTAATGCTTTAAATCAGTCATTCTTCCGAATCCTTGAACCCAGTCTGGACCTGATAACTCTGACAGTCCAACCCATCAGCTGCAGATGCAACATTTATCACCGTAGGACAAACAGCCAAGTCTCTGGCGTAAAAATGGCAAAAAAAAAGTGGAACCCCCTCCTCCACTGCTGAATGCTGCAACACAGGAATCCTACAGCTGCACGCACATGCGCCATCGGTGAGTCTGCTGCTTGTCAGGGGCCTATAATATGGGGGCACTCTCTCTCTCACTCTCTCACTCACTCTCTCTCTCACTCTCTCTCTCTATCTCTCACTCGCCCTTCCTTTTTAAATTCCACATTTCCAATCAGCACATCTTAGTTCTGATCACATATTTTCCTTTACATACTCAGACACTTATAAACAAATCTAAACATAACAATTTGGTTTTCCCCACCCATCCAATACCAGCTAAATGTTACTGTGGAAAGTGTCTGAGTCTGGGTTAAACTGAGGACACGGACTAATCGATGTCCGCTTCCAAGCATTCACCTGCCTAATGTTCAGCCCCATGACAACAAGTTGGACAGAATGAGAGTCAGGCTGACTTTCCACCGTGATATTAAAAACCACAACGTGCTGTCATTCACCAAAACCTGTCTCGAAACATCTGTTCCGGATGCAGCCGTCTATCTGAGGGGTTTTCCCCTCCATTGCCACGACGGAACAAAAGACTCCAGGAAAAGTAAAGGTGGCAGAGTGTGCTTTACGTTGAATAACTTTTGATGCACCGATGTGGGATATAAGGGATAAAAGATGATATTGAGTGGTTTTCCAGTTATCTTGCATTGTGTAGAGCAGGGGTGGCCAGTCTTATCCGCAAAGGGCCGGTGTGTATGCAGGTTTTTGGGATAAACTGTAGGTCAGCTGTTCAAACCCAGGTGTGAGGACTCCTCAGCCAATCAGAACTCTAATTAGTGACCTAATTAGGGAGTTGCAGCGAAAACCCGCATACACAGCGGCCCTTTGCTGATAAGATTCGCCACCCCTGCTGTAGAGGCTACTTCCCCAACAAATCATTGGTCAGTCACTATTAGACACCATCACCAGGTTACTTGTTTGTTATTATCAATTACCGATATCGTCAAATCTCACAAGCCTAGTCTGACACACTTTTAAATCTAATTAAAAGCCTAGCCCAACCAAAACTCATCAATGCATCTTTAATTTTTTATTTTATGTTTTGGCTATAGCCTGTGAAAACTGTTCCCTCCCATAAATGAAAATATCTGCAAATAAGGGTATCATCATTGGGTATCAAGGTTGTCGGCAATTACTTTTATCTTGAATAGCAATTAGCAATGGTAAACATTTGTCCTGTTTGACCATCCACATAAGCTGGGAAGCTTGAAATTCCCACCAGGAATTTCCATTGGCTAGCATTCTGGCTGCCGACTGGAAGACAGAAGTCGCTGTTGTGACAATGTGACAACTTCCCAACTTGCAAGAACGGCAAACATGCTATTATTGCAACAAGCAAAGTTCCATATCTTATTGCTCATTTTCGGATCGCCACAAAAGTTAAAATTGGAGCCAATTCAACCCAGAGAACCAGTAACATTCAAAGCATCATATATATGCAACTACAGATTATACTGCACAAAACAGCATTACGATATTTTCTGCACACCTCACCACAATTTTTATCAAGCTGAATCTTCTGGACGCAATGTTTTATTTTAGTGCTACACAGCTAAATATTACAGGTTTCGACCGATATATCAACTGTCTGACCCTGCTGTCTGACCTTCACTCGTTCATCGCTCTGGGTAAAGCGTTTGCCGAATGAGTAAACGTACCATACAATGGCCAGTAAGTTCACTTTCTTTAGCACTGGTCCTGACAGGGGCTTTAGCATTCATAATAAATATTGCAAAGGAGACATTCTCCCAAGGGATTATAACCATGGTCAGAAGCAGACACTGCAGCACTGACCACCAGCCTGAAGGCATCTGAAAACTGCAACGCCCATTTCCGAAATCCCACAGGAAGAGGGTACTCACCATGTTGGCCAGTTCCAGGTAGTTTGCTCCCAGGGGGGGGGCGCGGGAGGGGGACTGTATCAGGAGCTTGTGAAGGGCAGCCTGTTGCTCTAGAGCAGCCCCCCCTTGCTCCAGCAGCTTCTGCGAGACGCCATGTTGCTGAAAGGGCTGCTGTTGGAGGGCAGAGCTCTGCAGGTCCCGCGCTCCGGTGTCACAGTCCCAGCTGTCCCTGGTCCTGGACAGAGCCACTGCATGGAGACGAAGCAGAACACATACAGATATGCCATACACTGCACATGTCAAACGCAAAGCCCGCGGCCACATTTAGCCCGGAGCACAGCTCTATAAGGCCTGCAAAATAATTTTGACATCCCGTTAAAAATGGCCCAGGGATACGGGTGTAACAGTGCATAAAATTCACAGTTCTTTGGTTTTGGGTTCACTATTCGATACGATTTCGGTACAGAAGGAAAAACCTTGTTTTGAAAATATTTATTACTAAAACTGCAAATACAAACAATTAGGAACAATCGTAAACCAAAGGCAATGCGTAACAAATCCAAAGAGACACTTTATTAAAATAGATATGTAAAATAAAAATTCCAAAAATAAGAATGAATAACAACAATTATGAACTAAATTGCGTGTCTCTACAACCAAGTATGGTTGCATTTCTGTAATGATGAACACCCCTATAGTCTTATTTGTCATTTTTTTTAGGCCAGTCTGAATTTCCTGGCAAAAGTCCCTCAAATGCCTCAGGGAGACTAAACTACTTCTAATCTACTTGTGACTCTTGGTTCCACCTGTGTCCAGAAATGTATTGCTATGTTTCATTGTGCGTCCCGACTCAAAAATTATGTAATGGA
This sequence comes from Boulengeromyrus knoepffleri, assembly GCA_026770805.1. Taxonomy (NCBI): domain Eukaryota; kingdom Metazoa; phylum Chordata; class Actinopteri; order Osteoglossiformes; family Mormyridae; genus Boulengeromyrus; species Boulengeromyrus knoepffleri. The sequence goes on from JABJVO010000115.1 coordinate 25,960,604, forward strand.
ATGTCACATGCCGATTACGTGTTCCGGGTTGTGGGGACCATCCTATGCAAGCCTGCACTGCACTTTTCCTCTTTCTGCCCCTCCTCCACTGGCAAGTTCAACAGCTGTGCAACATTCTACTTGTAATCTAGTTGGGACTACACTCAGTCCATTTCTCGTTTAAAAGAAGGATCCAGTGGATAACGTCAGACAAAAGCAAATGAATAATAATTCATCAGGCCAGTGGACACAATTGATTTAATTCCATATCTTCAAAAACGTTTTTGTAGGCTATTTAATTTAGTTCTATTTTAAAAAAAGAATTTTCAGGAATAATGCTTCCATTTGCAAAGGTTATAGTAAAGATTTCAACCAAATAACTTCTCGGATAAGCGGGAGATAATGGATGGATGGATGGAACTACAAAGTCTGGATTACATTATAATTAAGTAAATAAATAAGCCATAGCTGCCCCACAAATTCATTAGTGAAGATGGCCCTTTTAGTGACTCATAAATAATATGATAAACAGCATCATACACAATAAGTGGTGGAGTGGAGTGGGAGGTAAATGAATAATGATACTATTTACAGAAACATTCAACACAATATGACAAGCACAAACTCAAAAGGAGGTTCAGACAAACATTTTCTGGGGACTTTTGGGGTTGCATGGAATGGAACACGGAATGGTTCTTCACTGTTTTGTGGCTGCATTGCCACCTGGTGGCAAACACTGCAACTTATTTGTCAGTCTGTGCAAAGTTCAGTTTAGTAGTATGATAGTTTAATATAGTATGGGCAAATTCTCATATTACAGTATGAATGAAATTCAGCACTTGATGTAGCCTGCAAGATGGGAACTTGACTGCTCCTAATGTAGGGAAGAGTTCTTATACTATGTTAGCATTTCTCGCATTTGAAAATGTCATGAGAAAAAAACGGTAATCTCCATTCTGAATCAAAAACATCACCGTTCATATTTTACCCAGAATCGTGTATCCTTAACCCCAAAATAAGAGTCAAAAAACCCAAATGAAGTCCAGTGAATTTCTCCCTAGTCTTTCAGATTATTCTCGGAACGACTGAGGTATGTTAGCCTGTTGTTGATAAAATGTCCGTTTTTAAACCTCTAATCAGTGCACTGACTTACCCAGGATGTTTTCAGTGCTTGATGGCCAGAAGGACACAGGTTCCTGGAACTCCTTCCTGTCAAGATCACCTGACCGCAGTGACAGCTCGCCCTCTTCCTTTCGGATTTCATTGACCAGTCTCATGCGGCAGCACATGAAGTCCTCAAAGGAGATTCTGCCCTCTTCATCTGCCCCCAGCTGGTCCATGATCTCTGCCACAGAGCCTTCCATGTTGAGCTGGCGACAGACCATCAGAAGATCGTTCCTGCATGGATGCAGTTTTTATCAGTGCTGAAAAACATGCATTCGGTGGTTCATTGGCTTGACGTAAAGTACCATTTTACAATAAGACTACCCATATAAAGAGTTTATGAATGGTTTATAATCTGGTTATTAATTAGGTTGTAACACTTTGTAAATTATTAATAGGCAATTTTAAACAAGTTATAACAAAGTTTTCTTTTTATTAATGAGTTACTACCATTTACAAATGGTAAAAGGGAGTCTTATTGTAAAGTGGTACTCCATATAATTATTATTATCATGTACTGTATAATTACATACAAATTCAACTTAAAGAGGAATGGGATGGGATCTCATTCATAACCTGGGGACTGCCGGTATTCTATTAATTTCTGTTTTGCACTATGACCAATACTGTCTGTAAAAACGATTAAAAAACAACAACACTTATAAATAGAGGATTATATTTTATTCCACATTAATTTTCCTACACAATATCATATTATTCTGAAAAATACTGGCTACGCCAACTGACACAAAACCAGTTACACCACCTGACCATGCTGACACTGAAAATCAAGCATGACAGTCAACAAAGTCAACTGAACTTGTTTTATTTCAATATTTGAAGAAAAAAAAACATCAAACATCAAGAACTGTGAACTCACGTCACCTACTGTGATTTCAGTTAAGAAAAATATCTAGCAACAATAAACCAGGGTTAAAATGTCTGTCCATGTGTCTTCCCGTTTGAGTCTGTATGTCTTTCTGATGTTCTGTTTACACTTGGTTTTAAAATGCATCTTGGGCAATCAGACCACAATTGGATAGTGCTAAATACGAGTGTAAACAACCACCTTTGTAATCCAATCACTCAAACCACTTGCCAAGGTGATCTGGGTCACATTTCACCATAAACAGGGGTTGGGCAATGAAAGAAACACCTAGTTTTCGACCCCGATCATTTAATAGTATGGTGTAGGACCTCCATTTGCTGCTAATGCAGCATCAATTTGTCTTGGGAATGACAACTACCACAGAGTGGCCAGATGGATTTTGAGCCATTCCTCTTACAAAACAGTGGCCAGGTTACTATGTGATGCTAGTGGAGGATAATGTTTCCTGACTCCAAAACACCCCAAAGTGACTCAATAATATTCATATCTGCTGACTGTGAAGGCCATGTTCAACTACACTTTCATGTTCATCAGACCATTCTGCCACCAGTCTTCCTGTGTGTACTGGTGCATTATCATTCTGATCTTTGCACCACCTTCAGGCTACAATGTTTGAACCATTCGGTGAACATGGTCCTCCAGAAAGGTTTGGTAGTGACACTAGAACAAGTAGTGAGCCTAGGGAGCGCCATGATTTTGCAGTCCAAACCATCACTGATCCACCCCTGTGCTGCACTCTGGGTAGGTAACAGTCCAGGTGGTAAGGTTCTTTGAAGCTTCTCCATACTGTAACTGTCCCGGATGTGGGAAAGACAGTGAAGGTGGACTCATCAGAGAACAATATGTTTCACATTGTTCACAGCCGAAGATTTGCACTGCTGGCACCCCTGAAACTGACGACTGGCACTGGTGACCAATGGTTTGTCTATAGCAGCCTAACCATGAATATTGACCCTCAACAAACAATTTTGGTGGAAACAGGAGAGTTGCTGTAAGCCACACCCCAGCAGTTTGTGCTCGAACAAAAAGTAGGGACTAAAAAGGGTTCCAGTGTATGCAGGTTTTTGGGGTAACCTGTAGGTCAGCTGTTCAAACCCAGGTGTGAGGACTCTTCAGCCAACCAGTCCTCTAATTAGTAATCTAATTAGGGAGTTGCAGCGAAAACCCGCATACACACCGGCCCTTTGCGGATAAGTGTAAGATAAGATAAGATAAGTGGGCAGTGGTGGCTTGATGGCACTTGTAATTGAAAGATTGCAGGTTTGAATCCCCGACCAGCAAGGCACCACTGAGGTACCCTGAGCAAGGTACCGCCCCCAAGCACTGCTCCCCGGGCGCTGAATTAGCTGCCCCCTGCTATGTCACATATGGGTTAAATGCAGAGGACACATTTCGTTGTTGCGCACTGTATGCTGTGGTGTGTTGACAATGATCACTGACCAGCAAATTCTAAGATTGGCCACCCCTGTCCTACAGTATTCCGACACTGCATTACAGCCACCAACCAGAGGAGGTGCTGAACCATCCTCAGCATCCATCCTAGAATCCCATCCTAAAGCCTAGTTCCTACTTTACTTTTCTGTGTGAGCTTATATTCCATGCACGTGGACTCTCGTGCACACACTACACTTGTCTGTGGGTAGATGGTTACAGTCAGCGGTTGTGTACAGCAGTGATATTCCACCAGACCAGGAGATGTAAGACGTATCGCAATAAACACAAAACAAGTAGTGAAACGGGTAAACTTTTTATGAACAGGTGTAAACTGTTACACCTATTACTATGCAATATTATATGGCATTTTGAAATCCTTGTGACAAAATTAGCCGGGACCCTCTGTGGCGAATTTTATCGCCGAGATTTAAAAATGCCAGAATAGCGATGCCTTTGAAAATGCTGTATACCACAATATATTGTCTGGACAGTACAAAAAAAAATAGATATGCAGATATGCAGGTACCTCTGCACCTCCTCATGCAGCTGATAGCCATAACCATAACTACAACAAGTACTCTCCCTAAACTCTTCCTTGGTTGACCTCTGCTCCGTGAAAGTCAGTGCTGCCACCTACAGCAAACAGCCAGTCAATGCCTGCGCATACACCAGGGGTGGCCAATCGTATACAGACAGGGTCATTGATACCCCTTTCACATCAAGCACCAAAAACCATCTCGCATTCATGCTGCACCAAAACGGTAGAACGATGATGTCAGAGTGTACATGGGGCCGTACGAGAGGGACCATCTTGGCAGTGAAGACGAAAATAAAGGATCGTGTGAGATGCAATGAAAGCAAGACTATTTTGAATTTCCTGCAAATGCTTACATTATATTTTAGCTTTATTTGTTATTGTTCCTGGGTTTACACAGTTCATTCAAAATTTCTGGGTGTCCTGCGAGTCATTTGAGTACATCTGCTAAAGACTTATTCCTGCTCTTCAGCGGTCCAACGAGAATTAGCGTTTGTGTGTTCCAGTTAAAAAGCGGGTCGCAATCGGAGATGCATTCATGGATGAACGGCGAGTCATGCATGCTAATATGCGGGGATGCACGTAACTTTCAAGCATGTATGCATTCACCTTTAAAAGCAAAACTGCAGCAAACGTTTCTCGTAACAACACAAATGCGTGGTTATTTGCATTAGCACTGCAATGACAAGAAATTACCAAGCATTTTAACCTTTTATACCACAAATGAAGTACATCAAGGTTCAAATGCATAGTAATTTCTTGTGACATCAGCGCAAATGCACATAGAATAAGTATGGGACTGCTGCGAAATATGCATTAATTACCTACTTAGGGAGAGTGAAGACAAGAAAAGAACAAAACATTTTGGTAAACTTTTATTTTACAAATAATCAAGAAATATGTAAATCTTTCACATGGATTAAATAAATATAAGAGGTGATGCTCTGGTCCATCTGCATTCTCTTCACCTGTGTTATAACAAGCACATGAAAGACGGATTGGTTAATTTCACTTAAATTACTGACATTACAAACAAGATGTGTGTTATTTGCATTGCAGTAACAAAGCAGATAATCGTACGTTATGTATCACTGGCTGGTACACCAAAGTCAAATTCTAATGGTAACTTATTAGTTAGCTAAGTTGTCGTTACAATGATATGAAGCCCAGCCCTGGTCACAACACACAATCAACACAACCGGTATGCTATTTTGTTTGACGGATCCTTGGAAGGCATCCAGCATACACCAAACATAATAAACGTTCATAGTCACGTTACAAGTTAACAGAAGAACAACTTACCCGATTCCTCCAAAGTGGTCACGGAGTTCAATGTTCCAGTCACTGGGTTCGCAGGTGTTTCCAAACACGGAGTCCATGAGATTAGTTTTTAGGGCAGCCAGCACCGCTGTTATTTAGCATTCTTTTCCACTTCTTGTATTCTTTTTCATTTTTTTTTTTAATCTTCTTCATGATTTACTCCATCCCTGCCCTCTCCAACTCACTCTGCATTGCTTCGTAAACTTTTGCTCTCCACTCTGACAACTCTAACCCCACCTCCTGACATCACGTGCTCCTAACTCTGGCCCAGCAATCTTTCAGAGCCTGAAAAATGAGCTGCAGCCAGGGTATATCAGCCCGGCACCGATGTTATTTTTGGTGTGAATACAACGACTGAAATTTAGGCTCGGCACGGGCACTGGCTCTGGTGTGAAAGGGCTATGTGTATGCTGGTTCTCACTGCACCTTCCTAATTAGATTAGTAATTAGTAGGGAGGCCAATCCACATTTTTCAGTTCCGATCCAATTCAGATACTGATGATACTGATTCCAATTCCAATACAAGCTCTTTTTTACTTAAATAAGTATATTTATTTATTAATATTTTAAAACTGGTAAATACAGATGAAAAAATGTATGGCAAAAAATCTTTAATTAGGCTACTAGAAACACATAACGTACTGTTGCACCTCGTTTGTACGTCTTGTTTTAAGTGTTTTTGTGGAATTTGCAGTTCAGTTTCAATATCTTCCAAAGAGCGTAATGCTTAACACGCCCCCAAATTTTTCTCCCACTGGCAACAGTATCACTTTGTCGCTACAGCAGGCCTTCCTGTATCACAAGCTGTACCGAGTGCGCAGAACAGCCCAAGCCAGCGACTCCCAAGCCATCATTGCTTTTTAATATTATTCCCGTTGTATTTGCGCGTGGTTTGTTTAGTGGGATTTCCCACTAAACGCTACTCCCACCTCTCAAAACTTCTTTATAAAGACTGCAGACTGCTTTATAAAGACTGCTACTGTTAAAACCGGAAAACACTTCCAGGTCATCACCCTCTTATCCCTGCTGCAAAGGGTATGCGCATGACGTCACAGCAGGCGGAAGTCACTACCCTCACACTCACTGAGTAGCAAAAGTACTGAGTGGCAGCGTAAGCGCTCAGTTTGAACGTCGGAAAAACACATCTAAAATGGGAAAGAACTGTTGTACGATTGATTGTACAAACATATTTAACACGAAATATGAGCTATCTTTGTAGAGACCGCCGAAACCTAAATATGAGGGCCGATTCCCGATCTGTGAAATAGGTCTGGATCGGCGCCGATATCAGTGCATCACTAGCCAAAATGTAATTAGAGGACTGATTAGCTGAAAAGTTCTAATACCTGGGTTTTAACAATTATTATCCCAAAAACCTGTATACAAAATGGGCCTTTGGTGGACAAGATTCGCCATCCCTGACATAGGCAGTCGACGCACATAAAATGTCTATTGGACAAAAAAAAATCTGGGCTTACATGCACAATGTCCTGCACACACCCGTGCCGACAAAATTTACGCCGCTCACCCTGTGCACCATGTGTGAAGCGGCCTTTACTCTGTGGAGCTTGCGTGTGTTCGCACGGCTGAATCCGGACCTCTAAAACGTGAGCCCTGTTATGGACTGACATGCAGGGTGCTCTGTACGTACCTAGTGCCTCCCTTTCCTGGGATAAGCTCCAGGCTCACAGTATTTTATTACAATTACTAGTACAAGGTTTTATTTTTTTTTCGTTGTTTTTTTTTTTTTGGGGGGGGGGGGGGGGATCCATTTTTCCCAGGAAAAATCAAAAAAAGGCAATAACAAAACACCCAAAATTGTAAAAAAGTTA
>JABJVO010000115.1:25967766-25988757 GCA_026770805.1 Boulengeromyrus knoepffleri
CAGCGTGCCTCCTTTGCGTGGGATAAGGGCCGGGCTCATAGTATTTTGTTAAAATTAAGGGTAGGGGGTTTTTTTTTTTTTTGGTTGTTTTTTTTTTTTTTGGGGGGGGGGGGGATCCATCTTTCCCAGGACATATCAACAAAAGTCAATATCAAATCACTCAAATTGTGAACAAAGGTATAAGAGAAACCCCCCCCCCTCCCCCGGTACCTACTTCACTGTGGAAGTCGTTGCAAGCATTTCCACCAAAGAAATTGGATATATCAGTTGACTAGTTATTTGCAAATTTAGCATTACCATAAGCATTTTGATTTAGTCAACCCCAATCCAAAACAAACTAATAAATGCAGACAATTTTGTTGGTGAGGCTGGATTTCGGCTGTTGTCTTTCTGTCTTGTCTTTACTCCCAGAGCAATAGAGATTTAAAACACAAAGTAGCATGAATTAAATGAAACAGCGGTTAACATACACGTACAACCAGTTTTGTTTTGATGGTTGCAAAAGTGCAATATCTACTATGAATATACAACCAGGACACTTACAGTTTGGAATCGTGTTTGTTTCCTTCCAGATTCTTGAGAATTTTCATTATTTTGTCGATCTCTAACGTATCTCTGTTATTGCGGTTTTTCCACTACGCTTTTCTTATAACAGGACCCATCAAACACAAAAATCTACGTTAACAATTTAATCGCAGTGCTTAAATAACTGCAATGTGAAACGCTCATTTTTTAAAATGGACAATAATTATTGACGTGTAATTTAACACAATGACAACCTAGAAATATTTGGACCAAAAAAATAACTGTCTCGAGTGAGTCATCTAATAAACCACCTCAGCATCTGAGTATGAAAAATATGCCCCCTATATAGCTTGTTTATACAAAACTTCTAAGACAGGATGCTTTATAAAGTTAGCAGCAGTAATTCAACCTCGGGGAGGGGGGGCTACATTAAGCCAGTTAAATTCCTGTAGCAGGCAGTGTCCAAAATCACCTCCAAGGCGTTTGATCAGCCTCACCAACATTTACTATGTTCACTTTAGTAAAGTTTACTAAAATAATAATAATAATAACTGCTGTGCTTTGTTCAAACTTGGTTTAGATTTTTTAAAACTATCTTATACTTAATGTTGTTATCTCGATGCAAACAAAATACCCACAGAATGTTTCAGGGCAGCTAGCTCGGACGCTAACAAGCGGGTGTGCGGTGGCGGATTTTAGACATTAATATATTCAAACGTCGGCTGCGGTGACCGTGACCCTCTTTCGTTACCTGCTGATGTAGCCATCTCCGTCCCCGTCGCAGGTCTGGAAGAGGCGCTTGACCCGCTCCTCTTCGCCCGTACTCGATGTGTCACTACTGCCGCTGCTCAGACTCACCTCCGCCGCCATGATCCCCCCCAAACGTCAGCTGCGCCTCTCCGTCTGCTCGCTCTCCGAAAAAGCTTCACTGAGCTACACTAAACACGCCGTCGCTCCATCAAATCCTCAAAACTTCCCAATTAAATAAAGGCATTTCATGCTACAGTGAAGAGTATAGGTCCTAGGGGGGGAACCGGGGACCGAACTGCGTCCATGCGAGGTCATGGAGAAAGCTCCTCCAAACTGTTGATGGAGGTACAGCGGGCGGGCTGAGCTCATAAGGCTTCTGGAAGTCTGGAGTTTTTTTCTAATATTACACACGCACGCACACATTCACATACCCTAAAATATAACATCTCCCACATGCAGTTTAAACTGAGACTAAAGTAGCAGAAAACATCGCATTACCCGATTTTCGCCAATAGTTCGCAAGTATTACTTTAGGAATTTGTGCTTAAGTGCGCATCCAGCATGGTATGATAGGTATGTGATATGTAGTTATTAACTTAAACTGATCGAGGCCAATTATGCACTTAAAGCAATAAAATAAATGTGTTCTCAACTTCACTATGTTCAAAACAGGGCAATTTCTCTAAGAACCAAGTTCAGAATTATTGAGAATATGGTATATTTCTGTGAGCCATTTTAATTGGATGTGAAAGTTGCAATTACAGGACAAGAAGAGCATAAGGCACTAGTTATAATCAACAGATCTATCTGCAAGGCAAATCATACTCATTATTCTGGTGCTGTGATTCAATAAATGCAGGTTAATGCCCATCAGTTATCCTGGTGTCAAATATGGGAACATGAGTTCAACTTAGTTGCGCACTACTGTACACATTTTACACTAGCATGTGGACTGTAAGGTACAGTTTCAGGGTCAAATTCTGAGACTTCTCATAGGATGGGGCTCTACATTTGAACCACTATGGGGAAAATTGGTTGTTCGTCCATCTTCTTAGTGCCTATCTTGGTCACAGTCACGAGTCCCCGGCACTACAGCTGTAGCAGCAGAATTGAAAGTTGTGGCAGAAATTATTCTATACTAAACAGGTGTACAACGATAGAATATATTATCTTTTAAATCAATATTAGTTATTATGTGTTGGTTTAAAGCTGATAGTTCCAAATAGCATTCCAAATGAAACAGTTCATTCAAAATTCCAAACTGTGGACCTATAATAGCTAAAAATCATGACTGGTTTGGGAATGAGCTTGAACATCCTGATGAAAGGAGTTTATGCATTTATGTGTAAGCTGTGCTATGGCTGTGTTGGTGACCCGGGGATATGGAACGACGGGAGCAGGTGACGATGGATGTGGATGATATTCTCAAAAAACTAGGATGCTGTAAATGGAAATACATTATTTGAACTTTAGACCAAGCATCATGAAAAGAAATGCAATGTACCTCCTCTTGGAAGGTAATTGTATGAGGCCAGGTTTGGGTTTAAAAATCTCTTTCGCTTCAAGCAAACATGGTTCAAGGCAGATATGGTGCATGTATGCAACATTTCAAGGTAAACAGACAAGGAAATCTAACAAACTATGTTAAATTGTTCAGTGCATTAATTACTCTTGTTTTAAAGTTTGGCATCATGATTTGAAACATTTCAACATTTTCTGTAGAATGCGTGAAAACTCACTATTAATATGATGTATACTGCAAGAAAAACTAAGTTCTAATGAAGCAATTATTTTAATCTCTGGAACGGCAAGTAAAATGCAGCAAATACATAAGTATGCAAAGCATAACTCATATTTTACACAGATAATGTTTAAGCAAGATTAACCGGGTCGGGTGCCATAAATCAATATTCACAATAGTACTCAAACTTTGTACAAAAACTATATTTTTGAAAGTAAATACTTTTTTTTAATTACAAATCAAACATTTCATAAGTATGGGTCCTAGCCAATGTGGCATCCTAAGGGAGCCTCACCTCTGGTGTCCCCCATCGAAGGCAAAGTGAAATTGGTTCTCAGAAGTCGCTTTCCTATTCAGCCGTTTACACTGCATACAGGATTGATTGGCCCTGTGGATAATAGGAGTGTGATACCTGTTAAAGTGCATAATTATGTTATTTTGCAATTTGGGAAGTTAGAAGTAAAAGTCAAATTTGTACTCTGATAATTGAGAACAACACAACACTGTCAGGAATATCCATATAAAAGTTGAGCTGGTTGAGTTATACTCACAGAGAAAGGTTTGGTTTAAGACTATAGAGTAACAATTTCAAACATTTTAAATTGCTACTTGTATCTTACATGCTTACAGGTCTTTTCTATGTCTTAACCAAATGCCATGCAGAACACTGAGATGTGGAAAAAACTTTCATTGAAAGCCAGCTTTGCTAGCTGAGGGTGCCACAGATGTCATAGTTGGAATCATGGCATTAAACACACTGCAATATTCTGGAAAATGGGGATTAGACCCAAAAATTACATTTCGTGTATTTTGAGGCCATAATTTCCTGTCTTGTAAAAATAATAGTGACATACCAAGTCATAACAATGTAGAAGATAATTTAGGGTTAGTATTCACTGGATCCGAATCAGAATCTTTATTATTCACCAAGTATTAAGTGTATAAGGAATTTCTCTTGGTGCAGGAATCAGCATAATGTCAATCCAATAATAAGGTACAGAAGAAGATAAAAGATTATACAAAACAAAAGATATACAAAAGATATATACGAACATACAGTAGACTATACACAAACTGCAAATAAAAGAATGTGCAATGTAGTGAGTTCAAGTGCACATGTGCAATGAGTGCAATAGTGGAAACTGGGAAAGGTTCTTAGAAGGATTATGACACGGCGTAGAATAGACAGTAGTTGTGTGTGTTAGAGTGAGTGTTTGAAGATCTCAAAGCCAGAAATCTAGTTGGTTTGTAGACTTGAACAAAGAATACATGTTTTTGAATAAGGATAGTCGGAGATTATGAGCTTCCTACCAATTTAGGTGAAGGACAAAACAAAACAAAAGATTAGCTGCCTCCTCTCCTCAAGCTTGCATGTCTTATGTTCAAAATTCAGTCAGTTGCTCGAGTAAAAAGAGCATTCCAGTTACTCTAATCAAAAGGTTTTTAATACCATCATGAAACATTTTACAGAAAAAAAGCTTGATATACAAATAACCAAACAAAAATATACTTGCGCATTTATAGCACATATTAAACAGTTACCTACATGTATAAATGCAATATCTGTGAAACTGTTTTATATAGCAACTGCGGCCCGGCTCAGAAAGACCTTCTTGAAGATCAAAACACGGATGATTTAAATGCCAGTTTAAGTAATCCCAGTGACAACTTGCTTGTTGAAAATTCACCTTAAGCCCATTGGCTATAACATATCTGAGGCGGGGTTTTACTGGGCATGCACGCTTACGTCATTTCCGGCATTGATGCGCCTGTAGCTGACGAGTGTTTGAGAGGAAGTTGTATACGCTATTCGTCTTGTAGGATATTTGAAGTAACTATGTATGTTTATGTTTACAGTACTTGGTTTTTAAATAATAATTTGTAGCGGCATATATCACTATTAGGTAAATGTTCCCTCTGAACACATTTAGACCAAGTTTAATTGACTTATCTAATTATCGAATCATATAAGTATAGATGTCTAGATATGCTGTCTGTTCTGCGTTAGCCTTTTTATTTTATTAAATACGTGACGAAGGTATTAACCAGCCCATCATATAATTCACGGTGGAGACTGCTTAGCATAGTTTGTCATTTTCGGTAGTTCGTGACGATGAATTGGACAACAGCATAGCAGCACCGGCGTTTAGTCTTCCAATGAAATTAATATGGTTCCTCTGTAGCTCGTCTCCTCTGTCAATTGTACGAAATGAATACTATGTATTTCTTCTCGTTTTAATGCGGAATGTGTATTTTTCTGTGTAAGATGGCTTTCTGTTGTTGACCTCCTGCGTTCATGGAAAAATTGAGGTGCTTGTGCTGGATTTTGGAGAAAAACATATACTTGTGGAAATGTGAATATTGAATAAATGTCACCTGATACTCTGTCAGTTTTGAATCTGATTTGCAGGTTTAATATTCTGGAAGCATTAGGAAAGGTTCAAAGCATTGTAGTGTTCCTGTTATTAGGCAAATTTTACCAGAAATGTGAACAAATTGCAAGTTGAATCATTCATTCTTGACCATTGTTGGTAGCATGTCCTATTCAAGCACCGCATCAGGAAAATCTACGATGAATAAATCCAGACAAAGCAGATCCAGTGGGGGGCAATGCCTAAAAGACATCCGGATTAATGAAGAAGTTAAAATTGCTGTCAATATGTCTTTGGAAAGATTCCGATACAGTGAGCAAAAAGGTAATTAGTCATTCTACTGTATAATTATAATTTACAAACCACAACATAGTAAAACAAGTGCGAATGTCATCTTTATTTGTTTGATTTGTTTACTTACAGAAATGGAGTTTCCTTCCTCCCTGACAAGTACTGAACGAGCCTTTATTCATCGCTTGGCCCAGTCCTTAGGGTTCATTTCAAAAAGTCGAGGGCAAGTATCTGTTATCTCCTTATAAAATCTTATGATTATAGAGTGCTAGCATCTATAACATTGTGCATAGCATGCTAATGGGATAATATTGTCATTGCAGAAAAGGGTCAAACAGATTTCTTACAATTAGAAAAAAGGATGGTTCTGAGTCGGCACAGTCCATAATGACCTTCAATTTGATGCCTAACGCCAAGCTCGTAGTGCGCAGTCTCCTGCAGAGATTTCCTGTTACTAGCAAAGAGCGCGTAGACCTGCTGCCGCGTACCGAGCGAGGCGTGTCCATGGCCATGGACGTCGGTAAGCATGCTAATCAACTGCTTTCCTGATTGTTGTCAGTGCATTGCTCACTATTGGTGCACTAATTCACATATAGTGTGACCATTCTAATCTGCTCTTTTCATGGTCCGTAGTTTAGTATTTCAGTGAAGACTGTATGATGAGCTAAATGTTAATATATTTGTACCAAATAAAATCTATATGAAAGCCACAGTTTTATTTTTTCTCAGTTCAAGAAAATTCTCGTATTCATTTCTTTGATTGTTCAGATTAAGCAGGCATTGACACGGTTCAGCACAATGTGTAGTGATGTTTTGGTTGGGATGTCAATTACCTTATAATTTATCTTATCGAGTGAATAAGATTGAATGTTATGAGCAGCTTGGAAGTTCATTGGGTAGCGTTGTTTGGTTAGGGGTTTGAATGCCACCTCTGGATTGGCCTCCCATCCAGGATGCACCCCAGCCTTGTGCACTTTGCAGCCTGGAATAGGCTCTAGACCCCTGCCTCCCTGCCCAGCTTGAGAGGCTGGATGATGGATGTATTAAATGAACTCAGCACTACTCATTTGATCACATTTCCGCTTTTCTTTACCCGCTTGCTCTCACAGACAGCAGCCGGGATAAGAACAGGACAAGCGGTCGGCTGAATAATGGGATACCGCAGGTTCCCCAGCCCCGGGGCCAGTCTGAACTGGAGTTTTTCCGTCGCTCTCTCCCTGTCTATGAACGCCAAGATGAGATCATCAAGGCTATCAAAGATAACAAGGTGGTCCTGATTGTTGGTGAAACAGGATCTGGAAAAACAACACAGGTAACACGGGACAATGATGACAGCAGATCTAGTTTAAAAATATCCAAGAATATAACAATATTCTTGGAGATTTTTTGTCTCCTTCAAATTATTTAGCAGTTTCGAAATGGCGTTGGCCTTGCTTGGCCATTAACCTGTTGCCTTAAGAAAAAAAGAATCTGTTTCCCATTAGTAAGTGTATGACTTTTGATGTTTATGTCTGATGCACTTTCTCTGGATTACAACTTTGTCAGTGTTTAATTTAGAACTGAAAATACAAAAACAAATGCCTTCCATGAGGTTGAATGAGAATTTTTCTAACATTAAAATTGGCGTATATGAGCAAAGTGACAGATTTTGTATCAGCATTCATTATTCTCCATCTCTTTATTTAGCAAATATTTTCTGTGGCTCCAGTCTAGTAGAGCATGTCATCTTGCTCTGCCCCCCAGCTAAGAGTGTCACATTCCTCAGATCCCGCAGTTCATTCTGGATGACTGCAGTGAGCAGGGCAGTCCCTGCCGCATTATCTGCACACAACCCCGGAGGCTGGCAGCTATCGCTATGGCGGAGCGCGTTGCCACCGAGCGTGGAGAGACCATTGGCCAGACCGTGGGCTACCAGATCCGCCTGGAGAGCAGGTGATGTCGTGTGGCAGCCATCTTGTAGGAACTAAGGCTGTGTTTGAAGTGTCCACTTGTCCACTATAGTTGCCCATTTTGTAGAGCTGTCTGAATTCTCAGCTGTAGATTTCATCCAATATATAGTGTACTGCAAATTGGCGCAAGGCATACTGAAATGGTGTGTACAGAAGCTGTGCCTTACATTGTTTGACTATCATGCATTGCGGCCTGTCATGTGAGTGTCGGAACCATAATTGAGAAACTTTGCTCAGTCTGAACTGTAACCGTTAACCATTGTTAAGTAGTTTGCTTATGAGTACTTGCACATGAGCCATAACAACAACAGGGCTACTGCTGCTTTAAGAACAAACAGTTATTTTAATGTTTTGTGTTAACACAGTTTATACAGTATATTGAAGATTTTAAAAATCACCAGCTACACAGTTACATAAGTTACAGCTGTAGTCCCCATCATCAGTGCCTAGTTAGGAATAGAGACTGAAAAAGGGTTTCTGAACTGCCTCCGAGGAACTACAATTGGGCCGAGTTCCTGTGGTGTCAACATTACTAAGGTTTCTGGTTCTGGAAAATGGTTTTGGTTCTGGAAAAGGGTTCCTGCAGTGTGAAAGTGCCCGTTGTGAGTAAGTGGGGACAACGCCTTTTGTTTGAACCATTTGCCTTTTTCTTTCAGGGTTTCCCCCAAAACACTCCTCACCTTTTGCACGAGTGGAGTACTGCTTCGTACCCTCATGGCAGGAGATTCCACCCTGTCAAGCATCACTCACGTCATTGTGGTAGGGAGCATGTTCTTGTGTCAATGTAGAGGGATGGGTTACTTTACATTCTCATGATGCACACCATGGCTAATTGGGCTGTTGCAGTAGAATGCATTCTTCAATCGGGTCTTACCTTCTGGGCAACAATATTCCTAACAATGATCTTTCATGCAATTCAGTCATTCAATCGATTCAATTAATTTTAACCCATTTTTGTGGTTTTTGTAAGTTGTCTTAAGTTGTAAGTGTTTACTGGATAGGTGTGTAAAGAAGCATCTATGCATCGTGATGAATTGACTATTCAGTATATCATTCTGTTAGCTTCAGAACTGATTGTTGGAGGTAAAACAGAAGATAATCCTCCTCCTGGGTTGCGTGCTCTCATGTTCACATTCTGCAGGCAGACACACTAAGTAGCAGAGCCGGCAGGCGAATTTCCATAGCGTAGGATGTCAGGGGATGGCTCATTAATAATCAACAAGGAAGTGCTACTTTATGATATTTGCTTTACATTGTTTTTTGAAAACTTCCCCATTTTGTAATGCATAGCGCTGTCAAATGGTTAAGATAATATTCGGGCTATGATGCTTTTAGGAAACACCTCTGTTTTGTAGTGCAAGCATTGCGATTTATCATATTATTGCTCAAGACCCTGAAGTAACTAACTAGCTAACTAAGTACAAAGTAATGTTAGCCATAGAGATACACTGCATGTTGTGTAACATATCAGTGTTGGCCGATATTCATTAAAAACCAAGATATCAGCATTAGTCTGATTGTGTCAAACTTGGCTGATATTGCCATCACCAGTGCTAAAAGCATAGCTACTAAAATAATGGAGATGATTGCGTTGGGCAATCAGTGGTGTAATGGTTAGACAGAAACTGCAAGACAGGTGTCCACCCCAAGCCCAACCCGCTACCGCAGGTGCAGCCTATTGACCTCTCAATTACATTATTCATGCTACAAAACTTATTTTTCATTTCACAATTAACACCATAGCACATGTAAATCACAAAATCATTATTCTGTTTAAAGTTAGGACCAGCTGCGTATTTTGTAAGCTTTACACAGCACACCTATTTTATTGTTTTCCAGCTGCGTGTGTCACGTAACTCTTGGTCCAATCATGACCACTCCTGCAGTAAAAGCTGGACTAGTTTCATTAGCTCAAGACGGATAATAACCCTGGGATTGCCGAGCACCCAGACACAGTCAAGTCAGTAGTCTGGGAACCACTTAGTTATCCTTTAGAATATAGTATTTTATTCTTTAATTTTTTTTTTGCATACATAGTTAGTTTCTGTGAAGTTAGTCTAATGTATTGTTTAGTGTTCTAATAAAATCCAGAACTTTTTCCCCATTTCTTCTTATTTTACCCTCGCCTCCCCAAAAATAAAAAAAAAATAACTGAGGTGTGAACCAAACCTTGGCTCAGAAATCGAGATCTGAACCAAATGATGGTTTTGGAGAATTGTTACACCGCTAGTGATCAGCCGTTTTCCATAGTGGAGGGATGGTTCATTATTAAATATGGCCAACATCGATTAAATTTTTTTTTCCCCCCCACAGAATAAAAAACTATGTAACATCGTTCCGCTAATTTGCGCCGGCAAACTGTGCAAGTTTCACCACTGGCAACCCGGCAACCCCCCCCCCCCACATTGTATAATGCTGCTTTTAATCTGTTGGGTTTTTCCTGTATGGTTCAGTAGTAGGCCTTTTGATAACAACAGCAAAAATGATGCTCTGAGATTCTACTTTCTTTGCATTACATTAATAGTGTAATTAAGTTCCCGTGGTAATATTTAGGATTTTTGTTCTATGAAATTTAAAAAAAAAAGGTTTGTATTTAGGTTATCAAAATAATTGATTAATCGAATTGTGAAAGAAATGCATGGAATCATTCCTTCAATAATCGCAATCAAATCGTCTTGGGGCCAGAGATTTACACCGCTATTATTGGACCTTTGTGCAGTGTAGGCCCAGTAAACAATATTGAAACTAATGAGAGACTAATGCCTATAAGAGCAATTGCAGTAGAGACTTATATCCTTGTGGTGTGTGGGTGAGATCAGGTAACCCAGTTTACAGAGCGGGTGTGTAGCTTATGACTATTGGAGAGCTTGCACTTTGTTATGCTTCATGTGATTGTCATTGTAAACCAGGATGAAGTCCATGAGAGGGACGGCCTGACTGACTTCCTGCTTACAAAGATGAAAGAAATGGTGCAAAAATTACCTACACTGAAGCTGATCTTATCCAGTGCGGCCCTTGATGTTGACCTCTTTGTCAGATACTTTGGATCCTGTCCTGTAATATATAGTGAGTTCAGAGCTCTTTCCTTTAGTACCCTAGAAGTGTAAAATCTTCTCTCTTCCATTAACATTGAATTATTTATAATCACTACATTAAATTTTGTATGATATGATATGATAATTACAGTTCTGCAGTATTTATTGTATACCCCAGACAGGGAATACAGATTTTTTTTTGTGAACCATTTCTGCTGCCACCGTAGACACTTTCTGGTTAAGACGATAACTCAAAAACTATTTGTAGAATCTTTTTTAAACTTTCCGCAGGCATTGTATGGGTGAAGCACTGGAAATAATACAATTTTGAAATAGATCGCCCCAAAATTGTAGCAGCACCGCATAGTGATAGCAAAAAAAGGGTAGTTTCAGACATTTGATACCATTAGCACGATAACTCAGAAATGAACCTCTGGAGTCACATTGTATGGGTAATGATCTGAACCAATTGTAATTTTGTGACAAATCGCAGCAACACTGAAGCAACAGCGTTTAGTAACAGCAAAAATGAGGTGGAATTAGAAGGGGGCTTAACGTTGTGAATATAACTATCTGTTGTTATTCCTCTGTATAGTCTGTTTGATCTTGGACAGACAGATCTTACTACCACTTCATGAAAACATTATAAAATGTGATTTGTCTCGGTTGTGACCCCCTGCCAGCAAATTTTTTCCTTGCTGACCCGGAGACGCTCCCTTATTTCTTAAAAGCAAAAGTGGTACCATTAGTAAGCATTGATACTTAATCGACAAAGGTGTGTGTCTCCAGTTAGCCAGGTAGAGCATAGTGAGCAAAAACCAAGAGATTCTGAATGGGCAGATTAATGTTCTTGGGTTGCTAGACCCCTGCGACCTAGTATAGGACAAGTGGCTATAGAAAATCGATTATTTAGTGCATCGTGGCCACAAACAAACAAACAAAAAAAACACTGTTCCGTCCAGGGCTCCATTAGTTGTGTGTGTGTGTGTGTGTGTGTGTGTGTGTGTGTGTGTATATATATATATAATAATATATATAGCTATAGCTTTTGTTTAGAGGTATGTTTTCCAAGTCACATTTGTCTAAACCTGACATGCCATTTATGTTTTAATAGTTGAAGGAAGATGCTTTGAAGTAAAAGAACTTTTTCTGGAAGATATCTTACGGACAACTGGATATGCCAACAAAGAAATGATTAAATACAGAAAGGAGATGCAAAAAGGTAATTTGGTGTATTCCTATATTTGAAGGCTGTCAAGTATTTTTTTATTTTGTACTTGGATTTTTAAATAAATCCATCTACTCAAGGAACTTCAGAGAAACCCTTAATAATTTGTGTTTGGTTGTATGTTATGTTTCTGCATTTTCTTTGTCTTGTGATATGCACTCTCCATATTGAAGCCTATGCTTTGGCCCAGTCAGTGTTACAGTATGCAGCTTTATAAATTCATCTAGTATTCTTTTAGAAGCTAGAACTGCTTCCTCCATTCCATTTGTATTTTAGTTTGTATAGCCTAAGGGATTTGCACTCCATTCTGGATATTGGTGAGTTTCATCCCGACTGCACTCTAGATGGGTTCTCAGCAGTTTAAGACGTGAGTTCTGAAGGCCTGTCAGTCAATAAATATCTTTATGCTTCTTCAAATACCTGCCAGCTCTTTCCATTAAATACTAATTGAGTTATGCTTGGTAGTAGCTTTTTTAATATGACTTCCTTAAACACCACGGTACTAAGACAATTCTTTTGCGAATTGTCAGGTATTACTTACTTACTATCAGGTTACTATTTCTGTCCCATATCAAATTCCAAATCCTGATGTTCACCTTCAAATCACTACATGGCCTCACACCCCCTTACCTCAGTGATCTCCTGACCCCTTACCCTCCCTCTCACTCACGCCAGTCACCTAGCTGTAATCTTCTCCTTGTCCCTTGCAGCAGGCTTCTCACTATGGGTGGCAGGTCATTCAGTGCGACTACCCCCAAACGCTGGCATTCTCTTCCTTGGTCTCTCCCCATGACTGCTCTTCATTCGCTACTTTCGAATCTGACTTAAAGACTTTCCTGTTTAATGAACATTACCCTGCATTGAGCAATATTTTATATAATTCGGAACATTGTCATATCATCTTCTGGTAAAAGTGTTTGGACCAAAAGTTTCCAGTCCCTTTTTTTGTCTGCTGTCCTCCTGTGTTCCCATCTGTTCCCATGTATGAAATGTTCAACTATAAATAATGGTTCCTCTATAGCACCATGTAGGACTGCTACATGTAAAAATATTCAATTGGGTAAATCAACATTTTAACAGTCACTTCTGGACATGAAACGGCCTCACGGCATCACCTGAGATTCGAATTCCGGTTTTCCTGAGGCTTTTAGACAGCTGTCAGGTTCCTAGCTGTTGCTGCTGCGTTGGTTACAAGGCACTGCGTTCCTGTGCTGTGTTGCTCAGAGGAAATGCAGCAGAACTCACTGACAGAGTGGTGCAAGGCTCAAGATGGGCGCTCAAGGCCAGAACAACAGAGGGCAAAGGCGGCAGCATGTGTCCTACAGGAGAGTGCCCTGCTGGAAAAAGGAGGGGACAGCATTTTCTGCCAGCTGGTAATTCCAGTTATTAAAAAGAGCCAGAATGATAATTATGGGATGTCTACATATTGATGATGATGCATTTTGTTTCATTTTGATTTCCTTAGAATGAAAAAGATGCTGCATCCTTAGAGCCTTGGCTAGTGAAAGAGATGGATGCATGTATTGCTGATATTTTTCTCAATCAAGATGCTGATTCTTTTGTGCAACTGTTCAACCTCATCATAAGTGAGAATGTTAGTGGTAGGTTGCCGCTTTTAAACGTAGACGTTGACGTGGAGTGGATAGCTGAGGAGAGGTTCTGTGTGTCACGTGCGATGCGCTGATATGCATTTCCCTGCTCTTTCCTCCTCTGCTGACACCAGTTGACTACAGACACAGTGACACCAGTGTAACTCCTCTGATGACAGCAGCTGGAAGAGGATTCCTCAGTCAGACTGAGCAGCTGTTAAGTATGGGAGCCGATGTGAACATGAAGGCCTCAAATGGCTGGTCAGTAACTTTTTACATTTAAGCTGTTTAAATATATCAACATTTATAGAACTAACCGCAGCCACTGTAGTTTTAGCTTATTTATATAACTGAAGCGTTCAAAACGTTAGTGGCTTGTGCTAATATTTTTTGTCAGGGCAGAAAAAAATTAATTTTGATAATCAATTAATCATGTGAACCGATGATCAACTAATCAATTAATTAGGCCAAAATAGAAGGTTTAAAGAAAAGTGCAAATGCTTTATTTAAAAAACGTTTCTTAGATCAAAGTTGTAGTAAAAGCTTCACACAGTGTATAAAATTTCTATTTAAAGTTGCACAGAAACATTATCTCTGCCATATTTAATTTGCTAACGATTGTACTTTTTTTTTTTTTCAATTCACGCAGCAAATCACAAGAGTGCTATTAAATAACAAAATGTGTTGTAAACTGTTATCATCAGTGTTATGGATTAGCTGTTGCAGCCCTAGTTGTCAGTGTCCATTGCTGCATTATTTGGCTTCTGCTCCATGAATATACTAGTTTATTAACATTGTGATATGTGCCTTTGAATTACAGGACAGCATTGGACTGGGCTAGACACTTCAACCAGGCTGAAGTGGTGGACCTTCTGGAATCATACCAGTGAGTTTAGATACCAACTATTGGATGCTCTGTCAAATAGTTATGTTTTAATAATTGTGATAAACTGAAATTCGGGAAGCATGCTGTTTGATTCTCCACCTTATTTTAGGCTGTTTTTGTATAGTTTACCGTAAAATGTTGAAATATTTTTTCCCTACTTGTTCACCTTCTCCCTCTCCACTCGTGTGTGTGTGTGTGTGTGTGTGTGTGTGTGTGTGTGTGTGTGAGTGATTGTCTTTGACGTTGACTTGACTCGTGTGGCTCTTTGTGTAAAGCTCTTCTCAGGAGGTGAAAAGACTGGATGAATCCTCCCTAGTCCATGCTGCCAACACCGAGTTAAGTACTGAAGACCAGGAGCTCCTCAAGGTTTATCACCACAGCTTTGATGATGAGAAGGTAGACCTGGATCTCATCATGCACTTGCTTCATAATATCTTCCAGAACTCTGAGGAAGGTATGTGTCTTTCCTAGGGATTGAAGCATGACCACTTAGAACCTGTTGACTGGTGTGTGGTTTTGATACTGTGACATAGTCATGTATGGGTAGAATTTGCCTACAGAGAGTTTTTTGTAAACAATTAAATTTGTGATGTTGGTGGACATTTTTGAGTTTGAATACAGCATGTATTGCAGAATTATACATAGCATTTAAATAGCCTTAATCGTTTACAATATTATTTACGTTTATTTGCTTTTTTGCTTGTTTGTTTATTTCTATTCTCCATTCTGGTGTAGGTGCAATTTTGATCTTCCTACCTGGGTATGATGAAATTGTATCGCTTCGAGATCGTATTTTGTACGATGATAAACGATTTGCAGATAATTCACAAAGGTAATGATTACACTTAGGTACATAATTGCTTTTCCTGTGAACTGTTAAATGCAATTTCTTTAGGACCCTTATACCTAGAAAAGAATACATTTGAGTAATCTATAATTTTTGTGTTTTTAGATTCCAGGTTTTTACTCTACATTCAAACATGCAAACCTCTGACCAGAAGAAAGTTCTGAAAAGCATGCCTCCTGGTGTTCGCAAAATAGTACGTCAGTGATTATGCAGAGAATGAAACGCTCAGAAGCACTTGCATTTACTGAGTCGACACTTGGTCTTTTATTCCACAGATTCTGTCAACCAACATTGCTGAGACGAGCATTACTGTCAGTGATGTTGTCTTTGTGATTAATTCTGGCAAAGTTAAAGAGGTATTTAAAGCACTACTTCTCAAAAACAATGTTAGTTTGCGGCTAAATCTTTTTTTCAGTGCGTTTTATTTGTGACAAACATGTTTTTCTGTAGAAATCGTTTGACGCTCTGAACCAGGTGACCATGCTAAGGATGGTGTGGACATCAAAGGCCAGCACCCTTCAGAGGAAGGGAAGGTAGTAACATGCTCTTAGGCTAGCTTACACTTATTTTAATTACTCATTGAGAACCTTATAGTATTATTTATAATAATATGTAATAAGATAAAAATGTAAATGACTTAAATGTACATTGTGTGCACAAAAAGAAAAAAAATATCCCCTCCAGGGGTCTGTATATACTGTTAGTATATCTTTTATGGTTCATACTGTTGTCATGGAAAACATGGTTATAGTGCAAACGAGAAATGAATATAGTATACATATTTAAACATACAAAAGTATGATTAATAAAAATAAGTTTCAGACTTGGACATTAAAACATGCACAAAAAATACAAGTAACTGCCTAACTGATGCGGGATAGATTCTGCAAACTGTCATATAATAGCACAAAACAGCTGAGTGAGGCGCACAGTGTGCAGAAGTCGGCAACTGTATGCAGAGTCAATAGCTACAGACCTCCAAACTTCATGTGGCCTTCAGATTAGTGTGTGTGTAAAGGCAGTTGTCCAATATAGTGTATTTTACTGAAAACTCTGATTCTTTTCTAAAAAAGTGGGAGGGCACTAATACTTCTGGCCATGTCGGTAATAGTCTGTTGGGGGATATACATTTTTAAAAGAGTAATTCCCTTTAAGAAGCTTGTAACTGGAGCCTTTTCATCCAAAGATTGTTCCCTTTTCTGCTCTAGAGCTGGACGCTGCAGACTAGGATTTTGTTTCCATCTCTTCAGCCGACTGAGGTTCAACAACATGTTGGAATACCAAGTGCCTCAGCTTCTGCGTATGCCTCTGCAGGTACAGAAATCCAGTGGGTCAGGAATACATACCTGCATATATAAATGCCTGATAAGTATGCAAGTATTAATTTCTGTCTTCAGGGCCACAAGCAAAACATAGACCAGTAATCTCTACTTTGCTGTTTTAGAACAAGAAGACCGGAAATATGTTTTAATGAAAACAGTTCATCTAACGATCTCTTTGTGTCTTGAAGGAGTTGTGTTTGCACACCAAGCTTCTTTCCCCCATATCCTGCTCCATTGCTGAGTTTCTCTCCAAAGCCCCTGAACCTCCTCCTGTTATTATGGTTAGGAATGCTGTGCAGATGTTGAAGGTGAGCTCCCTGGGCTAATTCTTCCAAAGGACCTATGCCACAGCATGTTTAGTGACCTACTGTAGGAACGGTGCCCTTCCAACGGTGAGGAGACCATTCTTTCTGTGTGTGTTTGTACCACAGACAATCGACGCTATGGATCCTTGGGAAGACCTGACGGAACTTGGCTACCATTTGGCTGATCTGCCGGTGGAGCCCCACCTGGGGAAGATGGTGCTATGTGCTGTGGTGCTCAAGTGCCTGGACCCTATTCTGACCATCGCCTGCACACTGGCACACAGGGAGCCCTTTATCCTGCCCGCTCTGGCGTCTCAAAAGAGGGCGGCCATGTTGTCCCAGAAGCGCTTCGCTTCGGGCAGCTTCAGCGATCACATGGCCCTTCTCAGGGCATTCCAGGTTGGGCCGCCCCGCCCGCTCTTCCTCACAACAGATAGCCCAGTTTTACTTGTGTGTCCAGATCTTACCCCATTGGTGAATTGTATAAAGCTGTCTGAATAATGCATATTTTGCACCTTATACACAATTACTTTAATATGTATTTGGATTTCATAGGCTTGCAGAGTAATTTCTGTATTGGTTCAGGCATGGCAAAAGGCACGAAGTGACGGCTGGGAAAGGGTCTTCTGTGAGAAGAATTTCCTGTCACAGGCAACGATGGAGATGATCATAGGCATGAGGACACAGGTGCTGGGTCAGCTCCGAGCCATAGGTCAGTCTCTCTGTACTGCATTCAGCTGTAAAAGGACACGGTCGACTAGTAAGCTTCTAAGGAAATTCATTATGTACCATATAGATATTCAATTTTGGAAGCACCCTCAGTCTTTATCCCATCATATCAGTGCTTGAAGTGGGCTGTCATTCACTGGTATGCAATACCAGCACTGTTTATTTTTCTCTTGAGATTACTGGCACCTCTCAATATCTGCTGGTCCTGAACTACAAGTAACAACGAGTACCTGCACTTGGTACTGAATAACTAAGGGGGTACCAGCACCTGTTTTTCCCCACTTCGAGCCCTTCAATCCCAATCCCCTAATAATATCTGAATATGAACAGTAATTCCTTACTGACGCCTTTCCCGCTGTAGGTTTTGTGCGGGCGAGGGGCGGAGGTGACATCCGGGACGTGAACCTGAATTCTGAGAACTGGGCGGTGGTGAAGGCAGCGCTGGTGGCAGGCATGTACCCCAAAATCATACATGTGCACCGCGAGAACAGCTGCCTCATGGGCTCCAAAGAGAAGAAGGTGCGACTGCACCCCACATCTGTCCTGAGCCAGCCTCTGTGTCAGAAGGTGAGTGGTGACACATTGCTGCTCTTCTGCCTGCCTCTCTGTCAGCCCTCGCATTTCAGCTGTTTGGTGTCTCAAAGGGCTACCCTTCAGTGCGTATTCACATAAACGGGGCACAGCGTTTGGTGCAGAACCGTCAGACAGACAGGCTTGTGTGTTTATATTGCAGCTTCCTCCTGCTAGCGGTCAGGCTGCGGCGCTGCAAGCACTGCCCACAGACTGGCTCATCTACGACGAGATGAGCAGAGCCCACCGGATTGCCAACATACGGTGCTGCTCTGTGGTCACACCTGTTACAGTCACGATTTTCGGAGGGTGTGCCAAGCTGCCCAGCGCTGCTCTACAGGAACCCACTGCGAAAAGTACAACTGTAAACGTTTTACAAGCACAAACACTTTGTACACCTTTGTAGAAACTCTTTTACACTGGTAAATAACTGTTAAAAACTAGTATAGGAATTAGTTATTGCAGCTCTATTGCACTTAGAGTATTAGGAAAGCCTGTGAAATACGTACACAACATACTTGCTCTTTACCTTTCAAAGGATAGACACATTCTGGAAGGCCTGCTCTCCATCATTCGCCATTGTCCATATATGCAGGGTCTGAGTGCTTTACTCTGCTACAGATTGTTGGTAATAATAGTAACACTATAACATTGAGTTTGTGTTTGTGCTCAATGACAGCCGACGGAGTCGGGGATAGCAGTGACAGTGAGATGGAGGATCGGTCCACTAACCACCTGGTCCACATGAAGATTGATGAGTGGTTGAATTTCAAGCTAGAGCGTGAAGTAAGTGTGGGACAAGCTATATTTACCATCCACACCAAAAAAAAACCGCTGAATCACTGGTATTTACGTTTATTATTATATTTTTTCTTACACCATTAATGCACCAGTCATTTGTTTATTTAATAGGGGTAAAGTTGCATGGATACACTGTGATGAATCCTGACACCAGAAATGTTAAGGTGGTGGTTCAACTGCATTGATCTGTCAGAATGATGTCAGAATTTTGTTATCGAATTTTTGGGGGAAGAACCTCCTTAACATTTTTACTTCCAGATTGCTGTAAATGCCGAAATTTGCAGCACTGGCACGCAAATTTACAAAATGTGGGATGGCAGGGCAAGGTTTGATAATATTCATAAAGGAGGCGTTACTTCATGATCTTTGGGGGGAAACACCCATTTTGTGATGCAGCACACTTTCTCTAATTGTCAAGATAACACTGGTTTACAAGGCTTTTGTTTACTTTATAATTCCTGGTGTGCCAGATAGATTATGTGATGCTGATCACAGAAATAACATCGTATAGGCTTTTTAAGGAACAGCCAATTTGTTATAATTATTGCAAAATGTTTAAAACACGGATATTTCTCATAGCACTTATCAACAAATATATTTTCAGAGCAACTGAGGGGTGCCTTTTGTGTACTTTTTAATGCTCTGTTTTATAGCGCAGAACACCGTCTCTAATGCAGTGGTCACCAGGCAGCCAACAAGTGGCCCACATAACCACATAACACCAATTACAAATCTGATTACTGTCATCTTCAGCACCCTATGTAGAAGTGTAACTCTCCAGATTATATTTTCTTTAATAAATAGTTATTTTCTTTCTTATCTTTCTCTGTATTCCATTAATAGTTTATAATTTGCATATTAATAGTGTGCAGGTTCCCATGGTCATATTTGTGACATTTTTTTCAGTGAAGTTGTATTTAGGTCAACAAAATAATTGATAAATTAATTGCTGCATCATAAAATGGCCTATGGATGATCTATACCTGATTTAACTTTCAGACAAATCGTCCTAAAAATTAAGCAGCAAAGGAAGGAAACAGCTGTACATGGCACATGGACTTGTTAACACCGTAACTCTTAAAGTGTTTTACAGTTCTTTTCAGATTTTGCAGGTATATTGTAGGGGAGACAAGCTGTAAGTGGTCAAATTTTGAGACAGATTACCCCTAAATTAAAGTAGCTGTTGTATATTTGCGAAAAAGGAAACTATTTTACCACTGACTGTGTTGACTGTGCTATATATGCATAGCATGACGGTGGCCAATCTTCACTGACTGCTTTTTCAGATGGAATATGCAGTGTGAGAAGGTTGAATTAGCAGAGCAATAGTACAGCTGTAAAATATTGCAATCCACACAGCATAATGGGAGACATGTCAGGTTCAACCTTCCTTTGCCGACCTAAATAAATCAGAGACCAGAACAAACAAAACAGAATAGAAACGCTGTCCTGCTGTGTTCATGACCAAAGTTCTCGTACAGTGTACAGTGCCGACTGGTCGGAGAGCTGGGTGTAAGTCTGGGTGGTCATTAAACAGGTAGGTTAAGTGAGGAGTGTCTGTACACTGTTCAAAATAATGATAAAGCCTTATCTATCTGTCTCAATATTTGCCCTCAGACTGCTAGCCTGCTGTTCCAGTTCAGGCAGAAATGGCAGTGTCTGTTCCTGCGGCGGATCCGTTCCCCCTCCAAGCCCTGGTCCCAGGCGGATGAGGCCGCTCTCAGGGCACTGGTGTCAGTCCTGAGTATGGAGGAGCAGGCAGCTGGTCTGCTGCAGCCGGCTGGCATTGGCCAAAGACCCCGGCCCATATGCCCAGAGGAATCACCCCAATCACCCTCCTGGAGGAGCAGCAGCCATATGGGCCCAGCTGAGGCTGAGCTGACGGACGTTTCATCTGTGTCGGAAAGGTGCGAGCTAAACCCGGTCTGTCCTCATCCGTGTCGGAAAACCCAGTCCGTCCCCATCCGTGTCGGAAAGGTGTGAGCTAAACCCAGTACATTATCACTGGTGTCAGAAAGGTGTGAGCCAAACCCAGTACATTATCACTGGTG
>JABJVO010000115.1:25988857-26001519 GCA_026770805.1 Boulengeromyrus knoepffleri
TAAACCCAGTACATTATCACTGGTGTCAGAAAGGTGTGAGCCAAACCCAGTACATTATCACTGGTGTCAGAAAGGTGTGAGCCAAACCCAGTAATCCTCATGCTTTTTTTTAATACCTGCATGGAATTTGTGAATGGAGAATTTAGCTCCCTGTAAAAGTGTATGGAGAGTAAAATTAATGCACAGTTGGTATTAACTCTTTTTAGAATTCATATATATATCGTGACATTTGTTAAACTTGTCCCAACATATCAGATTTGCTTGGTGTTATTAAGCTAAAGGTAAATTATACAATTAGAAATTGTAAGAAAGTGTCAGGTAGCATTCTTTCATACATGGCAGTAAATCACAAAACACTGTCTTTAGGCACTATTCGATTCAAATACTTCTGAAATGACAGTTTTTGAAATTTCAGAATGCGGTGACCTGAGGTATTCCAGAATTAATGTACTACATACCTTTTAAACATTTTCTGTTTAACATTATAACCATTGTATGTGCATTAGATCTATTTGTTTTTAATGTTTATGACACTACCCATAATCCTCAGCAAACTGACTTCCTTTGGCACTCTGTTTGTAGTGTCTCTAAGACACCCCCACCCCCTGCAGCCTCGATGGCTAAAGCACACAGGGAGAAGGGGGCTTCACAGCCCAAGCGACTTGGTGATGACCGTCTGCTTCAGTCTGCTGGCAGGTCTGCGGGCAGGAATCTCAGCTGCTCCAGTCAGTCTGTGAGCCCATCATCCCACCATCTGTCAGTGAAGGTGGGAACTTCTGCATTCATGAACAAACTATCTGCTCTTTTTCATCGCCTTAGCAATTTATTTCCAAAAATTGTTGATTCCGTTTTGCTTTCTAGCAGTGCCGACGTTATATATTACACAAATACGTTAATTATCGCAATCTTCTAGAGGGCAAGATGGTAGCATCTAGTAATAGAGATCCTGTGTTTAAAATGCCACTGACGTCAAAAGTCTAGGAATATTTTACGGAAAAAAACGATATGGTATTGGTGCACCGATGTAGAAATTTTGATGGAGACCGATAATTATATTTTTTTCTAAGTTTGCTGATACTCATACCGGTAACTGGCTAACCTCTAAGCTACTTGCCTGACTTGGGGGGTTGCTGGCACTGATTAGCGGCATGATGTTGTTTTTTTTTTTCTGTGGACAACAAAATATTGATCTGCGGACCAGATGTAATAATGATAATATTAACTAAAATAATAACTAAATCCCTTGTCCTCCACTACGGATCATCCAATGCAACCATCTCCATTTTTTTAGTAGTTGTGTCCTCTGCTACTGCTAACTGTGAATATTGATAATGTTCTAATATCAGCCAAGTTTGATACGTCAGACCGAATATACCAATGTATTGTAAGCTGTGTTTAAAGTATTACTTGAACTGACAAACAGTTGGACTGCTAAACAGATCTTATCTATGTCATTAAAATCAGATTCAAACTGCACTAGTTTATGTCTCCTTGTGATATTCTGTATTCTAATGTGATCATGTTTGTCTCAAGTCACCTTCCTCTAGGCTCAGCACCCTTGTGCGCTACTTCATCATGAAAAGTAGTAACCTGCGCAACATCGATCTTTCCCAGCAAAGAGGCATCTGGTCCACCACACCAAGTAATGAACTCAAACTCAACCGTGCCTTTGTGGACAGCAGCGTTGTCTTCCTCATCTTCTCTGTGCAGGGCTCAGGTCAATTTCAGGTACCCTGGTTGTCAAATTTCAGTACAAGTCTGGACATTAAATAGGGTTTAGCTTGCATTTATTTTCAGCAAGTTACCAAGAATTCATTAATTCAGTGACAATAATAATTTAATTACTATTCTTATATATAATTATATAATTTTTGCAAAAATACATAAGGCCTTATTGATTATGGTGACTGTGCTGAATGCCCAGAAAACAGTGGTATGTGATTGAACCTGCATTGTTTATGGAGGACATCTGCCTTGTGATGCTGATTAAATCTGTTTTCTCCTGAACTGCCAGGGGTATGCCCGCATGTCCTCAGCTATAGGGTTGGAGCGGTGCCAGGACTGGGGCTCAGCTGGACTTGGGGGGGTTTTCAGAGTGGAGTGGGTCCGTAAGGACAGCCTTCCCTTCCAGCTGGCCCAACAGCTGGTCAACCCCTGGAATGACAACAAGAAGGTACAGATCAGCCGAGATGGACAGGTGGGTTTCTCCGAATTCTGGGCCATATTTTATAAATGTTTGGGGAAACTACTTTGCATTTTGGAGTGCATGCAAGAGTCAAGGAAGTTGTTTCAGGGAAAATGCATTAACATTTCAAATATTCATTAACAGTCAAGGGCCTGAGTACAAAATATTTGCTTAATATTACACTGTTGCATAGGAATTGGAGCCACAAGTTGGAGATCAGCTGCTGCAACTATGGGAGAAAATCTAAGCCAAGCAACAATGGCTAGATATACAGCATCTGAGTGTGGAAACACACATCTACCTAAAGTTAGGGCCACTTGGATACCCACTGTGGACTTGGCAGGCATGAAGACGTTTATAGGAAGAAGAGAGAGAGACATTTGAAACTGAATTGTTTTCTAACATTCTGATAATTAAAATGTATTCTATAAAATCTAAGCTGTACAAGAAATTGAATGCATCTTTTTGGCCCTTAACACACTGTCTCATCAGATGAAAGTCATGAAAATTTATAGAACCTCTATCGAAGATGCAGCATTTTCTTCTAGAAATTTGACTGGAAAGGTTGTAATTACACTCAAGGAAATGCTGAAAATGTACTCTGCACTATGAAGTTTTCTTCTTGTGTCAACTTTATAAAAGTTACATGTTTACACTTTGATCATCTTTAAAACCTGATTCCCGAGTTTCATGTGAAATTTTTGTTTTTCGTTCTCACTTGAAACTTTCAAAGTGAACAGTTGTGAGTTTGTATTCTTTTACTCTGAATAGGACAATTGGAAGTAGATGATTACAGAATTGTAGTGTGTTTTTGCAGAATTTGTGTGCAAGTTGGGCTATATTTATGCCCAGTAAATGCACGTCTCATTTGTTAGAAACTGGAAGTGTGTGTTGATTCTATGTTTGTTCTCTTTCAGCTCTGATTAAGCATAATAGGTTATTTATGATAATATTGAAAATAAATCCCCTCTGTTTTATGCTAGCTTTCGTTCACACTAAGCTGAATTCTAAGCCTGTGTTAAGTACAGTGTACTGCAATGGCTGAGAAAATATAAAGCAACAGATTTTTTTAAAAATATACTATTGAATGTTTTACATTTTACCAAATTTTGTTAATGTCAGCTAATTTAACTTTCTTTTGGTAAAATTGTTGCTGTATTTTGAAACTTAAATTTTTAGTTCATGAAAATGTCTAAACATTTTAACATTGGCTTCCTTCGATTTTGTGTAAATACGTGTTAATTTTCATTTTTTAATATTTTGATTTGACTGACAGCTGCCCTTTTATCGTTGAGTTGTATTAGTACATTACCTTGTATCTATGAATTAAAGAATTTGAATCACAGAACAGTGGCATTGCGGTTTCATCATTCTGTCAGTATTGCTTGTTCTGGCAAGGAGATTATCTAATTTCATTCCTGTTTAACAAGTCCTTTAAATACAGATGATGATATGGAAAGATGGAGGCACCTGCAGTAACATTTAAAATATCAGTAGATGTAAAAATCGAAATTCAGTCGTGGCAAATCTTACGATTTACATCCCTGATACTTATCTGCATTATATAAGGCCTGAGTTTATTTACATATTTGTATACAAAATAAGTAAACATGAGAACACACCGGTGTTCTTCCCACAGGTGTAACTGATCATAAATAGTAATTTATTACCTAACCAATATTTTTTGTTAAATGTTTTGCTTTAGAAGTGTGCTTAAGGTCTTAAATGTAGATGCAATAAAATTCTGACACTTTTTGGGGTCACTGCACATCAAGTGCCGACTTGATATTTGGATTATGATTTATTCTTCACAAATGTTCTGTGGACATAAGAGGCATAACTTCTGTAGTTGAACACAGATAATTCCCATCAAAAACATAGTCATAGTTTACCCAATAAATTTAAGAAAAATACAAACTGTTCAGTATGATGTCAGCCTTATGTAATTGCAGACAAAATGATTCAGAATGCAAGCTATTTCTCAGTCGATTAAAGCGGCCTTGCATTGTGCACAACCCTACCCCACAGGCCGGCCAGTGTCTCACCCCTGCATGCTGAAGATTTTGCCCTGCAGATAAGCCAGCTTCTCTGTGCGGGACTGGCGCAGCAGGGGCAACCACTCCCACGGTGGCAGATCCACCACCCTGTAGCCAACCAGGGCAAGCTGCCTTCTTTTGAGCACTTGTAGACCAAGCAGCTGCTGGGACTGATAGCAGAAATGGTTTCTAGTACACACCTGCACTGCTATGAACTGGGCAGTCCCACCAGTCGACACCCGGGGGGAGACTGGGTGCCGGGCTGGACTTCTAAGAGCTTCCAGAAAACCACTGGTGAGGGTGACCCCACTTGTAAACATCCTCTCATCATCTTCTTGCTCCTTCTTTAGCTGGACCCTGCATGGCTTAGAGTGAAGAGGCATCTCATTATGAGGCCGTCCTAGACTTCTTAAGCTTGTCAGTTGAGCCAGCAAGTCCTCTGTGATCATAACCCCAGTGTGGTTCCCCTCCCAAAATGGTGGCCTGGATGAAGCTCTCTTCACACTTTTAGCATTACCCTTAGGCTCAGAGTGGAGTGGTATGGGGCACCCCTCACTGTCCAGCCGCAACTCCAGGTCAATCGAGCGTGTGTGTGGCAAGATCATGCGCTTGTGCACAAAGGCCTCTCCACCGAGAAGTTCCTGCAACAGTTCTTCTGCCTCCAAGACCTCTGCCTTCAGGCATACATCCTGCTGGGCAAAGGTCCACAGCTGCTGTTGTATCTGCTCAGTCAGGGCTGGGCTGATCCTTGGGCCTTTCCAGTTAGGGATCTCTAAACCTACAGATGCATCCAGGGTGAAAAGGTCCTTTTTCAGGTCCAGGTGCTGAGATCCAGTTGCGAGCCTGACAAAATCTTCACTCAAGGCAAGGTTTAGAAGATCCTGAGGGTACAGGCCTAGGAAGGCCAGGCCGAGGAGCCCAGTCAGCAAATGCTGAGGAAAGAGCTGTAATTCCACCTCTTTCAAGCGCATGGCCTGGGTGAGGCTGGGGTACAGCTGGGGAACTTCACTAGGGGGAAAACCCAACATGCCAAAAGCCCACAGCAGCTTACCAGCATCCTTACTCCTGCAGAGAGGTGCAAGAGGTGGCAGACACTGAGCCACAGCTAAGAGGATATCATCATTCCTGTAGTGCAGTGAAGAGCAGGTCAGGGCCACATGCATGAGGCCCTGGATTCCCATCCGAGGAGCACGGCGTGGAATCTCACACCTCAGGGCCCAAAGCAGCCCACGGTGGTCCAAGTGATTGAAGCGCAGTAGCTTGAGGACATTGACCAGAGCGTAATCGCTCAACTCCTCCACTAGGTGGTGTGCCTGATCGGCGAGCCTGCGTGCCGTCCCTGCGGACAGGCTGCTCTGGGATTTGAAGAAGGCAAGGCTGACAGTGCCCACTTCCTCCGGCAACAGAAGGTTCAGGTGTTCTAACAGCAGCAGCTCCAAGTGTGGGAGTAAAGCGGGGGGGCATTTCCGGCCCTCTCCTATTACATACAGTAGCTGAACTAACTCTGGCAACCCGAGCCCGTCCAAGACCCGCGCAGCGCAGGTGTACACCAGCTCCAAGTAATGCGGCACCTGTCGACCCAGGCAGCGCCAGAGATCAGCAGTCAGCAGCAGCTGCCGGAATTCCATGTCTTCCACGCGGCAGCTGAATTCTGCCTCGTACAGAGTGAGGATGCTGTGAGTGGCCGGGATATTCAGCCATACAAAAGCACGCAGGACCTCTAGAAGCTGAGCGTGCGAGAAGAGGCGCAAGCTCTCGACACTGTACCGTAACAGCATAGAGAAGCGTGTGTCGGAGTGTATGAGAGGCTGCTGCTCAGGAGCCACGTGACCCAGCTCACTCAGAAAACGGACAATGTCAGCAGACCTTAAACTGCCCTTCAGTTCAGTGACATCATGGAGAATTTCGAAGGCCTTGTCAATAGTGATGGAGGGAGGTGACAATGACAGGTCATGGCTCATGGTGCGGTACTCTGGACGGCACCTCTGGAAAGCACGCGGGTCACCTCTGACATCAGGAGGCAGCCTTACGTCATCCGTAGGTTGTTCTGATACTTTTGACCCATCCCCCCGGTTGAAAGCTAAATCCAGTAGGGTGTTCTTGGCACTAGAGAGGTGGCGAGAGGAGCGGACAGTGTAAGGATTATTCCGCTGTCGGAAGGGAGACACGAACGTGCCGGATGTCAGCTCCTCATCCGCATGAGTCCCCACCAAGACAGCCGAGTCGGGGTGAAGCCGCTGATATGCAGACGGATTGTACTGCACCCTGTATTCCCACACGCCAGGCATTTCTCTTCCTCCTTCTGGCTTCTCCTCTTCCTTCTTTTGTAAACCATGGTCTCTGTGTAAGAAGCGGACCTTCAAAACCTCCCTCCTGGAGGCTGGTGGGAGCCGCAGCAGACGGTGGACACTCCAGCACCGACTCACAGACATTTATCCCCAGTGCTGCAAGACACAAAATTGTTTGTAACAACAGTGACATTCAGGAATAAAACACAAACACACTACTCATTTTATCTGACTGTTTAGTGCACATAGGTCTCAAGGCCATGTTGTGCCGGCAGCACAATTCTTTATGGCCCATGAAATGATTCTGATATTCTGTATAAAATGGCCTGAGAATAGGGGTGTAATGGTGCAAAAATTCAAGGTTCGGTACAAACCTTAGTTTTGGGTTCATGATTCGGCACAATTACAGTACAGCGGAGAAAACTAAATTTCTTTTGAAATGATTTATTACCAATTCTGCAAACATAAATACAATTAGGAACAACTGTAAACCAAAGACAATGTGTCTGACACTGACACTGTTACTGACATGTCAGAATAACAAAACCTAAACTGCACAATTACATCCTAATGAACTAAATCCCGTGTTCTCTACTACTGAGTATGGTCACAATCTGTAGCACCCCTTTAGCTGTTATTACATTATCTTTAGTTGTGTTTTTTTTTGTTTTGCAGGGTCTGAATTTCCTGTAGAAAGCGCCTTGGTGACACTAACTTGCAGAGGCAGTTTATACCTTGCTTCAGTCATCAGATAAAAGCAGATGAATAATAGTTCATCAGCACATTAGATGCATTTTATTTAGGCCTAATTCTATATCTTCGGAGAGGTTTCTGTATATCATTGTTTTATTTAAAAAGGGAATTTTCTAGAAAAATGTTTACTACAAAGTTGATATTTGTAAATGTTATTTACATATAATGAAGATCTCAACAAAGTAATTGCAAAATTTGGGTCATGCTGTTACTAATTAAATAAATAATTCTTGGTTGGCCCTAAAATTCATTGGTGGTTTTTAAAATGGCCCTTTTAGTGACTGAGTTTGACAACTTAGTGTTTACGTATAAGAATTTTAAAAACACATTTCGCAGTGAACGTCATTCTTTAATATCCTAAACATGCAAGATACACCAAATAAACATTACAAGTAGGGCTCACCCTGGCTATAACTACATAAATGTGCATGGGTCTGTTAAGAGGTCATTGTGAAGATGACAGACGCCAGCTTACCCAACTGCATGTCACAGTACTCAGGGAAGAAACCCACACAGCATGAAGCTAACATGCAACATACAACATAATAAACGCAGACCACTGCACGTCTTTACTTAAGCCGATGGACTAAAAATAGTTTGATATGTATAGCTCTTATTAAGATAAATTAAAAAATAAACTGGAACGCCAGCATCCTGCCTAGTACTTTCCGAAACAGGCTTCAGACACACCGCAACCCCGTATGGATAAGCAGTTAAAGAAGATAGATCATCGTTAAATATATGTCTACTTACACGATATTCTTTTTTCCACAGACAAATCATTTGGCAGAATTTAATTGCGACCAGGTCAGCCAGGGCGGCTACTTTTTTGGTAAGAAAAGGTCAGTAGCCACGATGATACAGATACAGTAGCGTGTGGTACGGTGCCCTGGAAAGGACAAACAGAGCTGCCTAAACTAGCTTGACATTTATGCCTTCGACACTTTCGACACAGGCTGCCGCCATTCCACCTTACATCTATTCACTAGTTTTATATGTGGTAAATTATTAACCGAAAACAGTGATGTTACAAGAATGGCATCCTAATGTGGACATGTTGGTGGGCTCGATAAAAACTTATCTAGTGGGCAGTTGGCCGTAAAGGGGGAGAAAGGTAGGACGATTCCAATGGGCTCTGAGTGACAGGAGTCCTAAAAAAATTACACATAATTTTATATCTTTTTATTGGACACTCACTTAAGTTTCATTTTCAGATTACGTTAATTACGATCCCAAATATAAATAAATATATGTTTTCTTGATTTTCGTCAAAAATAAGTAAATCATACTTCCTCTGTAATCCCCTTTGTTTTAGCCGAAATTAATTATTTAGCTTTGCCGTCGCCTCTCGACACACTAGTTAGCCGAAATTTGCTAACTAGCCTAAGTTTGAAGAAGTGAAGTACATAAATTACAGAAATTTCTCATAATCAGAGAACATTAAGTCTACAAAATGTTTAAAGAGAAAAGAGAGGACAACTGCTCACTCAGTGAAAGGTCCCTTTATACTGTACTTCTAATTCTATAGCTAAGGTTAACGGGAACTCTACCGGCATTCACACTTTGCCGCTGGGTGGCGCTAACACAAATACGGTACAATGACACATGAATTTTATAGTGTTACGTTTTCAATCACTTTATTGTTTAACTTTAATGAGAGAGACATTGAGAATAAAGCCAAAGGAGAGGTTGAAATCACATTGTTATTATGTGGGCTGAACCAGTAGTGCACACGTTAAAATGTACGCAAACACGCAAAAGCGGCACCTGTTTGTAAGATTAGCTTGCTAGTTCAAGAAATAACTATATAATGAAATGCCCTTACTAACATAATTTTCTCATGAAAATGGTTTACAGTCAGCTGTTTTATTCTAAATTTAACTTGAAGAAAGCTAACATAATACATACGCGTTATCTAAGTCAGGGGCCTGTATCGCGAAGCAGGATTTCTTGCGTAAACGGATAACTTGTAAGATTTAAGGTGCCCCAGTTTAAACGGACTTTATCTTCGTTTATTTATATTTAGACAAGACTGTCTTACCCTACGAAAAATAGTCCCGTACATGCCCCCCCCCTAAAAAATACCGTGGGGAATTTTTAATCCCAGTCCAGCATCGATTAGATCCATGATTAAAAGAATTTCTTTACTTCTTTTTTTTGAGGGTTGGGTGATTTATGATGATAATTGATAAGCTTTTCACAATATCTGTCCTGTTAACTTTCAGGTAAAAGTTACATGTATATTCAGTTTATTACTGAATTCATGCACATTCTCACATTAATAACATTAATGGTGTGACCAAACGTCAGATTATGAGAATATTTAAAGCAGTTTTATAGTTGAGAAAACTAAATGAAGGTTAGGCTGTGAAACAAATCATTTAGATGTGCTAACTTTTTGTTATGAAATAAGAAATACATTGATCATCACAATTATCAATTATTAAAAATACTGCATTTGTTATGTTATTGTAAAGAAGCTATGTTGACTGGTAGTGACAAGGGTTTATCACTGAATTACTGCCTGATTTGCTGTTTGTATACACTGTTTGTATACACTACATTGTGGAGACATTTCTCCAGTCCCCACAAGGGAGAATTTAGTTTAATTTGGTTACTTTAAGTTCATTTTAAGGTTAGGGCTGGGTAATGATTACGGCTGTCGTTGGGATTAGGGTTACGCCCATAGAAATGAATGGAGAGCCCCCGCAAAAACAGGCATAGCAGAGCTGTGTGTGTGTGTGTGTGTGTGTGTGTGTGTTCACTTGTGGTTGGCAGGGCTTCTGAGGGAGTTTATGGTGGTCATAAGCTTTTACAAGTGTAGTAGCATTTTATTCTCTCAAACACTACGAGAGTTACATGTATTACGTTAATGTTAAAAAAAGACATGTTTTGAATGTTTGGTTCATTAGTAGAATTGAAAGTTCTATATATTAATCAAATTAAAAAAATAAAAATTAAAGTGTGTCCTTTCACAATACTGGTATTAAATTATTCACACACAGTAGCATTACTGGAATAAACATGTACTCATTAATAACAATGCTATTTACAACCAAATATACTGCCTTTGCGTTTTTTACCAAGAACACAGCAGGACACAACAGATGTACATAGCAGCAAGTCTGACCCATATTACTTAGAAAGGGACAGAATCAGTAATCTGTATCTCATCCTGTGGCTATTTCTCTCTTTCAGTCTTTTGTTCTATTTTTAATAACTGAGAACACAAAACCTTCATTTAAAGTGATGTACTTCACACTCATCATTCCAATGTTCATGTACGTCATTAAGAATTTATGACCATTTACTGTCATCAGTCACGTTCAGTTTATCAGTCATCCTGAGCTGTTGTCTTCCAGTTCTTTTGAAGTATCCCTCCATATTCGTTGCTTGTATCTCTTCCCATCCCCTTAGCCCTGTGCTCTGCCTCACCACAGTCACCCACAGTCCTCGCCTTCACTGCACGTGCACCGCTTCACATTCAAATGCACAGCATCCACTCACAATCTTGCTTTCAAGACACACTAATGTACTATTCTTTTACATGTTGCTGAATCGCACAGTTGGAAGTTTATATTCTGGAACAATATTCAGATGTGATCTTCTCTAGTATCCCTTGGTTTTTTTAATCATTTAAGCAACCATTAAGATTTCTGCCTGTTGGGAGTTTTTAACTGACAGTTCTGATGAATTTGGGTCCCACGGCATCCCAGATGCTTCCCATGTTTAGCCTTTACCCACTAAAGCTCTATAGCAGTGCCTCCATAAACTATAGTGGTCATAAAATATTCCCAGGCATCACTTTCATCCTGTCTAAGATTATGATGCAATCCTAATTTACTTTCATTTTAGACTGTCAAACCTGTCACTATTTTCATTGAGTAGTGATTACAGAGAATACAATATCTGGGTCTGCTTGGTGTAACTTTTTCCTTCTCTGGAATTTTGGTTGCTTCACTAACATTGTTAGCGACATACAGTTTGACCTGCTATATGTCTGTGAGAGATGTTCAAGTGAAGGAGTATCTGTATCCAAGTCAAAGACACAAACTAAATCACTGCAGGCGAGTGGAGGAATTAAACAGATGTGATTATCAGTGAGATTGTACACGGCTTATGGTGAGATGGTCGTGATATTTAAGCGTCAAGGTTAATTAAGGTTATCTGTCTGCATGTATCCAAAGCTGGGCCTAGATTTGCATGGAGATTTTGGTAAATGCTGTTCAGTCATATGCCAGACCAATGGTCCAAATATGCTGTTAAAATTATTAACATTGGCGTCTGGCTTTAAAATACTCAGAACTCCACAAACACTGACTGAATATGTCCAGTCAGGAAAGAACTTCTGA
Organism: Boulengeromyrus knoepffleri; assembly: GCA_026770805.1. Classification (NCBI taxonomy): domain Eukaryota; kingdom Metazoa; phylum Chordata; class Actinopteri; order Osteoglossiformes; family Mormyridae; genus Boulengeromyrus; species Boulengeromyrus knoepffleri. The sequence goes on from JABJVO010000115.1 coordinate 26,000,472, forward strand.
AGTAAATACAAACGAAAAGCAAGTAATATTAACCCAAACCCACACTGAACAAGCTGATATTGATTTTGGTTCTCCTGTGGATTTGGTGTGGTTATAATGGTTATTGCTCCTATAGACCCTTACTGGTTCTGTATCCTTTTTGTTCGGAGGGAGATATGGTGGAAACACTATCGTACTGGGTGGCTAAAGGCCTAGATCTCTGTGGACTCAATCCTCTCCAGGCGAGAAGCAGCTGGCCAAGCGGGGGTCAGCTGGTGCAGGGTAGTGGGCTTTGTGTCACTGGTGGCAGGCGGGCTGCGGAGGTCAGTGGGTGGCTCAGGTGAGGATGGAGAAATGGGTGGGGGTGAGGCTCCTCCCGTCCCGAGCTGGCCCACTTGACGCTCCAGCACCTGGTTCCTCTGCAGCAGCTCCACATAGCTGAGCTGCAGCTGTGCTTGGTACTGTAGCACTCGCTGTTTCTCATCCAGCCAGCTGTGGCGCTCCTGAGCAAAGCTGAGGGCCTGCTGCTCTCGCTGCTGTCGCTCTAAACGCAGCGCCCCCTGTAGGCGCTCCAGCTCCCGTTGCAGATCCCCGGCCTCCTCCAACTGCCGCTGGGCCTTGGCCTCGTCACTCTGCAGACTCAGGAGGGTGTCACCCCCTGAAGAAGGTGGAGGAGGGGCTGCCTCTGTGGGGCTCGGGGTCAAAGGTAGCCCCCCCCAGGCCCTCCCCACCCCTCTGTTCACTTTGCCAAGGGCTCTTTTCAAACTCTCAACCTCTGCCTCAAAGGTACCCAGCTTGTCCCTCAGCTGAGATACCTAGGAAGAAACAGAAAGGCAGGAGGTAAGAGACAGAAAGGCAGGAGGGTATGAGACAGAAAGGCAGGAGGGTATGAGACAGAAAGGCGGGAGGGTATGAGACAGAAAGGCGGGAGGGTATGAGACAGAAAGGCGGGAGGGTATGAGACAGAAAGGCAGGAGGGTATGAGATAGACGGAATAAACAAGACAGAGCTAACAAAATGTAAAAGCTGCACCTTATCTGCCCTGATTGGGGGCACCCACCTCCCTGAG
>JABJVO010000115.1:26031153-26056724 GCA_026770805.1 Boulengeromyrus knoepffleri
TGATCATTGTAATTTAGTTATCTTCCTTATCACCCTAGTGGTGCCGACTGGAACCCCCATTCTCTCTGGCTTCCCCCATGATCATAAATTGCTAACACTGTCTGTATCCAAATGATCAACCAAGAACATTGGGGCATCTTTGCTACTTTTCCTTACAGTGAGTCCAGATGAACTATGAGACCAACGGTCTCTGCCATTGTGCCACTTAACACATTTTCTTGTGCTATGCTCACCAGTACAAGTGAACAAATAAGCACAGAAGTAAACTTATCATGCTAAAATAAGAGAGTTTTCAACCTGGACCTAAAGGCAGTTATCTAGGGTTCCGACCGAACCTGTAATGTCAGGCCATTCCATAGACTAGGTGCAGCTACTGCAAATGCACGATCACCTCTAGATTTAAGCTTGGATCGAGGAATAACTAACAGCAATTGATCAAAAGATCTAAGCATTCAAGTAGGAATATAAGGAGCAAGCAGTTGATCATGATAAGATGGTGTTAAACCACAAAGCAATTTATATTCCATTAATACATTTTTTAACTCAACTTTAAATTTTACAGGTAGCTAGAGAAGGGATGCCATTATTGCTGTAACGTGCTGGTACTTACGTTTTCCTGTTACAAATCATGCTTCTGCATTTTGAACAACTTGCAAAAACAAAATGTCTTTGGAACAGAAAATCAGGAAGGATTCAACTCTAGAATCAACTCTTGGAATCGGAATTGATTCGAAAATTTTTGGAACTGAATAGCCCTACCAGTTAACAATGAACATGTTTACAAGTCCCACCTCAAAGTACCAGTGGAGTACCCCAATAGGTTTGGTATTTTGGTACTGGTACTGGAATGTAAATTGATTAAATAAAGTACCAATTTTTTAGTACCAAAAGTTCCAAAGTTTCACATACTGAACTTACAGCTTTTTGAATTTATAACATCTAATCATCTAGACCAGGGATTCTAATCCGTTCCATTCACAAGGTCAGACTGGGGGCTGACATTCTCTGGACCTTTCAAAACGTTCAAAATATGTTCCTGAAAAACTACTAATTAATAGATTATTAATCTATTAATAATTAATATTAATCTTGACTGTTAAGCTCTCCCATTGATCCTAAATATAGCTTTATTCTGATGCAATATTCAGGCGTGGGTTTGTTGTACAGTATCGCCCCCAGTGGCTGTGTAGTTTATATCTTATCACAGGTTGGTGTGATTTGGGTGTCACTGCACTCTCAGCTACGGTGCGTGTTCAGTGTTTTTTGCATGTACAGTCTTTCACACCAGGTGTGCCACAGCTGTTTCCGACGCCAGGAGAAGCTGCATCGCTGCGCTCAGTGCAGATTTGCTCATTACTGCGACCGGACATGCCAGCGTGCCGGCTGGGAGGAGCATAAGCAGGAGTGTACTGCCATTAAGAAGTGTGGCAAGGCACCCAATGAGAACGTCCGGTAAGCGGCCAGTCAGACAGGAGCCATTTTTTTAAAATTTACATTTACTTATTTGGCATATGCTGATTTCCCCCTAATTCAACGTGCCCCTGGCTCAACAGGGGAGGGGCTTGTGTTTCACTTCTTCAACCAATCACAGTCCTCTTTGAATGACATGCCCACATCGATCTGTGTTTTCTCATTTTCAAACTCAAGGCTTCCAGTTATCTTGCTGGAAGCAGAGTGGTGTGTCACTCAGCAGGTAGAATCTCTGTGCTTGTGATCAAAAAATCGTTGGTAGAATAACCCCATGTTTGTGGACACTCGAGCAAGATCCTTTAGCTTATTGGATGAATCTCAAATAGCGTTTCTGCCAACTTTGTCAACCCTTAGCGGACCAATAAGCTTCCACTAAATTTAGTTACGTTAACTGTAAATCTAATACCATTTTCCCACAGGTAAAGTAAATTAAGTTTTATGGTCAAAAACTTTTTTACGGTCAAAAACTTCAGTTTGAAAATGAGAAAAAACAGCATGGGCATGTCATTCAAAGAATTTTTGGAAGGGAAAAAATTAAAAATAATTTCAGTGTTCTGTTATGATGCTGAAAGCAAAGTTATGATTATGCTAACATAGTGCCTATGCTGTAGTGGGACTAATTTCAGTAGAACCTTGGAACTCGAACACCTCTCCAATTGACCAACTCGGACTTCGAACAGGCCTGTCAGATTTTTTTCGACTTGTACCTCGACCGAAATCTTGGAACTGGACCGTTCCTGCTAAAACTTGTATGGGTAGGGACGCATTCAGCTCTACCAATCCAGACCTCGATTGGGTTGGTCATGAAAAATCTAGCCGCAACTCAACCGAAAACTCAGAACACAACAAAACAAAACAGACCAGCTAAAACTATGGATCAAGACATGTCTCCCCTTCCATACAATAACCCCTTCATCCCTCCTCCTCTTCACCTACCACTTCCAGTATGCTATCAGCTCACCTCATACAGATAAACTGCTCATAAATTGTCATTTATTTCATGTTTATTGCTTTTGTATGTGTGGCTTTTTCCATGTGTGTACAGGTATCCCCTGTTTAACATCCAGATTAAATTCTGACAAACAGGACATTAACCAATTTGGACATTGATCGAATTGACATAAGAGACTGTTAACATAAAAATTAATTGTTAACATAAAAAAACAGTTAATAAGTAAAATATGGTTAACTAGAATTCATTACAGTCAGGCAGCACGGTACAGCGCTGTTTCTTTGGTGACTGACATTGCAACCTCCCACCTGCCCGTGCATTTTAAAAAACAGCAGCCGCTACGTCCAGCATTAAAACACAGATTTTATTTTTTATTGTAATTTTTTAGGCCACGGTCGTTAAAGGGAACCGATGTTCGATCGAATGGACATTAAACAGGGGATACCTGTATTCATTTTATATTGATTGCTAAGGCTTTTTTCATTAGTTAGGTAGGTAAATTAGTTTAAACAGGCAATCATTTTGGGGGTCTGGAACGGATTAAATTCATTTACATTATTTCTTATGAAAAAATCCAACCAAATCACAACTCGACCAGCCTTCTGGAATGAATTAAGTTCATGCTCCAAGGTACCACTGTACAGTTAAATGTGGCAAATTGATTCTGTGATCACAGTGCCTCACTGAAAACCAGCCAATCAGATCAGAGCTCATGAACATATTGAACATATCGATGAGCCCAACAAATAAGGGAAAACAGCTTGTTTCATTCTAGGGCCAAATTATAGGACATTTTTCCACCAAGCCAAGTTCAGATACCATCTACATAGACTGCAGAACACAAATTTGAAGGAAAAAAATGTATTTTATGGCACCTTTAACATAAATCACTGGCTTTAATTAATGCAATGATCTTTCCTAGGTAAAACACAATGATGTGGCTTCCTCATTGTATTATAGACATTAAAATGCTCCCTCCCTCCATGACTGTGATTGATTAAAGAAGTGAAATACAAGCCCCTCTCCTGCTGACCCAGGGACACATTGAACTTGTCTTTATTTTCTGCAGTGTGTGCTTATGATGTAAGAAAAGCAATTTACATTTATCTATGTACCTTTTCCTGAAAGCGCGAGATGCTGCTAGTTTTTTAAGGATGGAAATAAATACACAGTGCATTTATATACATGCATGTTGTGTATGAATGTATAGAAGTATGAAGTGTAAATGGAGGTGCATGAATAAGTGTGAATGTGTATAATCGCGCTGTCTGGGTTACAGCCTGGCTGCCCGCATACTCTGGCGCATAGAGAAGAGCGGCAGCATCATATCCGACGGCCAGCTCACCACAGTGGAACAGCTCCAGGACCATGTGACAGACATGGCTCCCAATGACCTGAAGGAGCTCAAGGTCAACATCCATGACTTTCTGGACTACTGGCCTCATAACGGCCAGAAACACGGTGTGGACAGCATCTCTCACATTTTTGGTGTGGTATGTTCTCGAGAGATGTTCTTCTTCCCAACTTTTCTTCTACTCAGTAGCTTGTACTGTGTGGATGGAAGATGAATGGACAGTGCAAATTAACTCTCTTTCTCAGATTAATTGTAATGGCTTCACCTTGAGTGACCAGAGAGGACTGCAAGCGATCGGTGTGGGTTTGTTTCCCAACCTGTGTTTGGTTAACCACAACTGCTGGCCCAACTGCACTGTTATCCTCAACCACGGCAAGTGTGTATCCTCATATGAATTCTATGCCTTATCAATATGGAATTTGATTTAATTGGAATTTAAGGAATGGGCTAATATATAGGTGTGTGAATGAATGTAATTCTGTTAAGTACTGTATCTGCAAATAGCAGAAAGAGAACATAGAACATGGCTATGAGATGTTTATGTATGAGGATGCAATGTGTAAGTGTAGTGTAAGCGTAGCGATGATCTGTTTCTGTATATCTGCTATGTGCGTCTTGAGGAACCCAAGTACACTGGCGTGTCTTTGAGATTGTGGACATGTTGCCTTCCGCTAAAAAGTTTTATCTCCTGTTCTTTTTCAGTCAGATGGCTCTGAACGCTCTCTTTCATACCCAGAGGAGGTGAGTCTTTTTAGTGTCACAGGACAGTTGACTACTGATTTCCATTAACCTACAACGGTCTCTCCCTCTTAATAATTAAAGATCCAATATAAAGCAACAGCACCAGATATTTGGGAAGTAAAATACTTTCTTTGTCAGACTGAGATTACTTTAAGATTAGCATTTACTGATAAAAAAATGAATGTAATTTTAGTATATACAGATGCGCAATGTATATCAAACATTGACCATAATAACTAGAGTAGTTTAATTTAATTAACACCATTTATTAATAAATCTTTTTTTGTTAAACTATACATTACAGAGTTTGCAGGACCTTTTCATCATTACTAACTTCCTATTTCTGCCATTCTAGAAACATCTAAACTTTTTCTACTAATCTTTGTGATTGTATTTGCCTCTTAAAAAAAGTAATAGATTAGCATAGAACCTAAAATTCTCAGCCAAAAAGTGAAAGATGTGGTACCGGTCCCCATAAGGGAAAAAAATGGATATTTATAACATTATGGGGACATTGTGTCCCGATAAAGATAGGTATACCTGCTCTCTCTCTCTCTCTCTCTCTCACACATACACACACACACACACCCTTATAACAAGGCCTGCATGATGGGCAGGTGCAGACCATAACAATCCATAACAATTTACTAAACACTAGGACTGGGAACAATAAGACAAAGGTGATGGTCGTTACAACCTAGACTCAACTTAAAACTCCAGACTCAAATGCTCAGAATGGGATGACAGACAGGACGGGGACTAGTCCTGATAGTACGCCCCATCTAACACATGCACTCAGGGTGTGAGAGGCACTGCCAGAACAGGATACACAGGACTGGAACCAGGGAAAGCTGACAAGACTGGAGACGGTACATGGGACCCAGGAACAAATCAAATGGCGGCCAAGTCAGGACAAGGAGACATGAGGTTGCCACAAGACCATCGTGAACACGAGATCAGAGCAGGAACCAGCAGGGTGGGATTCAGAGCGATACTTTCAGGATCCCAATCCAGATCCTCTTGCGAGCTAAGTAACCCCCTCAGGACCGAGAACCTGGGACTGGGGTGAAGCGATCCCCCCCCCCCCACCACAAGGCTGGGAACCTGGGACACAGGCTCTGGTGGCTCATGGTCTGGCAAGACTGGAAGGGGGAAGGGACTTCTTCTGAGCCATATCTGGAGATGCGGTCTCAGCTCTTCTGGGCCAGGGACTGGAGACTGGACTCCAAAACAGTGGTCCCTGGGCTTGTCTTTATGGGCAAAGGGGAAGACATCCTCAAGAGGTGAGGGACCCACCTGGACAGATGCCCTCTCCATGTCTAGCAGGGCAGCCTGGATCCAGACTACCTGCTGGGGGTCCGACGTGAGTGAGAGACTGGACACTCATTCTTGCCTGTTGGAGCTGGGTGATGGCCTTCAGCGACCTCTGCACCATGGGGTCTCCCAGCAGGAGCCAGTGTGCTTTCAGGAGGGCGAAGAAGTCTGCCGCTAGGATGTGAGACACTGCTGGCGTTATTCCCTCAGGGGGAAGGGCGGGGACTTGAGGGAACAGGGTGGTTCTTAGGTCCATAGGCCTGGGCAAATGGGGAATGCAGTCCTCATGGCGGAGAGAAGCCCTAAGAGTGACCTGGCGCCCAAAGTTGCTGGATTGTGGTAGGTGGTCGGTTATTCTGTCACAATGGGACAGAGTGACGATCTATAATGCAGCTTTTAAACAACGAAGGGACTTTAACAAAAATAAACCAACAAACGTATAGACCACAAGGGGTATAACGAGGGAAAGGGAGGGTAAATGAGAACACGGCAGAAAACCATGAGCAGGATCTAACAGTGTACATCCACAATGACCAACAAAGACGTAGGGCAAAGGTAAGAAGGCGTATATACTTATAACAAGGGCTACATGAGGGGCAGGTGCAGACCACAACAAGCAACTAAACTCTAGTGCTGGGAACAGCAAGTCACAGGTGAGGCTCATTACCACTTAACACTCAGAGCTCAAACGCTAAGAACGGGACAAGAGGACAGGGACTGGTCCTGACAAGCTCTGTTTTCTTTATTCCGTTAGTTAATTAACTAATGGATGATGTTGTTGCCATGTTCTTAATATTAATATTACTTATCCTGTATTTTGCTTAAACTGTCTGATTTGGTCATTGTAAATTTTAAGCTTTTTATATTTGCAGGTATCCAGGTATATTTGCTCTTTTATTATCACTTTTTAGCTGAAAAAAACAACAACTTGTTACTGATGTTAGTGGTTGTTGCCAGTTTGAGAACGGTCACATATTGCAATCAGTTTTGAAAATTTCTCATTGTGTTTGGTGTGAAAGTTTTTTTTATCCATGAAATTCTCATCTGAATATTTAGCAAATTCATGTAATTTTTTCGCGCGCCATTCGATGTGAAATGGCCTTTACGCTGGTTCCTTATACTCATTTGTACCACCACAGCTTCCATTCTGTCATCTTCAGGTTTCCTGTTCCTCCCTGTTTGACTTCTTAGGATAGAGCTGCGAACCCTGGAGAAAATCTCTGAAGGGGATGAGCTTACAGTGAGCTACATTGACTTCCTCAATGTGTCCTCAGACCGCCAGCGTATTCTTAGACAGCAATACTTCTTTGATTGCACCTGTCAGCACTGCACTGAGCACCTGAAGGATGACCTCATGATGGCTGTCAATGATAGCAGTAAGGTTGGTTATCACTCTTCATATTCTTACTCACACTGCTTTTTTCACTCTGCCAGCCACTACAATGAGCAGCCAGACTAAAGCCATTAAACCTTAGCACTCAAAAACATTTACATTAAAGTGAGAGTGTCACCTGTTAGCAGTGGGGTGCTTTTATTGTATGTTTTTAACTCGGGCTGTGAATCGATTAAAAACATTAATTAGTCAAACAGTTATCTGTGATTAATCGCGATTAGTCGCATGTAACATTAAAACTTACAATCATAAATATTTACACATTGAATCCATAAATTAAGGTACAATTAACACAAAGGAGAGTATATGGGCCATTCTCACAAACTTATTACTAAAACATATCAAAAATTCAAGTTTGTGAGAATGACCTATATTTTAATGTTTGTTTAAGGGTTAAACTTAAACTTGTGATGTTATTCATTTACAACAAAAATAAGACTTAGAAGCAAGTACAAGCTGAATTTCAATGCTTTCAAAAAGGCATTGAAAAGGTATATACATGTACATATAATTGCAGGTATTAAAAATGCAACCAATACACTATGCCAACCGTGTGATCAATATAAAATCTATTTCACAAATGACTTTAAAAACAGAAGCCTAACAAACACCGAAAGTACACTAAAAAACATGAAGAAGCTTGAAATTTTAAGATTTAAGCCTTCAATAAATTAAAACAAACTGCAAATTACAAAAATGTTATCCTATATATACCTCCATCTGGCGATTTGTAAAAAAACTAAATAAACCAGGTAACGTCAGCTTTCCTGTGATTCGCTAAATGAATGTTTTAGTTTTATCTTTGAATTCTGGGATTCTGTGCAATGTCCTAACCTAAACCCTTATAGGTCTGTATTGAAACTCTTTGATCATTCCATTGTCCATCAAAATGCTGCGTGTATTAATTTGATCAAAGAAATAATAATGCATTATTACTTTCAAATGAACAATATGTATTAATGTGAGAAATTTCCCAGCCCTTGTTGTGGGTCCATGCTTGTGGGTAATGTGGTTGTCAAAACCTGTAACCTCAGACATCATCTAGGCAGACGGCCTGTGAGACATTATCCAGAGAAGGCTGTAGTGGTCCATGAATACGGTCACATGGAGACACGTTTTTTTTTTTTTTTTTTTTTAGGTGGGTGGGGGTGGTTCCAGTCTGCACAGACTGGAGAAATCTGAACTGATTATTGGTTTAATGTTTAACCAAACAAAAGGGGTCAATGTGCAGTTTCTAATTCCTTGAATATTTTTAAATTATGGGGTAAAACAGACAGCGTTACCTGCACAGTAACAGTCATGTTACTCCCAAATTGAACAATATGACATCATTATAACTCGGCAATGTTATACTTTTAAGAATGTGGAGAACAAAGAATTTCTGATGTTTAAAATATGCAGATATCAAAAATGTGCTTCCTAGTTGCTAATATACTCTGGGTAGGGAAACTCTGCCATCTATGTCCTAGCTGATGTACTTCAGTTTGACAGAATCTATAATATATATAATATCTATAAATAAATATATAATATCTATAAATGTCCATAAATGACTTTATATGATGTGAAAGATGGTAGGATTCCCATGACACATATTTTTCTTAGTTTCTTACAGTGTCATTTTTAATGTCCTAGAAATCGGATCAAGATGTGAAGGAAGTAACAGAGTTTAGTGTAAAGACACTGGAGAAGATTGAACAGGCTCGCATTGAGGGTAACTATGAAGAGGTAATGTCTGCTCTTCAAAACCTGCTTTCAACCAGTGGTGACCAAGGTGTCATAGCTAGAGCGTTATTTGTAAAATGTCTCTATATGAGCTACGAGGTCCAAATAGGCAAAAAGGCTAGTAAACATTCTCTAGGTGACCTGGCTCAATCATCGGCTGCACACACTGCAATCTGGGATCAGCTGAGGCAATAGGACTTTCCAACAGACTTATGTTACACTTCAGCAGGTCAAATTACAGACATTAAATGTTTACAGACAACCAGTACTACCAACTTATCTTGCTTTACTATCTACTCCCTTGAAGCTGAAACAGACAAAGTGAACTTCCAGGTTTCTACACTTTCTACACATTGCATTTCAAACCCTACAGCAGAATATTCCTGTACACATAAATATACTGTAATTATCATCTTGGTTGGTTTGTATGTAGAGTATCATGGTCACGTCTTCTCTTGGCTTCTGTCAGGTGGGTAAGCTGTGCCGGCAGTGCCTGGCGCAGCAGCAGCTGGTGCTGGGCGACACAAATCTCTACCTGCTGAGAGTCTTGAGCGTAGCCAGTGAGGTGCTTTCATACCTGCATGATTTCTCCGAGGCCGCTGGCTATGCGCGCAGGATGGTAGAGGGATACATGTAAGTGTTTATATTCCTCTGAAGGAGCTGGCTATGTGTGTTTGATAGCAGAGGAATGCACATCGATGTAATATCTGCATGTACTAGACTGATAGTGTCCAAAGAAATAGGAGAACTACATCCAGAGGTTAATTGTTGTACATCACCTCTCATCTTCCTTCGTATTTCAAGAACACATATTTAAAGAACATTTCAGTTCTGATTGAAAATCCAGAGGGTAGATTTATGCATTTTTTTTATGTCAGTGTCAACTTGTGCATGCCCTTGATACCTTCTGTGAAACATACTGTAAGTGTGTATCTTCTTCAGTTGATGTAAGTGTGTGGTAGTGGATTTCCCCTTTAACCACGTTGAGAAATCAAATGCCCAGTTTCTAATGCATCTTTAGAAAATGCAAAATACTCACTGGGGATTGTACCAAACACCTGGCTGCAAGAGCAGGGTCTGTGACTTACTATGTCTATGGCTATGACTCAGTATGTTACTGAGTAAAGCCTTTGTTTACCCTGTCATGCCTGGTCCTCTCTGCCATGTGCTGGTTCACCCTATTGCCTTAATTTCTTATCAAAAGAAATAAAATTTCTTTAAAAAAAAATAAAAAATAAAAAATCATTATAACTGATTTTTTGTAAATGACATGGGGACAAATAATATTTGATTTTTTTTTATTCATATATACTTTCTGCTCTTCTTTCTATGGAACAGAAAGCACAACCGGATTTGGTGAAAGAAATTGATATGATTATCCCAAAATTCATAATTCACAAAAATATTATTATTATTAAGAAAGGCACACAATCTGAAAATGGCATTTCTGTTAACACAAGGCAATGGAAACATTGTAGCGCCATTGAGATGGGTCCTTATAGCAGAGGTCATTAGCAATCCCAGACACCCTATACTGAGAATGACCCAGTTAGGGTTTTCAGTTTCAATGTGAAGATACACAAGAGGCAATCAGAGGAAAAAGATCCAGCAAAAGGCTGTACTGTCAGTGTTTTCTGATGTTACGTCCTACCAGGGTTATTGTTGTTATTATTGTTAACGAGCACTGAAACTAAAACTGTAAAGAAAACATTTTCGTAAACTGAAATAAGAAATAATGACTTGAATTATATCATGATGATTATGGATATCGACTGATGTGGAAAAAATTATTGCGATAAAATATTTTGCCGTATCTCTCAGCCCTACTTCTGGATAGGCTTTCAGGCTGACCGTGACTCCAGTACTAAACTGTGTTGAAGTGGTTCTGAAGTAGTTATGGAGGATGGTTGGACACAATGACTTAGCATATTTTTCCATTAATAGTCACATGCAGGTCTGTAGCTATGTACTACATAAAGTGTATTTATTAAAGTGTTTGTGCTAATTACATGTGTAATGACCTGTGCACTTTGTTTTTTTCCCAAACAGGAAACTGTATCATCCAAATAATGCCCAGCTGGGCATGGCCACAATGCGGGCTGGAGTGACCCTCTGGCAGGCTGGCCAGATCGAGGCTGGTCACAGTATGTTATGTAAGGCTAATGGCATCCTCATGATCACCCATGGACCCTCCCACTCCATCACCAAGGACTTGGAGGTGTTCACCGCCCCTAATAGAAGACTAAACATTACCACAATTTACCAAGGATTTTATATTGTTCTTCAATATACACACTTACACAAACAAAGCATAAAATAAACATTGCAGGTTTGTCTTAAATATTTGAACCTGTTGGTCAGTGGTCCAGTTCCAAAAACACTTCATGTGAGGTTTTCGAACTATTCGTTGTTTTCACCGCGTAAGTCGTGCATTTTCATTGTGTCTGCAGGCCATACGGCTGCAGGCTGAGATGGAGCTGCAGATGTTCCACCAGAACGAGGCTGCCTATCATAGCCTGCGGGAGGCGGCCCTCAAGAGGCAGCCAATGAGCAACCTGGCAGAGCCGCTAGAAGATAACATCAGGAAGCTGTTTCGTGGGAAATGAGCTCTCGGCTATCACCTTCTCATCCAGATGATACTTCATACTACTACTTCACAGACCGATTTAAAAGTAAAAATGTCAACAGTTCAAATATCAAAAGTTCAACCGGTCATGTCATCTGTTTAAATACAAATTCATGCTAGTTCAAACATGGTCTAATTCCAATGCAAGTATGTGTATGTCTTACCACTAGAATTCTGGAGAGAAATAAAAGGTATTTCTAAATGGTTTATGGCGTTTAACCTGTTGATTGAAAATCGGAAAATCTGATCGTTATAATGCTGTAACAATATTTACTTCAGTCCATATGAACATTTTCTGAGTTTTAGGATTAAAGCATTTTAATTGTCCCATGAAAAGTATACAGTCAGACTGTAATTTAATTCACGCAGTACTGATAAAAGTAAATATTAAATTTATACCATCTAAAGCACTCTGTGACCCTCTACTGGGTAAGCAGATGGAAAATGAACAGATGGACAATCTAAGGTGGATAGCAAAAGCAAGACATGCCCGATTTAATTTTCAATCACTGACTCACATGACTATAACACAAGAAGATATAATCACAAGTTAATAATAATTAATACTTTATGGTCCCCATGTGGAAATTGTTTTTACCCCTCCTTCAACTTGCTCTTTGTAGAGTAAGTCGTCCACGAAGGGCAGCCACCTGTTGGGGCGCCCAGGTAGCTGGGGGTTAAGGGCCTTGCTCAAGGACCCACAGACATGCTGAGGTTGGGTTTGAACCAGCAACCTTGTGATTACAGGCATATAGGCTTAGCCTACTGAGCCACACGCAAGTCAACCATTGTCGCATGCAATATCTCAAGCTCTGTTTAGTTATCCATCGTGGACTGAGTGGAAGCTTGTCTGCCTATTATGCAGAAATACTTAAAATGGCTCTAAGTGACAAAGCATGGCTGTTGGACACATCATTAACCCGTATAGCTCAGGGATATCATTTACTGAGGATCAACAACTACAACTGTCAAACAAAAATAGAAAAAGGACCATAGAATATACAGAGATGCCAAGTTCCAGAGTCTTTGGCCCATTCACCCCCCCCGCCCCCATCTATTCATAACTTGGCCCACACTCCCCAATCTCTACAATCGTTCAAACCTACTGCGGCAGTATGGCTGGGCCTGGGTGGCCCTGGGTGGCCCTGGGTGACCCATTCAGTGTTGACAGCAAGTGATACAATATAATAAAAAAGAAGGTGATTGACAGGCAAGTGGTTTGATCATTTGGAGGAAAAGTGATGTTTTTAACAATTAGATTAAGTTAAATGCTTATATTTAAAAATTCAGTTACATGCTTATATTCAAGACATTATATGATAGTGCTGTTTTGTTTCTCTGCTAAACTGTTTCACATGAATCGAAAAAAATATATATTAATAATTATAAATTGACTAAATACAGTGCAGAGCCCTGTAAGGAACATGGGGAGGGGATCAGTGGTTGGAAAATAAAGATGGACTTTTGTGAGTTCTCGCAGAACTTTTCCGTTACTATTAATAACCGTGCATGGAGGGGGGAAAAATACTGCATCCGTTTAAAGTACAAAAGATAGAATTAATGAAGTAATAAGTATAACTGGTACAGATATCTCCAGTAAATTGTGCTTTGGGGGACAATGGACACTGTCAAGGACTCTTGGATTTCTGTTACGGACTCGGGGCACGGTACAGGCAGGAAAGGAAGGTGACGATTCACTCGCGGATCCACAAGAACAACAGAGGTTTGTTACAGAAACTGAAAACACTGGGAACACTACAAATTAAACGGACCATGAGGGGGATGACATAACTAACAGAACAAAGAAAATGATCTACGAAGGTAACTGGCAACAGGGAGAAGAGGCAGGGACGCAGACATAGTGCACTTTGAAACTGCTTAATGTTTCCTCCTGTTTTTCAGTACTTTTCATTATCCGTTGAACAGTGGAAGGACATTTATTTTCAACTTCAAACCATGTTCAAACCACGTTAGATAAATTCATGTGACATAAATGCGTAATTCAATCGGCTTTTTAGTGGAGCACCAGAATCAGATACAATCTCTGTTAGGGGACACAGATACACAATATTACTGGTTCCTCCGGCATAGCTGGAACCTATTTGTTTTTTTTGTGATGGGTGCTACGCACTCCCTGGTCTAGGGAACATTAGTACATGGGACCAATTCACCAAAGACAGCCATTAACAAGCCCAAACATGCCACAGGAATACGAGATTGTTTACATGTGCATCTTTTATTCTGTTTATACCCAGAGTACCTTGAGGAGCAGCAGAAGACGATGCTAAATCAAAGAAAGAAAGAAACAATACTTACCCTAGATCGTTTAACTGTCTAAATACCAAACCTAGCTAACTAAGCTAACTGACCCTTGAAAACTTACAGGGGTTTGCGCCCGCCTACTGTACCTAGTGTTACTAGACAGGTTCCGTTCCACAGGTATGTAAGTGTGCGCACAACCAACTTACACCTCCACTCATCAATATAATCTAACCCGTCTTTTAACGGCAAGGAGGAACACACTTCTTGTGCCTTTCCTACCAACTTGCATTGCAGTAGAAGGGACCAAACATCTCGGGGCCAGTTTAAAGCAGTAGCAATGCATTCAAATACGCTGAAGTAGGGATCCACCTCCGTCTCCCTAAAAGGAGGAACCAGAGCGATATGCTTAGAGCTGGTGTTTGGCTCAACCCCTGAGCTGGAGTTACCAGCAACACCAGAACTGGGCTACCTGAGGCAGCTTTGGGACTGTGTGCAGACCGTGCTCAAGCTGGCCAGGCGCCATGGCCATGCAGATATAGGTGTTTGACCTCCACTGGCAGGGACAGGCCTTCTAGCACTCTATTTGGGTTCCATGTTCCATGAGGGAAAAGGAGCAGTTGCCCAAACTATACAGCCACTGCAGGGGCCCCTAAGTGGTCCTGAAACGAATATCCAATGTGGTGTACAGGGTGTGGATGACAGAGCAGCACAGGACCTGATCTGCTGCATCGTAACCACATGGCTCAGTACCAACCTCTAGCCCACTTGTAGCAGCCATCTCCAGGACCTGGTGTGGTTACCCCGGCGGTCGGGACTGAGGGGGATGGTGGAGGACTTGGGGCCCAGTGGCTGAGGAGGGCTCAGCTCTGTCCGGAGTACAATCGGGACTTTGTGAGGGTCCTGGGACAGGTCGCCCCTAGGAGGGGGGCATGAGTCCAGCACACTGGGCAGGATATGCGAGTTGTACAGAGTGACTGGCATACATCAGTAAACACCATTTTCCCTCACTTGGTCTGTCTCAAAATTTTACATTATATGTTAACCTTAGTCTAGTCAGCCAATGTCAGCTGGCAAGATAGAAAAATTAATTGCCCTGCATTATTTAGCATGAACCCCATTTTTATTACTTGAGCTCGAGCATCTCTTGTAGCAAAACAATTGAGACACACCCATAATACATGTCTATCTCACTTTACCACTACAAAATTACCACAAATTTGATGGCCATGCCCAGCAAGCTACCTAGCAAACACACTTCATACATCACACTGCTGATGGGGGCACTATAATGGGCTTCCATTACAGCTGTGGTTGAAATAATTCTCACAATATAGTGAAACGATATCAGTATCTATGTGTAATCCGAACTCAACAAACATTTTTTCATCCCAACCCATGTGGGAATATGTTACTGAGGCTAGATGCCATATGTGCACATAGTATTTGAAAATCTGCTATTCACAAACAAAACACGTGAAACAGCGAGTTGGTTTCAGTAATATCAGATGATATTGACTGGTTGTCCATGGTGAAAACGTCATTCTGAGACAATATTGTTATTTAGAAGTTACTAACTACGATGTAATTTAAGTAGTAATGGTGCAAAAAAACACAGTGCTAATTTAAAAGTAACTAGTTCCAAATTTTTGGTTTAAGGTGCACTTTACCCCCAACCTTACTATCAAACTTATGTTTAAGTGGGGCAGCCCACTGCTGAAGTATGGCAAAGGTTTTGAAACATTAAAAAACAATAAAAAAAAATAAATAAAAAGTTGCCATTACTATGATCACATATCCAGGGAATATAACCTGATGGGGAGAATGGAGACCTTAGTCTAAGCTCGATTTATAGTAGAAGTGCTATAAACACAGTCTGTCGTGTGAACGCTAATAGGCCTGTATAACAGAGCCACACCGTTTAGTGAATCGTAGCTTTAGCATTTTTTACAGAACCTATTGCAAGGTTGGCCTCATAGAGGGGCATTCGCGGGAAAATTATAGATTTTGCAACCCCAAATGCCGTCCATCATGGACAGCGTCTTTTATTTAATATTTTGTTAAAGGTGTTCGTGATAAAACTAGACGGGTCTCTCCAAGGGCGCGGCTACGCCTGTCTGCTAAGCACTTCGCTACCTTCCCTCCACCCGATCGACAACTTTTACTGCCTCACTCCATCCCCCCAGGCCCCTTCGTGAAAATCCTTTGTTCTGATGCCAGCGTTTTATTGTATTTATGTAATTTTATCTGAATATATGACACATGCATAATACAGCTGAGACTTTGACCACAGACTGTCTAAAGGTACATTTGTCGGTCTCAGGACTCCCTGAAGATGGAGCTGTTTGCCTGGGCTTTCTGCTTTCCGATCCCGATTTCGGCTTGGTTGTGGGCTATAACTTCAGGACGTTTTCCGCATTTGTTTTTAAATATCTGGAAGCTAAGGAATTAATTAAATTTCTTATTGACCGATACAACGTCTGACTCCTTTAAACAACAAAACACTGGAGGAAAACTAAGGTAAATTAGCGTGACAGGACAAGCACGCATTTTCACTTCGTTATGTCTGCAACAGAAAGTTAAAAAGAGGAGTAGAGCTGCATGATTCCGGGTATTATATGATTTCATTTTTTTTTTACTCAGAATTCATAAACATTTAGTCGATTACATATCTATGGCGAGCAGATAATGCAGAAAATGGAGGACACAGAGCTAAATGAAAGGCTACTGTGTTTGGTAAAATAGTTCAATTCTTTTTGTGCTCCGACCATTGGTGTCATTGGGTCAGATCACTCGGGGCTCCGAGTGTTTTTTGCACTGAAATAGAAGGACCTGTCTGCGGATGGAAAAAGGTGCTACAGGAAATCAACACACATACTGAGTGACAGAGCGGAACTTGACTTGCAGCGTCCGAAGGATGGATGGGGGAGTAATGAAGCGCTGCACAGAGCGCAAAAAGCTGGAAGTATTGCGCACCCAGATAAAAAGCTCCGGTCTTACAAACCCACCTAGCCTTCTCCACTCTTTCATTGGAGGTGTTATTCAGTTTTCTCTTTAGTCACAGATGTAGTCCTAATATCTACGTAAATTTGTGTTGTCCAGAGACCACAAACAGCACAGCCAGTGCAGTGATGGTTATGATGAGCTGCTGCAGTCGGCTGAGCCAGGATCCTATATTATAATATAATAATGTAGCATAGAATTTGTGTCTTCCTGGTCCTAAAGGTGAGATTGAGAAAATATTTATTTTGATTAAATGCTAATCTGATATTTAATAGTCGACGGCTAAGTACCTCAGTTTCCTTGGACATTATATGGATGTTGATGATATTGTTTTATGTCTCAAAAAAGACAAGTCCCAGGCAAACTTGACTGTGATCCTTTCAATAGCTAGAAACACCCCTGGCTCTGACTGGTTTGTTTCTGTAATTGAAAGACTTATCTGTCTGTTTGACATTAATATTAGTGACACATGTATGATTATAGGAGACTGACCAATCAGCACACAGCAAGAACTCTGTGTGCTTAAGTGAAATCCAGGTCCTTTTAATTGAAATAGTAGTTTACAAATCTTGTCTTCTAGTGGAAGTGTCCTCCCTGACATGGATTATCTGGTCACCCTAATGTATCGGTTATTGGCAAAACATCCACATCGGTATACCACTAACAATATGATTATTATTGAAATGTGACTGTCACATCAACTTTGCACAACAGAAAGGACACACTTGATTTTTAACAGACAACTAATTTCCAAATGCAAGAAATGCTAAACGTAAACATCATCTGCTCTGTATTATAACACCGCTTTTCCGGCTCCCTTTATTTGTCACGTGGTGGAACACAGTTCTGGCAGGTTGGTGTTTGTACTTTTTGACTTTTTGTTCTGTTAAATTATTGGTTCTCACTCCAACACCACCTTGCGGCAGTGTTGAGTAATATAATAATTGATATTTAAAGGCAAATATGAACCAATATGAAATATAATAAGGTTCATGATGAGGTGGGTCCGGTTTTGGTACATGCGGGGACAAGGTGGGGACGGGGTGGGGACGAGTTTGGTATACGCACGGATGAGGTGAGACTGGTTTCGGTACACGTGCGGATGAGGTGAGACTGGGTTTGGTACACGCGCAGATGAGGTGGGACTGGGTTTGGTACACGCGCGGATGAGGTGAGACTGGGTTTGGTACACGCGCGGATGAGGTGAGACTGGTTTTGGTACACATGGGGACGAGGTGGGGACGGATGAAGATAGAGATAGATATCATCCTTGTGAAACTTTCTAGTGTGAAGTTGTGTTTTTTTATCTTATTTCATTTTGCAGTATTGGAGCCTGTACCAGGCTGGATTTCCTGCTTAGTTGCATGGTAGTACCTCAGTTTTAATGAATTTAGTCTGCATTAAAATATATTTAGCCCAGACTACCTTAAATCCAAAAAGTTATGCAATGCAGAAATTGCTATCTCTAAATCTTGCTTTGTGATACAGGCCCGTTGTGTAGTTTTGTGTTTATTTCATTTAATGTTTTGAGTTGTTTTTGGATCGTTTAGAGAATATATGTCTTGATTTTATGCATCGCAGCGAACTTTTTCAAAAGGAGCGATCATGCGATACTGCAGCACAAGAGGTGGAACACGTGGATGGGACTTCCGGCAAGTATTGTTTTCGGGCTATGCTCCCGATGGGGGGATGTTTATGCCGGAGAGTCTGCCTGGCCTCTCTGCTGACACCCTCAGGTCCTGGGCCTCTCTGTCCTACCCTGAGCTGGTACTGGAGGTGTGCTCCTTATTCATCCCCGATGATCTCATACCGCGTCGTGACCTAGCAGGTATGACATTACCGCCGCTTTATGGGCTGGAGAGCTCTAGATGCAGCGGTCTGTTAACTCATTAATAATAAAGTACTTATATTGTAGGACATTACCAGAGTTAACTAATGTGTAAAATTAGTCGGTGACACAAGCCTCTATCTGCTCTAATCTCTGATTCAATATACATAAAAGTAGTCAAACTATTAGTAATTTATAGAGACCAACACAATGAACAATAACATACGAGCACATCTTTGCATATTGTGCATGAATAATTGGTTCTATGGTACTGCAGTGGTCCATTATCGTGCTTGTTATGTGAGATATATCCTTCTCTGGGTTTTTGATTCCAGTCGCGTGTTCCTGCTTTGTGCTGCTCTTTGTCTCCCTGGCCGTCTGTTTGCAGACTTGCTGTCACAGGCACTGTCGCAGTTTTCAGTGCCAGGTGCTGTGCGTCTGGTGCAGCTTAGGGACGGCCTTTGTGTGCTGGAGCTGTTCCACGGTCAGACGATGGCTTTCAAGGACCTGGCCATGACCTGCGTCACCCGCCTGCTCGATTACTTTCTGCGCAGAGAACACCGTCGGGCCACTATTCTCGTGGGTTAGCAGAAGCATGATTGCATAACTATCAATATTCCCATGTCTGTGCTGATTCAATTCTAACTAAAAACCTACGTTTTTATTAAATGAAGAAAAATTCTAATTCACTATTGCAAAAATACCTAGTAGGACCTACAGGTGTCTAGGATGCTGAAAAGCATTGTAGCGTGGATGTTTGTGTCTTGAATGAAATTCCTTGTTGTCGGCAGTAAATCCCATGGGTACTTGCGTTCGGTCCAGTTGCCCACGACGATAACTTTGCTGTTTGCTGCTTTGCAGGAACCTCGGGGGACACTGGGGGCTCTGCCATTTGCAGTGCTCGTGGCCTGGATGGGGTGGACGTGCTGGTTGTGTTTCCCCTGGGACGTATCACCACAGTACAGGAGAGGCACATGACCACCAGCCTGGAGGACAATGTGCATGTCTTTGCAGGTGGGAGGTGTTTCAGAGTGACTGCTTGTGTTGTGTTCTCTCATGAAGCATGTTGTTTTCCCCTCAAATTTTAGCGACAGTGTGTGGCTCAGGGCTAAGCCTCTGTGCCTGTAATCAGAAGGTCACTGGTTCGAGACCAGCCTCAGTAGAACAGTCACATATTTATTATTCTGCTTGGTAATTGCTCACGATGTAGTACATGAGGGTTATGTTGAGATTATACCTGGTCATCCTGAAAAGTAGTACTTGGTAGCTTTATAAACAGTCTGGGTAACTTAAAGTACATCAACTTAGAAACTATATAACATACAGAACTGAATCATCATGCCGTGATGCTGTTTGTCTTGGTTGACAGCGGACGGCAGCTCTGATGACATTGATGTCCCACTGAGGCGTCTCTTTGCTGATCAAGACCTGGTCGAAAATCACGGCCTCATGAGCTTGAATTCTGTAAACTGGGCCCGAATCCTGGTGCAGCTGGCCCATTTCCTTTATGCATATTTGCATTTGAGTGACCTGCAGAAGGTCAAAGGTCAGGAACTGCCTACCGTGGAGGTTGTGGTGCCCACAGGAGGTGCTGGAAACATTGCAGGTACTGTTGTGCTTCGTCACTTGTGTAGAAGTTTTATGCTGAACTATTCTGTCATGTTGGTCATGGAAGTGAATGGGAACGGGATTAGAACAGTGTGATCAGGGTTGTAGGAGGATTTGAGCTTACTGTCCTTTTACTTCCTGTTCTGTGTTACTACCTTGACCAGCTGGCTGCATTGTGAACCTAATGGGTGTGCCGCTTCGCCTTGTTGCCATGGTGAATAATAATGACATCGTGCATCGGGTGGTGCAAAGTGGTGACTATTCCATGGCAAGTAGTGTGAAGCAGACCCTGGCTCCTGCCATAGACATTCAGGTACTGTGTGTGTGTGTAACAACTCAGTAGTCAGGAACCATATGGTGAACAGATGCAAGGCAGTGCAACAGCAAGGGCCGGTGTTAAACTGCTCAGCTGCTGACTGTGGTCACTGGGCATTCTTATCTCTGCAACAGGACCCGTACAACATGGAACGTGTGCTTTGGTTGCTGTCTGATAAGAACAGCGCTTTGGTGAAGGGCCTGATGGAGGAGTTTCAGAGCTCTCACAGACTGCAGCTGCCTGAAAAACTGCATAAAAAGGCTGGTTCACTTTTACTCGTCATATACACATATGAGGCAAAACATTGACCAACAATGACCACCCCTATATGAAGCGAATAATGACTATCCTGTTAAATATGGGATATAGGTCTGGGATGTATTAGAAGGCAATCTAACATTCAATACTCATAGTCGACATGTTGAATACAGAAGAAATGGGCAGGGGGTACAGATCTGAGTGACTTTGAGAAGGGCCAAATCATTATGGCTAGATGACTATATCAGAGCATCTCCGAAATGGCGTGGTTTGTGCGGTGCTCACAGTCAGCTGTGGTGAGGACCTCCTGCGAGTGGTCCAAGGAGGGAAACACTATAAACTGTTGACAGAGTGTTGGGTGCCTATGTCTTGTTGATGCATGATGCGAACTGAGGCTATCCTGCCAAGTAAAAACTAACAGAATTAAAAAAATTGTAGAAAATTGCAGGGAATACATATAGTTTTAGCAGCAGCCACCACAGATGCTTCAGTATGTAACATGTTAAGGTAAAAACCATTTGATGGATCTTTTTCAAATTTTTCACAGTTATTGTATGGGTGAGGAACTAAAGCTGATTAAATTTTGAGACAGATCGCCACAAAACTGAAGTAGAGTGGCATAGTGACTGCAAAAAAGAACAATTTTCACACTTGATCCTATTAAGATAACTTAAAAACCATTTAATGGATATTTTTCAAACTTTGCAAAGGCATCGTATAGATGCCAAACTGGAACAGCTTAAAATACTGAGACAGATCACCCCAAAACTGAAGCGACGCCATTTAGTGGCAGCAAACGCAAGGGTGAAAGCAGATGAGGTTTAACATCAAGAGTGGAACCACAGGACAGAGCACAGCTGAGAGTGAAAATGGAGCCAGCAGCAGCCTATGGTAAACACGGCCATTTACCAACTAAACTTGTTCCATGTATCATTTTCAAACTTCCCAGAAACATTATACAGGTCAGTGATTCTAAACCTGCAGGGAGCTAGATGAATATCCTATAATATAGTTTATATAGGAGATAGAGTGTGGCTCAGCGGGCTAAGGCTCTGTGCCCCTGATCAGATGGTTGCTGCTTTGATCCGTACCTTCAGTAAGGATCATAACTCCCAGCTCCCTGGGCACCACAAGGTGGCTGCCCCTTTGCTGGGATCACCAAGCTTGCCCCCATCTTGCTCTCCTTACAGTAGAGAGCGAAGAGAATTTCCCCTTTGGGGTTAATAAAGTATCATTATTCCATATTGATTTTTGGTCACTAACCTCCCCATTTGGAAAACTTTATCTGTAGTAATCTGGTCTGTATGGGGGCCGACCTGTTCTTTGTTCATTTAATCTCTTTGGTAATATCAGTGGAATGTGTTGCACAACATGTGTTGCTGATATTACCAAAAACAAAAAACAACAGGTCTGCCCCCAAGTACTTGTCTGTTTTTTTCCCCCTCTCCTGCACCCCCCCAGCAATCCCTTCACCCCACAGTTTAAATACCTCTGCTCTGCTGTAAGCCTTTTTGGATAAAATCATAAAAAGGTTACATGTACAACGTTTGCACAAAAGAAATGTCTGTTTGCACAAAAAAAAAACCTCCATATAAACCATTAGCGTATCTGTTACAGTTCTTACCGTTCTATCACAGACAACTTTGTTCGAAGTGCAAAAGAGAAATGAACAGAATGCAACTATTAAAACATGGAAATATAAATAATATACGTAACATTTTCAAACATGGAAATCTAACCATACACAAAGGAATACAAGTGGGGTGAGGAAAGATTCTGCAAATTTTCATACAATTGGAATGTGCGGTAAATTAATGTGTCGTTTTAGACCGACATCACAACAGGAACTCAGAACATTCATGTAAAAAGACATTCATTAACCTTCACATTTCCAGGTGATCCATCCGGTACTTTTAGAAATGGTACAGGTATGTGAGTGCGGGACGAGTATAGATTAGACGGGTGGACCAAATGACAGGACTCTTTGAGAAAGACCATGCTGTCGTTTCTGACAGCACCAGATCTAGTTTTAATGATGGTTACAGTAGTAGTTTGCACAAAACACAGGGCATCAAGCTCGGCTGTGTAACTTAAAAAGTATTTCATGCATCTTTTTCAAACTTTGTAAACATCTTGCATGGGTGAAAATTTTGAGTCAAATTACACCAAAATGGAAGCAGCAGCACTAGATGGCAGCATAGGACAGAAAGAGCAGCTGCAGAAGACACTTGATCTTATGAACATAGTAACATAGTATTTAATGGATATTTTCAGACTTCCCAGAAACATTGTATAGGTGATGAGCTTGAATGAATCGTATTAATTGAAGCATTGTCACTTAGTGGTGGCACATGAAAAGACATCCACAGATGCAGAGCTGGTGAACCTGATTGTGTTCAGGTCACACAAAATTGGACTTCTGATAAAGATATTTGGGAGAGTGAGGAGAGTGT
Organism: Boulengeromyrus knoepffleri; assembly: GCA_026770805.1. NCBI lineage: Eukaryota > Metazoa > Chordata > Actinopteri > Osteoglossiformes > Mormyridae > Boulengeromyrus > Boulengeromyrus knoepffleri. The sequence continues at coordinate 26,054,454 of JABJVO010000115.1, forward strand.
GTATGGGGGCTGGAGATGTTCATTGAGGAAAAAAATAACACAATGACACAATTGCAAATGGGATTTGGTATTACAAGGCAGTATGACTTAAACCATAGATTTTCAAGCACTAATATGTATTATATTTGTGGAATCCATTAGGATGCTGTGCATTAGTCTGGTTTCTGAATGTTTGTGCTCTGTGTCTGCAGCTGACTGCATTCATATCGTCAGGCTCAGTCACAGATGAGGAGATCATTGGTACTATGCAGAGGTGCTGGCAAGAAAACCACTACCTCCTGTGTCCCCACAGTGCTGTGGCAGCATGGTACCATTACCACGCCCCATCACTAGGTCCTGGAGTGAGCAGGTCAGTCATGCAAGAGACATGTATGCATGAACAGCCTTGCAGCACTGTAAACTGCATGTAGATAGTGCCAGAATCTGTTATGTGACTTTAGTAAAACTGGCTGCATCTGACTGCGATGCTTATATATATACTGTACACACATGCAGAGACATTGTCTTGTTTTACACTGGAATACTGTATGTGTTGTCCGACACAGTGCAGTGATAATCCAGGCTGTGTATGCTACCATTCTCATTGGCCAGGTGTTGCATAGCTACAGCATCCCCGGCCAAATTCCAAGAAGCCGTACAGAAGGCAGGATTGACCCTTGACCTCCCAAAGGAATTGCGGGCTCTTGAGAAGATGGAAACACGCTATGAGAAGTTGGAGAAGGGCACAGATTGGGAGGCCAGGCTGAAGGAGCGCATCCGAGCTATAAGATGTGCACGGCAGAAAGGGCAGGTGTTTTACTCTGCAAAGAAATAATGGATATGTGAGTTTTAGAGAATGAAACCCAAGATTGTGGCTTGATTGTTTGCCTCAGCAGTCAATATAAACCTGTGTTGCACTAAATGATCAGAAATAAAGAAGTATATATAGTTGAAGTCGTGGAAGACTAAAGAGAAAAAGGGAAATTAAATTCCGCTGATTGAGATTTTATGTGATATTAATGTATCACAACAAAATAAATATTAACCAGCATTTTAAAATCTGTATTAATTGTGTATTATTTTTTAATCCTGTAGTATGGAAATGAACAGTTTATTAAATAACTTACAGCTTTCATTTGAGTGCATGCTCTGTTAATGCATTAAAACATTGGTTATCAGCCTTTTTTTCACCCAAGAACCCCCCGTGATCAGGAAAACATGTTTGGGCACCCTTACACAGGTTAGGATATTGTTTCTGTTGTATGCATTATGCAAAGACATCAGAAATTGCCACTTTATTAATATAGACATTATAATTTGGTTACACTGCCAAAAAATGTAATTTCTTTTGAACATGACTCAAACAAGGTTTCCCTCCACTGTCTGCCAGCACTCCTTTTTCCCCGTAAGTGTATGATATTGCTCTCAAAACACAATGTGACTCTAAATTTAAAACCTATTTTGCAAATGGTTCCAAACTTAAAACGCTGACAACCATTAAACATGTGCTTAATAATTGAAAAGACACTCATTTTAAAGGGGGGGGGGGGGCAAAGACCTTACTACACCCCTGTCTAGGAAGCATAGGCCACATGCAGAGATTAACTGCATGTTTTTGGACTGGGGGAGCAAAACTGAATACCTAGATGGGAGGAGATGCAAGCTTGATATTAAAACCTTTTCACATATTTAAATATGACTATGTAACTATCTATTGCTTGGTGAGTTTGTGCAATCAAGCCATCAATCAGCAAACAAACATAAGCAAGGATTAAATTATTTAGAAAAATATTTTCAAAAATGCTTACTGTTGCAGGGTTTCCAACTTTGGTCAGCTGGCTAGAGTGAGATTTTCAATTTGAAACAAGTGTGGACACACATGCACACGGATTTACATGTATGTAATAGGTTTATTACCTGTTACATATTACCTATTTATTACGCACAGGTTCTTAGAGCTCTGAAGAAGGTAAACCCCCACAAAACAGAAGGACCAGATGGAGAGTTCTGAAAGCCTAGCTGGAGTGTACATCGACATTTTTAACTACTCACAGGAAATAGTCCCACGGTCCTTCAAGTCCTCTGTGATAGTACCGGTCCCTAAAAAACCTAACGTCTCCACAATGAATGACTACAGGCCAGTGGCTCTCACTTCAGTGGCCATGAAGTGCCTGGAAAAACTGGTGCTAAGTTCTATAAACTCTGTCATCCCAGGCACAGCTGACCCTCTGCAGTTTGCCTACCACCCAAACAGATCACTGGATGATGCAGTGCCTCTGGCACATCATTACA
>JABJVO010000115.1:26059983-26078741 GCA_026770805.1 Boulengeromyrus knoepffleri
AGCTGTAATAATGATCCAGTCATTGGCTCTTAAGTATTTGCTGATATAAATTCAAATGGCGACTTTTTTTTTTGGCCGGGCCGTGTATTATTCATAGTCATATAAGATCCATGCCCAAAAAACATCTAATGAACAAGGCACAGGATGGGAGACCTATCACAAGACTGCAGAGATCTATTTGGTGATAGTGATACATGGCTCATCAGTAAATTGCGTCTGCCAAGGGCAGTTTTGTGTGGTCAATTTTTGGCCAGAAGCTCGCACCTTTTTTGAGAGGCTGACAAGACAAGCAGAAATAAATCATTGTCACTAAATAAATGCTTTATAAGATCACCGACGTGTCTGGCACAGTTCATTGTCGGCAACCTCCACTTGTTGGTCTACTTCGGCGTGCGACACATTACTTCCTGCAGCCAGTTAAACGCACCCATAAAAGTATTGTACCTATTTCTGATGGCCTGGCCTTCTGTGGGTAGTGGAGCTGTCTGGATCACCATCTGGAATGATTTCTGTTAGGGAATGGGATTGATTCCTGTTTTGCCTATAATGGTGGCTATTTTACCCTCCAGAGTTGACACTGACTTGGTGCTTGGGCCACCCCCTGTGGCACGAACATGGCATCTGTGGGCTGTGATCCTTTTTTTCGGTGGTCATTTTCAGACTGAACCACTTCCTCACCTCTGCCCCCATTAGCATTGCAGGTGACACAGTCCTTCTTTCTCTTCAACAGGTCACTGGTGAAGTTGCCAAAAAATACCTTTTTGTCAAACAAAACCTCGTTCTCAGTGAAGTTCCATTTTTTTTCCCTCTTTCTTCACAGTTTCCATTTCTGAATTCAGTTTAACAGAAGTAATATGTCTGTATATGGTTGATTGAGGTCATTTCTTTACATAAATTATTCTGGCTGTGCATGCAGTCACATTTAGAATGCATGAGATTTGTCAACATTCATTTCATACGGCCATTCGTACGCACAAGTGATAAATACCAATTTGCCTCTCCGTACCAGTGATTCGTATGCACACATTTAGGAATTGTTCTATGCGCACTTTGAGAAATGAGACTCCTGGGCTGCATGCGTTCGGTCCATCGGACATGTATGTCACCTGCCTGTGTGTGGACCATAAAGGCACCAAGAAAAGTGAAGTATGAATTAGCCTTTAATTGGCCTGTCTGTAGGATCACCTGCTAAGGCAAGATTTAGTTGTTTATTTCTCTTCTTTCCTCTGTAATGTGACTTGTTCTAATGTCAAAATAAATTGGTAATCGGTGCAGTTAAACACAAATAAAGATAGCATGGGGATATATGGACTCTAACCTCTCTTTCTCTGTTGCATACAGGTAATTGTGAATCCGTCTGTGTGCTGTCCCCCGTCCCTCTCTCCGGTGACAACGGTGATGTCTTCTGTCCCTGTTGTTTCGGCCTCAGACTGCTATCTGCCGGGTCTAGACTCCCTGTCTGTCAGTTCACTGCCATCAGGGGAGCTGGAGGAGGAGGCAGAGGGGGAAGAAGAGGTACTAGGGGACCTGGAAGTTAACCCCTACGATGGGCTTCCCTTCTCCTCACGGTACTACACCATGCTGGAGGAACGGCGCCGTCTACCTGTCTGGAGTGTTAAGGACAGCCTGATGGAGCTGCTGGAGAGCCACAGCATAATAGTTCTATGTGGGAAGAGTGGGGCAGGCAAGAGCACGCAGGTGAGCGCTTAGGTAACGCTAAAACAGCCGAGACACTGATGCAAGATAACAGTGAAACAGAAGAGCAAATGTAAATAAATCTGATAGAATTCTCTACTACACTGCTCGAAACATAATTCCAAATTAAAACAAATAACACTACCCCCTGACGCAAAAATGATGAAGACAAAAGGTTAAATGTAAATAAAACTAATTGAATTCAAGTACTCTGCTGGAAACATTATTACAAACTCCTATTATTTAAAAATTCTTCCACAGTTAGTTTAATTTTGTGTTGGAACTATAAGTTCTAGTGCTAATGAGGTTCTCAAGGCAGACGTTTTGTAGACCTCCCCGGATACTGTATATCTTACATGTTGTCTGCTGGGTCTTTTTATCATGTCGCAGCCCTTTAAGTTGAGGGTTTCTCTTTTCTAGGTGCCGCAGTGGTGTGTGGAATATGCCCATTAAGTTGAGGGTTTCTCTTTTCTAGGTGCCGCAGTGGTGTGTGGAATATGCCTTTTCTTTGGACTTTTCTTCTGGGCTGGTGTGCTGTTCACAGCCCTATGCTGCAGCAGCAAGCTGTCTTGCCCTGCGTGTGGCTGATGAAATGGACCTTAGTCTGGGCCTGGAGGTGGGATACAGGGTTCCACATGATGATGGCTGTACCTCCGACACCCTGCTGAGGTAGATACCTCCTTCCCCTTTCTTTCAGTGTCAGTGTCTCTCTTACATCCCTCCATGGCATGGCTGAGACTGGGCGCCATCATATCTACTCCACTCAAACGGCATTTTATTTGTTATTTACTTAGTTTTTCGTGCAACTTTTCCACTTGGCCAAAGGAGTTCCTCCGAGATGTAGACCAAAACAATAGCAGCACACTTCAGAGAAGACGTAGGAAAATATCATTGAGGAAAATGAGCTGGTGTTCGGAATCAGATGTGAGAAAAAGCAAACCGTCTACCAATGCCCACTATCCTGCTCGCAAATGTGCAGTACCTGGAACAAACTGGATGACATCAGGTCCCTAATGTGTTTTCAGCAGGGCATAAGGGACTGAAACATCCTTTGTTTTACTTAGACATGGCTCATCCCGCTAGTGCCTGACCATGCCATACAGTCAGCTGGGTTCTCCATTCTTCGCTTGGATAGAACAGAGGAGTCCAGCAAATATAAAGGCAGGAGAGTATCTTTTATGACTGACAACAACTGGCACAATCCAAAGAATGTCACTATTCTCTCTCACGCCTGCTCGCATGGTCTGGAACTTCTGATGATTCTTTATCACCCTTTCTGTCTGCCCCGGGAGTTCACCGCAGTCATCATCACCGGCGTGTACATTCCACCACAAGCAGATAGAGCAGTGGCTCTATCTACTCGGCAGGATATGATCACCAAACACAATACGAAGCACCCAGACGCAGCCCTCACAGTGGGGGATTTTAACAAGGCTAACCTTAAAAAAGTTATGCTTCAAGCAAAATATGAATTGTCCCACAAGGGGCGATATGGTCCTGGATCACTGTTGCACTGTTCAATAAGGCTTGTAAAGCCACTTCTTTACCGACTTTTGGCAAGTCTGACCATGTCGCCATTTTACTTATACAAGAATAAAAATGGAAACTAATTATAGAAGTCTTATCTACACGAGAGGTCAGATGCTGGACTGCCCAGTCTGAAGCTGCCCTACAGGACGGTCTGAGCGATGTTGACTGGGACATGTTTCGGTCTGGTTGCATGACATCAACGAAATGACATCGACATGACATCAACATCAACGAAATGACATCGACATGACATCACCATTTTTATATGAGAATGAATCCAAACTGGGGCTAAGGCAGATCCATCCCTGATAAATGATCTGTACTTGTACGCTCGCTTTGAAGATAGCTGTGTTAACGTAAATACTGCTAATTGTATTAGCATTACAGAGAACCGCCCACTGACAGTCTCAGTACATGACTTGAGGAGAGAATCCTGTGAATGAGGGGAAGGCTGCAGGCCCTAATAGCATCCCATGCCATGTCCCAAAGTCCTGGGCAGACCATCTAGCCCTTCTGTTCACTTCCATTTTCAAACAGTGCCAGGCATAGTCCGTCATCCCAGCATACCTCAAGAGATCCACGGTTGTGTCTGTATCAAAGAAGAACATCCCAGCCTGTCTAAATGACTACTGTCCTGTCTCGTTGACCTCTGTGGTGATGAAGTGATTTGAGAAGATCATTAAAGACTTCATCTGTTTATCTCTGCCCAGCTCTTTAGACTCTCTTCAGTTTTCCTACCAGCCCAATCAGGTTAGGAGGCGATGCCATCTCTTACGTTCCTCACTCCATCATTTCACCCCTGGACATTGGAAGGGGGAACTATGCAAGACTGCTGTTTATTGACTATAGCTCCACCTTCAACGCCATAGTTCCCCCAAGGCTTGTTACCAAGCTCAGACACCTGGGACTTGCTTGTGAGGCTCCAGTGTTGAGGATGAGGGAAATAGAAATGCAGTTACCTATCACCTGTGGTTTATAGGAAGTACGTACCTCTCAAGATTTTCAGAGTTAGCTGCTACAGGTATCTCTCAGGACCTGACATGGACAACCTAAACGTCCATTGAGTTGTCGAGAGATGGGCAGCAACTGCATCATCTGAGGTAGCTGAGAAAATTCAAAATCTCCTCTGTGCTGCAAAAAACCATCTGCAGCACTGCCGTGGGATCTGTGCTTTCTGAGAGCATCACTGCCTGGTACGGCAGCTGCAGCCCCGAGGACCACAGAGCCCTGCAGAGGGTGATACGGTGCACAGAGCGAATCACCAGGACAGAACTTTCCACGCTGCAGGGCATCTACCTCAAACAATGTAGGTCCAGGACATTAAGTCCCATCAGAGACACTCACCCCCCCCATGCGCTCAAACAGGTGCCTTCGGGGCCTTAAGGCCGGGACTGAGGGGCTGAGGAGAAGCTTCTGCCCCCAGGCCATTAGGATCATTAAGTCCCCCAATAAAAACAAAAATAACTGCAAACTGCACGTAAATTATTTGGTCATATTTTCTTATAACTTTTATCTTTTATATACTTTGTTTCTATATTCTTAATACAATTTTTTAACTCGTTATTTCATTTTGCTATCCCTCCACCTTGTTTATTGCACAGTAGCAATTTCATTTTGCTGCTCACGTACCACTGCAGCCCTGCATGAGACATATAAAAGTCTGGAATCTGTCCCTGGCCTCTCAGGTTTGTGACCGACAGCCTCCTACTGAGTGAGATGATGTCCGACCCGCTGCTGCGACAGTATGGGCTGCTGGTGATAGACGAGACCCAGGAGAGGACTGTGGCCAGCGACGTGCTGCTGGGGCTGCTCCGGGATGTGTGCCGGCAGAGGGCTGAGCTCCGCGTGGTGGTGCTCACATCCCCGCTGCTGGCTCCCCGCATGGCTGCTTTCCTGGGCGAGGAGGTCCCTTTGCTGTCTGTGCCCGACCCCGCTGAAGCTGCTGCCGTCGATTTGCTGTACCGTGACCCCTCTGCAGGAAGAGAGCCTGCCATGGCTGCCTGTCACATGGTCCTCGATCTCCATCGTAGAGGAGAGGAAGGTGACATCCTGGTCTTCCTTCCCAGTGCCCAGGTATATACGTAATACGTAATACGGTAATACAGTAGTGCTTAATCCTGTTGCTTTACTTGTGATGATTTAAAAAAATTGAATCTGCCCCATTTTCTGATATATTGTTCAGTGAGCTTTAAAAACATCAGGCTGTAAAGCGTGACAAATTGGCTTCAGTGTCCTCTGCTATACTTCTGATCCCAGACAGTTCTTGGTCCTTATAGCCATTTTTTGTAGTGTTTTCCAATATGTTTTTTCCACTCTAATCTGACTCTGGTTCCTGTTTTCCTTAATTGTGCCCCCCCAGACTCTGTGGAATTAAGATGGTTTTGGAACCGGTCCACTCATAATCTGGCAGTTTTGTGTACATCCCATGTACCTACACATGTACAATTACCCAGACGCACAATCCAAATTCTAATTGCTTTTTCTAGTGGCTTGTTTTTGGAAACACATATTTTTAAAATTATGATAGAAAAAATGGCGGAGCTTTTGAAGTCTATAGTACCCTTGAATGTTTTTGTTAACTGACTGTGGCACCTGTTTTTTTGTGTCTCAGTACAACAAATTATGTTATTGTACTGAGATAAATTAACAAAGTAGTAGTTTGGCTTTTCGTGTCTGTTAACCTCCCCGCAGTCTTTTCCGTATCTGCTTTATCTAGCCTTTATTTTTAGGACATCTGTCATTTGTAGCATTGCCAAATTGCAACAAATTAATAACTTAAGGAATGTGGAGGACAGATGCAAGAACTTCACTAAAAACAACAGAAAAATCCTCTCTTTGCTGCCATATTCCTGTGCACTTTGGCTTTTTGTGCCATTGTGCTGTTTGTTTCTATCATATGTGGGGCAGCTATTACTGTATGCCTGGAAACTTTTCATTGAACAGGGCAGAGACTTGGATGTTGGACCAAATCATGTTTTGCTGCAGGTTTGGATGTGTGCAACTCCCTGATCTGCTTCTTTGCCTTATCTGCAACCAGGAGATTGGCAAGTGTGAGGCACTGTTAGAGAAGGAGTCTGTGGCTCTGAACACCCAGCTGGGGATCCTCAAAGTGCTGCCACTCCACCTGGGCCTGGGAGCGGCCACTCAGCGTGTATACGATACGGGGTCTGAAGTAAAGGAGTCGGGGGACCAAGGAGACTCAGGGAAAAGGCGCAGGGTCATCCTGACTGATGTCCTTGGAGAAGCTTCTTTCACCCTCAGCAATATCCGCTATGTCATCGACACAGGCCTTCAGCTCAAGACAGTGAGTCTGTACCCCTGGAAATTTCTGTTTAGCTGTGCTTGTCTGTTTAACAGTGTATCACTGACTTTGTGTCTGGTTTCTCTCTGTAGCCTTGACTCCATGTGTTACTCCATAACTACATGTTCTTCCATACTGTGTCCATGTTTGTTGTTCTGTGTTCTGTGAATACCGTATGTGTTTGTCAGCGGCTGGGTGTGTTGTGCGCTACGCTAATCCGCTAGGCATGGATGCACACATGAATATATTTCGCAGGCATTGTACACTAATAGTGCTAATGCAGAAATCCCGACAGCGATTGTGAGTTGAAAAACCTCGGCATACATACTATATGGACAAAAGTATTGGGACACACCTCTTAATCGTTGAATTCCGGTGTTTCATTCAGGCCCATTGCTTCAGGTGTATAAAATCAAGCCCCTAGCCATGCAGTCAGGTTTACAAACATTTGTTGTTCTGAAGAGCTCAGTGAATTCTAGTGAGGTACTCTCACAGGATGCCGCCTTTGCAATAGCCACTTCATGAAATTTCTTCCCTTCTAGATATTTCACAGTCAACTGTAATTGGTATTATTGCAAAAGTGGAAGCATTTAGGAACAACAGACACTCAGCTATGAAGTGGCAGACGACGGAAAGTAACAGAGCGGTGTTGCCAGCGCTCTGTTGACTCAATAACTGCAGTTCCAAACTTCCTCTGGCATTAATCCCAGCACATAAACTGTGCCGGGAGCTTCATGGAACGGGCTTCCATGACCCAGCAGCGACGTGCAAGCCTCCCATCACCAAGCACAATGCCAAGTGTCAGATGAAATGGTGTAAAGCATGCTGCCACTGGACTCTGGAGCAGTGGAAACATGTTCTGTGGAGTGATAAATCTGGCAGTCTGATGAATGAGTCTGGATTTGACAGATTTCAGGAGAACGTTACCTGCCTGACTGCTTTGTGCCAACTAATATTTGGTGGAGGAGGAATAATGGTATGGGGTTGTTTTTCAGGAGTTGGGCTAGACCCTTTAGTTCCAGTGAAGGGGACTCTTAAAGCTTCCGTATACCAAGACATTTTGGACAATTCTGTGCTCCCAACATTGTGGGAACAGTTTGGGGAAGGCCCTTTTCTGTTCTAACATCACTGTGCCCCAGTGCACAAAGCAAGGTCCATAAAGACATGGTTGGGTGAGTTTGGTGTGGAAGAATATGACTGGACCACACAGGGCCCTAACCTCAACCCCATGGAACACCTTTGAGATGAACTAGAACAGAGATTGTGAGCCAGGCCTTCACACTCAACATCAGTGCCTGACCTCACAAATGCTCTTCTGGATGAATGGGCAAGAATTCCCACAGACACACTGCAAAATCTTGTGGACAGCCTTCTGAGAAGAGTGGCAACTATTATAGTGGCACAGGGGGGACTAACTCCATATTGATGTCATGAAAGTTCCTGTAGGTGCAATGAACAGGTGTCCCAATACTTTTGTCCAAATAGTGTATTTATTTTAGTGTGGAAAATATGCATTAACACCAGAGGAGTGGAACAGAGGGTCTCATACATGTGTTGAAGTAGCCAAAACCTTTGGTGTAGATACATAAGTATTTAAACTGACCCTGCCAAGGAAAGTTTTGTTTTGGTGCTGGTCGCATAATGACTGAAACTAACAAACCACTATATGCACTTTGCGTTTGAGTTGTTCTTCCAATGTTGAGTCATATTAGAGCTGGACAATATGGCAAAAAATGTTATGATAAAATTTTTCATATCAGTCAATATTGATAATTATTGCAATACATGTCAAGTCATTATTTCTTTCCAGTTTAAATGCTGATCTTTATTCTTCTGCTCAGTCAACACCCCATTTTGCTGGTCTTATTTAGAAGAACATGTGTATATGTTCTGACTTGTTCAGTGTACATTCAGCTGCCTTCTTTCTTACAGTAACGTTGATAATCATCGGTAATAAAAAATAATTGACAATGAATTTTGTCTTCCATTTGTTGCATTTTTATGATTTCCTGTGCATATCGCACATCACCACCTAGCAACATAAATGTTCATGTGTTAAGCCTAGTTCATACTTAGGTTTCCCACATGCTGTTATGGTCCACAGTTGTGCACACAGACTGTGTTCAGACTACATTTGTCTGGATGCTGATTGTTGTGGTCAGCACGTGAGTATAGCAGTGAGGTAATATGTATCGCTACAAACACAAATAAAAGCAGTATGTTGAAATGAGTAAACTTTTATGAACAGATTTAAAGTTGTTACTAGGCTTGTGTGGTATTACGATAATACTGTATACCATGGTATTTTTAACTCTTTTACTGCCAAGATTTCAAAATGCTGGAATAGAATTTTTTTGAAAATACCATCATCTTTATGCTGTATACTGCAGTATAAAGTACAATCATTAGCAAGCTAAATATGACAGAGACAGAGGACCACTTTGTTACTTTGTACACTGTGTAAAGTTTTTATTATGTTTTTAAATGAAGTATTTGCCCTTCTCTTTACACCCTGTGTTTTGACCCAATTAAATTGATTAGTTAATCACATGATTACAGTGACCCCTTCACATTTGCCAAGGGTAGGGGTGGAAGATCCATGTCAATGTGAAAATTGGCAAGGCAAATCCAAGCCAAGATTGAAATCTTAAAAGATAATGCATGCACTTACACTAACAAATATTATGTGTTACTAATATTTATATATTATATGATTTTATGTGATACAAATTGTATTAAGCATTATTCCCATTTAATTGTTCATAGCCAACTTTCGAATAACCAAAATCGCGGATGTAAAGTATGTGAATCTGGAGGGGCAACTGTAATCAATTATCAAAATGATTGCTTTTTGAAGTGCTAGCTTGCAGTGATAACAGAAAATTGCTACTCTGTGTATCTTGTGGAAAAATTGCTAAGAAACAGATATTCTATTTCTATGTTGTTATTCTATTACATGAAGCCTGTTACAATGCATTATGTAATATTGCCACATTATGTAATAACTTGACAAAATGTTACAAAGTATCATCATTCAGTTTGTTACATTCTGTCGAGTTATTGCATAATGTGGCTTTATTACAAAGCCACTTTTATTTGAGACAGCAGAAGTTTGGTTAATGGAATTAACTCCATATAGCTACTTTCAGCAATCACAACCCATCAGTTTTTTTTCCTTTATTGTTTTTTTTTTTATTGTGCTGTCGCCAGCTTCAAATACATTAGTCAGCCTTATCTTCCTTATATTCAGTTCTTAAGTGTAAGAATTATTTTTTTTTAATTGCATTTTGCATTTAAATTGCATTTGGTTTGTTTATGTAGTTTCCATCCTATTAAGTCAATAATAAGTTTTCTCTCACTCTTTAGGTTTACAACCCACAAGTCAGAGCAAACTTCCACATACTACAACCAATCAGTTGTGACCAGGCAGACATGCGTAGCCATAGAGTCAATAGCAGCTCTCCAGGTAAGTGGGTGGAAGATTAATGGGAATAAGGGATTAACAGCAACTGTCACAAATCTTTAAAGTGTCTCTGTGATATTTGTCCCTGGAATTGTACCTAACAAACAAATCTGCAGGAGCACATTAAGTAGTGTGTGGTGATGCAATTCTTAATTTTAATTAGAATTTATTGATATAATAGCTGGAAAGATTACACATGTAGGTGGGAACCATTATGAGAAATACTGTAAGGTCTGCAGGCTTTTGGTTACAATTCAATGGATATGACCACTTTAGCATTAGCTCTCTATTCCTGACTGCTGCAGCAGGTCATGTGGTACTTAAACACATGGATAGATACAATGCATTTCAAAATTATTTTGACCCCGTAAAAGTTTTTGCTGCATTGCAATTCTTACATACATTTCTTTGTTCATTTGACTGTTGTTCATTGGAAAGTGGCACACTTACATAGAAATGTACTTTGGGCCACTTAGACCACATGTGTCAAACTCAATGCCTGTGTGTCCTCAGCATAATTCTTAATGGTCTGCAAAATGATGTTGATACTCTGTTAAAAGAAAAAAAAAAATCAAATGACCAGGGATTAGGGGTTTAATGGTACACTAAATTCACAGTTCAGCGAAAACCTTGGTTTTGGAATTATAGTTCAGTGCAATTTTGGTACAAAAGGTAAAACTGAATTTGCTTTGAAACTATTTATAAAAAGCACAATCAGGAACAATTGTACACCAAGGGCAACATATCTGAATAACAAAACATAAGGAATGCTTATTTGCATTTTTAAAAATAAAATATGTAAAATAAAAAAAGTAAAATAACACTGAATAATATGAATTAAATGAATTCTCTTAATTGTGTTCTCTACTACTACAGATATGGTCGCATATCTGTATTGACAAAAACCCCTATAGCTGTGTTTGTTTTTTCAGCTCAGTCTGAATTTCCTGCCTAAAGTGTCTTAAATGCCGTTGGTAGACTAACTTGCAAAGGCTGTTTCTGCCTTGTTCGGGGCGTACACACACTTGGTCGATCTCATGAGTTTGATGTGTTTTCAACATACCCAAGTTCCGTATAACAGAGATGACAGACAGTCTTGGTCTTATCAACTGATCTTTCTCTGGTGTTGGTGTAATTTATTGGGACTATTATTAGTTATAATTACTAGTAATATGACTGGCTAAACAGCTTTAGCTGTAACCAGCCCACAGCCACAATTAGCAGAATGTTTTCCATGTTTAACATCTACTTGTGAATTTAGGTTCCATCCGTGGGAAGAAATGTAATAATTTTTTCATTGTGTGTATTGAAATGAAAATGATATAACTGAACAGCATGCAGTGAGTATGTGCACCGTTACAGCTCTACCTGGGAAGCAGGGATCGTCGTGTGCAAATCTTCCCTACCAAACTATATCTTTCCTCTTTTAGCCCCTCCCCCCCATTGACAAGTTCAACAGCAGCAAGTTAGCGGAAAATTCAGCACAACATTCTAGTTGTAATCTGGTTGTTTTGATATATTGGGACTAAACTCAACCTATTTCTCATGTAAAGGAAGGATCCATGGATAATGTCAGATAAAAGCAGATGAATAACAGTTCATCAGCCCAGTCGATACATTTGATTTAGTTATGTATCTTCGGGATTTAGTTCTAAGTTTTCAGAGAGGTTTTGTAAATCACTGTTATGTTTTATATAAAAAGATTTTTCAGGAATAAGTTTTATTACAAAATCTACATTTATAAATGTTATATATAATAAAAAATCAACCAAATAACTGCAAAGTTTGGGTCATACTGCTATTAACTAACTAAATAAGCCTTGGCTGGTCTGCAGATTCATTGGTGGCTTTTTACTGAGATTGAACTCCCTGATTTAGACATTTGCCCTGAAAACGCCAGCCCTCAAAAATCCAGACAAGACTCAGACTTTTGAGGGCAGCCAAACCCACTGTGAGCTACAGAGTTACAGAACTCAGTGGCAGACAGTGGAGTGCAGGTACATCCGACAGGTATATATGGATTTCTGTATAATAATGGTCTTTATGGGAGGGGGACTTCACTCAGAAAGAGCCGTCTTGCTTAGAGTAGGATGTGGGAAAAGGTCATTTCTAAAAGTGCCTGGATGTTCTAGCAGGGAAAATGATTCAATATGCAAAAAATATCATTAGTATAATGTTGAATAATATAAAATAAGTTATTTAAATAATAAATATAATGTTAAATTATATTAAATAAAAAAATTAAAGCAGAGGACCACGATATATGCAAATTAACAGTAACAATAACAATGAACAAGAAAAAATGGGCCAGTGTAAGTTCCTCGATAGGCCAAGCCATCATCCAGTACAACCATACTTCAGCCATCAGCTCATTAGGTAAATAACTCAGTGAGGTATTAATTAGGAAACAAGGAGTGCTAGTTGTTGAAACATGAAGATCATTTAAATATCATTGTTTTGCCTAAGACTTCTGCCCAGTACTGTGAGCTGAGACAAATCTGTCAAGAGGAGTGGGAGAATAGCATTTCTAACCAGAGTGCCAAGCTAATGACTAGTAATAATTGGGAAAAGATGTGTCTATCACTTAATAATAATCCAGTAACTTGTCAAGGTCCTTGGAGAAACTGTGCTGTTGTACGCTTCACTAGGGTAACTGACTTAAAATATTTGAGTAAAAATATCCATCCGCAAAAATGGATACAATTCTAAGTGGATTTTTTTCTTAATTGACAAAATTATGCTGTATAATGTAATACGCAGTGAAAGTCTGTCATGCTGAGAGTGAGGAATCCTCATTTGACAAGTTAAACCCTGATTCTTTCCAGGAATCTGCTTCCGGCTCTATCCCCAGTCTCTGTACGATGAGGTCATGGTAAAGACTCGCAGCCCTGGTGTGGTGCAGGAGAACCTCAGCCATGTGGTGCTCCTGCTCAAAAGGCTGGACATAGCTGACATGGGCCAGTGCAAGTTCCTCGATAGGCCTGGTGAGAGTTTTCTGCTGAATGACTCCTGCTATTGGCCATTTGTTTTCTCCCAAGCCATCATCCAGTACAACAAGAAAATATGTTTTTTCAAACAATAAAAATGCATTCAGTGTTGGTCACTTCAACGATGTTTTTTATTTTTGTCTATCTGTTTCTTCTAACTCTTCATTTTAACTCTTTTGACTCTGCCTTCTATTACTGTCTTGCCTCATCTTCTCCCCTATCCTCTGCTGCCATCCCTTCTTCAATATATGTCTTTATTCAACCTCTTCAACGCACCCTTCTGATCTCTACTTCTAGCCCCAGAGTCCCTGATGCAGGCCATTGAGGATCTGGATTATCTGGCAGCTTTGGATGATGATGGTAACTTGTCAGAAGTAGGAATCATCATGTCAGAGCTGCCACTGGAGCCTCCACTGGCCAAAGCCCTCATTGCATCCTGCGAGTTTGACTGTGTCAGCGAGGTGCTCACCATTGCAGCTATGCTCTCTGGTAATGACTGGGATGGCACAGCATTGCATCGCACAGTTCTGATTAATCTAATTGGATCTTGTGATCTGGTTCTGTAGTCTGTGCTGTGCACACTTGCAATTGGCATTGCCGTTTACTCCTTAACCTAACCATGCTTCTTTGGAACGATTTATGGTTCTAAATCTGAATCAGTATGTTTAAAATTGTGTCTCAACACATATACTCACACCACAGGCATAATTACAACAATACGTATGTTATGCCGTGTTTTCTTTAAGCTTCATTTTTGTTCTTCTCTGTTCCTCTTTACAGCCCCTCCTTGCTTTGTAACACCACTCCCTCACAATGAAGCAGCAGCCATGACTCACTGGCGCCTCCTCCTGCATCCAGAGGGGGATCACTTCACTCTAATCAATGTTTTCAATGCGTATGTCCAGCGTGAGTCTGATTTTTGCCTAAACACATTGACTATAACTTTGAGGCTGTTTGCCTGATTAAAGAACATAGATATGTAGCTATGTGCCTGCAGAATAGATCATTTTAAAGCCCGATGTCGCTTTCCTTTTGTTCTTGTTTAGACCAAGAGGATGATGGTTGGTGTGCTAAAAACTTCCTCAATGCCACCTCCTTACGACTAGCTGTAACCATTCGAGCACAGCTGCTGGACGTCATGCAGCGAATCGAGTTGCCCATCTCAGCACCTGCCTTTGGTTGCCAAGAAAATATTAACAACATAAAGCGGGCACTCATTTCCGGATTTTTCCTCAAGGTGGGGACGACTTGCTTACAGTAAAGCTCTAAATTGATTTATTATAATTAAATTATACACGTTCCTGGGTGCTGAAATACCAGTGGATAATTACCGGTGCTGTAAAATGATGCCGTTGCTGTTCAGTGAATGATCAGACATCTCCCCCTAGGTGGCTCTCGATGTAGATGGCTCTGGGAACTACCTGCTTTTAACCCACCGCCATGTGGCACATTTGCACTCCTTCTCCTCGTACCTGTGCCGTCGTCCCCGTCCCAACCCGCCCAGCTGGGTGCTGTACCATGACTTCACTATCTCCCATGACAACTGCATCCGCACTGTCTCCGACATTCAGCCGCAAATGTAAGACTGCCCAGCGAACATGGCTGTCTGACCAAGCGTGATTTGGCTTGAATTGATTCTTGGCTTGGCTCATTTGAAAACCAGCTCATGGTCCTTCTTTCATTTGTCTTTCTATTCATTTGTGGTTTTTTAATGTGGTCTCTTACTCTAGTTGATTATAAATCTCTCCCGCTCTGTAACTTTCAGTGCCCACATTAACCCCCATGCTTCCCTCTTTTTTTTCCTCCATGTTTCCTGCAGGTTAGTGGAGCTGGCCCCACAGTACTATCTGGGGAACCTACCCTCTAGTGAAGGGAAGGAGCAGCTCATGGAGCTGAAGGGCAGCTTGCTGTCGACGGTGGAGCAGGAAGAGCGGGACACTAAGGCAGAAGAGGATGGGCCACATGGCAGGGCCCATGGGACTGGGAACCAGTACAGCACGGAGCTGTGTGCACTGCAGTGACGCACTGTGCTTGTGACATTGCAAACCAGGCAGCAAGAACTGTGACATCCCCAGAGCCTCTTATACTGATGTTTTGTACAAATCCTCCCATTTCTTACACAACAAATCAACAATGTACAAAAATGCTATTAAAAATAACTTAAACACACGGGGGTAATGTAGCATGACATTTTAAATTGGGTGAAAACTCCAGACAGGAGTTTATGCACCTTCTAATTGGACCTTTTTGCCTTAACTGGTGTGATTGAAGAGCAATAAAAACAGTAATTAATAGCAGCCAGCCTTAGATTTAACTGATGATTTTTTCGAGCCTTCATCAGGATAAATAAATGTTAATAATGAGGTCATGGTAATGTTAATAAATATTGTTAATGAGTCTAAATAATTTACATGCAAGCAATATTTTTATGCCAAGTTTTGTAAGAAAACATTTTAGACTTGAACCTGGTTCTGTATATCATTATTGTGGACAACACTGGATTATTTGTGAACAATAATAATATATCTGGTGGAATATTTGGAGGTGGTCTATTTTATTTTGTCAGCAAAGCAGACAGCAGAAGAACCAATTTAACCAAAATAGACTACAGTAATTAGAGTGATTGTCAGTGTTAATTCTCAGGGTTGGTTTTGTTCGGGCTTTGTTTTGTGGTTATTTAAGTTTAAACCTATTGTATTTGTTTAATTTTTTTTTGTAACTTCTTGCTCTATACACTGTTTTTCACCAAGCAATTTGTAGTAAATGAACCTAAATTAAAAGTAAGACAATTATCTATTTAACTATTAGGTAGTTTATTTAGCCCTGGATTGGTATGTTGGGTCACAAAAAAATGCAAATCTACATGTTGCTGTCTGAAATCATCATAGTTTAAGTTGGCGTTGGAAATCAAATGAAAGGTAACCCTGCATTTTAAAAATGTAATGTTTGAAATGACCTGTTTAGGGAAAAAGAAAAAAACAGAGATCCTACAATAATATATAATAAAATTACAATAATATTATTATATTCTGCTTTTTGGTATAACGGGAGAAATTCTGGTGTTCTGACCCCTTTCGAGGAAAGGCTCAACAAGTAGAGTAGAGGAAAAGGGACCAGACATAAAATATGAGAAAAGTGGACCCAAATATCTTGTTCAGGAGAAAAACACCTATACAGAGCCAAGTAATACTTAGTTTTGGCAGTTTTATTGGGAAAAAATAAGGGGAAATGAAGGAAAGAATCCACATAAAAGAAAGCAAAAGTAACAGGAAATAATAAATTATATGGCCAAACTCACAATAGAATCTCCATCTCCTCTCCTAAACGTCACCATCATACAACGGCCTAAAACCACACAGTTAAAAAAAAAAAAACTAAGGGACACTGAACACCCTGCACACACCAATCATATCGCAGAAGATTGTGCCGGGGTGCTTATGCTCATCTTCTGTGCAGTGATATAATTGTGTGGAGTTCGGTCGAAGAAAATAGTTCCTACATTAAACTGCTCACTGCTAAGTCTTTGGATGATCTTGAATAACCAGGACATGATTTCTGGTAAGTGACATATTGCTATTGAATTTTTCAAATGTATTTTCTGATCGCTTTAATCACCGCAAAAAGAATGCCATTCAGTCCCATTATAAATCGAAAGAAGACCAATATTTCTATTACCAGTATCTCCATAATTAGGCAACTCTCAGCAGAACAACCTAGATGTATAGAAGGCATTAAATTGCCCTTTTACAGCTTGGGTGTCTTCATTTGTCCACGCATTATTATTACTTTTTTTTCTTTCTTACTTCATTTATTTGTATTGAATTCGTAACTTTTTTCAAGACGGCGCTTACTTATTTCAGAAGCAGGTTATTTGGATAACCAATCGACAAAAAAAGCATTTGCAAGTCCCACCCCAAAGTACCAAAAATGTACCCCAGCTGGTTTGGTACTTTAGGTACTGAAACTTTTTGTACTGGTACTCGACCGGAAGTTAATGGAAAGTACTGAAAGTGTGGTGGAAAAGTGCCCATGGATTGGTTAATTGCTACTGACCCCACCTCCAGGATTCTATTAACCAACTGCAGAGAGTACGACCTACGGCACTCCCTTGCCTTGCCACTCTGTAGTTATCTGTGTGCACATGTATTTAGTTTGACTTGCTTGAGCACAGCTTTTGTTCCAGAATTCTCCTTCACTATATATTCCGGTTGCCAGGTTATGGGTCAGGATAGAATTTGCCCATTTGCGGTCAGATCCACCCTGACTGATTGACAAAGGTCAGATGTCTAGCCACACTAGACTACAGGTGGGTACCACGTTCTCTGTTTTATATTTGGGTGGACATGGTAGGACACAGTCAGTCTGGTTTTGTTTTGTTTTCTTTTATTGGAGTCAGTTAGTTGACTAAAAGAAATTAAACTTTATTGTACTATTGGGTGAATCTCAATACCAAAAACACAAAGACCTTACTTGTGGTCTAGGCAAGACCGGTCTTGAGGACTTGCCTTCCAGGAATGATCTTGCAAGATCAAGAGGACAGAGAATGCACCAATTGTGGTTTAATACAGATGTATACTTGCTGTTCCACTATGCTATACACCCACCTGATTACCCCAGCCGTAATTTTTATCGTAGTATTCAATAAATGACACATAATGGAAATGTCCAGTCTAAATTACTAATTATTCCTAGTATGATTACTTGAGCTGTTTTCACAAATAGTTTACACTTCAAATACTTGTATTTATTTCAACTCTTTACGAACGCTATATACTGTATATGCAGGTGTTAACCATTCCAGGTCAGCAGTCTCATGAGCCAAAAAAATGAAAAACAGTGGGAAAATACTATCTGACAGAAATGCCAGAAACGTAAGTCCGATTATAGTAGTACAGTTATGGACTGGTCTCGTTTGGCAAGAATGCATCTGATGCATCCTTGATATTTGGGGCAGAGCAAAACCAATATCCGGGGTTTTTTACCACTCTCTGATCTTGTGACCTTTGTATTGGTACTGGTCTTCGGCAATGGAAGATGACGTAAATCAGGTACACGAGTACGCATATTGGGATTCAGCCATTTTCTTTTCTTTGGGGCCACCTATAACCCCCCAGGCTAGGTGTAATATTGTAAATATTCTGTAAATGTCCTATGGGTGCTATTGAATCAGACTATACTGTATATCTCCCCTTCATTGTGCTTCATGTTACTTCCCCTTTCTATATGATCCTAAGGCCCCCGGGTGAAATCCCTTGGTTAGCAGAGGCTTTTAATGCAAGTCGCTCTAGGGACTGTCTGACCCATCCTGTGTCACTTTGGCTTAAAGCAGCGTTCTCAGTTACGGTTGTCGAGGGCCAGTCTGCAACACGGTTTGCAGATTTCCCCGTTCAAACACACCTGCTAAACCTGGCAATTAGCTGGTGAGATGAACAAGGTGTGTTTTTTTGTTAGTTCCTCCTTCTAACTCATTTCTACCCATCATATTTGTTTTGTGAAACAGGTTTTTAATGAACTTCTACCCAACATATTTGTTTTGCGAATCAGGTTTTTAATTAACTTTGATGCTATGGAGAATTTACTTGTGACAGGCCTGATGCCTGTTAAGGACAATCATTTCCCTTGAGAAGTATCATATTCTGTTTCCCTGGTAGTCAACCTGAAATTACTTTATAATTAGTTACCCTTCAGGTACAGTCCTATATTAAGAGAATGCTCCAAGGCCTTACGATTTGTACAGATTCCTTAATACCATGCAACTGAACCCAAG
Source organism: Boulengeromyrus knoepffleri (assembly GCA_026770805.1). NCBI lineage: Eukaryota > Metazoa > Chordata > Actinopteri > Osteoglossiformes > Mormyridae > Boulengeromyrus > Boulengeromyrus knoepffleri. Next base: position 26,078,727 of record JABJVO010000115.1, read on the forward strand.
TACTTCTTCAGTACT
>JABJVO010000115.1:26096967-26127875 GCA_026770805.1 Boulengeromyrus knoepffleri
TTTAAATTGAGTGGGGGTCAGTTGTCTCATGCATGTAAACAAAAAAATGTCTAGCTGTGCGCTTTTTCACATTCTCTTATCGACTTAAGTGCGGGGTTCAAGCATGCTTAAACTGGACTCCGCTTTGGCTGGTGAAACACGAAGATAAGGTTGTGTCGCATGTAAATGACCCTTCTGTGCATTCTGTCACTTTTAATTGCATTTCTCACTACACGCTCAGGAAAGCTGTATTAAGTCATGCAGAATGCTGAATATGTAACAAAATGAATCCTTTTGCATTTATTTATTTACTTTTTATTTTTACATTATATGTTTAAAAATAAATATTACAATCTGAAACACGTGAATAATCATATGTGAATAATACACATTCTTACACATTGGGGCAGCATGTGGCTCAGTGGGCTAAGCCTGTGTGCCAATAACCAGAAGGTCGCCGGTTCAAACCCAGCCTCAGCATGTCTGTGGGTCCTTCTGCAAGGCCCTTAACCCCCAGCTCCCTGGGCACCACAACTGGTGGCTGCCCATCATAGACAGCTTACACTACAAAGAGCTAGTTAAGAGAGGTATAAAAAATTGCCCCACAGGGATCACTAAAAGTACAAATGTATGAAATTGTTATTATTATCATGTTGGTGTTTAGCTCTGCCCAACCAATCTGTACTCGTCCTACACTCACTAACAGGTAAATCAGAAGTATTGATTGGATCACCTGGAAATAAAAGAAGTTAATAAAGGCAGCCTCCACCACAGATGCTTCTCTTTTTAAGACGATAACTGAACAACTATTTGACAGATCTTTTTAAGAATAAAAGGATTTCTATGGATTTCAGTTAGGTTCATAAAGTATAATAATCGAGTCCTTGTTCCATGTTTTGCTTGTTGCCAAAATCTTTGAGGGCGTAACCCCCTTTTCTTGCTTTGTGAATTAATTATTACATTTAATAAGTTAATTTTTCGAATTATGCATGGTGGGCATAATTGCTTTTGTGCTAGAACCTAGACCCATTTAAGAGTCTACCCTGAATGTAACTTTGCACAAATAAGCTGCAGTGACCTCCACAAATGTGTGTGACGCTTTGTAGCATTGCTTGTTTAAATAGTTCCTCCTTATGTAGGGTGCCTGGTTGAAGGAGGGAGGACTATATGCATCACTGACACCAAGAGCTGTTTCAGCTCCTGTCAGTGTCACCAATGGCAAACAGGCTTTAGGCAAAGTGTCACCTTCTGGCAGGATTGCTAACTCTCACACATCTGGTGTGACACTTGCGCTTTCAGACTCTGACGTTCACGCAGGAAATCTTACACAAATCTAAATTATTCTACTGTAAACTTAAAATTGGCTACATCAAAAGTGTTGGGGTAGTTGGCACATCCTATAAACTATTTACAAGGTAATAAAATTGTTAGATACATGTAAATGCGTATACAGACTTGTCTCGAATTGAAAATCTCACGCCAGCCAGCCGACCAAAGTTTGCAGCCCTGTTCTGGGCAGCAGAGATGTAGGACTGTGCCAGTGGCAGAATACAGTGATGACAACAGCAATGATACTGTTTCAAACTGCATATAAGTATGTATTCCAAACCAGTTCTGTACCTTACCTAGAAAATCTTATCGACAGACACATCAGGAATAAAAATATACTGGTGGGAGAAGGAGCTCAGTTTGAATAGGACATTGTGTCCACTGTGTGGAATAGTTTGCTGGAACTATATGATCTTGATCTATGAATGTGTCAGTTCCAAGTGAAGCGGAAACGAAATAACTAGACATGGCATTGATCCGATACCCACTATCGGTTTTGGGCTGATATTGGAAAAAAATGCTGGATCGGATACCCGGGGTGGGGGGGGCAGGAAAGTAAGAATCCAATCCAATTTTCCATTAGAATTAAGTCTACCCTGAAAAATCGTGAAAATGCTCATAGCTGTGTTTGGAAGGTTGTGGGTTTGAATCCCATTGCTGTGGGTTTGAATCCTATTGATGGCTCGTTGTTTAGGAATGCATCAGAGCTGTCATGTCCAAGAAAGTCTGGCTACAGACTGCTGGAGCACCCAACAGGAAGCACGTTACATTCACTGGAGCTCCACTCCAGATTTGAAACAAATAAACTTAAAAGGAATAATCAGTATGGAAATACCTTTAATAAGTCACTTGTTTGACTATAGATGCAGCCAAATTGCAAATGGAAGCTAAATGTTTGAAAACCAAATGTTTTGCATGTTTTCTTGTTCTTAATGTCCATATTGATTGATGTCATTTATAAGGTTAAATATTTTTTAAGCATGCATTCTACCTGATTCATTACAGTAACATACGTTATGTTAGAGCAAAGTAGAAACTATAATGATGATTTTATTGTAAGTTATAAATACGTCATCTCAGGAAAACACAGGATGATACAATCATCACTAGTTCTCACGTATTATCTACTATTGTTATTATATTTACACTGTTATCTATTTTATTTTAACTTCATATTTGTGGTATCAGTTGCCATCAACCCCACCCTGTTTCTGTTTGGCCAGCAGATGTCACTGCTGTGCCCTTGTGTTGGTGTCTATCCCAGCTGTTTTCAATCCTTTGTTAAGTGTTTCTTGTTATGGCTCACACCTGCCCCTCACGTGCTCCTCGTTAAGAATGTTTATATATACCTCTCTGTCCTGTGTTCCTCAGTCCTGGCATTGATGTTCCCCATAGGTCCATGTAAGGACCTACTTCCCACTGTAGCGTCACTAGTAATGTCCCCTTTGGGGGGTATTTCTCATACAACAGCTGTCTCTGGGGTTTTTACTCCAACTCGCCACTACAGATGTGACATGTAAAGTGTTAGCAGAGCATCGACTCAGAAAATATGAATTTCATGAAATGGTTAGAATGGAGGTGATGTGTTTCCTGTTGGGTGCATCGGCAGTCTGCGGCCAGACCACTCTCGTCAGGTCCAGACCACTCTCGTCAGGTGTGCTAATATATTACTGTATTTTACACTGAAGGAAAAAAAAAAAGCAAAACTGCAGAATGCAATGCAGGTGTCTGAACACGGTAAAACTTATACAAACTATAGTGTCTTCAGACTTTTCTTTTTATTCTTTGCTACCTGACAGTTTCATCTGTGCTCCATCATATATTTCGTACTGGAGACTTATGTGTACTTTTTGACTAGAAATGGTTAGTTGAGGTATACAGTGATGTTTTTATGATTGATTTATTATTAATTTACACTTAAAAATATTTCTGTTCATTTTTGTTTAAGTTGTTACTGAATAAAATATAGAAGCAGAAAATCATGCGTAAATCATGCTGATTGTGGATTTCTTCCTGTAGCGTACTGGCATAACATTTTTTTGAGCAACATGACCATTGTATTTTTAGCAAACTTGAACAATGCTGGTACCGCACACTAAATGCAGAGAGTTTATCATCTTAACTGAAATTTATTGATACAAATATCTCATTCAATGATTAGTAGTTAATAAAAATATTGGATCAGTATTGGTAGATCAGAACCAGCCCAGAAAAAAATTATTTTGTGCAATCTCTAGAAATAACAAAATCTTAAAAATGATTGAAGATGCTGGACCTCTTTTATAGAATAAATATAGTTTTTAAATGTTTAAGCTATTTACATCCATCCATCCATTTTCTGTGACCGCTTGTCATATTCAGGGTCACTGAGATTTCAGTGCAGGTGGGAACCGACCCTGGACAGTCACCAACACACCACAGGGCCAATTTAGACACACCAATCAACCCATCACAGGGAGAGCGTGCAAACTCCACACAAAAAGGACCCAGGACCGAACCCAGGACCTTCTTGCAGTGAGGCAGCAGTGCTAACCACTGCACCACTGCACATGCATTTTTCTTAACATTAATTCATTTTATTATTCCAGAGTCTGAGGTCACATGCTGTTACTTGAATGTTTGATTAGTAAAAAGCTTCCTTCTTGTATACATTTTTTCCTATGTATATCTGAATTTTGACAAGCATGTCAGCGAGAGAGGAATAATGTTGAGCTAAGCAGCAATTGCAGAGCTACAGTATGTAAAGTACTGCTATTTTGTGGAGGGGGCGATGGGGGGGGGTCCATTTTGCTTTCTTATTCATTTAATTAAACCATGATTAGTTTATGATACAACGTTGTCACTTGCCCTGCCGTTTTTTGGGATTTTTCTGGACTTTGGCCTACCATCCTGATAAGTCTTAATTTTTCTTAATTGTGTTGCCAAGTATAACTTCAAATCTAACTGAAAAACTTCAATTATTTTCTGTGTGGGGGGGGGGGCAAATCTGAACTTCACCCCGTCAGCAGTAATTTAATTCCATGTCCCAATTAATTGACATAGTCATGTTAGACCGTTATATATTTATCAGAAATTCGACTAAAGATATGTGTGCAAAAATATATTAATCTTCATATACTTCAACATTTGAGCGATTCAGAAATGTTGGAAAAATTTATGTAAATTGAAGTCGAGAGGTAAGAACAGTTTTGCCACCGTATTGCACAGGGTTATATTCATCAAGTTTATGAGTCAATCTCTCCCTGGGAACTGATGTAAAGGCATTTTATTAAAGTAGGAAAGAGAATGACAAGCAAGGTATTCCCTGGACAGCCCTGTCACCTACTCCATCCACCTAATAAGCCAATAAATGTGTTTTTGCCTGAATGCTCTGAGTCATAATTGTGATATGCAACTCTGAAACTACACCTATTCATTTATTGCACATTCCACTTAAATGCCAATTCGCACAATCATTCCCCAGCAATCAGGTGATTACTGGTATTACAGTATTGTAAACAAACAAATAGTTTTAATTTACACACACACACGTATATATATATATATATATGTGTGTGTGTGTGTGTGTGTGTGTGTGTGTGTGTGTGTATATAATTTCAAGAGTTTTTAAACCCACCCAGTAAAGCATGGTTCACTGATCTTTCCAGTGATGTGTGCCCTTGCACGTTCTGGAAACAAAATGAGTGACAGATACATACATACACATACATACATACACATACATACATACATAGAGTACATACATATAGGCAAGGCCCATCCCACCTGTAGATGATACAGGCACAGTCCCTGCATGTGCCACAGTTCTCGATGTCCTGGCCTGTCCTATAGGAGTGTCTCCTGAAAGAGTAAAGAAAATACCATGACTGTTAATCACAGTATATCAGACTTATTTGTTTCAGCTGCAGCAATATAGAAGTTGCATAGCAGTTTTAAGAATTATTTGTGTCATATAAATGCATAACCATAATTAATATGTTATGAATCAACTGAAACAATGTCTTTTATCTTTTAATATTGTTTTTATAATATATTATCTTTTATATTATTTTTCTTTGGATTACATGTTTCTGTGCATTGATGTACAGTGTATCAGTGCATGTCTATAAAGAAATAAAACTTGAAACTTCAAAACACAGTGTGCTTTACATCCTGCAGTTGTGTAAAATGTGAATCACAATATTTAATTAAATCCATAGTCATCTGTATATTCTCAATAAGTAACATAAGCACAGTGGAAAACTATCACAAAAAATCACAGTAGGAACATTACAATGGCACCTGCGTACCAAGGTCATAAACAGTTTTGTTTGTCCTGCTATTCTGAGTATGTGTGTGTTTATGAGCAACATAATATTTTTATTTGTATGTCCTCTGTGTTCGCATATGCATCTTGCCCTTAACTGATGCACTACAGGAAGTAGTTAAACATTGTTGATTTCATCCTCCAATCAAAAATGATTTGCCAGCATTGTCATCTTCTCAGACATCCTACCTTAGACATATTAATCTCAAGGAGGCAGATAAGGGACAACTGTAGGGTATTACCATATACCACTACAGTTCATTCAAAAATGCCATCAAAAATGTCGGAACGTTATGAGTATGACGGCATTAAAAATTGGATACTGCCAAAGCCTGGTGTTGATGTGCCTTCAGTAAAATTTGCTGGGGGGATGGGGGTGCTGCTGGAAATATTTGTCAACGGGGGTGCTGGTGATAAAATCTGCCAACTGCGGGTAGAGTGCGGTGGTGAAATTTGCAGAGTGGGTGGGGCTGTAATATTTGTTTCTTAAAATTAAATTTTATTTTATTTAACGGCACAATTGACAGTTAGCAGTAGTAGTTACTGTCCCAGAGCTAGCTAAAAAACTAAATTTCATCTATATATAGCATCCTATATATAAATATCCTAAAATACAATGCATTAAAAAATGCAGTATCCTTATTATCATACAGGAGGGGTGTTAAACTCCAGTCCTGGGGGGGCGGAGTCCTGTATAGCTTAGTTCTTTCCCTGTTCCACCACAAATGATTCAGCTCAAGAGCTGTGTGGTAATTAGCAGAAGGAGTGTTAAAATGTGTTAAAGGTGTGTTTAATAAGGGGAAACCTGAAAATGTGCAGGGCATCCCTGTCTCACAGTGACTAATGGTCACAAGATTGATTTGATTTCAGCTATACTTTTATTTGCAATTTAAAAGCGGGGGGAAATTTGTCTAATACTGCTAGGAGTAGAGTTCCAAGTATTTGTAGCCTGGATAGAAAAAGCTGATCAACCAGATTCAGAGCACTTGTGTTGCCCTAAACAGTCACCTCTGGTGAAGGCTGTTTGCCTGATGTTATATGGCTACAGTAAAACAAATTCTTTTAAAGGAGGAGGAGCTAAATTATGAATAATTTTGCTCAATAAGCAGATATTTGCATACTTGACAAAATTTTCAAAAGTCAGAAGGTTACACTTAGAAATGATATGACAATGATGATATCTAGCTGGGTTTTGTCCAGGACTTTCAAGGTGTATTTGTATGGACTGTACATTGGCTTGAGAATGGTTTTTCTCACCTGAGACCAAGTGGTGATACAGAATGACAAATATGAAAAAATCATAGAAAGTATGTACAACTTGGCAACATTTGTTGATAATTGATTCCTGATAAATGTAAAATTTCCAAGATTTAGTTTAGTTGTACTAATGACCTTTTTCACTTGCTTTTCAAAGGTCAAATCAATGATTATCCCAAGATATTTGGTGTCTTCTTGCCAGGTAATTTTATTGCCGTGGAATAGCAGAGAGGCAAATTCCAGGACATTGCACATCATCCGTGGGTGTCAGGGAGCTGTGGGAGATTCCCAGAACTTCCAGGAGAGGAGGAATGTCTATCTTGCATCTTACACTCAGTGGCTGCTTTATCAGGTAGCGCCTCGTACTGAGTAGCATTTATTTTTGCTTACAGAACCTCTTCAAGGGTAGATGAGTTGTGTGTTAAGAGAAGGCTTTCTGCACTACAGTGTAGTACTGAGCTGTTACTTCTGCATTTGCAGCCTTCCTGTTAGCTTTAATGAATCTTGCCATTCTCTTCTGACCTCTCTCACTAACAATGTGTTTTTAGCCACAGGGATTGCCATTAATTGGATGTTTTTTGTTCATCACACCATTCTCTGAAATCCTCTAGGGGATGTAGTACATCAAAATCCCAAGAGGGGATTTCTGAGAGGTTTGGCACCAACAATCACACCGGATTCAAAATTGATTAGATAAGGCATCTAAGCTGTTACAATGCTACACAGCTACGGATACAGCAAGTGAACCACCTGTTGCTGTCTGCTTGCTATAGGTTCATTTACTGCCATAGCAAGGTGCTTGCATTAGCGAGATTGTGTGCTGGCAGCAATGTGTGTATGAAAATCAGTGGCATTTGAACATGTTGGGCAGGCATGGGGGAGGTTGAATCATGTTTTCTAGTGGTGGAAATTGGCAGAGACCTCCTGAATTGATGTTACATGGACAAGATGGTGGTGCATGCTAATGTAGTGGCTCAGTGCTCTCAGCTAAATACTAGGATTTTTGTTATTTTGTTTGTTTCATGTTTGCCAATCTGAGTAGTCAAAGAATGAATGTGCTATGAGCAAAAAGTACTGCTCAATATCAGAGAGAGATCGGTGCCTGGATCATACCCCATAATGCTGAATTCTATACCACCAGAGATTCTGCGCCTGGCAGAACCCAATGGAATTACCACCATGCTGCTCAGGAAGTGATGGAGGTGAGGGAGGTAAAATAAACAAAAGCGTAAGCGAGCCAGCCTATGAGCTAAGCTAAGAGCTAACCCGCACAAACCAGCCCTGTGGAGCATCTTCCTTACCAGTGCCTGGTCACTTGATAATAAGATGGACAAAATCAGACTGAGCATCACGTTCGCACAACATGTATAGCTGTGTGATGATTATTACAGAGTCTCAGTTGGACACAACTGTCCCTAATGCGGCTTTCGAGCTAGTAAGCTAGTGTGGAGTCTGGGAAGAGGAAAAGCAGAGTGTGCATATATGGTGACAACAATTGGTGCATTGCAACGGACATTATATGGACACATTGTTCCCCAGACACAGAATACCTGACAGTAAAATGCATAACGTTCTTTTTACCAAAGAAATTTACTACTGACATAATCACCACTGTTTACCTATGACTGCATGCCCCCTTGTCCCCTTACCATCAGGGAAGAGACACAGAACTATCAAAGCCAACTCTAAGGCCTCGTCCACACAGACGTTCGAAATGAACGTCTTCTGAACGCCATATGTGTTTTTCCTGCGTTTTGTAGCTGCGTTCGATTGGAGTTTCACTGGTGTTCACTTGACGCTATTTAACACCAGCCTGACATCCAATCTGTAGTTTCGTGTATTTACCTGTGGGGGCAGTAATTACTCTGTCCCGAGTGTTTACACGTGGGTCATCTTGGTTTATAGCTCTGCATTGAAAACATGGATCCCTATTCTTTATTAAAACTTACGTTCGACATTCTTGTTTTTAAAATCCTCCTGATACGGCGCTGTAGGCAGGAGAGGAACAAACATCGCCGCCGCTACTGGGTTCACCCTCTTACTGCGCAACGTCAGATCAAAGGGACATTTTTTGTGCTTTTTGAAGACATGCAAAGATTTCCGCAGAAGTTCTTCAACTACACTCGCATGTCAGTATCTACTTTTGATTGTCTACTGCGACTGGTTCAACAGCACATTACACGCCGCTCAACAAATATGCGAGTGAGTGTTAGTCCTGAAGAGATGCTACTAGTCACCTTGAGGTAAGCAATATACAAATAGCATTGAAGTGCGCATTCATTTCTGTAAAATGTGGTTTCTCGGAGTTGCCGTACAGAATCTGGGGGCATAATCGGTCCTCCAGGACACCAACCGAACGCCATGTAAACGCAATAGCGTCGTTTTCCTTGCATTCGTCGGGATTTTGACGGCAAGAAAATGTTGCATGCAGTGTTTATTTTACTCCACCTGAACGCGTAGCCAGCGAAACGCCGGTGCTGAACGCCCGTGTGGACGCTTTGATTTGCTCCAATGAGCAGAAAAACGGACGGCGTTCAGTCGGCGCTCACCTGGAGCCACGAACGCTAGAAAAACGCCTGGTACAGACGTCCGTGTGAACGAGGCCTAAGACTTAAGAACAGCTTCTTCCCCAGAGCTACATTTTCCACCTCCCCTCAGAGCTGCTGAGGACTAGTACCAAAACATTTAACATTTTTACAGTTTTTTTAACTGCTAACAAGCATCAGTCAATACTGAAGACATTTTTTCAAAACCTTTCATATAGTCTGCATGCATCTTAACCAAACAGTTAATCTCACCTTTAAAACTCACTCAAAACCACCAAAAGATTTCATACTTGTCTCAAAGTAAGCTTGTTCAGCTATAACACTGGCAACAGTTCTCACTCAGAAAGCATACATTGTCACTTATGACAGACTGACTTAAAAGTCACTAACAACTAGGAGCATTACATAAATGAACTTTTATCTCTGAAGTGTGAATGATTTTTCACATAAATCAGTAGTTCAGTGTAGAATAACTCCTCACTTTATTGACTGTACTAAAGTATATGTGCAAGAATGAATCAGAAATGCAGCAATTTGCATCAAAATCCTTTATCCTTTTATTTGCATTAGACCTTCTTTATGGGCAGGGTTTATATGTTATGTGTCCTATGTTATGCTGTGATTGGTTGTTGTTTTGTCATGAACACACTGAGACAAATCCCTAACAATTAAGTTGTATGGCAATAAAATAAGTCTTATATTTTCTATATCATTAAATATAGTGAGTAACGTACTTGTGAAAAATAACAAGTTCAAGAAAAAAAGCAGTTTTCATCAACATTACATCTTGTGCCATCTCTGGCATTGCATCTTGGAAATTATCTTCTGGAATGTCTAATCTAGGTTTGATAGAGCTTCATCTTAAAATATGAATATATGTGCAGTTTGCCAGTCTTCCATTTCCATTTCTCTAAAATATATTTAATCCACAGTTTTACAGTACTTTACATTATGCATAGCTGTGTATATAGCTGTTTGGTTACTGAACAGACAATCTTACCTGGGCATACTGATACTTTCACATATTTACAATTTGTCTCAAAGTGTACAGTGTACAACTGCTTCATCCTTATTTTATGTTTCTCTAGGACTCTGGCTATTCTTGTTGTGCTTACCATATTCACAGTCCTCAATGTGATACTGTCTGCCAGCACTCTGTCCCAGATTTTCCGCAGATTTATTGCATTGTTGCCAATTACCACGTCAACAATGGCAATTTCCTGCACATCTGACATATTCTGCTTCTCCCTCTTGTGGGAGGCAACCTTTGAATATTAGAATGAAACACACAAAACAAAACAATTTATATTGTTCACAATGCCAGTACAAATCAAAACATAAAAAAACGGTATTTTACTCTAATGCTATAGTTCAATTATCATTAAAGGATACACCTCTTGGTTTGCCAAATAATTCACACTACTGATGCAACTGTTAAATGCTACAGATTTTATTACAGCCTTAAACCAGTCTCTCTGAAAGACAGACCATGGTTAACAACATGGTCAATAACTGTGGCCCTTATCTCCTCATGGAGCACTGCTCTTGGTCTTCCTCTCCTTTGTCCTCCACATTCTCCCTCTCCCTGCCACTCTTTTTTTACCCACCAACCTGTCTTCCTTAATCTATGTTTCCACACAAAACCATTCTGAAGCCATGCCCTTTTGTCTGATTTTAACAAGACTAAAAACAGGACAGCTGGGTAGTCTTTATGCTTTTTACTTTCGTATTTTGTCAGAAATGCTTCTGTCTTGTTTTTATGTATATTTATCTTTGTGCCTACTGTTGTTTTCTGCCTGCAATTTTCCGCACAAAATCTCTTTGTAGACAGACAAAGTCTGATCTCTTATCTCTCTACATTTCTTTGCCAATTCAATAGGTATTGCAGCTCTACTGTTTTTCATTATTGTTTACACAAAATTGGAACTTGAAACACAATCACTGAAACCTGAAACTCATGGCCCAAATCCCTAAACCATGTCTGCAAAATTGCAAGCACAATTTCTACTTTATACTCAGTTCTCAATTCTAAATCACACTTTAGCTCCTACTGGTTTTCCTTAGTGGTCTCTGAGATCATGTACACTGTACCAGCTCGACCAGAGGGAACTGGTAGCACCAGAGCAGCCATGCTACATTGTCATTTGGGACATTGTTAGGTTCACCAACAACCCGAGATTCAGTAACATTTTTCTGCCTACATATTCTCCCTTCCTTAACCCTTTGGATTAGTTTTCTTCAGCATGGCCATGGATGGTCTTTGACCAAGATCCCTACATTCATGTTCTTGTCCTCCAGGCCATGGAGAAGCTTGTTTAGACATTACAGTTGAAGCATGGCAGGGATGGTTAAGGCATGCCTCAACTGGCCAGGGTTCATATTGTATGTGATGTCGATGAGAGTCTCTGGCCTGTCCCAGATCAGAGACTGGATGCTAATTAAAAAAAAAAAAAAAAAAACGATTTTTACGATTCCGTACTCACAAAAATTGTAATTAACACACAATTATTGAAACCAGACACTCAAGGACCAAAACCTCAATCCAGATCTGCAAAAGCACATTCTCAGCCTCACACTTATTGCAAAACACAACACGCAATATTTTGCAAAACACTAAACACACCTCTCTACATAAGACAGATAAATCTAATATGAAGTCACTTCTTTGCCATTCCAAGGCACAACCCTGCAAAATACCACCCTCATTAACCAACTGATCGGGTGAAAGCACTATAAAAAGGCAACAGGTGAGTTTACCGTCTTCAACCAAAATGCACTACATACACATAACCTTTTACAGCACCATGTATGTTTATAGTAGGGATGTACTGAACTACACAATTTTGTCTTTATTTAGAGAATAACGAAAATCAATACTAATGCAATACCACACGAATTGATATTCATATAGGAAGCAGGGTTCAACCTCACAGAAGGAAGAAGGAGCAGGAGAAATATCACTGACCACAGAGCTATTGCGAACGTCCCGGGCCAGCGAGGTGGTAACGTCACGATGCGTGCTGCCATCACACAGAATGGAGACCTCCTCCGCCATGCCAACCTGGGTCCTCACAATACAGGTCACATTCTCACATTTTTGGATAGAATACGCAACATTGTTACAGCAGAAGGCCAAATGGAGGCAGATTGGTTTCGATACATTGTCATCTGGGACAATGTATCTTTCCACTGATCTCCAGTGGTCCAGAACTGGTTTAATCAGGATCTGCAATTTGTAGTGCAATACCCCCCCCCCCCCACCATACTTTCCCTTCCTGAATCTCACTGAGGGGTTTTTCTCGGAATGGTGGTGGAAGGTTTATGACGGCCAGCCCTACACCAGAATACCGCTCATTCAAACCATGGAGGAAGCTTGTGACAAAATCGATGCTGCGTCTGTGCAAGGATGGATTTGCCATGCAAGAAGATTTTTTCCTCATTGTCTTGCAAAGGAGACCATAGTCTGTTATGTAGATGAGGGACATCATAGGACAACGAGTTACAGTGATGTCCCTGGCCAAAGAGGGGGAAATGTCACAATGTGCTGCCATCAGTCTAGAACGGCTTGGGTCCGTCTCTTTCCTCTACACCTAACCTCTCAAGGTCTCCTACCACTGCTATACTGATTTCACCAGCTGTACCTGACCTGCCCTCCCAGTGCCACCACAATCTTTGCTCTCAGCAACCCTTGCCAACAACACAGCATGGATGAGGGATCTTCACCTCCAACTATATCTCTGACCAAGCTTCATGTTTTCCCTGCCAGCCCTACCATGCCCCATGACATCACTGTACAGCTTGGATCACTGACATTGTCTCCATCAGGGTTTTCCAGGCACCAAGGGTGATAATGATCAGCCATCCTTTGCTGAGCGCACAGCATGTGCAGATTTACCCCGTATAACATCAGGAAGATCGGGCCTTATTTGTCTGAGTACGCAGCTCAAACTATTTTATTGACAGGGCTACGACTTTGTGCTGTCAAATTAGTGTAGAGGATTCAAAATATGGCAGCACATCTTGTATTCAATCAGCCAAAATGCTCTCCTGTTAAATCCCTCCATGTCTATCTTCATTGGCCCCCTGTAGGTGCCCACACGAAGTTCAAGTCCTTACTGGTGCCTTTCAGAGCAGTTAATGGACAGGCACCCATCGCCATCAAAATGCTCATCAACACCTACATCTGATTCACCCTCTTTAATCAGCAAAGCAATGCCATCAATATCACTCATGTGGTTCCCCTATGGTGACATGAGCTACCAAACAACATCTGGTCATCAGTTTCCCTCTCAACCTTCAAACAATGTTTTCATATGCTTGCAAGGTGTTTCTCGTTCTTTCCCTGATATTGTTTGCACTGGAAAAATTTAGTACCAATCAAGTTACCAGCATCCTATTCTTCCCACTAATTATAGCAAATTAGTTTATCAATCAAACTAGCAACATTTTACTCAACCATTAGGGCTTTTAGTACAGTACACTGAGTCTTTTTTTATTCTCTGCTTGTTTTTGGTAGCACGGTGGTGAGCACTGCTGCCTCACACCTCTGGGAACAAGGTTTGAGTGTCCATCACGGCTCCGTGTGTGGAGTTTTCTCCCTGTGACGCTGGTGTGTGAGTTTGCCCTGTAATGAGTTGGTGCCTCATCCTGGGTTGTTCCCTGCCTTGTGCCTGTACATTCCAGGATAGGCTCTGGACCCCCTGAGACACTGAACAGGACAAGCGGTTACAGAAAATGGATGGACGGATGCTTGTTTTCCTTTTTACTTGTGGTATGCACACTCATGATTATACTCTCTTTATGTCTCCCTATGCCTTCAATTTTGCTCCTTTATACAATATTTTTCATGCTTCCTCTTCGTCATATATGTGAACATATTATGTATCTGTCCTGCAGATTAAATCTCATTTATCTCCTATGACTGGAACATTTCTTAAAGAGTAAGACAGTTTGTTATTTTTTAGTTGAACTATGCATTTATATATATATATATATATATAAAGTAAAATGTAAAAAAAGAAAAAAGAAAGGACAACAAGAGAGCCAAAAACAGATTCTGTTGGGAAGGGCACCTCCAGGCTTTTCGTACATCAGATTTAGCTCCACCTATGCTGGCTGACAAGGCCACCAGTCACCTGTAAGACAGGAACAGCACCTACTGTACAGTACTGTCTGGGGGATGGGCAAAAACAAACAAACAAACCATGGAGATGCAAAAGGCTTCAGGGAGGTGTCACACAGAGATAATATGATCATGGGAGTGCATTGCTAATTCACACAGGCACAACTGGGATGAAAAGCTGTGATTTGAGGAGGATAAATTTATCTTGTACTGAGTAACACAGAGACTGTCCCATAAATAAAGAACAGTATCCAAAGAAAAATAGCCGTGAGACAGAAATGACACAAGGTGAGGAAAAACACCAGCATAAGAAGCTTCTCTGTGACTGGTTTAAAAATGGAGTTATGGGTGTGTATCAGCCTCACCCTACATGGGTCATGTCTCTATATCTTAGCTTAATGCTAATCATGATCACACATTTACCTTAAGTCTTAAGTTTTTTATTTAAATAATGTTCTATTGTGTACTTTGCTGGAGGTGATATACGCTGCCCAGCCAAAGAAAAGTTGCCATTTGGATTTTTCGTTGGATCGTCTTTAGCTTTGATTATGGTGCACATTTGTCATGGCATTGTTTCCACAGGCTTAAGCAACATGTCACCCTTTATTTTAATCCATATTTGCATTAATTTCTCACCGAGATCCTGTATTGACAAGTGAGTTGAACCACTCCGTAAAGCCTCCTTCAGCACATCCCAAAGACCTTCAATGAGGTTAAGGTCACAACTCTGTGGTGACCAAGTCATGCGTGAAAATGATTCCTCATGCTCCCTGAACCACTCTTTGACAATTCAAACCCATTGAATCTTGGCATTCTTGTCCTATAATATGCCCATGCCAACAGAGAAGAAAAAAATCCATTGATGATGGATGGAGGTGTAACCTGGCCATTCAGCAGATTCAGGTACTCAGCTGATTTCACTTTATTGCTGCATAACGTAGCTGAGCTGTAATAATGACCCAGTCATTGGCTTAAGTATTTGCTGATATAAATTCAAATGGCGACTTTTTTGGGTACTTACTGTAGTGCTGGCAGTGGTATCAGCCTATAGGAAAGTAGCTATGCTTGTTTGCCTATCGCAGGTGGGTCAGTCCAGCCGTTATTACCAGCCATACAGGGCTGTTTCAGTAAAGCAATCCATTCTCAGCAAGTCACGTCACCTTGAGGAGCACTGTATGCCAAACACTCCCACCATATTCCTGTAATCAGCCTTTGTCTAAACTAGGACCACCTTCCAGAAAGTCTAGAAAATTCTGGAATTGTTCATTTTCTACCTTCAGCTGGTGCGTACTCATAAGCCATGTTTTTCCTGCTGTCCCCCACCATATTCCATAATTTGTTTGATCTATTAATTGTTCAGTGAAAGAGATCCATTGCCCATTTTCCCTCCTGTTCTGAGGTGTCCTGTGTGCACACTAATTGTGGTGAGATATTATATTTTCCCACCCAGGATTATATACATTATATTAAATATAGAGACTAAAAATTCATGTTTTCAAAGGCAGCAAAGAACTCCTGGAATTCTCAGAGACCTATAATTAAACAAAAAACTACTACATTTAAAATTTAAAATTCTGTTGATTGCTCAGTGCTTTCATTATGCAGATATATATTCCTTACAGCCCTTACTGCCCCTGTGGCAGCCAAGTTGGAGCAGGGCAGTCAGGAGGGTATTTGCCACAAGTAACTTAGTATTTGTTCCATTTCCTAAGTTGTTTGAATAAAAGGACCTTCAAATGTGCAAGTACCAGATTACTGCAAAAATAAGAAAAAAAAATACAGACAATAAAAACTTGCAATAGCTGGAGGCAATTTGTCACAACTGAAGTGCAGTGTAAGCCAAATATATGAATACCATGTTCATATACAAACCTATAAATGTTTAATGTTTTTCAGTTATACACTAATAGACAGTTATGTGGAAAAACAAAGTATACCCTCTTTCAATTGTGTGTTTTTGCACTATGTGAACAAAAGTTTCGGGACATACCTCTTAATCACTGAATTTAGTGTTTCATTCAGACCCATTGCCACGGATGTATAAAATGAAACACCTAGCCATGCAGCAAGGTTTACAAACAAGTGAATTCAAGTGTACTTTTATCAGATGCCACTTTTGCAATAAGTCATGAAATTTCTTCTCTGCTAGACATTCTGCTGTCAAGTTTAAGTGGTATTATTGCAAAGTGGAAGCATTTAGGAACAACAGTAACTCACTAAGTGGCAGACCACACAAAGTAACAGCAGGATCACCAAGTGCTAATGCGCATAGTGCATAAATGTTGCCAACAATCTGTTAACTCAGTAACTGCAGAGTTCCAGCTTCCTCTGGCATTAACCCCAGCACAAAAACTGAGAGCTGGGAGTTTCATGGAATGGGCTTCCATGACTGAGCAGCTGCATTCAAGCCTCACATCACCAAGCACAATGCCAAGCGTCAGATGGAGCGGTGTAAAGCATGCTGCCATTGGACTCTGGAGCAGTGGAAACTTGTTCTGTGGAGCGACAAATCACGCTTCTCTGTCTGGCAGTCTGATGGATGAGTCTGGGTTTGGCAGATGCTAGTAGAACATAACCTGCCTGACTGTTATGCCAAGTGTGGTGGAGGAGGGATAATGGTATGGGGTTGTTTTTCAGGGGTTGGGCTCGGCCCCTTAGTTCCAGTGAAGGGAACTCTTAATGCTTCAACATAGCAAGACATTTTGGACAATTCTATGCTTCCAACTTTGTGGGAATAGTTTGGGGAAGGCCCTCTTCTGTTTCAGCATGACTGTGCCCCAGTGCACAAAGCATGGTCCATAAAGATATGGTTGGGTGAGTTTGGTTTTGGAGAAGAACTTGACTAGCCTGCACAGAGCCCTGACCTCAACCCCATGAAACACCTTTGAGATGAACTAGAACGAAGATTGTGAGCCAGGCCTTCACATCCAACATCAGTGCCTGACCTCACGAATGTTCTTCTGGATGAATCGGCAAAAATTCCACAGACACACTCCAAAATCTTGTGGAAAGCCTTCTGAGAAGAGTAACAGCTGGTATTGCTGCAAAGGTGGGATTAACTCCATATTGATGCCTATGGATTTAGAATTGGATGTCATAAAAGTTCCTGTAGGTGTAAAGCCAGGTGTCCCATTACTTTTGTCCATATAGTGTATATTAGCCTATAATAAAAAAACCACCTAGTCCTAAAATTAACTTAACCTCAGGTCACTGTCACTTCCAGTGTTTCCTGCAAGGGCTAAACTGGTTGGTCATGTGCGAACTCTCAAACTGTAGATATCGCAGAAATAATTATAATGAAGCAATTAGAAGGAAAACTCAGGCAGTTAAATTACAATGTCGGACAGATTAATCATCTCCAACCTTGACAGATTAACCACTTTCGCAGGGCACGGACAATCTCCAACAACCACTTGTAATTAAAAGGAAAGCCATAATATTAAATCCACTGACAGGTGAAGTGAATAACATTGATTATCTTGTTACAATGGCACCTGTGAAGGTTCCATTACATAATAGGCAAGTGGACAGTCAGATCTTGAAGTTGATGTGTTGGAAGTAAGAAAAATGGGCAAGCGTAAGGTTCTGAGTGACTTTGACCAGTTCCAAATCGTGATGGCTAGACGATTGGGTCAGAGCATCTCCAAAAACAGAGGTTTTATGGGGTGTTCCCCTCAGTCAGTGCCTACCAAAGGTGGGAAGGCTAACCAGTGAATCTGTGATGGAGTCATGGGTGGCAAGTTTTTTGATGCATGTGTGGAGTGAAGGTTAGCCCAACTTGTCTGATCCCACAAGGAAGCTTCTATAGCACACATTGCTGAAAAAATTAATGCTAGCTATGACAGAAAGGTGTCAGAACAAGCAGTACTTCTCAATTTGCTAGCTGCAGACTGGTCAGAGTGTCACCCTTGGGATGACTCTATTGTGAAAGGTGCTATAAAAAGAAATTCAAATGAATAACAGATTCCACTATGTCATAACTTATTTAATGGAAATTCAAAAAAAAATGTGCGACCGTACTCTTGTGGCATTTAGCAACTATCCTGTTGAGTCCCCAACTATACTCCTGGGGGAGCTTTTCCTCTTTGCCAACGCAATTTATCTGTGTCTGGAATATGCCACCATCATTTTTCAGACTGTTCCCCTTCACACATTAAATAATTTTGTGTTTTTTGCAGCTAGCTCTGTGGACTCATTGGATTCTTTTCTTGTGTTACTTTGAAAACATTCAATTCTTGTAACATTAATAATACGTTGTATTGTGAAAATTAACAAAAAATGAAGGATCATAATGCCTTTGAAATTGAAACACTTTTTGTTTGGAGGTGGTGTGTGGCTCAATAGGTAAGGATGCAATGTCTGTGAACATAAGTTCGCTGGTTGAAATTCCAGCGTTGGCAGAGTGATGTCACTGTTGAGCCCCTGAGCAAAGCTCTTAACCCCCAATTGCTCTAGGGACTGGCTGGCCCTGATTTCTTAAAAATGTAGGTTGCTTTTAATAAAAGTGTCTGCTAAAATAAATAAAATATAAATATTGTAGCGCCTGCGGAGTGCATGTCCCAGCATGCCCCGCATGCAATTGTAAATAGCCCTTGTTGTATTACTGTTGTTGTTAATGGTTGTATTTCCCTATTGTCGCGCATGTGTTTGCCCATGTCTTTTTGTGCGTTCTTAGCCTGTGTAACTCTCCCACCATGTGTGCACCTTACAGTTCGCCATCTGACAACCTTGTATGTATTTTTGCTCTGTGTATTTGGTTCCCTGCTTCTTGGGTGCCTGTTATAGTCCAGTTAAGGACTGTTATTAAATAGCACATTTTCCCCGGTAAGCAAATCTCCTTGTCCTTCTCTGCTCCCACGATGCCTTGGTCTACTCAGTGCTACACTGGTGTCAAAAGTGGGATCCCAGGAGCGGACACTGATCACCATCATCCTGCAAGCTTGGCAGACCTCGAGGTTGCTGAGAAGTGGCAGCACCCGATGAGAGACGTGAAGCTCGTCTGCTGGTGCTGCGGGAAAGGAGGGCACTGGGCACACTACTGCCCAGAAGCTCGTACCAGAGCAGCTGTCAGACCAGCAGGAGATGGCGGAGGAAGGAAGGCACCCTCCACTCCATCCAGAACACCGGACCTGAAGCTGCCTGCCAGAACCTCGGAGACGAAGTTGATGACCGGACAGACAGTGGGCTCTAGCTGCTCACCAGCCCAAGGGCTCCCCACTTGTCAGCGGCGAGAAGCCGCGGCGCGACACCGGCTACAAGCAGGACCAGTAGAAGCTGCTTGCTCTGTTTGAGCGAGAAGAGGCTTGCCACAGCTGGGAGGCCCATGAGCAGCAGGAGTGGGGCCATCAAGACTGAGAGTGGCCGCGGGAGTCCGTGGAGCAGGAGCGGCAGGAGCTGGAGCAGCTGCACAGTGAGTTGGAGAAGAAGTGCGACTGCCAGAAGCACCTGGCCGAGGCAGCAGAGGCGGCATTGCATGGCCGCGACAAGGGGCTGCTCGGCCAGGAGGAGGTGTGTCACTTGGAGGTCCAGCTAGCTGAGAAGCACCACGAACTGCAAGAGGCATCCCGTGCTCTGGAGGCCCAGCTGGCCCAGAAGCGCGGCGAGCTGGTGGCCCCACTGGAGCAGGGCAAGCAGCTGCACAAGCCCCTGGAGTAGGATCTGCTGTGCAGGGCTGCTCGACCTTGGGTGCAGGAGGTCCCATGGCAGGACCAGCCTGCTCCACAACACTAGAGCCCCACTAAGTGGGGTAGGAAGAAGAGCCGGGGCCAGGAGGGGACTGCACCGCTGGAAGTCTCCAGCAGCCTCGTGCGCTGGTTGTCCCTGGAGAATGGAGGCTGGGTGTGAGGTACCCCAGCCTGGTGGACTCCCTGGAAGTGGTATTAGTTCCCCTTAAGGCACGGAAGAAGAAAGGTCAGTGCCAGGGGGGATCTGACATGCTATCACTGTCCAGCAACTAGCCACGCCAGCGCTGGGGGAATTACGTGCCCTGTCATTGGAGGTGACGCACCGTCGGCTGCCAGTGGACCCCTGGAACTCGCTTCAGAACTGAGGTGGGGACTGGGGGTGGTGGTCTCCGGGACGGTCGACCTTTGAGGAGGGGGCAGTGTAGCACTGGTGGGGTGCATGTCCCAGCATGCCCCGCATGCAATTGTAAATAGCCCATTTCCCTATTGTCGCGTATGTGTTTGCCCGTGTCTATTGTGTGTACCCTGTACGATCCTCGTGTGTTCTTAACCTGTGTAACTCTCCCACCATGTGTGCACCTTACAGTTTGGCGTCTGACAACCTTGTGTTTCTGCTCTATGTATTTTGGCTTGGCGCTCGTTGGATGCTTGTTATAGTTCAGTTAAGAACTGTTATTAAACAGCCTGTTTTCCCAGGCAAACAAGCCTCCTTGTCCTACTCTGTTCCTGCGATGCCTCGGTCTGCTCAGTACTACAATATATTAATAAGTAAGTATTAATGCAAGAAAGCCATGCATTCTACATTGTGAAAGAATGCATAGCTGCAGAAGCGTGTAGTGGAGTATGCTTAAAAATGTTATAATGTATGGCTTGTATTTGGCTTGCATGTTTGTACCTAAACACATTATCTTCATGTTTAAAAACCATGAACTAATTTCTTCAGCTATTGGTTAAACATGTTGCTTAGATATGACCCAAGCTATGATTGTTAATTCAAAAATAAGCAGTTGTTAGTTTGAAATTGCTCATCGCTAAGCCCAAACGCCATTCTTTAGGTAAAAGATGGCGACACACTACAAGTTGCTCACCTCTTCTCAGGACCTGTCTCTGACTACACCCCCCTCTTCACCACCCTTTTCCATCACAATTTACCAGGTTAAGACACAGCTGAGGAGATTTCATGTGGGGAAGGCAGCTGACCCTGATGGAATCAGCACTCGAGTTCTCATGGTCTGCACAGACCAATTGGGTGGAGTATACTCCACACAACTACAATCTTAGTCTGCAACTCCAAAGGGTACCAGCACCCTGGAAATCATCCTGCCTGATGTATGTGCTCAAAAACGGACATCCAAAAGTCCTCAATGACGCAATCACATTCCCAATGCAATATAACATTTTCACTAGCAATGAAGGCCATCACTAGCAAAGAAGGCCATGGAGAGGGTCATTAAGAATCATATCATCAAGGGGACCAACCCCTGTTCGCGTACCGGGCAGGCAGGAGGGTTGACGATGCGAAAATGTTCATCATGAACAAGGTACAC
This sequence comes from Boulengeromyrus knoepffleri, assembly GCA_026770805.1. Lineage (NCBI taxonomy): Eukaryota > Metazoa > Chordata > Actinopteri > Osteoglossiformes > Mormyridae > Boulengeromyrus > Boulengeromyrus knoepffleri. The sequence goes on from JABJVO010000115.1 coordinate 26,118,738, forward strand.
AAGCATCTGTAACTTCCCAACACCTCAGCTAGACTCCTGTTTGCAGATTTCTCATCTGCATTCAACACTTTGCAACCACACATCCTGGCAGAGAAACTCTCCACCCGCTTCCACCTGGATGACCAGCTCACTCTGTGAATCATCAACTTTCTGACCAACAGGACACTGAGAGTGCTGGTCAACAACACCTTCTCTGACTTCTTCATCACCTCCACTGGCTCCCCCCAAGGCTGCGTCCTGTCACCTCTTCTGTTCATCCTGTACACTGATTACTGCAGGTCCACCCAACCAGACTGTCATCTACTGAAGTATGCGGATGACACAGTTCTCCTGTCTCTGCTCTCTGGCTCCTCACATCACCACAGCAAAATGCTCAGTGAGTTTGTGCAGTAGTGTGACAGTGCCTCCCTGGAGCTAAACGTGGAGAAGACCAAGGACATGGTGGTGACCTTCTCGAGTAAACAGAGGGAGCTGGCAACAGGATCTGTCAGCATAATCCACGGGTAGACAGTGGAGGTGGTGGAGGAGTAGGAATATCTGGGTACTATCTTCAACTGCACCCTAAAGTTTGCCTCCAACACCGAGGACATTCTAAGGAGATATCAGCAGTAGCAGTATCTCCTAAGGAAGCTCAACAGCTTTGGGGTCAACAAGGCCATACTCAGAACCTTTTACTACTCCTTCATTGAGTGTCCTCTGTTTTTCCATCGCCACCAGCCTGCAGCACAGGACCCACCTGCTCAAGACAGTGAAAGTCTGCTGTAAGATCATCTGACTCCCGGTCAGAGAACTTTCATCCCGGAGTATGCAGCAAACTCTAAGAACAACGTGTAGGACTCTGGAGGACCCCTCCCATGCTCTGTTTCCCGAGTTTGAGTGGCTCCCCTCAGGACCGACTGCAGGACACAGAGAAGGAGACTGACCTTTGTTCCCAGGGCTGTTTAACTCCTCTATTCACAGACTTCTCTTCCCCCCTGCATCCCTGCACTGGAACCTGTGATTCATTCTGCACTTGACCCCCCATGCCCACTAACAATCCCTCCCTTTACATATTTATTCAGTTCTCATCTACCTGATTGACTGCAATTTTACACAGCATCTTCTAAATTACTGTTGCACTTTATGTCATTGTGTTCTTGTTCAACTGCCCTGTGTGCCTTTAATTGCCCCTCGGAGACAAATAAAGTTATTTTGAATTTGAATTTGAAGTATCCTTAGTCATTTCAAAACCATGGTGGCCACTTCATTGGACCCTCTGCAGTCATCTGTATGAAGCCAACTGTCACCTGGAGAAGGTGGGGAGCACATGTTCTTTGACTTTTCTAGTGTTTTAAATACAATTCAACCTCCGCTACTCAGAGAGAAGCTGTCCCACAGGGAACAGTCCTTGGTCCATTCCTGTTTTTCCTCCTACACATTTGACTTCAAATACAACTCTGTGGCTTTTCATCTGCAGAGTTTCTCAGATGACTTTGATATTGTGGGGTGTATTAGTGAGAGGGAAAAAGCAGAAAACAGGAGGCTGGTAGATGCCTTTGTCAAGTGGGGTCAGCAGAATGACCTCCACTTAAACATCACCAAGACCAAGGAGTTGAACTTGTTCAGACCAACAAGTACCTAGGGGTACATCTGGACAGTAAACTGGGATGGGGCACAAACCCAGATACTCTGAACCAGAAGTAGCAGAGCCAGTTGTATTTCCTGAAAAGGCTTAGGTCTTCTGGTGTATGTGGGACGCTTTTTATAAGTCTATAGTGGTAGCAACTGTCCTTTATCCTGTTTTGTATTGCGGTAGCAGTAAAAGCTGAGAACACCAAAAGACGGAACAAGTTATTCAATAAGGCTGGCTCAGTGCTTGGGATCAACCTTGACCCCCTTGGAAAAGAGGGTGAACAGGAAAATGAGGAACAAGCTCTTGTCTATGAGGAGTGTGTCTGTCATGCATGCAACAGTTGTTGCTCTGAAGTTCACCAAGCAATGCTTTCACAGGTCCTTCATTCCAGCTGTCATCATACAACTCTGCCCTAGGCTGAGCTGGCCAGGCAGTCACCTGCTTGTAGACTAACATTATTCACATTGAATCTATTTATTTATTTGGTTAATTAATTAATTTATTTATTGCTCATTGCACAGTCAATTTTTATAACAGTGTTTTGTATAATATTATGATCTGTACACAACCATTTTGCATTATAGTTGTTTCTTATTATTGTCATGAAGACCCAGATAAAGTGCAAACAGGAATTCATGCAAAATGAGAGTTGAAGTCAGGGACAGAGGCAAGGGTGAAAAAGCCAGGGAGTCTATCCCAGGGAGTGAAGGGAAATGCAGGCACTCATGCAGACACAGGGAGATCAGTACAAGCCCTCTCACCAAGAGGGATTGGGACACTCACACTCACTGGACTGATGATCAGGAAGTACCCTCGCACTAAATGTCACAACAGGGAAATCAAGCAGTCTGGAGAAAGCGAGAAGCAAGACAATCAGAATGTTAATGGTGGATGTCAGCAATCAGCATGGGGTCCAGGATGTCCATGGTCGGGTCCCAGGATTGTTCCTTTGGGTCAAATCCCAAAGTCCACTAAATACTGCAGTCATCCTCCATGGTGTTGGGCATCCAGGAGAACACAGATGGTGTAAGCCAGTGTGCCATCAGTATTCAACAGAGGTGGAGGAGCAGGGCCTTCAGTTGGGGGATGCATCAGGTGATATCAGATCGGCTTTAGTAAAGACACATGACACACTGGAATTTTCTGATAATTACCAGCAGCTTCAGGTGACAGGTCATGGGGTTTACACAAGACAGGATATTTAATGGTCCAATATACTGTGGAGTCAGCTTTTTGGAGGGAAGACAGAGCCAGATATCACAGGTGGACAGCCACACCTGCTCTCCGGGTTGGAGGAGGGTAAGATGGCAATGACAATCTGCAGCAGCCTTTTGCCATCATACAGCACAGGACAGCTGGACAGTTTCCACCACTGGTACATCACAGAGCTCCATCTCCCATGGGTAAAGTAAGGATTGGTAACCTAGAATGTTGGAAGGGTATAAGAAGCAAAGATGAATGGAACAGTGAGTTTTGGACATACTCTGCCCAAAGTAGAAACTGACTCCAGTCTATCTTGTTCTGTGCACAGTTGGACTGCAGAAATCTCTCAGTGTCTTGGTTGAGACGCTGAACTTGTCTATTAGTTTGAGGGTAGTAACCCAACAACAGGCTGAGGGCTATTCCCATCCTATGACAGAAGGCGCACCAAAACCAGGCCATCCCTGATCGCTTATTAAATCCTCAGGTAACCCAAATACCATGAAGACATAGGTAAAGATGATCTCTGCTAGTTGCAGAGCAGAGGGTAACTTAACTGGGAAATTAGTTGGCACATTTTGAGAACCTGGTGATGACAACAAGGATTACTGTTAGTCCTGAGATACCAAATGTGACCAAGGGCACTGAGGTTTGGGGAAGGGCTGGAGCTTGCCAGTCAGCAGTGCACAGGTGGCCTTGGATTGGGTACAGGTAGGAGGAATGAGGTAGGATGAAGAAGGAAACATAGTTGCTGATATTTGACCCCATGGATGGTCACCAATTTCGGCATCCCACCAGTTCCATGGTTCTTTGGATCCCTGGGTGACCAGAGCTTAGTGAAGTGTGGACCCATTGCATGAGCTGAGATCGCATAGTGTTGGGCTTGTAAGTTCTACCCGCTGGTGGAGCTGGGTCCTGTTACAGGGCAAGGGTAATCTCCTCCTCCAGTTCCCACCTGACCAGGGCTATGAAGCAGGCCTGTAGGACGATGGTGTCACTTGATGTAGGGGGCTGGTCTAATACAAATCTCTGCAAGAGGGCGTCCACCTTATAATCTTTTTCTCCTGGCCAATAAGTAACTTTAAATCTAAATCATGCAAAAAATGTGGCCCACCAAACCATGGCATTTGGTGGTATAAATGTTGGTGAGGACCTGTAAAGGGTGTTTTATCCCCTCAAGCTACTTAATGGGCCTACCGAATGGCCAGCAACTCCCTGTTCCCCACATCATAATTTTGTTTGTGTTGGATAACTTATTGGAGTAGAAGGCACATGGTTGTAACTTGAGAGGTGTGCCACTGTGTTGTTTCTGCGGCTGGAAGGTGGCTTGGACTTTATGGTTCAAGACAATCAGCCAGTGGGGAGAATGGATGAGAACCATAAGAGGAGTTGCGAGAGAACTAGAATTACAGATAAATTGTCAATAAAAATTGGCAAAATCCAGAATTCTTTGCAGCTCCTTCTTGGTCCTGAGATTCGGCCACATGGATGCCACGATGGTTTTGCCAGGATCCATCTGGACTGCTCCTGGGAAGAGAATGCAACCCAGAAAAGAGAGATGTTGTATATGAAACTCACATTTCTCATCTTCTACAAACAGGGAATGATCACGGAGAAGTTGTAACATCTGATGAATGTGGGATACATGTTCTGGTACAGACTCAGAGTAAATGAACAAGTCATCAATGTACACAATTAGTGAATGAGCTATTAAGTCCTGAGGGATAGTATTCATGAAAGACTGAAATATCAAGGGGGCATTACTGAGCCCATAAGGCATGACCCGATATTCCAAATTTCCATGGGTCATTACAAATGCGGTCTTCCCCTCATCCTCTTTCCAAATCTGAATCAAGTTATAAGCACTTCTCAGGTCCAATTTGGTGAAAAAGTATGCTTGAGCACACCGGCTCCAGCACAGCTGGGATTAGGGAAAGATCAATGTTAAACTTAACTGCTATCTTGTTCAATAGTTGATAGTCTATGAAGATTATCAACAAAGTACATCATCTTTATTTTTACAGAGAAAAATCCAGAGGCTACTGGAAAAGTGGCTGGGCAATTGAACCCTGAGTGTAATACCTCCTCCATGTACAGCTCCATTGCCTGAAACTTGGGTAGTGTTAAGGGGTAGTCACTGCTCTTAGGTAATGGAGCCCCAGCAGGAGGTTGATGGTGTAGGCAAAGGGGATTTTCAGTGCAGGGGTAAACAAGTGATATTAACCTTGCTGAACACATTCAGAAAATCAGCATTCTCCGGTAGAATAGGTATGTCAGTCAAGGAATCAGGGATCTCTATGGAGGTGGATGACGCAGTCATCTGCAGGCACAATCCAAAGCAGGAAAGGCTCCACTTGGTGATCTCGAGGAAACCGGTCCACAGAAGATCAGGTTCCGTTCACTGTGGCATGAACCTTTCTGCCATAGGGAACCTGTCCAAAGTGCAAATCTTGAGTAGAGGTATGGCAGGTTCAAGAGGTAGATTCAGTCAAGGGTGGTACCAATGAAGTTACCAGCTGCACCGCAGTGAATTAGAGTGGTGGTGGTACGCAAACCAGAATGACACTGGATCAAGACAGGCACAGTAAGCTGCTTGTGGGTACGGTAACGTCCAGGATAACAGAGGACCTGGCTTCAGTAGTACGGGTGCTCTCTCCCAGCTCTATGGGCTCTGCTCCAGATGAGGAATGAGGGGACGGCACAGAAATGAAGGCAGACAGGCCGGAGGTGGGAAAGTTAATGCAGGATGGTACGAGGAGGCGGTGATTTTGGAGCAGGTTGCCTAACTGGAAAGAGCGCTGGCTGTTTTCCTCTAGCTTGACCTCCCAACTTCTACATACCATTTAGGTCTAGAGGTCCGGGTACAGCCCTAACCAGTACGCCATGAGGAGCTCCGGTTTGCCTTATCCACTGGCTCCAGTACTTTGCTGATAGAAAATGACGGTGAGGCTGTGGTGAGAAAATGGAGTCCAAGCTCCCAATTATTGTGTAGTACTGTTTGCACGTTATTGCTTTTCCCACAATTGTAACATTCTGGGTTCACAGCAAAACTTAAGTAGTATCTTTATATTTTTCTATATTTATATATTTTTATTGCCAATTTCTATACCAATTTTGGAATAACCGGTGTTTTGTAAGTGGTAGAAGACACCAAAGGAAGCATGGAACAAGGGCTTTCATTCAAGTGAAAAGAAGGTGTGCTCGTGTCCTCATACCATACTTCTGTACTATTTACAGCGTCAGACTCTTCTGCCTGCGTCTGGTCTGTCCTGACACTCCAGTTAATGGATCGTTTAGCCTTGGTGCAAGATGAATGGAGCACTGATCATCACAGATTGTTTTCGCCACTTGCACTTGCTGATCCACACCTAGCCTCTGCCGCTGCTGCTGCAGCTTTCTCCCCAGTTAAGAAGGCTCTGATCAACGCCATCTCCATTTGGAATAAATCTTTTTATTTGATCGATTTATTTTCTATGGTGCCCCAGCTTGTCGATGTTTTGCCAACTTCCCTGATTTGAAAAGTGTTTCAGTTTATTGACCCCTATATTGTTTCACTTTTATTGGGTCACTTTCCTTCCTATTGTAAGCTTGCTGTTGTTTAGCTGTTGCTTAAAAAATCTAATCTTGATCCTACTCTACCTGCAAACTATACTTCTATAAGTAAGTTGCCTTTTTTATCCATAATCTTAGACAATGTTGTTGGTGTACAGCTTAAAGCATTCTTGGGGGCACGTAAGATTTATGATGAGCTTCAACCTGGCTTCCGCAAACTGCACTTTACTGAGGCAGCTCTTCTTACGGTCTCTAAAGACATTCTTATGGCTGCTGATGCAGGACAATGCTCTGTTTTGGTATTTGGCCACTGCTCCCAAGTGGTTTTCTTCATTTTTATTAAACAGAAGTTTTTCTGTCTCAGCCGGCCAGTTTATGTCTTGGTCAGCTGCTGAGTTCCTCAGGATTATGTGTGTATCCTATTGTCTTTATATATGCTCCCCTTAAGACAGATAATCAGTAGTTTTAAGAATATATCCTATCAGTTTTACTCTGATGATTTTCAGTTTTTTTTTTTCTTTTAAACCTAATGTCAAATTATTGGCTTTAACTGGCTGTTTGAAAGCTTGGTTGGCAGGTATTTTTCTTTATTAAATGCTAATAAATCAGGTTTTGTTTGTTGCTCCTTTCATTAGTTTAGCTTCCTGTTCCTTATTAATTGTATTTATTCTATTGTTTTGCATTCAAGTATTTTTTATTATGGCGGCGTTAACCACTATGCATTTTACCGCAGGTGAATATATGTATGAATGTATATCTTGCACATGACAATTAAATTCCTGGAAAAACAGTGTCTAAATTCAGCCTAAATATTGGGTCTCTATCAGCTTCAACTCCATTTTACCCAGTTTAGGGGTACATTTTGATACCTGACTGAGTTTTGATTTTCATGTCAGGCTGTTGACCCAGTCATGTTACTTCCATCTTAAAAATATTTTTAAAAAATTAAGATTTGTTGTGTCTAATAAATGGATGTAAGTATTACTTATATTTAAAATTCACTTTACTGCCTTCTGATTATGTACAGGGTTCATCAAATGATGTAATCTAAATTGAGTTAGCATGGATGTGTTTCCAGATGAATATCCAAGTTCGGTATAACAGAGCAGATAGACATTCTTAGTCTTATGAACTGCTCTCTCTCTCTCTGTCTCTCTCTGGTATTGGCATAATTAATTGGGAAACTTTCCCAATTAATTTTGCCAAACTACTGATATAAGAGATGTGGGAGGTTCTTAGAGCTCTGTAACACGAGCAGTAACCAACTCAAAGCCACAATTACCATGATTTCCATGTTAAACATCTACTTGTGAATTTCACCAGTGTCAAGAAATGTTTTATTTAGTTTCATTGCGCATTCCAAACTGAAAATGCTGTAACTGAAAGGCACCAGACTAATACGAATACCATTGCAACCCTTGGGCTCTATTTTGACAATCTATCACAAAGCGTAAAGCGTAACTAACATATATGGGTGTGTCCAAATACATTTTTCTATTTTGACGGCAGGAAACGCAAGGCGCTGAAAGGTTGCCCTAACTCTCTTAATTATTCAGAGGCGTGTTTTGGGCATAAAATGCGATGAACCAATCAGGGTGGCATTTCAGCTCACCTTTAAAAGGCAGCGGCGCATTATCTACAGCAGATTACTATTATAATGGTGTGTTTGCCTGGCAAACCAGATCACTTTTTGCACGAGGAAACAGACATGCTTGTGCACAAAGTGAAAATGCGTGAGCAAATCATCTACGGGAGAAGCACTGTTCTGCCTAAGCCTTGCGAGGTGAAGGAGGTGTGGGAGGAGGTGCTGTAGCAGCGAGTGTCTCCTCATTTTCTGGCTTCACTAGATCATCCAAGTGATATAATTATGTCAGAAGACAGGAAAAATAGAAGCTAACTGCTGAATAGCACAGCGGCTGGGAACTTAATTATGCTTGTTTTATTTTATTTTACTTTAATTTTGGGTCTGCAGTTCACAAAATATAAATAAAAGTGCAAAACTTTGTTCAAACAAAACACAACCTCCAGTTTTTAAGATGTTTTAAAATGTTCACATAAAAGGGAATACGACTGTTCTTTTTCTGCTTCTCACAATGTAGATTCCTTAACAGGCTACAGACGATGCAGCTCTCCTGCCCGCTGATCCCTCTCTGCCCGCGCTGCTGCCAGCATGCACTCCATTGTTGGCATCGACACATGCAGTTCAGCATGACACCTTCTAAAGTTCTCTGTGTTCCCACAATGTCATGTATATCTGGCACACACATGCAGTGCCCTCCACAATTATTGGCACCCCTGGTAATGATGAGTAAAAAGGGTTGTAAGAAATTCACCTTTTAATTAATTAGTTAGAGAGGATAGAGAATACAGAATCTGCGAACATTTCTCTTTAGAGAATCTTTCCAAATCAACCAGGGTCCTAGATCCTCTCCTGTGGTCTCTCCTTTTCAGTTCACCCCACCGGGGACTGAGATGGCCATGGCAGAAGCTTGATTTTGTGTTCAGTTATCCATTTTTGTGTTGATTTGGACACGTTTCAGATCATTGTCCTGCTGGAAGATCCAACAACGACCCAGTTTAAGTTTCTTGGCAGAAGCAGCCAGATTTAGATTTAAAATGTCCTGGTGATGTCCTGATGATGTCCTGATGATGTCCTGATGATGTCCTGGTGATGTCCTGGTGATATCCTGATGATGTCCTGGGGCCTCATGTATAACGACGTGTGTAGAATTCACACTAAAACATGGCGTACGGACAAAACTAGGACTGTGCGT
>JABJVO010000115.1:26127975-26154712 GCA_026770805.1 Boulengeromyrus knoepffleri
TAGCGGTACGCCAAGTTTCGTTTTTATACATTTCGATGTGAGCGTGGAAACGGCCGTACGCAACATTTTCGTGCGTATGCACCGTTTATACATGAGGCCCCTGGTGATGTCCCGATGCCACGTACCCTAGCAAGGTTCCCAGGGCCTTTGGTGTATTAACAGCCCCACAACATCACGGAACATCCACCATACTTAACACACCTTTCAGTATTGCCATCCTTCTTTTAATGTCAAACCCACCTTAAGTGTTTCTTGCCAAAAATCTCAATCTTCATTTTGTCTGACCATAGGCTTTGGTTCCAGTTAAAGTTATATTAGCATTTAGCAAACTTCAGCAGCTTATGTTTGTAGTTCAATGACAAGAAATGCTTTTTTTCTGGCGTGTCTTCCAGATAATATTTTGGCATGGAGGTGGCATCTAATGGTGATTTTGGAGACTTGGTTACCCCAGGATGCTGCATTTTGCTGTAATTCTCTAACAGTTCCTTATATGCTCCTTATAATTTTTCCCTCTCTTACCATCCTCCTCACTGTGTGTGCGGGCAAAAAAGACTTGAGTGCTATAGCAGGCAAGTTTGTCGCAATCCCAGGTGATTTTAACTTTTTAATTATTGCCTGAATGGTAGAAATGGGCATTTTAAGGCCTCTGTCACCACATACTTATACCCCAGTATAACAGAACATCATGGTTTACTGTCTAAAAGTTTCTACACATTCTGATAAACTTCAAAAGGTAAGATATAAATTGAAAAAATATTTCAGTTATGTTTTTTTCATAAGAATTTCTAGGGGTGTCAATAAGCGTGGCACATGGGGTTCGATTTAAAATGATTTCTTGATTAGGGATTTTTTTCTCTGAATAAATGTGCTTAAACACTGGATTTTTCAAATTTTTTAAGAGTAAGATTAAATTAATTCTCTAAAAGGTGATATAATTATGTGAAGGTGATGTAATGCAACAGAATCTTGCAATCCACAGAGTGAGTTCAAGGGTGTTTTTTTCAAACACCAAACAAACAAGCAGGAAGGGAGTGAGCAGAATCCACGTCCAGGTAGTGAGGTGAAGCGGGATGGGGGCCAGATTGGTCGGGGACAAGCAACTGAATAGGGAATGACGAGGCAGAGTCAGAGTCGGGGTGACGTAGCCAGGAGGTTCAGAAGCCGAGATGGTCGGTCCGAGGACGAAGACGTCAGACACTTTGACTTTCAAATGAAATACGTTCCACAATTAAGCAACGCCAAGAGACCCTTACACTCATCTCCTCTGCCTTAGACCAGGGTCAAAGACCAGCATCTCTTTTTTTTTTGTTTTTTACAAAAAAGAAACCAGAACTTATGGGGTATGTCAACGGGTGGAAAATACCTTTGCATGAGGGCCTCTTGAACGTAAGACTGATGGCCTCCTCTTCTGGATGACAGAGGGAGAAGAGCTGTCCCTTGCGAAGAACGTGGCACTCTATAAGTTCTATGGGAACCCTGTTCGGGTTATGAACTTTTCACTGAGGAGACCCTGCATAGTAGTGCCAGACACTTCGCTATATTCTCCATAGACCACAACTGTATCTCTCTTATCTTCCAGTAGCAGGTCGGTTTCCCTGATGGAGTTTGCACAAGTGATCACCTTGGCTGCACCACACAGCCGGGTGATAAAAGACCTCACAGAATGCTGTCTGGAAAGCCCACGCGGATTAGAGAAGCATGCTGTTGTCAGCCCAGAGGCCCGTAGCCCATTCCAGCACTCAGCCAGTGGACAAAGATGGTGAAGTGGACCCGATCTTTATCTCCCTGAAATTAGTTGGGGATGTGGTCGATGTACAGTCCACATTGCATAAGAAATGCCTTGCAGGTGTCATGGTTACCATCGTATTTATTGGGCATCTCTACTGGGACAGCTGACGAGTTGTTGGCAAAGGAATTGCAGCAGCCATTCCTTGCTGAAGTTGTCCTACCAGGTTGGTGAGTTGGGCAATCTGGGAAGGAGCATCCTGTGGATGGGACTGCATGTCCCTGGGATCCATCTTCTTTGGTGAGGTATTCTGTAACAAACAGAATCTCGCAATCCACAGAGTGCGTTCAAGGGCGTTTATTTCAAACACAAAACAAACAAGCAGGAAGACAGTGAGCAGAATCAGAGTCAAAGTAGCGAGACGAAGCGGGATCTGAGTCATGGAGGTCGGGATCAGGCAACTGGACAGGGAATCGAGAGGCAGAGTCAGAGTCAGGGTCACATAGCCAGGAGAGTCAAAAGTCAAGGAGGTCAGTCCGAGGATGAAGACTTCAGACACAAGGCAGGAACAAAGGGAGAGTTGAGGACTGGGGCAGCTGGGACAGAGCAGGTGGGCAGGCTAGGCAGAACAGGCAGGGCAGAATGGAGCTAGACCAAAGACATGGGTTAGCTCGCTCTATAAGTCTCATAAGAATACTCGACAATACCTCACATAGAACACTGAGTCAAGCAGGGTTAAATAAAGTGATCACCGGCAGTGCTAATTAGGAGCGAAAGTTTCTGCCGCATTCTCATAAGGCAGGTGTGACAGGTGAATTTCTTATATATATACACACATACACACATGCACATACAAATCCATTGTTTATTATTTGAGCTTTATGTACGTCTTCAGGTGCATTATGGGTAAAACCTAGGCTATTTACTGTTGAGCTGTTATTTCTGAATTATGTTCTACATCTGAAATTTTGAGTAATTTTAGAATTAAAGATTATAATTGTGCATTTATTTGCCGGAAAAAATCAACACCCTTCTGACCAATAAAAGTCAAGAATTCAACTGTATATAATAAATAAATAAATAAATAAATAAATAAACTTTCAAAAGGGGAATGTTTGACTGAAAACTGCTTCTAAGCAGTTATGCATGGTAATTTACTGTGATTGAAAGCTATATAATGTGAGGATAATTTGTTCTAATAATATTGTTTATGTGTTAAACTGTTGATTTTTTGGACATTTTCACATGGTCTGAAGGATACAACAAATGTAAAGAGCTATATTCCATCACTAAAAGAGCTGCTCTGAATGGGTAATTATTTGCGAAGAACCTTGTGTTTTTCACACTTTGTGTTTTACACTTCATAATATAGTGTAAGTTTGCAACAGCCCTTAATTTCCCACCCCGAAATTTTAAAAGTTTAACTTCCTATTAATTTAGTTCATTTCTAAGAAGAAAATCAATACAATAGTTTTTATTAGACTGGTTTTATTGAGCTGGGAAACGAGTTGTTTGCATCAGTATGTGGCTGGTCCATTTGTAAAAAATGAGCATTTATATTGTGTATTTTACAGTAAGGTGCAGTGAGTGTCTAACAGCAAGTCTTTGTTCTGTGGGCCCAATATTCAGCAATATAATATGAACCAGAGGGATGCGTGGGAAGTAAATGAAGAGATGGGACGCGAGCGGGAGAGAGATACAGACAGCAGGCAGAGAGAGAGAGCTTTCCCAAAGAGACAGGTGTGAACTCTGCATGACTGTCTGAAATGCAACGCGATTCTGCCACGAAAAAAGGATCAAAACAGAATGACGTGGCTGACTCATGCGGTGAGAAAGGCTGTCAAACATGGAAGGATGTTTTACTTACTAAAGAACAGCAGAGTAGCACATGGGTATTGTGTGAAGTATAGCAAAGATCCCTGCACTGGAGAAGTACACCCACCATTTAGTGTGCTGTCATCGCACTCCACTGTGGATTAGGTCTTGCGTGCTCTGTGATGACTGAGCTTTGGTGCGTATGAGCACTGGGCAACATGTTGGTATCCTGTTTCCAAATGTGTTACCGCTCCCATCTGCGCCTCCTTTCATCTGAGCTAAAATCTTGCCATGTAATCCACAGAATATGCTGGGTATGATCTGACTGCTTTACAAATGTGTGTTACTTATATTTTGAGTCCTTCACTAAATGTATCCTAAAACTGTAAATATTCTTTCACAAAGGACTATGATACTACGATGCTATACAGTACTGGGAAATAGGGATGCATTTTTCATAAACAAACCACAGTTTTATTAAGGAGCAGTCATAGAGCCACTCAGTGATGCAAACATTAGTATATATTAGTATATGCATATAATTTAATTATTGGCCATCAGCTTTGAGGCACTTCCGTCTTTGTCAAGGACAGTAGCAGAAGTATTTTACACTTCCTACTCGTGCTCTCACTGTCTTTCTTTTGAGGCAGAATGAGATACACACAGACACATACACACGTCTTACCTCTTGTTCCTAACCCTTGTGTTGATCACTCCCAGCTGCCTCTCGTTATCTCCCTCGTTAGTCTACTATATATATGCTTCCCAGTCCTGTGTTACCCTATCCAGTCATTAACATGGCTCTTCCTGTCAGCCCATGTCCTTCCTCACAGTAGTTCTCTTGTTTTGATCCCTCCCCATCCAATTTATTTCCAGTCTCTGTTTGTTTAGTTTTAAGTCAATAAAACCCCTTTTGTTGCATTAAAATGCCTGCCCGTGCCTGCTTCCCTGTCATACTCGCTGGCTCTCCACAGCTTGCTTCGGCTCAGCCCGCCAACTCCCCACAGCTCGCCACAGATCCACCCACTGGCTCCTCACAGCTCGCAACAGATCTGCCCGCTGGCTCCTCGCAGCTCGCTGCAGATCCGCCCGCTGGCTCCTTGCAGCTCACCGCTGATTTGCACATTGGCCTCCCGCAGTTCACTGCAGATCTACCTGCTGGCTCCTCGCAGCTCACTGTAGCCTCTCCTGCCATTTCCCATTGCAGGAAGAAGAAGCAGAGGGAGTTAGCAGTGCTCGTGGCTGTCACCCTGCCTTACCCGGAGTTTCCAGGGTCCTGTCCAGGACTGACTTGGTGTCTGCTGCGTCCCCCACAGCCCGTATGCACCTCTGCTGCACCCAGAGCCTGTTTTCACCACTGCCATGTCCATATAGGTCCACTCAGAGAGGACCCCTTAGCCGATGCTTCAGGCTTCTGGCCCAGAAAATGCCGCATATCCCACGCCCCAGGTTCCCAAACCAAAATGCGTCCCTGCCCCTGCTTGCGTCCAGGTGTCCCGGCTACACTCTCTCGGCTCCAGCCCCGTCTCCTGATGTCCCGTTCGCTCCAGCCTCGTCTCCTGTCATCACCTTGGCCGTCCCCTCGTGGTCTTTGAGCTAGCCGCAGGCAGCCTCCTCATCCCCTGGCAGTCGCCGCCAGTCCGATGCCTGACTCTCCGGCCGCCGCCTCCAGGCCAATGCCTGACTCCCTGGCCACTGCCAGGCTAGGCTGGGCCAACCCAGATGATTTGGAGTGGGACCCTCTGGGCCTTGCCCTAAGTCCCGCGCCGTGTGTATATACGCACTGCCAAGTACTATGTTCCCCTGTCCAGTCATTAACGTCACTCCCCTGTCAGTCTGTGTCCTTCCTCACAGTAGTCTGATCCCTCGCTGTTCAATTTATTTCCAGTCTGTTTGTTTAGTATTAAGTCAGTAAAATCCCATTTGTTTCATCAAAAGGCCTTCCCTCAAGTCCTTCTTACTCAAAGCCGTACCAATATGCAGCCCACGACCCTGACTAAGAGAAGTGACTAGAAGTGCTGTGCATTGTATTCAGAAAATGACATTCAGGAGTTTGACAATTATAGCAGTTCCGTTACAGCAGATTATCTCTAGGGAGTCAGGCCAAAAGGAGAACCCCCCCCCCCCCCACACACACACACACACACAGGTGTTTGGGATATCCCTGCAGCCTGCATATTTCTATATTTCCTAGTATCCATAGCAACTGCCTGAATCTATATACTTTCACAATGTAGGGTATCATATTCAGCTAAGCTTTTCACTTTCTGCTTAATCAACAATTTAATTTTTTTATAGCTACCCACGAGTAGATAGGCAGATAGTCAGTCCTGCTACAATGTGTGATATCACACTGCAAATCTGTTCAAATGCGACTGATAAATTAGTACCCAAGTCCAATACAGTCGCATTTGTGTTTGTGTGATTTTCAGGAGACAAAAGCACTCCGAAAAGTACAATGTCCGGTTCATGAAGAAATCGTTTTTTTTAACTATTTCTTTTTCAGTGAATTGGTTGAACCAGTTTTCAAATCTAAAAGAATCATACTTTTTGTAAATCCTCACATTGCACAGGTTTTTAGATTCTAAAAATATTTGACAAATTATCATATAAAAACACACAGCAACCTTTTTTTATTCTTCGTAGTCCTGTTGCCATCAGTGCCCCTCCGCATACCGTAACCTGTTGTATTTATACTGTGTGCATGCCCAGCCACATGGTGCCCCTCCGCATACCGTAATCTGTTGTATTTATGCTGTGTGCATGCCCAGCCGCATGGTGCCCCTCCGCATACCGTAACCTGTTGTATTTATGCTGTGTGCATGCCCTGCCGCATGGTGGCTATGGCTCACTACTTCCAACTCTTGGCAAACGACAAGTTAGTGAGTTCGGCAAGTTCAGTTGAAGCGATTACTAGGCAATTCTCATGACACTAATGAGACCCACAGGAGATGTTTATGATATAATTTCTTAATGTATTACTATTATTATTTCTTATTTAAAATGCACATAATTAAGTAATTGGCCATCGGTATCAGCGGTATTCACTTTGTTTGGCTTACCTAAGTGTTGGAGTTGTGTTCCCCTAACTCTCTTTTTCCAGTTGGATATGTGTATTTCAGTATGCGATTTCAGTAAACCTGAGGTTTTTCAGGAACTCATTTGTCACATTTTAACAGGACTGACGATATGTGGCCAGGGTCACAGTCAGTCTAAAGTCTGTCCTGAAGCACTGGGTTAGATCAGGATGCCTTGATGGGTTTTTGGACCACAGAAGAAAACCCACGAATACACAAAGCCAGAACCCCAGAGGCTGATAGTCACACTGCTATCAAAACAAACCCCAAAACCTATTAAAACAGATTGTCTTATTATATCTTCCTATATGGTTATATGGCTTGTTTCTGCTTCTTACAATATAAAAACTATAATTGTTTCAGCAGTACTTTCTCATACTACTATCCCTGTCATTGAAGGTCATTATGTAAAAATTTGTATTTTACAGTAGCTTATAATGTCTATAGTGCACATGCAATTAACTTTTTTGGGAGGAAGTTTCTCCCTGTAATGTTACACTATTTGGACGGCATGCAGGCTCGGTAGTGCTGTAGAACTGTATAACTGTACATATGTGACTGCATTTCTGGCTTTGCAGGAGAAATGTAACCCAACCTTCCAGTCTCCTGCACTGAGCAGCAATTTGCTTCTTCTGTATTTAGCATCTCCAGAGTTCTGTCCTAGTTATATGTTCTGTAAATACCCCCCAAAATAAATAAAGATAAAAAAAAATAGATCAAGATATCTTGCCCTCTGACACAATCCACTAAGGGAATTCAGAAAAAAATGGGCTAAAAGGACCTTCTTTTGATAGAACCATAGCTCCTGTTTTCATGTTCTCTGTCACTTGATATTAAGCTGATGTTTCAATGCTCTTCCCTAAGTTTCATTGTATACCGACAGTAGCGTGTGTCTGAAGTATGTTGACATTCTGCTAACAGCAGTTGTATTAAAATGTATGTTCAGTCCTTGTTGTTGCCAGCGCAGCCGCAAGGCTGTGGTTGTTCTGGCTTTTAAGATGTGGTATTCAGCTGTTTAAATATGTTGAGATGTTTTGGTGTGTAAGAAAGCTCATAGAGAGGTATGTCATTGTGCTGGTGCTCAGGTCACTGTTACCATTCAAAGTGAAATTGTCCTAATAACTTTTGAAAACAAACCGGTGTGTCTTGGCTTTCTTGACATGTATTTATTTTGCATGCCAGCTCTGCAGGAGGGAACTGAAGAATGGGTCGGAACTCCACTGGTGTGGTATTAAGGTGATTGAATTCCACTTATTAGTGAAAAGAAATCATTAAATGTTTGTAATTTCCTGTCACATTGTTCAGGGAAGACTGGAAGTGATATTTCATTTTTTCTTGACATTTTGGCAGCTTTCAAATTTACCAATATGTATATACCAAATAAAAAGAGTAGAATGCACTGTAAATAGAAGTAAAGTTGTATTACATTTGGTTTTTTTCTTGTTAGTTCCTCTTTGTGGCCCATTGCTATGTGATTGTCTTAGTTGTCTGAAGAGCACCATCATCACCCACCGTTTGTGTTAAAAATCATGTGGTGCAACTGAATGGTTCACAGTCCTGTTAGTCAAAGGCCATGTTTCACATGTGATTGGTGCACAGTCCTGTGAGTCAAAGGCTGTGTGTGGCACAGCTACACCCACCCACACACACACAGCAGAGTTATAGCATCTCTCAGCAAAATCTGAGGTCCCTCTGAGGCTCTTAAACATAGGTAAGGAGAAATACCATGACCCACTTAAGCCTGGCTTAGAGAGTTTCCCTGTAAGATGACTCTGCTGTGTACCACCAGCTGCGATCACTACATTTCAGGACTCACCTTGTGCTTGTTATGAACTCATTGAGGCCTTTTAGTTTTATAGAATGATTGTCTTTGTCATTCAAAACAGATACCAAATTCTGTTGCCTGTAGTATGATGCTTTATCAGTGCAATCACACATACTTATTCATTTTATTCTACTCTGTACTCTAAAACAGATTTGAATAAAAATACAATATACCCACGGATATATTTTGAAGGCTTCCGAGACCATCCTCATAATAACTGAGCGACCCGATTCAAAGGGCTTTTAACTTCATATTAAATAAGTGGAAAGAGATGCAGCCTGACTTGTTCATCAGCTGGACAGCTTTATTGTTCTAGATTGCAAAAGGTCAATGTGACTCCAGCAACAGATGAACAGCTGACTAAATTAAACATCTCCAGCTAACACACAACATAGTGTCACGGCATTAGAGATGCAGGCTGTGATTTTGTCCAAAAAGACTCACCCATCTCTCTCTGCTTCTTTCCTCTCCAGGTCCTGGATGACATCCAGCAGAACCTTAATGGTGTTCTGACTCATCTCCAGAATTCCTTCCAAGCTCTGCAGTTGTGTCTGCAGGCCCCTGACATTGTGGAGGGCCCCTTGGGGCCCAAGCAGTTTCTCTCGGGCCTCGGACAGCTGCAATTTGCTGCATGTGCCTGACATCAATCCTCCCAGCAGCTCCTGCACATGTTTCAGTGTCTCGGCCTGGTCAGGAGTCAAAGAGGTGTCAGTAATGCGGTTGAGTGTCGGCATCCAGGGACCCGAAGGAGCCAGTTGGCCCATAAGCTGCCAGCGCAAGTCATTAGTTGTACTGGGAGAT
Source organism: Boulengeromyrus knoepffleri (assembly GCA_026770805.1). NCBI lineage: Eukaryota > Metazoa > Chordata > Actinopteri > Osteoglossiformes > Mormyridae > Boulengeromyrus > Boulengeromyrus knoepffleri. The sequence continues at coordinate 26,137,220 of JABJVO010000115.1, forward strand.
CTAATGTAGGTCTTAGCACAGGATGTGCAGACATCCCCAAACTTGGGTTGGCTGTGGTAAGGTGTACTTTGGGCTGACCCAGCTGGTGAAGCCTTGGGGTCCAGTCCTAGAGGGTACCTGGCCTCTTTTGGGTGCATGTGTGCACCTTCTGAAAAGTATGCTGGTGCTTTTGGCTTCTTCTCATGTTCACTACCACAGTCGGTTGTGGTTGGTCTGTTGTTTAGTCCTTGGGGGCCGTGCCCATCTCGGCGTGGGGTGTAAGGTGGAGGGGGTGGAGGTGGAGGAGGCAAAGGAAGTTCTCTTCTCTTCCCCCTTACCTGTTCCTCACCCCTCCCAGTGTCCTGAGTGGTAAATGTAGGCCTTGCAGGGAAGCTAAAAGGTACTGACACTGGAACTGTTGGGAGATACAGAGGGCTTATTCTGGATGGCAAAGTATTTGGGGGCACAGTGTGATGGACTGAGGTACAAGTTTGGGAAGTCTTGTAGGGAGAGGAGATGGATACTAACATTTCAGCATTGGAGGAAGAGGATGGCTCAGATTGAGGAAGAGGGGTGCTTGTCAATCCAGTTTCTGAAATGTAAGTCATGGTTGATGTAGCTGGGGAAATGGGTGTGCCATTCACTCCAGCATGTGGAACAGCAATGTCCAATAGCCCACTCTGATCTGAGCTACTTTTTCTAGTCTCAGAAATAAGAGCACTGGCCTGTCCAAACTCAGGAGCTGTGGTACAGGTTGGCTGTAATTTGTTAGGGTCACTCAGTACATGGCTTTTGATGGGTGATGAAGCAAGAAGGTCAGGTCCATTAGCGGCTCTCATAGTAGATGTTGGAGAGCAGAAAGAGTGCCACTCTACCATTTGACCTGGGCTGGAGTTCAGTGGGCAAGTGCCATGGGCTTCAGCTAGAAGCCCATCATCTTCAAGATGTTCTGGAAAGTAACTGAATAAGTCATCCTGAGCAGCCCCTGAGGTAAGCACATGGTTCTGGGAGAGTGTCTTTTTACCCACCCAATCTTCCTGGACTTCCCCATCCACAAAGTCCCCAAGACTATGGCTGCGGGTTTGGAGCATGGAGAATGGCAAGGGCTTCTGTAGGCTCGGGGAGGTCTGGATGGCTGTGCTCATACTGGCACGTGGAGAGCTAGGCAGGGTGAGGGATCCAGGGCATGAGGGAGCCCACACACGGCGTGTGGGACCTGGCGTCAGAGGATGTGGGGGTGCCTTGGCCAAACTGGCCGCAACTGCCCCAATAGTCTTTGCCATGTCTCCCCTAACAACCCCTACCACCGAGCCACCATTTGCAGTCAACTCCCTCCTCACATCTCTCTCACATAGCTCCTTACTGGGAGATAAGGAGAGAACGACAGGGCATCTGCGGTTAGGGTGTGGACTGCCCCGCTCAGCCAGGGACCGGCATCTCCCTGAGCATTCAGGTCCCCCATCTTCGAGATCTTTAAAGCGAACCTGCTGAGTGCGGTTCCGCCGGCGTTTGAGCCGCGTCTCGATGTCCGGCGAGTCGCGGTTCAGCAGGACAGAGCGCACGGTTACCACTTTCTCCAGGTTGTTGTTGCTGCTGCTGCTATTGGTGGTTGGAAGATGGCTTGGCTCCTTGCTGACCATAACTCTATCCTCTACTGTCTAAAACACAGCACTGTGACATAGAGCTCAAGTGAATCGCTTTACCTGTGATGAGATAAGTCAATTGCCAAAGATGAAGAAGCATATTAATAATTTAAGTACTTCCTCTATTTACATTTATTTGTTTTGGTCCTCAGCCAAATTAATCTGGGATATAGTTCCATGGATTCCATTTATGGTTCTCATCAACATGAAAAAAGCCAATGATCTAGCCATTCTCTGAGTTTCATGTAAAAGCACTTGAGATAAATTCTGACCACCATGATTCCATTCATTTGGCTACCTTGTATTGTACTGAGAGCAGAATGTGTGAGCATGCATTGCACAGCCCACAATCCCACAATGCATCATTCTGCTAGATACTTCTTGCTTCCTCTTCTTCCTTCACTTCTATTTCTCCATTCTTATGGCTTCATCTCCCAGAAAAAGATAGTGAGCCTGAAAAAGAAGAAATTCATTGTTACTCTCTATATACGAGGTACGGTGCTACCAGGAATGAGAACGCGCTTGCAGAACCCTTTCCTGCACCATCTCGGATTAAAACCACAATTAACCACAAGGGTGTGAAATGTAAACTTTCATTGAATATCCCTATACGGGCCATTCCACCGAATCAGTGGCATTTCTGTCCCCAGGACATTATACGTATAAATATGCATTAAAAAGTAGCTTTATAATACATGTTATTATCAAGCAAAGTGTCTTCCACAATGTTCTTGTTGTAAATTTAACATACGTAATTTAAAACGTTAATGAAAACCACTTAGAACACTGAAAAAATAGAGAATGGCTCCTGTCCCTGCTCACTAATGCTATACTTCACCATGAAATATGATTAAAAACCTTCAAAAAATCTTTTTTCGTATTTTTCTGTGAAGGTATTTCCCATTAACGCATTATATATATTTTCCTTATAGTACATCAATAATGTTATAGTTAAAATACAATATTAATTGTGTCCCCAGGTTTTCACTCAGTCCCATTATATATCTGCCCCTAAAAAAAGTGGCATGTTTAACTGCATCATCTCAGTTACCTGAAGACCATAGGAACGCCAAAAGTAAGTTCTCTCACTGTCGTTCCTGTATTTTTGATGATATTGTATGTATGTCTGAGGTGGTCGAACTCAGTGCTCAGTCTTGTTACCCAAATAATTTCTAAGATTTCATTTATTTAATTATTCTGCACTACATTTTTGTTAAGTTACTTGAATGTCCTTGTCACGCCCAGCTCCGTACGATCCTTGTGTGTGCCACGCCCACCTCGTTACCTCGTGTTTTCTGCCTGATTGTTCTCACCTGTTGCTCGTTACCCTTAGCTTGTCGTGTATTTAGTCCACGTCTCGGTTAGTTTCCCCCAGATCTGTCATCGTCAAATGCTTGTGAGTACCAGTCCTGTCTGTTCGTCCGTAAATAAACCCCGTTCTACCGTCATCCTGGCTGCTCTCGCCTACATTGCCTGCTTGCCACTCGCACAGTGTGACAGTCCTTAATATTATCATACTATTATGTTTGATGACATGTGGCTGTGGTTCTTAAATTTGCCAAGTTTTTGATAAAACTCCTGTTACTTTCAGTCCAGTTACTCATACAAAAAGCACAACTTACACGCATATATAATGATTTTTTTAACTACAAATATATATTTTTGAACATGCAACCAATCTTGTTTCAAATACACACTTTATTGAACACAAAATAACTAGTTTGATATGATTTTCTAATGATACTTAAACAGTTGCTTGAGGTTTTGGTAACAGGATTGAGAAAAATGCAACCATCTTCCATTTAAAAGCCTTGAAAAAAATAAAGAATGAAATGAAGTTACTTGAGTTTGACCAATGTACACTTTGAATATTTAAATACAGTGTTGAAAAAAGATGAAATAATGAAATTGAAATTTAAAATTGAAAATTTTTAACATGCAAGTGGCAACGATTTGATGGAATCAACCCATACTTCTTCCCTGAACACTAAGAACAGTTTCTAAAGAAACAGAACTGTTTACACCTTTTTTACACTCCTCCCTTGGATTTCACCTCACCCCATGTCTTGCCCTTTCATTGGCTGTAGCTCGTGGCCACACTTCACTGCCAGTCGTGACCCCTTTCACACTACAGGATCTGGAGTTGTCAACAGGTGTTCTAGATATCTGATGGGTGTCTGCAACACATCACTAACTGTCCGGTTGCATCATTGAACTAACAGCGATTGAGCGCTGATTTGCAAGTAGCAAGCGCACACCAAATTGCCTCTGATCAGAGCGATTGCCAAAAACTTTTGGCAAGTGGAAAATCAGGCCTAAAATCATGTAGTGTGAACTTAGCATAAGTTTTTTTTTTGTTGTTTGTAAGTGAATTTTGGGTTACAAGGTGCATTATGTTGCAATGTTCAGCTAATTGAATTCATAGGTAACGACAAACAGACCGTATTATTCTAGATAATTAGGGAATTTAATCAACACGTCTGATTGAGAGGATGAATCATGAGGAGTTTTCCTTGTGGTGCTGCATAATTTGATGCTGCTTCTTTGGTTTGATAGGTCTACTCAGCACATACTGAACCTTTATTAGCTTGACACTGAGCTGTTGCAAAGGAAATGGATGATATTCTGTTCCCTAAAGTGGCCACTTCCATGGATAATAGAACCTAACGTGTAAAGGATTTTTTTTCTGAATACTTGACTTTGTAGCATGTATACATCTACATTTAAGTCATTTCAGGTAATCGACAGGTTGCAAACACAGGTTGCAAAAAGTCAATCAACAAAAATCACATGTATTAAACATACCTAAATTCTCTAACATTATATTTAATCATATATTTTATTCCTCAGATGAGTGGATTAAGGGTCTGATGTATGACTTAAAATAAAGCTGGCATCTCATGACTGTGCTGGTTCTAACTAGTGAAAACCTAGCTCAGATAGACATGTAGGAATATGCACATGTGCACACTGATGCTGCAAGAAATGCAGCTACTCACAGTATGCCTGGCTTACACACTCAGGAAGTAGTATAAAGGGGCATGCAGTATCCCAGCCTACGAGTGAGCCTGTTTATCACAGCAATCAAGCTTGCATAAATCCCTCTCACTGGGGCAAATAGCTCAAATGAAAGTCTCATTATGGAAATGTATCCATCACACTCTTGGTAATGGAGAGTATGCAATAGTTTTACTAGCAACAGAATGAATTTCAGATGCACAATAAATCAAATAAACAGCAACTGTAAATAATCTGACTGTATGGAGTCAAGATATTTATAAACTGGTTTTATATATTTTAGTATGTGTGACAGTCTGGATAGATGTGTCTGAAAGGCTCTCCTATCAGATACTCAGGGATGTCACTTTATTGAAGGAGAACAGCCTGAAAGTCATATTTTAAGACTTAAAATTGTATCTCATGACACTTAGCCTCTGGGTGTCATTTCATAATATGTGAGTCACCTTTAGCTGCAGTGCCTGCATTTTCAAGCATTAAAATACCAGGATCAAACTAAAAGCAGCATCGTTGCGATTAGCTGGACAACTGTCAAACATTCACTTGCAAGAGAACGTTCAACATCTTCTGAGGAAGACCCAGACCTGCTGGATCTGTAATCATGAGATATTTGTGGTCATTTACATATATTACATATTAAGTAATGGTTATGTGTCATTATCAGTATAACCCACACTGTACTTATCTTGGGCATCATGTCTCTTATTGAAGCTTCTCCAATCTTGGGAACCTGGAATTCACTATGCAAATTTTAGGTCAGAAGGCCAATATTCCTGTGGGTTTGACACTATAAGGCCTCAGGTACAGCATCTAATGGAAAACTCCTCATAACACCTGACCATTATAAATACACTATTTGTGACATCCCATTCCAAATCCATAGGCATCAATGTGGAGTTGGTCCCACCTCTACACAGTTGCCACTCCTCTGGGAAGGCTTTCTGCAAGATTTTGGAGTATGTCTCTGGGAATTTTTGCCCATTCATCCAGAAGAGCATTTGTGAGATCAGACACTGATGTTGATTGTGAAGGCCTGGCTCACTATTTCAATTCTAGTTCATCTTAAAGGTGTTTGATGGGGTTGAGGTCAGGGCCCTATGCGGGCCAGTCAAGTTCTCCCACACCAAACTCATTCAACCATGTCATTATGGACCATGCTTTGTGCACTGGGGCACAGTGATGCTAGAACAGAAGAGGGCCTTCCCCAAACTATTCCCACAAAGTTAGAAGCACAGAATTGTCCAAAATGTCTTGCTGTGCTGAAGCATTAAGAGTTCCCTTCACTGGAACTAAGGGGCCGAGCCCAACCCCTGAAAAACAACCCCATACTATTATCCCTCCTCCACCAAACTTTACAGCTGGCACAATGCAGTCAGGTAGGTTCTTCTGTTCTCCTGGCATCTGCCAAACTCAGACTCGTCCATCAGACTGCCAGACAGAGAAGCGTGATTCGTCACTCCACAGAACATGTTTCCTCTGCTCCAGAGTCCAGTGGAAGCATGCTTTACACCACTCCATCCAACACTTGGCATTGTGCTTGGTTATGTGAGGCTTGCATGCAGCTGCTCAGCCATGGAAACCCATTGGATGAAGCTCCTGGTGCACAGTTTTTGTGCTGTGGTTAATGCCAGAGGAACTGCAGTTATTGAGTCAACAGAGCGTTGGCGACTTACGTACTATGTGCCTCAGCATTTGGCTACCCCGCTCTGTTACTTTATGTGGTCTGTTACTCCTTGGCTGAGTTACTGTTGTTGCTAAACACTTCACTTAGCAAAAATACTACTTACAGTTGACCGTGGAGTATCTAGCAGGGAAGAAATTTCATAAACTGACTCATTGCAAAGGTGGCATCCTATGACAGTACCGTGCTTGAATTCACTGAGCTCATCAGAACAACCCATTATTTCACAGATGTTTGTAAACCTGACTGTAGGTGCTTGATTTTATACAACTCTGACAATGGGTCTGAATGAAATACCTGAATTCAATGATTGATTGGTGTGGCCCAATACTTTGGAACATATAGTGCATCAAACCTTTCTAGAAAGTTATTTTAAAGTTTTCTCTCCTTGTTTTGGATTCAGCTTACAGTGATCTGATTGTTTTTTTTGCTCTCTCCTCTTCCTTTCCATACCCAATCCTCTCTTCCTGTCTACGAGCGTAGATTTGTCCCTACCAATACCAATATTGTGCGAGTACCGTGTGTGTTAATTGGGACTGGGGGTTTGGGGTTGATCCAGTCCCTACCGATGTTGAAACCCTGGTCTCAGCACGTACTTTCATCTGCCAGTCCCACACCCACTACCCCCAGTATAGCAATTCCCTTTCCTGCCCTCAATTCCACCATCACTACACTATCAGATATTTCTCATCCATGCTTTTGCCCCCCCCACCACCTTCCACACTCTATGTTCCCTTACCTTTATTTCTATTTTCTGCTGACTCACATTGTTTTCCCATTATGCTCCACCTCTCCCCCCAAAAAGGGCCTTCTTGCCTTCACTATCTAAGTTTTACACCCCCGCTGGAACGAAAAAAAGTTAATGCTGACAGTTTAATGATTCCCCTGGACTCTTTCCAGCTCAAGCTGAACTGTTCCCTCATGCTTGTAACATGTCTCTGTGCCTTAGTAGGAAGGGCAGGTACCCAGTGCAGGAGAGTAATGTGAGTGAAATTGCATTTCTCTATCATTATTATCGATGTTTTCCAAGGAACACAAAGGACTTTTCCTGTCCAGCTTGACAACTAAGCTATGGCAAACATTAATGACATTTTTTTAATTAAGTGTGAAAGCCTTCATTGAAAATATTATTTTACAGAAATTATCCTTCACATGCAAACTTGAGCATGTGACATTTGATAGCAAAAGGTGTGTAGAGTTGCGGGGGGTGAAGTGTTTGTTTTGATCAAGCCACACTGGCATCTAAACGATGTGAAGCATCTAAACTGCGAAAGGAGGCCAGATCATACAGTCCAGTGATCCTGTCAATGCCCAGCTATGATCTCTGTGTGCCTGGTGATACTGAAAGTGCAGTTCATACTCATGAAGCACCTCTGAAGTGAACCGAATGTGCTTAGAGTAGGAAGTGGAGGCAGCAAAGAGCTCGGTACAGATTGAATTGTTATGTAAAGTGATGTCAGATTGGATTGTCAGAGCGTGGCTAACTTTATCGGACGTGTACAGAGCGGGAGAGGCAGGGGAGTGAGCGAGTGTGAAGGAGGTAAACACGGACAAATATATTTTTAGAGAAGTCAGAGACAGACAGATGGGGAGAAGCTGTAAGTAAGAAGAAATGTTGCCTGCCCATGATGAAGATACAAAGATGTCATACTTTTACAGTGATAGATATGAGAATTCCTCCTTCTGACAGGTTAACCAGAGCCAAAACACCATAGATACCAAACCGTCAAACTCTCAATTGCCAATCAAAGATGGGGCTCTAGTGTCATTTTCTCAGAATTCAATTGCTTAAACTTAAGTTTAATTATTAAAGTTATAAAAGTAGAGTTCAGATGTAGATTCAACTCTGAATGCTTTCATCTCATTTCAACTCAATTAAATTAACTCGGTATTGCTAGAAGCTGAGACGTGTTAAATTCATAATACATTATGTAATATTATTTCATATTTAGCTCAATAGAGGTTGGATATTATGTTCAGGAAACACTAATAAAGAGAAGAACTTTGACTTTTATTTCCCTTCCTCGCCTTTCGTGACTGCATTCTCATCCCAACTTCAGAGCATATTACAGCTTTATGAGGAAACTGTGAACCTAAAACGTAGGTGAACACTTTCATCTTAACATTCTTAGTTTATCTGCAAATTACTTGCCTACCCATTAGATGCCCAACACAGCTTGTGATTTCAGCATCACTTTATAAACATACAGCTGTGTTTGCTGTAGATGATGCATTATTAATTATATTTGAAGAAACGTTTGTGGGGCACAAGTGCATCATACAACATAAAGGTTGACACCTAGAGCTCTAGGTTATATTGGGCACCAGTGTGCCCGTCCCATAAACCTACATGGTGGTGATAGAAGTATTATTGTTGACTGAGCTGTTATCTGAGATGGATTCATCTCAGACATATTGATCTGAGTGGGCTGAATGGCTGGAAACAGGCACAGCTAGACTGTACATACCCTCCCTTAAAAAGTAGCAACACCCACAATGAGAATGAAAAGAGGAATAAAGAGGAAATTGAATGGAGGGATGTCACCATTCTGATAACCAAACGAGCTTCTGGTTTCGTTGAAGCAATTACTTTACATTACATGAGATGACATAGATTACATTAGATTATATAAAATACATTACATTACACAGATTATTTGTACAATGAGGTTAAATTTGTATACTAAATGGTCTTTCATGCTAAAAACACCAGGATGGATAGTGATGATATTTTGCTTTACTATGACAAATCGTTTTTTGTTTATTCGGTTTTGCAATAATCTTGGATGCATAAAGTAAGCTGCATACAGCAGCAGAGGAGGTGGACAGGAAGAAATAAAGGACAAAGGGATGAAAGGAAAAGAAGGGAAAGACAAGGGTGATGTATTACGCCTGTATCTTAAACTGCTGCATGAAAACACGGATCAATGACATGGAATAACAGGAAGCTGAGAGAACTGAGACTGTAAAAACTGACGAGAGTGGAGTTAGAAATAACAGGACAGGACCCACAGAGGGTCAATTAAAGTGGAAACAGTGAAGGAATTACAGAAGAGACAGAAGGAAGAGCACAGGGATGGATAGTTGAAAGACAAAATACTGATGGACAAAAAAAAATGTGGAACTGCACATTGAGAAATTGCATGTGTTTATGAGCTGTTTCCTGTTTGTGAACGTGAATAATAAACTGCGACGTAAAGATGTCATTGCACCTTACTGGAGTGTCTCAGATTTTTTCCATGTCCTCGAATGGCATAAAAATGACATAAAATTATACAAATAATTACACAGTAAATGATGACAAGGACACAAGACTGAGGTGTAGGCAGTGAGAGCTGTACTCTGGCATTCTCCCACACGTGTGTATTCTCACATGTATACTCATACCTGTGTACTCATAGTCACACACATACACACACACCTACTGCCATGCTGCCAGTTACATTTTAGAGTGACACTTCAATGCCCTGGTATCTTGTAGAAATACCTTCACATACACACACACACACACACACAGATAGATAGATAGATAGATAGATAGATAGAAGGTATTCTGTGCATGTATTATGATTCTATCATAATCATTCTTACACAATGGCAACTGAGGTCATCCCCATTCATGAGAGCTGAGGCTTTTTGGAAACTTTCTTTGATTAGTCCTGAAAGCTGTTTCAGACACACTACCACCCTAAGCACTGACTTAGCCTCCTCTCTCACCTGCCCTGTCTTGGCCCTCTCTTAGTTTCCTGTTTAACTGTTACCCTGACGGCATGGCTGCTGGCGGATATTGCCGATCAGGGCTGTATTGGCCGTGGTCGCATGTGAAGCACGCTAGATGATGAACACAGACACCAGTCGGCATATCCTCCACTCATCCCATTCCAGCATCACTAACAGTGCACATAGGGGCGCTTCTCCCAGTTAGCAGAACTACAGCTAGCCAAGTGTGTGAGGAACACAGTAGGACTCCCACTGGAGAGCCCCAGTACAGTACACCCTGTAACAGACCCCGCTGTTCGGCCACTGAACGGGAGTCCAGGGTCACACGTTGGAGGCCAACAGTAAGTTTGGGATGCCTGCAGGACCAGATGGGACGGGAGGCGTCCCCAGTGGGACATGTGTACGCTCTGCTGTGTGTGCTAATCAGTGTAGCGATGTATACTGCTCAGCGTACCATGCATGCTTATAGGGTTAGCGCTTAGCGCTGTGCTGTGTAGGGTACCCTGCATAGGGTGCCTGAATGAAAGAGAACACAGTTGAAAAAGAAGAAAACATCACAACTCACCGTCAGCTGCACTCTGCACCTGAATAAGGGATGAGAACGGCAAAGAGTCCTTTTTCTAGCTTGCTCCTTCCTCTTTTCTAGTCTTGTCTCTTTTCCTGGCTTTAGCTGGACTGGGAGGTAGAGTGGAGATGAGTCCCCCCAGCAAGTGAAGAGAAGAGGTCAAGGCTCTCTCACATGTCTCGGTACTTTCACTGCTGATCCCGTTCACTCGCTAGTGCCTCCCCTTCTATCTCATTTTCTTTGCTTTCCATTCCCCCCATTTCTTCCCTCCACCCTTGCTCGTGCATCTCTTTACTTAAGAAAACCTGGCACTTCTTTGCATCCTTCCCAGTGTCTTTAGGGGCTCCATCTCCGCTCCTCTTTCTCTTCACTGGATACCCTGAATCCACAGAATGCCTTCTGCCCCCTTGAACATCAGAGGCGTGTGTGCGCTGGACTGAAAAAGCACCAGAGAGAGAGAGCGAGGGAGCGTGTGTAACTGGAATGAGCAAATAGGAGGTTATCCTTTCAGCGAAGCGAGATGTTTCTGTATCTCTCGCCTGTTCTCTCTTTCCCTATGAATTCCAGCACAAGTCAAAGTGTGTGTCATCACTGGCGAACACAGAGAGGGGGAGGGACCGGGGTGGAGCCTGGCTCTCTGTGTTTCTATTTAATTAAAAAACAGAGGATGCATAAGCTGCAGAGAGCCACAGAGAGAGAGAGAGAGAGACGGAGAGAAAGAGACAAAGGACAGGGATACACGCCATGCGAGGAGAGGGGGGCAGAGGTCGTGTGGAAAAGCTAGGCAGGTGAAGTAGACAAAGAGAATCGGGAATGGTGATAATATGTGGAGAAACATACGGATGGAATGGAAGAATGGAAGGTGAAACCAAGAGAGGAAAAGAGATAAAAACTGAGGGAGCTGTAACAGGCTTAGGTTTTACCAAGAGGTGGCATTCAAACAGAGAGAATGCGGGTTTCAGATATACCTGTGACCAGTCCGCTTCATGCAGATCTATATGTGAGAGTCTAGGACACCAAGGACACCAATGTCCCCTCAGTCATGGGGCAGGTGCTTAAGGGCTGACTTTGGGTGAATGAGACGGAGCTGGGTGCAATAATATTGGATATTGACCCCACCTCTGTCCTTTGGCAATAGTAGGGTTACAGACTGAATTAAACTCAGCCTCCTTTTCCTCTATATCTGTTACTATTATGATGCCATCTACTCTCCCTCTGGTGGATGAGGTAGGGAAGCTTTGAGATTTTTTTTTTCTAAAACAATGAAAGAGAAGCACTGATTGGCTGGGTATATGCCATTTGTGTGTGTAGCTTACATGCACATAAAGGCTGAATCTAAGTACCTGATAAATAACTCAATCCATCTTCCGGCAACTTTTTCCCAATAGGATGGATGGGGGAGCTAATACCTATTCCGATAAACATGCTGGTCAGGGTGGCAGTTTATCACAAGGGGAGTTTACACACACACACACACACGCACATGTAGGGTATACATATCCTTATGGGGACCGCTCATTCATTTCAATGGGAAAAATGCTAACGCTAACTATGACAACCTTAACCCCTACCCTGCCATAACCATAAGTAACCTAACAAAATACAAGAGTTTTAGCATTTTTTGTTTTTTCATAGCAGTCACCGATTTTTATAAAATAGAGTTTTCCCTTATGGGGACCAGGAAAACGGATATTTATCATGTTATGGGGATATTAGGTAAACCCGCTCGCACACATACGCGCGCACACACACAGAGATTAGTAATCTATATCTTTGTGGGGACTCTCCATTCATTTCTATGGGCAAAACCCTTATTTCAACTATGACAACCTAGACCCCTACCCAGCCCTAACCTTAACCATAAGTAACGAAACAAAATAAAAAGAATCACAGATTTTTATAAAATTGAGGTTTATATTGTGGGGACCTGAAAAATGTCTCCACACACTGACAAGTAACTGGTTTTTATCATATTATGGGGACATTTAAACCCCTAAAATATATAGTACTGTACTCCTGGTTGTCAACATTGATATACATTTTCTGTATATCCACAATGTAATGTTAAGGCTGTCAGGGAAAACCATGTTTTAAAAATCACAGGTCTAGCAATTTAAAAATCACAGGTCTAGTAATTATCTTGCACCTATACTAAGCAACGGATTTTAGTTTAGCATGATGACAAAAGCCACCCATATTGACTCTGGAAGACTATTTGGAGTTTGTTTGCCTGCTCCATTTTCTTGCTCATTCTTCTTCTAATCTCAAGCTTTTGACCTACAAGTTCTAAGGAAATTTCACTTCAAAAGTCCCCATTCTAAAAATGACACCATTGCTTCAGTAATTGGCACGTAGGACGCTTCCTTAGCATCACTGTATATTTCTCAAAAGGAGGATGAGTACCCTCTACTGGTAATCATAGAAAATGCTTGCAAATGGTTGTAACCGGAATTCTTGGACTCTGGGATATCACAAGACCATCTTGTCTCATTTAGCGATAAACATAGCTTTGCTTGTATTTAAAAATGAGTTTAAATTGCAATAACTTATCTAATGTCCATCCAGTAGATACAAGAAATCTTTTGTTTACTTACAAGGCACTGAAGAGTCAAAAGCTATTTTGAACTGATTAACATTTCCAATCCAGAATGTACACAAAGGTAACAGAATGCAAGTAATCTTGTAATTTGCCACATATACAGTATATAAAGGGTGATGTGGTGCGGGGGTGGATTAAATCTGACGATCGGGGACTTTAATCCTGCAGACAAAAACAGTCAACAATCCAAGTCAGAACCAGAGTGAGCAAAAACAGTATTCAAAAACGTCAGACAGAGCAGAGGTTGCTAAACAGGCAAAGGTCAGATGAAAGGTGAATGGACGATCAGAGGGCAGGGCAAACTTGGAGTCTAGGGGCAAAGTGGGAAGAGGGAAAAGCACAGCGAAATGCTCCAACTCAGAAACTGAGAAGGTCTTGTGTTGGTACGTGCAGGTAAATGGAAATAAAATATTGGATGAAGATTGCAAAATCCATAGCAGCTGGGAAGAGGCGTAGCTGAACATAGAAAGCACCAGTGAACCAAAGGAAAGGGCTGAACCAGGCTTCCCTGACTGGGCGGAGTTTTTGGGTTGTGATTTCCTGGAGGGCATGACTGATGGGATGGGAAATCCCAGCGTGGGAGATGTAACTTTGAAAGGATCTCCCTGAGCTGATCTGTGACACAACGACAATTTGAAGTAAAGACTTCAGGTATCTAAAGAGTAATGACTACTCAGAGCCTTCTCTTTGAGTCCAAAACGACCAGCATCACTTTAGTGCTACTTCATGGGTTGCGGACAAAAGCATAGCAACAGGATAGGCAAGGTGGGCAATTACCTGGGGCCCTGAAGTGGGCAAACGAGGGCAAAGTTCATCTCAACGACAAATCTGTAGGAACCCCCTTGAAACAAGGGCAAAGGTTTGGTTTCAACGCTGGTGGGGACTGGTAGCCCCCAACCTCTCATCCCTAAACACACACATTTCCAAATGGCTATTCATTAAATATTCAAAATATAAAAATGGCAGATTACACCAGAGCTGCAACCGTATCAAAACAGACCTACCAAAAATTTGTTTACTCAGAAAAAAGGTTCTCAAAATAAATATATTATAAAAATGGGCAAAGAAAATACCCCAAATATGCAATAATAAACTGGAAAGGGGGCTGTTTGGGGGGGGAAGCATTGCATTCCCCTGACAGACTCCTGTCTCCCACTCCCATCTAATCCTTACTCCTCCCACACTCCCCAGCCTCTACACTTACTAGAATTACTGGCTTGATCAACTGGAAATGTAAAAGCCAGTAATGAGTTTTATCCAAAAGCTCTGTTTGTGCAACTGTAACTGCACTCATTCATTTGGATTCATTTGATGGTGGATATAGCGCACTCCACTTAAAGGCTTGTCATGCCTCCTATTTTAATTTCACTGACATGTTGCATAGGTGTGAGATCATCTTGGGTTCTGACAGTTTGAGCATTTTTTTGATATCTGCCTACTGGTTTTTTCCTGTTACCCGTTTTGTCTCTAGATCCTGAGTTGGCCTTGCCCCCCTGATCGTTTTGCTCCTTGCTTGACCTTCACTTGCCTCTTCGGTCTTCGTTTTTGCCTCATGTCTGGGATTGTTTGGTCATGCTGTCTCTGACATAGAGCATTCCACCCTGATTTTTGACTGACCCATTCAAGTTTCCTGTTGCTTTATATCTGTATATGAGTCCTCATTCCTTCAGTTCACTGTCACAAGAAGATCTCACCAGATCTTGTGGAAAATACCCTGTCATTATCCTGTCTGGTTCCTGTGCCTAAAAAGGTACGTCCCAGTGCTCCATATGACTACAGGCCAGTGGTGTCATGTGCAAGCATAGCACGGACTGGGGAAGAAGGAACAGGACTCCAGGAATCGGGTGAACTCGGGATTTTAATTGGAAAGGACAAGCAGGACCACACATACAACCACAAAACATTAATGACCGTATTAGGGAAATATACTCTAACGTGGACTTAAATACAAAAGACCAATTAACTACAACCAGAAACAGCTGGTAACACGGGGATTCCACATATGGTTAATGAGGGGGCGTGGCACAGAGGAGGATTGGACGAGTAGGGCATGATAAGTGGCACTGACTTCACACAGCATAAAGACCTTCAAGACACTGGTCCTGAAGATACTCTGCTCCCTGGTTAGGTCACTTGATCCTTTTCAGTGTGCCTACCAGACCCCAATTGGGGTGAATGATGCCATAATCTACCTGCTGCACCATGCAAACTCCTAGCTGGACAAGCCAGAAGGTATAGTGAGGATGTTTTTTATTTCTCCAGTGCCTTAAATATCATTCAGAGATTTCTGCTTTGGAGAAAGCTGTCAGCTATGCAGGTGGATCATGGTCTATCTGACCAGACATTCTCAGTACCTTCATCTCCAGGATGGTGTGTGTGTGTGAAAAGTTGCAGAGCAGCACAGGAGCTCCACAGAGTGGCTGTCCTGTCTCCCTTTCTCTTCACCATGTACACCACTGACTTATGCCATATGCAGAAATTCTTGGATGATTCTGTAGTAGTCAGTTGTATCAGGGATAAAGACATGATACAGTACACAAGGGTAGTGGACAATTTTGTTGACTGGCATGACTGAAACCACCTACAATGGAACATTGGTAGGACAGGAAAAGATTACAGTCTGGTTACCCGACTGACCATTCGGGGTGATGCAGTAGAAATTGTATAGTATAAGTACCTGGGTACTTGACAACAAACTGGATTGGTCTCTGAACTGCACTACCCTCTACAAGAAGGATCATATATTAGCTTATTTAATACTTCAAATATTGTTAATAAAAGGAACTTGATAATTTAAGGACATTCCGATCGTAAACCAACGTCCCGGCGAAGTATGTGTGCTGACTGGGTGCTGTCTTGTATTCCTAAATATTTTATATACATTTGAATGATCACATCGCCTAATTTCCAGCATAACATTGCATTAAACTTAGTGTGGCTGCTTGGCAGATATAGTAAAATATTCTCAAGCTGAAATAGATAATTACATGTTATGCTTTCTCTAAAAAAAAAAAAAAAAAATCGAGTGGTTTTATTTACTACCGCAAAATCCACAGTTTTCGCGCATGGAGACAAAGCTCAAAAGCACAGGTTACAGTGCACAGATAAACCTGAAAATACTCCAGTTAAGTAACTATTATCAGGCGGTAGTATAAACGCATTCCTCTGTATTTTGTCTGTACATTTCTGTCGTCTGCCAGAATTTCCTATTTTAGTATGATATTGCTATGCCACAGCGGCCTTCATTATAATAAATATCCGATTACTGCTGTGTAATAATAATAATAATAATAGTAAAGTTGTACTTCCGGGGTTAAAGGCGGCATCGCAAAGCAGGAAGCGCAGCAGAGTCGGCATGGCGCTCGCCTTACGAGGACGCTTGGTCGCCTTGTCAAAGGTGAATATGCAAGGACACTATGTCAATTTCAATTTGTATTAAAACACAAACGAATGTTTTCTGCTTTTTAGCTGCTAGAGCCGGAATCATTCATTAGAGCACTAGACGGTCATTTATCACAGCCGGCCATGTTTCCTCCGTTTCAGGGATGTTGTGCAATTAAAGACTGCATGAGGAAAAGATGTTGATAGTCATTGCGCGAATTGTTAGGAGACGTTTCTAGAGTCTATAAGAAGTCTGAGATTTCATGGCTATACTTTGAATATTAGCGGTATTTTAGGTAGCGTCATAGTGTGCATGAAGGTGATCACTGTATCTTATTTACTGGGATTGATGTTTTTTTTCTTTTGCTAAATGGATGAGTTGAGTGGTTAACAAAGTTTGTGTCGATGCGTGACTTTATTCAGTTATATTTTTTAAAATTAATTAGCTGATTCCCTGCCTTTCAATTTTCTAAACCTAGAAGTAGTAATCCAGGTTTCCAGGGTGTGCTGTGTGGCTGTACTGTTAACTGGTGTATTAATACTAGTATTTAAACATTGAGTCACTCGTGGATTATGTGG
The DNA here is from genome assembly GCA_026770805.1 of Boulengeromyrus knoepffleri. Classification (NCBI taxonomy): domain Eukaryota; kingdom Metazoa; phylum Chordata; class Actinopteri; order Osteoglossiformes; family Mormyridae; genus Boulengeromyrus; species Boulengeromyrus knoepffleri. Next base: position 26,154,385 of record JABJVO010000115.1, read on the forward strand.
GACCGTAGCCCTGGTTGGCTGGGTTAGTGTCATGAGGGGGCACTTGCAGACTATGGCCCCCCAAATGAGCCATTGTGCTCCCCCCAAAACACCACCCACCACGGATACCATCTTTTATTAATTGTAAATTTGTATTTTTATTTCTTGATAAAGGTGTTGATCCTAAAACCAATGAGCCCAGTCTCCCATGGGCATGGTTACAGAACGTCTGCTCACCCAGTGCTGTCTCCCAGATCGACAACTTTTACTGTCGTTCCCCCCCCCCCCCCCTCCCCCCCCCCCCCTACGTCTCGTCCATCCTCCCCCTCCTTCCTCTTCCCCCTCTCTT
>JABJVO010000115.1:26154812-26207597 GCA_026770805.1 Boulengeromyrus knoepffleri
GGTCGCCTCTCCCTGTGGGTGACGGTGAAACAATGCCGCCGTATTGACTCCATTTGTTTTAGCACCGGTGTTCTCGGCTGGCCAACGTCGCTCAGTCTTATAGTGAGTGAATGTGTTTGATGTTTCTGCCAATCAGGGCCTCGGTGGCCCATGGCTTCATCAGCTCAGCTCTAGGCCACTTGGGGTGTCAGCTTGCCTGCACACACCGGAGGCCCCCCCAGCACGCGCGGACAGCATCTTCAAGGTCACCATGCTGCCAGGCGATGGTGTAGGCCCTGAGCTTATGACTGCTGTGAAGGAAATCTTCAAGGTAATACAGTCAGTGGTACGACTTCTGGTTCATTCGCTGTCTTTATCCGTGTAGCAGCCAGTAATGTAGTAACTACCATTAATATATCTTAAAAATGATGACGTTGTTATTATCGCAGGGACACCGTCAGTATTATTGCGGTGGGACGGCCTGCTGATTCATCAGGCCTTGACTGGGTACAGAGTTATCCTGGCCTAATAACCCCCAGCCTCTCTTCCCTTTGCTCCTCCTCCTCATCACTCTCATCTCTGCCTACTTATGTATCACTTTCCCCAACACATAAGGGATGCACACATACACAAGACATGCCTATCGTTAAGGAAAAATATAGTATGTACCCCCACAGGCTTCAGAGATATACTGCATAATGCCTAATGTTTCTGTAAATGCAATTTTAAGATTAAATTTATTATTTGTTTAATATTTTTTTCTCTTTCCCATTCTTCTTCCCCATTCTTCGTTTGCTTTTACTTAATGACTTACTGTCAACTTATTTCCTCACCTAAAATAGATATGTTATTGCCAGTTATTACATTATTGGCTGTTGCATCAGCCAATAGTGTAATTATGTACAAAAAGTTATTACGTTTTTGATTCAGAAATGTTATTACCGGTACGTTATTTATAGTTAAATATTTGGCAGTCATTACACTATTGGCTTGCACAATCCAGCTGTTCTCTTGATGCTCATTTCCTGTTAGTACTGCTGGTCACTGCAGTGTGATGCATATCTTTTCTCCACTCATTGCATGTCTCACTCCTTGGTGCTTTTGTCAGGCAAGCGACGTGCCTGTGGAGTTTGAGGAGTTCCACCTGAGTGAGGTGCAGAATATGGCCAATGAGGAGAAGCTTGACCAAGTCTTGACATCAATGAAGAACAACAGAGTGGCGATCAAAGGTGAGCATGGAAGGTCAGAAAGTAACGACAGCAGCAATCTGATTAATAAAAAAATTTAATTGCCCGTTTGTTTATTTGTGTTATTTTTCTCCTCTCACTCTTTATAGGAAAGATCCACACACCAATGGAGTACAAGGGAGAGCTGGCCTCCTATGAAATGAAACTGAGGTTGGCTCGCACACTTAGTAACTGTAACATAGTACACCACCAATATCCCGTGCAGAAATACCCATCATCATTACCATACCTGCTCTCATTGGCATTCGATGCAGTTTTCAGTTTGTGTTGGAGATACAAGTTCAGATTATTTCAAAATGTAATTTGTGAATGGTTTCTTCACAGTTACGTTAAGATGAAATTCAAATTGGGCGAAAGGCATTAATCAGTAGTTTTGAAGTACACGAATACTGGTTGTAATTGCATTGTTACTGAATTTAAATAAAAGGCAAAAAAGTACTTGATAAATATGTAAATGGAAACTAAATTACAACAAAGTGTACTTTGTGTCCATTAAAAAAGTACAGGAGAATAAATTTGGAATGTAAGATATATTATGTATTATAAAGATATGGGCTCAGAGATGTATGCCTATATTGGTTATTGCCATGCGCAGTATTAAGAATTAGATGACCATAATGTTTAATTTCCACCATAGAATTTTTTTGATACTTTGTGTGGACATGTGGCAGATCAGCAGAATAAGACCAAAATGGAATGGAAGACGTTATGCATTATTACTAAGATAGGAGCTTAGTAATATATACAGGTATTTCATACATTGTTGAATGGACATAAGACCTAATTTCCCCTAATTTGTGTGCACTTTTTGTGGTCATGTGGCAGGACTAGCAGAATGAGACCAAGCTGGATTTGGTACATCATTTTATTTTGGTACAAAATAAGAACAACTTCCCATGACTCTTCTTGGCCCCTCTAGGGCTCCGTACGAACATGTGACTGAGAGCCGTGCTTTTTAGTGCCTGTAATGAGGGAATGTGTGTGTGCAGCAGGAATCGTGCGGCAAATTGCACAGCATACTGTTGTATTGCAGTCAGTGTACCTGTAAGCATTTTCTGTTCTATGTGATATTTTCTGTGCCAAGGCGGAAGCTGGACCTGTTTGCCAATGTGGTGCATGTGAACAGTTTGCCTGGGTACAGCACTCGCCACAACAACTTGGACCTGGTCATCATCCGAGAGCAGACGGAGGGGGAGTACAGCTCCTTGGAGCATGAGGTGCGGGCCCAGTGACTCCAGCCAATCCTAGCTCAGAGCTCGCCTGGCCCCATGGCCCTCATCTTTATCTCTCCATTGTCTCTGTCTTCCCATTGGCCAGAGCGTGAAGGGAGTCATCGAGTGTCTCAAGATCATCACGCGAGAGAAATCCCGGCGCATCGCTAAGTTTGCTTTTGACTACGCCACCAAGAAGGGACGCAGCAAGGTGACGGCCGTGCACAAGGCCAACATCATGTACGTCTGCGCCGTGCGACGCCGGCCTGTCCTTTGCTCCCCGCTCTGTAATTAGCACTATAATCACTGTTCTTCTGTGTTCTCTGTTCAATAGAGATGGCAGATCAGTGGTAAATATTGCCAAAGATTAATGCAGATTAACTAAAACATAATTCTTTATAGTATTATTTAATTTGGTTATAACCAGAGTTGGGTATTTCAGGTCCAGACCAAGATTTTGTTTCAACCAACCAGTTGAGCATAAAGAGTCACAGTCACAGGGTACTCAACTGGTTGGTTGAAACAAAATCCCGGTCTGGACCTGAAATACCCAACTCTGGTTATAACCTACAAATCAATTCATACAAAACGGCATTTGCTGAATTTATGGCAGTCCAAACAAAAATGGTAATGAATAAGGGTGTATAAAAGCACAACACTTTGTGTTGGTATCTGTAATGTACTAGACACCATTATTTATAAAAACCTACAAAATATTTAATCACTCCTTCAAATAAAAATAAAGGTGACTCCTGATATATAGATGCATGTGTTTTGTATGAACACAGAACTGTGTGTTGATTTCATTTTAACTGAGTATTGACGGTTTGGTGTTAATACTTTTTAACCATGTGTCTGAATCACTTAAGAGTGCTGGCCTTATGTGATATGAAGTGTAATATCTGAAAGTACTGTTATAAAAGTTAAATCCATCTTCCACTCACGTATCCTGGTAAAAATCAGCGGATTTTCCTCCGCTCTCCCATTAGGAAGCTGGGAGATGGCCTCTTCTTGCAGAGTTGTGCAGAGGTGGCCGAACTCTACCCCAAGATCAAGTATGAAAACTTAATCATTGATAACTGCTGCATGCAGGTAAATATTGAGAGCCTGAAACTTATATTAAGTATGCAGTTTTGAGCAGGATGATTGCATCTGTTAGCATTGTTGTTGTCGAATGCATTTTGGAACATAAAACAATTCTCCCATTGCAACCAGTTGGTGCAGAACCCATACCAGTTTGATGTGCTAGTCATGCCTAACCTGTATGGGAACATCATTGACAACCTGGCCGCTGGGCTGGTGGGCGGAGCTGGGGTTGTTCCAGGAGAGAGCTACAGTGCAGAATACGCCGTCTTCGAGACCGTGAGTGTCCGTAACTGGTATATCTCTATCTATCCATCCATCTTCCACAACTGCTTCTTCAAAGCAAGGTCACAGTTTGGTGTCTGGGGCCATATTACAGAAACTTCTTAACGTCCTATCTTAACTGTTTGGTAGCCATGGTAATTAGAGTACATGGCAGGGCGGCACCCTGAATGGGATTCAGGTCAATCAAAGGACTTGCACTTGGGGCAGCTAATCCACCTAAATTGCCTGTAATATTGGAGGAAGCCCAAACATGCAAATGGCGAATGTGCCGGTTCACACTTGGGTGTGGGAAGCTACAGTGCCGACCCTTGAGCCAATGTGTTGTCTGTTTGCTTGTGTGTCTAGGGTGCCCGTCACCCCTTTGCCCAGGCGGTGGGCAGGAACATTGCCAACCCCACAGCCATGCTTCTGAGTGCCGCCAACATGCTGAGGCACCTCAGGTCAGTACTGCACACAGCCTGTCCTGCAGACACTCACAGATACATGCTGTTCTGCGTCATTCATATTAGCATGACATAGTTCTCGAGTTCTGCGTGTAGAATTCTTCCTGAGACAGTTACAATTCCAGAAAGTACAACAAAAGTCTGCCGGCTATAGGATTCGAACCAGTATCCTTCCGATCATGGACATGGATTTATTTTTTAACTTGTTCTACTCTCTTACGTCTTACTGTCCTGCAGCAACTGTAACCACATAATTTCCTCAGGGATTAATAAAGTAATTCTGAATCTGAATCCTCATCCAATAGACCACACGAATAATGGATTGACCTTGGTTTTGCCTTGTAGCCTTGATTACCACTCCTACATGGTGTCTGATGCAGTCAAGCGGGTCATCAAGCAGGGCAAGGTAAAGCCTGTATTCTTTTTTTGTGGCTGTGCCTGTTTTACCACAATTTTATTTATCCTTTGTGATCGTCACTTGACAGTCCTGGTTAGCTATCTAAAGCTGAGGTGGTCGATTCCAAATCATGCAGGATATGATTGCTTTCATTCCTCTGGGGCATTAACTTTAAGAAGACATGAATGATTTTGTTTGTGTGTTTGTTTTGTAAACTGTTAAGCCAATTCAAAACTGGAATGGAATTACATGGGTTTGTGTAATATTTTAAGTATCCCGCAGCAAACGTTAATCTGTTTTGAGTTATAACAGATACAACATGTTCTTAAATTTGTGCTTAAACAAGGTAATTAGTTGATACCAATTACTGGGGATGAAAACAATCATACCTTGAGGCTTGCAGGTGTGGAATCACCCACCTGTGCTTTAGTGTTATGGCTAACCATCATTTTAATTCCATCATTGACAGTCATGGTTGTAAAATGTTATTAAAATGACATTTGATCAAATTTTATTTAATTTGGCACATTTTGGCAGGCAGATTGTCAAAGTGCTTCAGAGAGAGTTTTCCTGGAGGCAGTCAAAAATGCCAAGTGAAGAAAACTTTCAAATCTTGTGATCAAGTAATACTATTTGAAAAGTGGTGTCTAGAAATGAATTACAAAGATCCTAGGAGATCGTTGACTCAAATCCATGAGTCATCATTTGATCTCACTGATGGAAGCTGTGGTTGGCCTTCACTATGCTTACACTCAGCTGAGAGCTTCCTGCATCTGTGTGTGTGTGTGTCCGTCCGTCCGTCCGTCCCAGGTACGGACCAGAGACCTGGGTGGGTACAGTACCACAGGTGACTTTGTGCGTGCTGTTGTGGACAACCTGCGATGTCGGCCTGCATTATGAGGAGCCCTGAAGTCTCTGAGCCTGATCCAACCCCCTGCCCCCCCCAGCCTCATCATCCTGCATTTCCTGTAGATCATATGGGTCCCTTTTTTCGCTCTCCATGTAGTGCATTAACCGTTTCTTCATTGCTTCAATGTTGTCATTGTTTTTTTTCCCCCTAAATACTTCAGGGGCCAGTTCCACAAAGCAGGGTTTCTTGCTTAGCTGGATAACTTGTTGGATTTAAGGTAGTCTGGAGTAAATATAAGTGAACAAAGATACAGTTCATTTAGCCCAGACTACCTTAAATCTGACAACTTATCCGGCTAAGCAAGAAATCCTGCTTCCTGAAACAGGCCCCAGGTCTGTGTTCTGTCACCCCATATCTTCTAAAAGCTGCCCTGTTAACTGAACATGACAGTGTCGGTTCCAAGCTGCCTGTTGAGGTTTATACCACTACTTCTGCTCCGTTATTGTGGTCTGGCATTTCTATTGTGTTATTTATCAGCCATGCTTTATTCAGTGCAGTTCATGTCATGTAATTAAAACTTTTCCATCTTCAACTGCCAAAAGATGTCCACTGTTTATCAGCTACCATATGAAAGTTTTTTTTTTTTATGATTTAAAAAAAATAGTTGTTACATACGCGTATCCAAACACAATAGAAGAACAGAGGGTGAAAAGGGTGCATTTTATACCATTTTCATTTTTTTTTTTTTTACTTTTAAAACTTTCTTTGTGTTTGCTTTGTGTTCAAAAAAATGTGGGGGGTCTATATAGTTTGTGTAGTCTGGAGCTGTTTTGGAGAACCATTGCTCAGTTGATAATGTTATTTACTTTTATTTAGCAGAGGCTTTTATCCAAAGTGATGTTCAGTTGAATAATCAAGGAGCTGAGGGTCTTGTTCAAGGGCCTGACGGTGACATCACTCTACCAACCAGCTATGGGATGTGAACCAAAAACTTTACAGGCACAGCAGCCTAAAACCACTGAGTCACACAGCGGCCCATGTGTTTGCACTCCGGCACAGAGAAACTCTGTTCATGGCGAATCCCTCCAGCGACAATCACCACTTATCACAGAGGCACTGAGGCGTGAATTGAACGTGTGTGTATGTGTACAGATATATGACGTGTGCCTTTGTAATGCAGTGTCCCTCCACACGACAGGTGCGCACAGCAGACCTGGGGGGCTACGCGTCCTGTGACGAGTTCACTCGTGCCGTCATCTCCAACCTGGCTGTCTAGCCGCACACCAGCTGCCGCGGTCGTCAAACTGTTGCCTTTCATTGTCTCTTCCTTTGATTTTTTGTCCCTCCCACTGTCTGGTTCAAACATACCCACAGGGACACATACTCTGTGAAGGTTTCACGTAGGAATGCACTTAATAATCTGTTCACTTTAGCGCTATTCCTGCCGCTAGGTCATATATTACATATCGCGTGATGTATTGTTCAACAATAATCATGTCTGAGTTGCGCTGCTTAACTGGTGAAAGTTTAATACTAAAGTTTAATGCTGTTTATTTATTTTTCTAATTGTGATTCCTTTCAGCTTGGTTTAGTAAAAATAACACCAAACACACTAGTCTATGATTCAAGCTGTGTGCTATTTTTATGTTTTTCTCTTTGGCCGGTAAGTTGCGTTCTGTTGTTGTTATGTGGTTTTGTCTCTCAAGTTCATGGTTTAGAACGGTTTTAAAAGGGACGGATACATATCTGTATGCTTTATTTTGCCCGCTGTGCCATCTACTATTTTCAGATCTAATAAACTTCACTTGCAGAAGCATTGTCTTTTATCTACTGCACCAAACATACTTCTCCATTACCCTTTGTAGTATATAAAGTCATCCTGTTCCTCAGCATCTTCAGCAAACACAGAATTGAGGGAAAGAAGGCAGAGAAGATGGAGTTACAGAGGAGACCCCTACAGAGCAGTATTAATGGGAGAAGGAAGGGCAGCCAGAGAGGGTAGGCCAGCAGCCAGAGAGGGTAGGCCGGCCCTTTCTGCTAGTGTCTGGTTACGGCTTCTGCCTCACTGGCTGTGTGTCCTCCAGGCTTTCTAGAGAGAAAAGAGACACTAGACATATGCCAATCGCCCACTGTCACCTCCTGCCAGAGCGCAGGTTTTGAGCCAGACTGTGAAAGGCAATCCCACCCCCCCGCCCCCCCCGGCTGGCAGCCGTGTCCTGTTGGCAGTTCTCATGGACAAATCCTCAGCCGCCCAAGGTGAGCTCAGAGGTGCTGTCCTTCGCATCATGCCAGGATCTAGCGCACTTTTGTGTACCCACAAAATCACACATGCCAAAATACCACTTGGAAAAATTAACTCATTAATGTAAACAGATTTTAAACCAATCTTTATATTTTTGTATTTTGATTCTAAATAGGACAGCATGTGCCTGGTTATATGTGCACAATGTAAAATGAAAAGCCAGCAATAATTTTAAACAGATGATGAGGTTTGGATCGTTTGAGAATTTTCATTGATTAAAAAAGTACTTTATAATGTTTCTTAATAATGTAAAAAATTTTTATTCTGCAGCTGTTAGTTGGCTATGAATTGTACAGCAGGAGCGAGACCAGGCTGATGCAGCGTTTGTCTGATTATCTGTTTGCCTCTTTTCCCTCCCTGATGGAAGGTTAACTAACTACAGGATGTAACAGTAACTTTTATACATTCCTGCGTGTGTGTGTGTGTGTGTGTGTGTGTGGGGGGGGCGGGGTTACCCACAGTTACATTTGCACAGTGGGGTGTAAATGTAGAAATGATCATTTTTCATTTCAGGGGCCCCTATGTAGTGATGGGCCCCCTGAAATTGCCAGGGTATCCATGCCCCTCCGATGCCCCTGCCTGTACCCATGCATGCCACAAAGGGCATAGGTAGGGATTGTTATGTTTTCTAACCTACTAGTTCATTGTACCATGAAGCGGGTGTCATTTCTCTGTGTAGCAAACAAGGTAAACATTTTATTTCGTTGTCAGTTCAGCTGCCATGTATTGAATGGATTAGCTGCCAGCTAAAAATATTTAATGTTATAGTGGTACAAAAATCCCATACACAGGATGATTGTTCAAAACCACAAAAATATAGCCATAAAAGTAACCACAGAACTGCATGAGCACCTCTATGATCCAGTCTCAAAATTAGTTGCATGCATGAGTTTCACTGAGCTGGGATTTATGGCAGGGCTACCATTTGGAAACTATTTGCAACCAAGGCTGACGGACAAAGGTACGTGACCTTGTGTAAGGAACATAAAACCGTAGCAATAGAAAAATGCAATATGGCCTGATGAATGATGAATCATCTTTCATTCTTTTTTATTCTTTTTCCTACATCCATGCTGATGGTTTGATGAATGCCTATGGATGCCTTCAACTCATAATGTCTTGAAGGGGTCTTTAGGTCTAACGATTGCTCTGCATCGTCAAGGAGTGTGAGTCCATTTTACATGAACAGGAGTACTCTACAGTGCAATCAATGTCTTCACCTCTGGTCATGAGAATGCAATCAAAAAACTAAAAATGCCCAAATTTTGTTTGGTTACTTATGATTAAGGTTAGAGCTGGGTAGGGGTTTGGTCATAATGTTGGGACTAGAACTTTCCCCATAGAAATTAATAGAGAGTCCTCACAAAGACATAGATGACTAATCTCTGTGTGTGTGTGTGTTGGATGAAGGAATATTAAATGGGTTTTGAAGGGTAACAAGTTTATTTAATGCTGAAAAAAAAGGATTATATGGATATGAATGAAAAGACTAAGAATAATTCCAAAAATCACTAAGCACATATTTGGAAATTAAGACAATTACGGCAGCCATGGTGTTGCTCTTTGCCATTATTGTATTTTTGAATTCTTCGTATTTTACCATAGTAATTCTGTTCCATTTCATCAAAATATGTAGCCCAGTTGTGATCCATGCTTACATGATTGGCTGACCGTTGCACATAGCTATGTGCATGCACGTAGGAAGTAATCTCGATTTCAGTAAGAAAACCTGGCTCAACATACATTTCTAACTGTCACCACTTATCTCGGATTGCATTTGTTTGGTTTTATTAAGCTGAAACTGATCTTATAACCTAAATTTGTTAAACCATATTTACGCCTGATACAGGCACAGGTGCCTTCGTACGTGGATTAACAAGATATCCGGAATTAACTGTTGACGATTTGACAAGATCCTGGATTTCTCAGATCTTCAAAACTGTTGTTGGATTTCTTGTCACTGCAACATATCCATAAGCTCAGATCTTCTCGGTAGCAGGTTTCTTTAATGAAAACAAGATCGGATCACAGATTTAAGCAGAGCTGTCCGCTCAGGAAACCCATCCAACCATAGCCACACTATTCTTACGAGAGCAACGGTTGTTTTTGAAGCAATTGTATCTGCAACTACAGTTTTGCTTTCTTAATTGTTCCATTTCCATGTCCTGCTTTATTTTTTGCATTTTCAGTTTTCTGTATTTGATTTTCTGAAGAAGATACCTTTAGTATATAGCACACATATCTTCCTGTAAATAAAACCACAATATTCTTGTCTTTGCATTAGTATCTTAGCATTTCTGTAGCACTGTGCCTTTGTAATAATCTGTACTGACCTCCCTGCCTCCCTTTTGTGAGGTTGTTGACTGCACATATTGTGACCCAGAAGTCTTGTATGTGCTATGAGTAGGTTCTGGCAAGGGTTATCTCACTGTCTCCACTTCTTCTCCATAAGAGTGGTCAGACACTGTGTCCTCATCCAGCACATCACATGGGTCCTCATAGCCTCATAGCCATCGTAGCGCCCCCAGTCTGAGGCAATGTAAAACTGGCTGATAAGTGGGCGCCCCATCAGAAGTTGGTACCCTAGGTGGCTGTCTATGTCGCCTATAGGATTGACTAGCCCTAGTCCCCACCACACAAAAAAAAAGCACAGGGACAACATATGTGTGACACATACAGCATGGAAATGTACGATGACCCTCCTTTACCTCGAATGAACTGACCACTGTGACATCCTGCCGCTGGCTCTGAGGAGGAGCTCTCTGTTCCGGAGCAGGTTAGGCGAGCAGCATGAGTTACCGGGGTGATGTACCCTGCCAAGAAGTAGACCAGAGTTGTGATATCAGAACGCCAAAGTTACCTCTCCTTAGCCTCAAAAGTTATCTGGGTAAACAAGACATTCCGGGAGCTCATTTATAAAAATGTTCATACATTCTTAGGAAAGAATTTGTGTATGTACGAAAACTGAAATATTTTTACGAATTGTAGAAGTCAGATTTATAAAATCTTGCGTAAACCAAGGCACACAGCTTAGTCTTATAAATCCTACTTACTCTAGGAACATTTGCAGGCATGTGTGCTTTAAAAACCACCCCATTACCACCCAGGAATTACCCTAAACTGGCAATGCAAATTAGCCACATGCAGGACTGGATCATGGTCCGGAGGCCCCCAGAGCACCTCCCGTTTCAAGCCCCCCCCCCCCCCCCCTGTACAGGGATATAGGGGACATACAGGTACAGTGCAGATACCACATAAAGCGTCTGGATGCTGGGGGGGCTGGGGGCCCTGGTAGTTAATCCTCACAGTATGTGGAAAGGGCCCCAGTGGACTGGGGAATAATGAAGGTGTAATTCCAAACTGCAGGTTTGTAATTCTTTACAGAAATGTTGATTGGATTCAGTGATACCACAGACTCCCTAGATAGAACTCACATTCCCATCACTATATAGTAGTATGCTGAATGCAGGAGATTATGTGACCAGGCAAAATTTAAGCCTGGTTCATACTGGGCGCCGCCATGATCCTCAATGTTCAATGCACCAATGTGCCAGGCAGCCGCGTGCTTTGATTCCAGGCATGGGGTATCGCTGGCTGCTCTTATGTCCTTGTTTATGAAGTGTGGCAGAATCCTAGCGTGATGCACGGGTGTGACAGCACCTCTCAAAAGGGAAACTTGTCTAGATGATGATAGGCTAAATAATAATGTTTTGTTTTTCATTGATTGTATGAAGCTATAGTTCATCTGAACACATTGTTTTAGCTTAATATTATGGCTGTATATCATTTTCATTTCGGTACACACAATGAATTGAATGAATAGATTGACACGGGCGGAACTTAAATTCACAAGGAGATGTTCCACACGGAAAATATCATGCCAATTACGGCCGTGAGTTGGTTACGGCGTTGAGAATTATTTAGACCACTAGGTGGTGGCAGCCTCCTAACTATATATGCTGTAGAGATGTATGGTTGCTCTTTGAGATAGTTTGTCAAATTTGTAATAAAGTGTAAAGAAATATAAATAGAAGTAAAAATCAAACCCCAATTTTAAGTCGATATTTACATCCATCACCTTCCAACTACTTTATTACTATTTTATTTTCGGTAACGTTGTCGCTGTAATTTCTGAAATTAAATAGATATGCTTATATGGGTGAGGGTTTATAGTGTGATCGTCACGTAATTATTGTGTATCTTGTGAATGACGGAGGGATCTATGTGCCGTTGCCGTAGTTATTGACTGCAGTTTGTGCCCCAGATGCTAGCTGGCAAAGGACACTGACCGGCGGATGAGGGGTGAGGGAGGAGGAGGAGGAGGAGGTGGAGAAGGGGCTGGGATTGAGGGCTTCCCATTCCCAACGCCGAGGCACAACATGGCGGAGTAAGCACGACTGCTGACGGCCCGGACACGGCAAATAAAAACCGGTATTTCGTGTAAATTTCTTCTGTAAGAGAGGGCATGGTTTTCTGGCGCATTCTGGATATTTTGGGGATATTTTAGTGTCTTTTTTTAACCCTCTCCAAATTGGCCGTCTCTTGCCCCCTCCACACACCCGTCAGCCCACACACACTCTCGGGGTGTTAGGGACAGGGGCTGGGGGAAAGTGAGTAGAGACGCTAACACTGGCATTAAATTAAAAACAATAATAGATTAGATACATAAAAGAGAGAGAGAATTCACAAAGACTTCCCCGGCGAAACAGGAGACGTGGTGAGTTACATTTTCGGATGGAGTGTAAACAGTGCGCCCGTGTACGTTTCTCCCTTTATATCACTAAAACGCGGACTGTCATTAACTGAAACGGGTTTATTTTAATTCTGCGAGTGGGAAAGAGAAACGATCATACTGAATCTGTGTAAGGCGCCCTACACTGCGTACATGTACGAACATTAACAAAGGTAGCCGGGAGGCAGTGAGTTGAAGGAGGGGGGGAAAAAGAAAGACTGGAGGGGAAGAGAAAAAGAGGGAGGGAGGGAGGAACAGCGGAGCCTTTATCGGGAGTCAGCCGGACTGATTGGCGGAGCCACGTTACACCGCCGGCCGGGACGTGAGCTGGGGGTTCGGGGCTTTGGGGGTGACCGCCTCTGGGGGCCCGGCCGCCTGTTTAGCGCTACATGTTTGAGGGCAGGATGCTTTTAGGGTTGTGGGGTGGGGGGTGATTGGGACGACAGCCCCCAGAAAGTCTTAAGCTTACACAAGTAGTGGAGGAATAAAGCTTAAATTCGTGCCGCTGTCTAGCTTCTGTTAACTTAAAACTAACACCGGCAAACGAGTGACCAAAGAAGCATGTGTTCTCTAGCTACGTATGTGCTGTGAATAACCAGGCTGTACTTTTGGGAAGGATCGACCATGTTGCTATTACTGTCAGTGTCATCAAGTAAGAACAGCTCTGAAGTAGCGTTACGCCGCTATTACTTTACCTGCTGTGCTGAAAGTTTCTGATTCAAACAGTGCTGGTAATAAGTGCTTCCTGTCACACTGATGCAGCTGCTTGATTAATACCAGGGAACAGTGCTGTGATTTGGTAACTTCTTGGCATATTGTCAGCATCTTGTGGTTTACTCATGTTAATCAGATATCATAGCAATGTTGAAATATATTTGTAACGAGGAACCAAGGAAATCTTGGCCTCAGGAAGCTGCAGACTTCATGAATATGCCACATGCTTTGATAATATCTATGACATCATAATCCAGTTCCTTTTATGTTAGATCAGGGGTGGGCAGTCTGATTGAGAAAGGGCCATTGTGTATGTGGGTTTTTACTGCAACTCTCTAATTGGATTACTCCCTAATTAGATTGGCTGAAGAGTTTTCACATCTGGGCTTGAACAGATTACCTAAAGCAGGGCTATTCAAATCAAGGTCCGAGTCCTGCTGATTTTCCAGCCCACCTTTACCTGTGAGCCTCTGTGGCCAATCAGAATCAGTAATTATTAAACTAGCTACCTTGGAGAACTGAAAACAGGGCCTGGATTTGGAATCGAGGGCCAGATGTGAAGAGCTCTGACCTAAAGGTTATCCCAAAAACTTGCATACACACTGGCCCTGTGTTAGATGGTTCACATTCAAGTACAGGAGTGGATCTCACTGCTAGTTTTTATGCTTTGATGTTCTAGAAATACAAAGAAAGAGAGTAGTAGATCACAGCAGTAATGAGTATTATTTATTATGAGTAGATTTTATTTTTCTTTTACTTGATAAATGTGAACTAGCATCCCATCCAGTGGGTACCCAGCCTCGTGCCCTGTACTATCCCGGATAGGCTTCAGGCCCTCTGGTCACCCTGTCCAGGTTAGGTATGATTGGCAGATGGACAGATATGTAAATATGAACATTTCATACCTATAAAGTACAAATTGATTTAATGAAATGGATAGTCTTGGATAGTCCCCATCCAGATGATGGACCAATGAGGGCTAAGAAGCTATGGCAGACACTTGTTTAGGATGGAGTGTTGTGGTTGGCCACATAGGGTAAAATGGATACGAAACCTGTTTCTAGGGGTTATGCATAGTTGTAATAATTGCATAAGTCAGATTGCATCTTGGAGGGAACTACCTTATATATGGCCCTTCAACTTGTCCTGTGGTAAGCGCATCATGCCTGACTTGGTCGCTGCTTCCAATCAACCAGATCTGTAGATATGTGAAAGAGGTTTGAGCAACCTCTTTAATAAGGACAGCTTTGTAAATAAATGTTGCTCATGCTGTTGTTTGGTTTTTTAATGCTATTGACTACATTTAAGTCATTTTCTGAAATGTATTATTTTGAGGTTCTTTCATATGTGGACCATTTTGTTTTGTGGGGGCTGCTTCATAGGTGTATTCTACTTCTGCTTTGATATGGGGAACCCAAAAAGGGGGGGGAGAGAGAGAGAGAGGTGGTGGTTGGAGGGATCAGTTGGGGCATGTATTTAGTTTTCAGTGTGACTCATAAGTGTGACAGACTGACTTCTGGTGCTGTAACATAAAGGATCTTGCAGGATCGCTGTGAGACAGTGCTTTCAACACCATTTTGTAGGCTCTTGTGCGATAGATAAGCTTGAAGTATAGCCTACATTTTGCATTTGCAATTCAATGCATACAATACCTGTGCTAAGTTTGAATTAATTGTATTAGTGGGAAAATGTCTGCGGTGATGGAGGTGACAAACTGTTCCTAAAAGCATATGTATTATCCATACAGGGAATATAATTGCAGACATTCATATGTTTATTATGTGTTTATGGTGAGATTAAAGTGGTTAATAACTACATATTCTCCTGCAGGATCTTTGTGTTACCTGTAATGGGAATATATGTGGTATTGGGTCTGGTCTGATACCACCACAGGCACTTAGTTGTTAAGACAATAACTCAAAATGCATTTTTACAGAACTTTTTCAAACTTTGTAGAGGCATTGTATGGGTGACAAACTAGAACTGATTAAATTTGGAGACGGATTGTCCCAAAATTGAATAAGCATTACATAGTGATAGCAAAGAGAAGGGCAGTTTCAGACCTTTGATCTTGTCAGCATGATAACTCAAAAATCCAAACTTTTATCCAAACTTTGCAGACATGTACCTGTCCAAGTTATGAATTAGGGGGAGTTTCACTGTTTTTCATCAAAAGACTATGAAATAAGAACAGATACAGTTATACTTATAATATTTTATAATGACAAGTAACACACATTGGTGCTTTTATTTTGTTAGTGTTATGGTATGTGGTGGTTTAGATATGACCCGACGTTTTAAATTTAAGTTGACTCTGCTGCTTTGACTACAGACACCTGTGAAAACATTTCCAGTGAGATGGCGGCATCATGTTTGCACCTCTTCAGGGGACAGGGGGTTGGTCTTAACAGTCTGGACTGGGAGGGTATTGTGTGGGCTGGGTCGGACTGGAGCACGTGGAGGGAACCGCTGCGGTTTGGGCCTGCAAGCAGGCCTGTAATTGTGGGCATCCCCTCAGCCCAGTGTGTGGGACATGTGGGAGGAATAGTGGGCAGGGAGAGATGGAGAGACCAGCAGGAAGGGGGAGATGGAGAGACCAGCCGGAAGGGGGAGATGGAGAGACCAGCAGGAAGGGGGAGATGGAGAGAGACCAGCAGGAAGGGGGAGGAAGGTATTTATTTAATTGTTCAATGGGACAGGTGTTAGGGATCCTTTTGTCATTTCTCATTGGTACTTTAAGAAATGTGCAGTACTTAGTGGGACAGTGGGCACGTTCCCACCACACGTGGTACCATAGTTTTGGTGTGGCACTTTCAGTACACTCCCTTTTCCATTGACTTCCGGTCGAGTACCAGTACCAAAGGTTCCAGTACCTAAAGTGCCAAACCTACTGGGGTACTTCGGTAATTTGGGGTGGGACTTGAAACACTTTCTTTGTCATTCAGTTATGCAAATAGCCTGCCTCTGAATTACAGTTTGTCTTGAAAAAACTCAGAAAACAATGATAAATGAAGCAAAAAAAAAAATTATAAAAATAATGGATGCATGGACAAATGAAGAGACCCAAGCTTAAATTGCAATCTGGTTGGGAGGAACAGATACAATTTATTAAAGTGTTTTGTATAATATACTAGGACAGCATGGTATTGGGAAATTTTTCAAATATAGCAATGAGATTTCGTTGTAATAAATACAAGGAGTGATTTAAACAGCAAGGATGAAAATTAGTATGATTGTCTTGGAGACCGCATGTAGCGCTCATGCAAAAGCAGCGGAGCTAAATTTTAATCTGATTTTTAAAAATATGCTAGATAATCCTGAAGAGGAATTGTCATCAAAATTGCAAAACTTGCAGAGTTGTATATTTTCCCTAAGACAGAGTAAAAATATTTTAGCAAAACTCAAACTCACTGTGCTATAATGTCCATACAGAGTTGAAGGTAAGAAAAAGCCTGATCTTAATCTAGCTGACCAGAATCATAGCATGAGATGTTGGTATTAAAATCATACATTTTCAAGCCCTAATTCTAAATCTGAATGCTCTCAATTCCAGTTGTGACATGTAACTGTGAAACTACACCTGTTCATTTTTTGCACATTGCACTAACAATTTGCAGACTCTTGCCCCACAAATTAGGTGGTTACCTGTATTTCTGTGTCTTGTCTTAATGCCCAGATCCTAAAATGTCAGAATTATTCATTTTTTATATGTCTAAATATTTATATTTCTCATTTGCACTATGACCAACATTTTCTGTGACAAGGTTAAGACAGATACAATAATGGTATATACGGAACCCTGGAGGTGCTGACCACAATGCACAAATTTATTAATACACAGTCTAAAATTACAGTCCCCATGAAATACTAAATTGAGCTCACAAAACCTTACAATATGCACAATTATTTTTTTTTCTGTTCTGTACCTGCTACAGAATTAAGGGCCCTTAATTATTTAATTTAATGAAATGCAGCGTTTTGGTTAATTGTGTTCTTGCCTAAAGAAAACGTGACCGCAAAGCCAGAAGCTGGAGTGAAGTGTGTAAATACTATGGGTTTTACAGAGAGTACTATGGGTTTTATGGGTAAATTTAATCACTGAAATCTTTGTAATAATGTATAATTTGTCTCCCAATCTAACTTTTTCTTATTATACTATATGTGGCACCTGTCCAAAGAAATCTTCAGCTAATTTTATAGCAGAAATTAGGCATTATGAAAATGGATAATGAGAAATATAGACATATAAAGACTATAATTAATATAAATGACTTTTTAAGACATGCACATTAAGACATACAAATAAATACTGTTAACCACTGAACTGGTTGAGGAAAGTTGTTCAAATTGGCACATTAGTGGAATGTGCAGTAAATGAATAACAGGTGTAGTTTTAGAGTTATTTGCCACGACTAGGACTCAAAGCAAACACATTTACTGGCTTTCACATTTCCAGTTGATACATCCAGTAATTCTAGAAATTGTACACATTGGGAAGTGTGGGTAGAGTAAGGCTTAGATGGGTGAGATGGAATTGTCTGGGGAATACAATGCTGTCTTCCTCCATAGCCCTCTTTCTAACTCTACACAGCTGATAACCCAGTAATGGTCTGTTCCTCTCCTTTGTTCGGTCCCCTTGCAGAGACCGTTGGACTGATGAGGGGCTGATGTCAACATTCATCTTGGAGGTCAGACATCGCTTTGTCTCACTTCATCTGTATCCCCTCCCCCATCCCTCATCTCTAGCCCTTTCTCTCTATCCATCATTTCTCTTCATTTTAATTCAGTAATCCATCCATCTTCAAATCGGGTATCTAATACAGGGTTTTATAGAACCTGGAGACTATCCCAGGCAGGCCTGAAAAAAGCTGGATGGGTTGCCAGTTCATCAGAGACCACACACGCAAGCACACAATCACATGCAATGGGCAATTTAGAAATGCCAGTTCCCATAACTGCAACATATGGGGAACATCCAGCATCCAAATGTACAGCTCAGGGCATATTGATTTCTCCAATTTTTAAAATGGCCACGATTTTTTTTTTGTCCCATTTAATTGCCTACAATCAGAACATGAGTACATCCCCAGAGGCAGACACAGGAAATGTGGGCATGTGACTGGTCATGGCTTCTGTGAGTGAATAGACTTCTTGTGGGGATTATACAGAATCTTCAGGAGTTGCAGTGTCCAGTATTTCACTGAGTGTCTGGCTTCAGTGGCAGGGCTGAGAGGATATGCATGCGATTGGTGTAAGTGAACCTGTCACCTGCAGTGTCACATCAGAACAGCTTTCAGCTGTGGTTTCATCATGTGGTTCTGAAAAGGATGGGAATAAGATAGAAGTTGTCATGATAATGGATAAATCTGACATATTCCTTCACTCCTCTGGCTTCTACCAGGGCACCATGGGGGTGTCCCTCAGCTTACTGTTGTTGGGCACCGTGTTTGTGGCTCTGTCTTCCTCCCAGGAGCCTCCTCAACCCACAGGTAACCGCATCAGACACACTGAGTCAGGCCGTGATACACTGGTATTAACATGGAACCACAACATGTGTGATTGCAGGGAATTTCAAGATACCATCTTACCTGGCACTAAAAGCAACTCTGGGATCACCGATACGCTGTGCCTTTGATGCTGACTCTTTCTCTCCATCTGTCTTTTGCTCTCTCCTTTTTTTTAGATGTTTCTCTCCGGAAAACGCAGTTCGCCACCTCATCTGCCGTGGCCCAGTCTGCACTCAACCTAAGCACAGCCACAAGCGCTGTGGTGACAGCCCTGGGGACATTAAGTCCGTCTGTTGGCATAACAACCATTGTTGGGGGGGGCACTGCCACCACCCAGCCTCCTGTTGCTGCCCCAACCCCCTACCGGCCATGGCCTGCTCCATCTCCAGCCAGCAATGTCACAGAGGGTGGCACAAACTCAACTGTCACCTCCTTTGCTGTGGCCCCTAATGCCACCAGTGCAGCAGTCACAGAAGAGTCCACCACGTCGCCCCCTGCTGGAATTCCCTCAGCAGACAGTGGCAGCACTGCAGGTAGTACTGACCCAAAAGCTCAATTTTTGGCTTATATGTTCTGCTACTAAGTATGGCTGGGCGATATTTTTCATATTGGTTAGTGTTGATAATCATCACAATCTTTACTTGAAGGCTCCATTTTTGCTTAAAATTCTCTTAGAATTACCCTTAAACACATTCGGGACATGAAAAAAAGGCGACAAATTGAACGGGCTACAAACAAATTTTAATTAAAAAACGTCAACACTTTTTTTTTGTCGCACTAATAATATGCTGACAGTGTGGTTTCAGGCTGGTTTTTTGTCTCCGACGTTCATTCCTGGGAATGAGTCTGACATTGCTGGTAGAGCTTCCACCCGTCTCGCTTTGAAAAATAAAACGCTGTGACCTATTTTGAACCAATTGTTCCGTTTTTTTTTCCCAGATCGGAAGAGGAAACAATAATTGATGGTGTCTGTGACTATAAGCACTTGCTTTCCGTATCGTCTGTTGGATGTCAATGTTTCGAGTAGTGAATTAAATCCATATTGTTTCCAGTTTTACTCGGCACAAGCAGAATTTACAAGCGGCACTAGTCTGAGTGTCGTGCTTTAAATTGCCAAAGAACTTCACAGCACTAACATCTTTTTACCTTGTTCATCAATATTTTTTTTAAAAGATGTTTCCCTGACTCTGAGGATTCCTCTCTGAGGGAGCGCACTTCCATGATTTTACTGGAAAACTAGCATATGGTGTCCTCTGCTAACTCAGCCTTGTTGTGCATTTGTTATGTATAGGATGTCCATTCTTAAACGAGTACCGTATGATTGGTTGGAATGGCATTTGTTTCTGGGTCATTCCATGTCAGTTCATCAAATGCAAATATGATGGAGTTTCTGTCAGATGTCACACCTTGAAAATATAGTATTAAAATTATTATTATTATTATTTTTTTTACTCAAACATAAAGATAATTAATTGTCTCCCCCTAGTATTGCTTTAATTCACTGGCACTTTTTCATATAAATGTATTTTTTTGGTGAAGTAAGAATTGTGATACCGTGTGATAAACTGTGGTGTCTCTTTCAGGTGGGAGTGACAGCACAGGTAAGAGAGATGTTGTTACTCTCTCACATTTTTCCTACTTTTTTGAGTGAGGTATGTGAAAGACTGTGACAGTGTCCTTCTTGGTAACTGTCATCATCTGCCAGTACAAGCCTCTGTTGCTGGTTCTGTTTTTCCATGCTAAGAATTTAGACAGACATTTTCTGACATTATAAACTCAGATATTCTGTTCACACGAGCAGCTGAAATGAGTCATTCTCTCTCTTCCTGTTGCTGAAGATGAGACTCCTATCATCGCAGTCACGGTAGCTCTGTCTTCCCTGCTCGTCATCATCTTCGTTGTCATTGTGCTCTACATGCTAAGGTTAGCGAAGCAGCCTGACACACTCACTCACCAGCTGTGCCCTTCTATGCTGATTTTCCCGTTCCATGCCCACTAGGTTTTATTCCTCAGATGACAGTATGAAACTTTACCCCCACAAATGATAGTATGCTGTTAGTGACACTGATTAAGTGACAGCTATGTTACGCACCTTCATCCACACACAGATGCATAGGAACTGATTATATGAAAGGGATACTTGTGCAAAAAGTGCATTAACAGTGCTTTGGAAGCATACTGATGTCCTTGTCCTGTCTTTACATCAGGTTTAAGAAATATAAGCAAACTGGGAGCCACTCCAACTCCTTTAGGCTGCCAAATGGTAGGACAGATGATACAGGTAATAATACTGCATTTATCTTACTCTGCGTACGTGTGCGTGCGTGCATGTCTGTGTGTGTATGTGTTTGTATCTATCATTATTGTCTTTATTTTGTGTGAAGGACTTAGTCTAAAACACCTATGGTTAGTGTGATCTTCAGTGTATTGTGCTGCCATCTAGAGGCAACCTAGGTTGTAGACCTGTTAATTTAAGCTTTCTAGTGAATGGGTCATTTATACCTATTTTTATGTGCTGTTTATTTCTTCTATGTGACTGTACGACTCTTTCCTAGTACTCCATTTACACCCTGGAAACTACTTTCCTCCTTGACTGGTCTACTCTATTTCCTTCCATTAGAGCTTCAAAGTGTGCCCCTATTGGCTCGCTCCCCTAGCACCAACAGGAAGTACCCGCCCCTTCATATTGACAAGTTGGAGGAGGAGATGAACCGTCGCATGGCAGATGATAACAAGATCTTCCGGGAGGAATTCAATGTAAGACTTAGAAAGAAATGATCATCTGTACATAGTTAGTTTGAAAAATGTTTAAAATAATTTACACATCAAAGTTGCTTCTAAATTTGAATAGGCTAAGGTAGGTGACCATTGTCAGTATTTTGCCATGTACATTGGGAGAAAAATCCTATCGCTGGGTCGCCTCTTCACTATAACCAGTTTGCTGTCAAATCGATTTAACCTAACTTTTCTGATTGAGGAATTCTGTTGTTTTCTCATCACTACATTAATTCATTTAGCTGAATCTCTGGTCCAAAGTGACGTACGGTTGAGAAAGGCTTAGGGTCAGAAAGCGGAGTCTTACTCCAGGGCCCATGGTAATGTGATTACTTTCGCAGCCACGGCATTTGAACACACGGAGATCCCTAACTTTTTGTGTCACACGCCTACCCATTAAACATGAGCGCAAAAATCCACTGACTGCACACCAATACAAAGGACCATATAGGGTCTGTTTAGTGATGTAACATATTTGTCCAAAATTGTATCCCTGTTTTCAGAAGGGAGTTTTTAAAATCTGTAATCTCTTGTCTTTCCAGTCTTTGCCTGTATGTCCTATTCAAGCATCCTGTCATGCAGCATCAAAAGAGGAAAATAAAGAGAAAAACAGATATGTTAATATTCTACCCTGTGAGTCTGCAACAATTTTTTTAATAATATGTTTGTTTGTGCATTGTGCACAGGTTGTTTGGTTTGCTCTGGTCATTGATGTGTTCCGTTTGGCTGATTATCTTATTGGTGCAAGGAAAAAAATATCAATGTGGATGAAGCACCCATTTCTTCCAGTGTTTATGTATTATTATGAATCTTATTCACTAGATTTTAAACCTGTCCATCGATCTCCCCACATTTTCCAGATGAGCACTCAAGGGTGCATCTGTCTTTGCTGGAGGGTGTCCCAGACTCTGACTTCATTAATGCCTCCTATATAAACGTAAGCATGGGGAACCAGGGGTGAAGGAGTGGGTCAAGGAACAACACTCTAGTCAAAGGATGGGAGAGGAGAGTAGAAGAGAATAGAAAGCTCAATGTGCTTTTTTGACTCTTTATTTTTTCAGGGATATCAAGAGAAGAATAAGTTCATTGCAGCCCAGGGTAAGCAATTTCACCCCACTCTTTCAAGAGGGAAATGGAAAATAGGAACGGATTAATGATAAATCACATCTTAAAGGTTTAATGCTATTTGTAAGCAGTTGCTTAAAAATGTGAAAAATGTAATAGTGAATGTTTTAATTTAAGTAATAATGAACTTGAAATTGAACAGCATAATAATTATTGCTTGGTAATAGGGCTGGTCGAGCGTTCAGATTTTTACTGTGCATTGATGTGTTTTCAAATGAGATGCAGGATCAGACAATTCAGTTTCATATTAATTTACTTTTACTAAGTGTTAAAATGAGGGCTCTATTAAAGATTTTTAATAGAGACCCATTATATTCTTTCTTGGTTGCAAATAATGTGAGAGCTTTGATCATGACATTGTGTAGAATCCCAGAATCGACAGCCAAAATTAAACCATTCAATTAGGGTCACTGTGATGGAGTTTCGTCGTTTAATTTTGTTTTAAAACAAGGTTAAAAATATTGTAATTTGCAATGTTTTTTTATTTTACTGAAGACTAATACCTTAAAGTGATCTTTCCAATAAGTGCACTTAATGATTATCAAGGATCTGTTTTAGAGCCATATGCCAGATTAGTTTTACATTTGGTTTATTTGTTCATAAACATTCACCTTGTGTTGTGAGAGCAATGGCATAAGTGGTTTTTGGTCCATATTGTCCAGCCCTACTTGGTAATTATTAAAGTATTATTAAAGTGCTGTTTATCACTCAACTTTCTTAAAGGACCCAAAGAGGAAACAGTGAATGACTTTTGGAGAATGATCTGGGAACAGAACACAGCCACTATTGTCATGGTGACCAACCTCAAGGAGAGAAAGGAGGTGAGTGGGGATATTTGAGACCCTAAGAGTGTGAGGATCTAAGTTTACTTTTTTAGTGATCTGGTTATAACCTCATTAAAATGAGCATCAGAAAGTAGGTGGGTGTTAATTATTTTATGTATCGGTCCTGTGTTACTTTCGAGTGATTAAGTAAATTACTAGGGAGGTCTAGTGCACATGCCATGGGTATTGCTTTCAGACTTCAATTTTAAATTCTAGTTCACCGGCTTGCTGGAAGTATGTGCATACAGTCTACTGAAACTTGGACTGCTTAGCAAGTTAATATTTTTTGACTGGGTTTGAATTATTATGCTATTAATGTTAATAAAGAAGTTCATAAATTTTTTTACTGCCAAGGTTGGCTGATATGCACCGGATAGCCTTTATTTGCTGTTTGTACTGGTACCAGTATATGGGAATTTTGCTTAACATGAGACACATGGATGCAGGTAAGAGTTGAGCTTGGGGTTAGAGTTCCAGTCATGTGATTATGCTGCTCACCATGGCCGAACAGTCACATGATTTCACTGCCCACCATGACCCAGCAGTCATGTGATTATGCTGCTTACCATGACATCCAACCAGTCACCTTCCGGAAATGGAAACAGATTCTAAACCTGACAAGCCACAGATTGCAACTGCTGCGTCTACCCACTTATTATTATCAAGCTATGAGTGGCAGGTTAAACACGCTTTCTTGTACTGCACAATACTGTCAGAGCAGGCTGACTGGAACACATGCAATTTAATTGTTTTCCTTTTCCAGTTAACTTTAATAAAGCCTGGTTCTGATGTGGTGTCTTATAATTGTCATTTCTTCAATAGTTATCGAGGGTATTGTGTGTTGGTCCAGCTATGTGCTGATTGGATTTGGTGGAATCCAACAAAGTCAGGGACATGCAAATGTCACATAGCAAGAACTGTGACAGCTGGGTTGAAATTAGGCTTGAGCGGTATCTAATTGCATTCCCTGGCTTTCAGGGAATACATATTGTTTTAGCAACCAGGCTGCTGCTGCCGCAGACACTATGGTATGTGAGCCAATAACTTAAAAACTGTTTGGATCACTGTTCGAATCTTTTTCAAGCTTTGCACAGGCATTGAATAGGTGAGGAAGTAAAACTGATAAAATTTTGAGGCAGCTCACCCCAAAATTGAAACAGTATCTCATAATGATAACCAAAAAGGGCAGTTCTGACAGTTGATTCTGTTAAGATGATAACTCAAAAAGTGTTTGACGGACCTTATTACTGCTTCACACAATTGGCCCAAAACTGAAGCAGCAGCACTGTATGGCAGAAAAGGTACAGCAGCTCTAGAAGACACTTGGTCTTATGAACAAAGTATTGTAAGGATTTTTTTCTAACTTTGCAGGCACATCATAGGAATGGCACACTGGAGGTGATCAAATTTTGAGACCGGTCACCCCAAAACTGAAGCAGTGCCATATAGTGATATCAAACAGAGACACTGAATTCGGTTAGCATGATAACTCAAAAAGTACCTCGCTACCTTTTGCTGACGTGTCTGGACCAGATCAAGTTTTGAGACAAATCGCACCAAAACTGAAGCAATGATGCATAGTGGTAGCAACGAGCAGGCCAGCTCAAGCATTCGATCTTGTCAGCATAACTCAAAAATCATTCGGCAGATCTTTTCCAAATTTTGCAGCTTGTGACAAATTGCACCTAAATTGAAACAGCAGTACTTAATGATAACAAAGAGAAGCAGGAGATGATTAGAGGCTTATCTTCGTGAATAGGATCAATCTATTTGTCATTGTTTACTCTGTTTAGCATATTTGATCTTTGGAGGATCTTATTACCACTTCACAAAAACATTATATGGATGAAAATCTTCTGCTCAAAATGTACACTCAGTCAGATCCAATATTATTGCTGCAATGAAAAAGCAAAATTGTAATTGTCAGCAGAGAACAGACGAGACCGAAAATTGAGCATGCAACTGCCATCTTGTATACGCAGATTTGCCATCTAACTTATTCTACAGATTCTTGTACAGGATCTTTGTAGCCTCCCCATTCGGCAAATTCTATCCATAGCAGCAGTTGGTGCAATGTATCGTGGGGGAACGTGGCAAAATTTATTGTGGGAGAATTTAATTGTCTTTTTTTTGGAAACCTGGGGAGAGTGTGTAAGGTAGGCTTGTAATAATATTTATTTCAGACTGCAGTGTTTCTATTTTGCACAATTTGTATCTCATGATGAGATTCGCCAAACAGAAATCATCAGTAAGCTTCACTGCTAAAACATTTTTACACTGTCATAGGAAACAAAACATACCAAGCTTTGCAATTTTTATGTTTGTTTGCTTTATATAAATATCTACTAAATTGGTGTAAAATTTACTGCCGCTCCTTTAACATGAGCCCCACGTGTGCTTTCTGAGACGCTCATAATCATTTTCCTCCTTACTGTTGGACTCACTCAGAGACGGCGTGGTACTTTGTGAGAAATTGAAGAAAAAAAATTAATGAGGAAGAGAAAAGTAAACAAGAGATGGTTACTAAAAGACATTAGCCTTGTGCTGTAAGGGAATATTTTGGATCACATAGAGACAATATATAGCAAAAGCGAGTGATTTGTTGGCACGCCTCCAACTTATTTCACGGATTTGATTGGTAAATAATAACATAATAACTGCAACATATTTATTGCAAAATATCACATCTCGATATTTGAAATATTTCCGTATGTTCTTGCTAATATCATGTATTGTGTTTTATGAAACTACTAATTAAAAAACTAATTTAAAGTACCTTAAAAGGTATTTTTTGTGGTGTTATTTGCTAATAACCCAGTTTCCAGGACTTACAGTGGTGTTATTCTGCATGCTTTCAGTGCAAGTGTGCCCAGTATTGGCCTGACCAGGGATGCTGGACCTACGGGAATATCAGGGTGTCTGTGGAGGACGTGATGGCGCTGGTTGACTACACCATCCGCAAGTTCTGCATCCAGCAGGTACTGACTCATCTGAGCCAGAAATCAGATTCCTATAGAAATATCTTGTATCTAAAATGGCTTGGATGAAAGCGTCGTGTATGTATGCAAAAATGTACATTTAAATGAATTAATGAAATATAATGAACTTCATTAACAATATGAAGTTGATAAAAAATAGAATTTTGGTAACAGGTGTAAAATTTACCGCCGCTCCTTTAGCATGAGCTCCTTCTCTCGGCGATCAGTACTTACCTGGCCGGGGAGGTACCATGATCACGAAGGTGGTTCACCCAGGGTGAGGCCCAGCCATTGCACTGCGGCTGTGCCGACTCCTGCAAATTCCCCACATGTGCGCATCTCCACTGCATAATTTCCGGTAGTGGGGGACTGCGTTCACGCTCTCTCCTGATTTAGGGGCAGCGTGTGGCTCAGTGGGCTAAGCCTGTGTGCCTGTACTCAGAAGATCACCAGTTCAAACCCAGCCTCAGCATGTCTGTGGGTCCTTGAGCAAGACCCTTAACCCCCAGCTCCCTGGGCGCCCCAACAGGAGGCTGCCCTTCATGGACGACTTACTCTACAAAGAGCAAGTTGAGGGAGGCGTAAAGACATTTTCCCCATGGGGATCAATAAAGTATCGATGATTATTATTATTATTATTATTATTATTACAACCTCACCTTCTACAACGGTTCCAGTTTAGCAGTCCCTTCCATACTGTAATCGGGCTGACTATTTTGTCTGAATGGTATTTACAAACTATCCTTTCAGTTCATATAACCCGTTATTCAGGTCAGGATTTGAGGCACCAGTTTTGCACATTAAACATGTTACTGCAAAAACCAAAGCCAGAAACGTTTGATCCCATTCAGGTGGGTGATGTCTCTGGAAAGAAGACACAGCGCCTAGTCACGCAGTTCCATTTCACCAGCTGGCCGGACTTCGGGGTACCTTTTACACCCATCGGCATGCTGAAATTTCTCAAGAAAGTGAAGTCTTGCAATCCCCAGTACGCTGGCGCCATTGTGGTCCACTGCAGGTGAGTGAACTCTGTGTTCCTCCAGCTCTAAATCTCCTCAGCTATCATTTTGTGCTATCCATTGGAGATAACATAGGCCATACAGACCACATTAAGCATGTTTGAACAGTTTACGTTTGTGGGCCATTGCTTGTCTGATGGCTTGAGCCTGTCCTCCGGTCTTCAGTGCGGGAGTAGGACGCACAGGCACCTTCATAGTCATCGACGCCATGCTGGACATGATGGCGACCGAGAAGAAGGTGGACGTCTTTGGCTTCGTAACACGGATCCGGGCCCAGCGCTGTCAGATGGTGCAGACAGAGGTGGGTGTAACATCCAATGCAGGTCCAGATGTAGAGCTTAATTTCGGCTCGTTGTTAAAGTCGAAACTGGTCTGAATAGACTTCATGATGTAGCGTTTAATGGTTTTGGTGATATGTTGGCTTTATTGGAATATGATATGGCTGGTTCTCACTAAATGACTCGTGTTTCCCCTGTTCATGCCTCTCTGTCGCAGATGCAGTACGTGTTCATCTTTCAAGCCCTGCTGGAGCATTACCTGTATGGTGACACTGAGCTTGAGGTGACATCCCTGGAATCTCACCTGGCAAAGCTCTATTCCCAGTGTCCTGGGGCTGGCTGCAATGGTCTGGAGGCAGAGTTTAAGGTTTGTACCAGCTAGCTTGCCTAGCTAACCTCTGATTTTTTTGGGGAATTTTCTCCATTCATTTCCATTTATATTTATATATAACCATCACCTAACCCTGTTCTTATTCACTTTTGTTCACAAAGACTATTCACTCACAGAATGTTTTTTTTTTTAAAAAAAACATATTTTATTAATTTTATGAATAACAATTGGTCTATCTTCAGTTCAGTGAATGAGACCTGCATGTCTTTTTCTTCTAATCCTAGAAGCTGATCTCCATTAAGATCCAGAATGACAAAATGAGGACAGGAAACCTGCCGGCAAATATGAAGAAGAACAGGGTCCTTCAGATCATTCCATGTAAGCTGGCAACGTGGCCTCTGACATGCGTTTAGAACAATATGATCAAGACAAAAAAGGACACCTTACAGTATTACAGTATTCCACATCTTTCCCATCAGATGAGTTCAATAGAGTGATCATTCCTGTCAAGAGAGGTGAAGAAAACACAGATTACGTCAATGCCTCCTTCATAGATGTGAGCAGTTGTTGCCTCGTCATTCTCGCAATGTGAAGACACTAGACGCTTGGCTGAGCTCTTGGTTACCAGCATCTCCTGCTGCGTTTCTGCCTCATCTAGGGATACCGACAAAAGGACTCGTACATGGCCTGCCAGGGACCACTGCAGCACACCACTGAGGATTTCTGGAGGATGATCTGGGAGTGGAAGAGCTGTTCCATAGTCATGTTGACGGAACTGGAGGAGAGGGGACAGGTAGGGGGTGAAAGTGGGTGAAAGGATGAAGGTATATGAGGAGAAGGGGGAGGTAAGGCAATTTACAAATAGGAGGCAGAAACTGTTGAAGGAGAAGGGAACTCGGTGGTTCAAGAACATGACTAGTGGCTCAACCGCTGTGGCCTCAGATCCTATAGTGCAAAGAAATGACTCTGAATTAGTGAAGCAAGCCCCTCTGTACATACAGGAGAAGTGTGCCCAGTACTGGTCCAGCGATGGGGTGATGCCGTGTGGTGACATGTCCATTGAGCTGAAGCGAGAGGAGGAGTGTGAGAGTTATACCATCAGAGACCTCCTCATCACGAACAACCGGGTGAGTGGAGACTCCGAGCAAGTAAACAATCACTGCAGTCTTTTGCTGAGGGATACATGCAGGTTACAACTCTTCTTTTACTTTGCAGTTGTGAGGTACCCTAATGTCCTACTAAAAAATTCTGTAGTATTTTTATGATAAAACAATATTATAATAGCATAAAAATGCAATTTATACTAAAAAGTATGTTATTGATAAGCATATATTTTCTTTTCTTTTCAAGGTCACAGCCAGGAATAGACAGTTATGAATGTTTATCTGCTTTAAAATGTATAATGCACTCAGTAAATTTAAATTACTTAAGTGACAGCTGTATATTATTATGCTTATCAAATTATGTGTCTATGCTCATATTGTTTTCTTTATTATTATATTCCCTGGATGGGGAATACATATGGTTTTGGGATCACCATAGGCACTTTCATATTAGTGCAATAACCCAAGAAGTATTTAGTAGTGATAAGATGCATTAAAGATCAAACAGGGTAAATACAGTAATAATGACAAATAGACTCATCCTGTGTACAAGGAAAAGCCTTTAATTATTTCATCGATCTCCTTGCTGTGGGTGCCAGGACGTGATCTCCCCAAAACTGAAGCAGTGCTGCATAATGATATCAAAGAAAAGGGCAGTGTTGACACTTGATCCCCGTAGCACGATAACTCATTAATTATTTGAAGGGTCTTTTCAAACTTTGGTGGCATATTTTATGGTTGAGTAACTGGAATTGATCAAATTTTGAAACAAATTGCCCCAAAACTGAAGCAACACTGTTTAGTGGCATCAAACGGAAGGGTGAGAGCAGGTGGCATTTGACCTTGTGAATGTGGTAATTCAAAAAGTACTTGATGGATATTATTACTACTACATAAAAATATTATATGGATGAAGACTAGGGGTGGGGGGGGGGGTGTTGATTTTAAGTTACAAATCGTGATTCTTCAAGGTGGCACTCTTTAATATTGCCCAGGGAGTTAAAAAAATCTGTTTCTAAACATGAATGTAAACATGGGTTGCTGAAATTACATTGTTCACATTTGGTACTGCTAATATACTCAGTATTTGCCCAGTTGCACCCAGCCTGATTTTGTTAAGGGACTGACATGCGCGATAGGCACGGTGCTATCATGATCTTTCCTGCACCGTCTCAGTGTAAAGCCTCAAGTAACTGCAAGTGTGTGAAATGTAAACTTTCATTTATTTACACCTTTTTAAAACTCCTCCCTCGTTTCACTTCACCCCATCTTGCCCATTCATTGGCTGTAGCTCGTCGCCGCACTCATTGCCAGTCGCAACACTTTTCACACTACAAGATTTGGATTTGCTGACAGGTCCAGATATTTAGCCAGCTAGATATCAGACAGGTGTCTGCAATGCATCCGCGTCTCTGTCTGGTCGCATCGTTGAACTAATAGTGATTTAGCTCTGATTTGCCAGTGCCAGGCAAACAACAATTTGCCTCTGATTTCGTTTTCTTTGTTTTTAGCCATTGCTTAATATTTTTGGCAAGTGGAAAATCAGGACTAAAACCGTGTAGTACGCACTTAGTATAAGTGTTTTTTTTTTTTTTTTTGGCCCAGTCTGAATTTCCGGACAAAAGCACACACTCAGATGTCGTCTAAAATGAGTTTGATCCCAAATGATGTTGGATGTATTTCCAAAAAAATATGCAAGTTCCGAAATGCCCGGGGAAATTCAAAGATTGTCTTTCCAACGTATCTTTTCTAGTTTCTTGTATTCAGTTTATTGTGAATTCATTGTGTGCTTTAATTTCTGTGGAGTGGTTCTTTATAAACGTGTCATGGTCATCGTTTGGTTTCGTTATGCATTCACTATATTACCTATGAATACCACGCAACATTTTTTGCATTAAGCTGGTCTCTCATCGTCTCAGGAAAATAAATCCCGTGCTGTGAGACAGTTCCACTTCCATGGCTGGCCTGAGGTGGGAATTCCAGCAGACGGAAAAGGCATGATCAGCATCATCGGGGCAGTGCAGAAGCAGCAGCAGCAGTCTGGAAACCACCCCATCACTGTACACTGCAGGTACTGTCTCATCACTGCACTGACTGTCGTAGAAAAAAAACTTAGCTAGCTTTGCAGTTTTAATTATTCTTCCTTTTATAGATTATGTAATATATGTTTTAAAATCAGTTTAAAGTTTACCTCTGCTGCCCCAAAACTAGACTATAGATGTTCTCAGCAAATACATGAAAATTGTAAAATGTGTTTGTTCAGATTGTGTGTTTAGATTTTATGTCTTAAATGAAGATTAGTCCATACTTTTAAGAGCATTTTATTTGGGAATTCCAATTCCAACAAAATGTATTCCTCGCTGCTGTAGGTTTCACTGGAGGAATGAAGATGTATGTTCATGTAATGCATAAAGAATAGTTTACTTCCATCAGTTTCATTATATTTATTTGTTTTATAGCCAAACTCCACTGTATCATGTCATCTTCAACTCCCTATATTTACACCTTGTTCAAATAAATAATGAGATATGAGTCTGGTTGTTATAAGAATGAGGTTTGTTGTCTTATTTCAGGACATTTTTTAGAATGTATACTGTGTAGTTATTTATATTTTCTTTACAAAAACAAATATGCCATATAAGTGTGTGTGTGTGTATATATATATATATATATATATATATATATACAGTGTATACATATGTATGTATATATAATTTTTTTATAATTATAAAATATAATATAATATACATACACACACACACTTTACCATATACATGTAATACACCTAATCCCTCTGTCTCTTCCAGTGCGGGAGCAGGGCGAACCGGAACATTCTGTGCTCTTAGCACGGTATTGGAGAGGGTGAAGGCAGAGGGCATACTTGACGTCTTCCAGACGGTCAAAAGCTTGAGGCTACAACGGCCTCACATGGTGCAGACACTGGTAAGTTGGCATGCCTGTTCATTAATGACATCACAATGCTGGCTGAACCGTTTACTATTGTATGTGTGCTGCTGTTTTACATGGGACAGGCACTGGTAAGGCAGTAATGCTGCCTCTCTGTTATGCTGTACTGGCTATAGCACTGTGCTGCCTGTGCAGCGTAACTGGCTGCTGCCTGTGCAGCGTAACTGGCTGCTGCCTGTGCCGTCGTCTTTGCTGCAGGAGACGACACTCCTAACGTCACTTTCTACCTTTGATTGGTAGGAGCAGTACGAGTTTTGTTATAAAGTGGTCCAGGAGTACATCGATGCCTTTTCCGACTACGCCAACTTCAAATAAAGGCGACGGCAAATAAATACAGAGGACGGACTTTCCTGCCCATGGCGCATCGTCAGCGACACCAACCTGAGACAATAGAACGGCATGGATGGTGGAAGGAAGGTGGAAGAAGCAAATGAAACGAGCTGTACGCTGCGCTAAATGCAATATCGCACATGCCTGTTCGAATATTTTCTAATTTGATCCTTCCCCATTTTTGCCAATGTACTTACGATACATTTCAGTTTATTATTATCTTTTGATATTTCTGATGAACACGTACTGTATACAGGATTTTCCAAAAACTAAGACAGCATGTTAAATAGAACATCCAGAAAGACCTGGTACCTTATGAAATAAAACAGAAAGATGTTCAGTGTTATGAATCTGGCCATATGTGAAGGGTTTTATGGGATTTATGTTCACTTTCAGTCACTAGACAAACTTTGATTTCAGATGCAAAGAGATCTATTTTTTTATGTAGCAGTAGTTTTTAAAATTACAGGATCTCTGTAAATACCCTTATATTTTTCTCTTATCTCAAAAGAAAAATGACAGTAAGTGTAAAAACATCAACCTAATGATATACTGCAGGGTTGTGTCGCTGTAAAGAAAAGAACTGCTCAATGCAGTGTGTAGAAAAAATGCCCTTTAGCAAAGGCCTGTATGATCTAAATGAATTTATTTTGTAAATAGATTTCTATAAACCCTCCATCCCTGCCTGCCCCCATCAGGACAGAAAGAGCTACGTGTCTGTTGGAGGTGTGGCATCATCTTCTGCTTTTATATAGAAGGGGGTATGGGGTAGATGTTAACTAAATACTCTTTATTACCATAAACTTCCTTATTAGCCATATTGGCCGATGCCGACTTGTTACCTGAAGAGTATGATCCAGTTTCACTGAAAAAGACCTAAAAGTGCAACCGCCACCCGTCTGGCAGTGTCACTGGTATACAGTAGGTCTAAATTAAATTGGACCCAGTGCCGCCTTCTCACACAAAACACCCCTCTACTTTCCTACCTTTACAATATTAACATTTGCTGTTGGTTGTGTTTTTATCTAACAAACTGAATAGAAAGCAGCATAATTGGAAACTGATTCTGTACTTTGATTACGTTGCTAATATTTGGTCTTCCTGATCCAGCCAAACCAGTGGGTTTTGTTGGGCCTATCATCACTGCACATTATTTATTTACATTTGTAATCTCCAGAGGTCATCTGTGCAGCTTGATGTTTATTTGGAATGACACTGTACAGGGAGGAAAATAATATAAGCTAATTGTTTTACTTGGTGGGGAACATGGGGACCAAACAATATCATGGGTGTATCAACTGCAGGTTGTGACGATAACGAGATGCCCTTTTTTGGTTTGGTTTACAGTTTTGGTCTTTGGTGCTGATGAAATCATTTGTGGGTTTGTGCTTCCTCACATGTGATCCAGAAGAGTTCAGTGTTTTGGAGGCTCCGATTCTCCTGCAGGTATCACTGTGCCATAACAGCATATTCACCCTGACGTGAGTGTGTGTGACCACCAGTGGCCTTACACCAGCAGTCCAATGCCGTTCATGGGTGTGCATGTGTGCACACATACTACAGTCCTACTGTTTACATGTGATGGAAAGTTGTAGAAGCGTTTCCGCCTGTGAAAGACCCCCCAGTGTGACACTGTTTCCTTTTTGAAGCATACAAATCTGGACATATCACGATATAATTCACAGCTGAATTGTTGGTACTAAAGAAATGGCATTTTAAGAAAATTAAGTTTTTGTTTTGTCTGTGACAAAACACTTTCATTATCCAGAACTTTCATTTTCATTGTTGTATTTATATTTTCTGGATTCTTTTTAAAATTGTCCATGCGCCTGATTCCCTGTTCAGTTTTATTTCATAATTGTTCCTCTCGTGTCTCCATATCATTAAGTTTCTACATTATCCTGGTTTTATTTGGCCCTTTATATAGTATTTTATTTAGTGTATTTCCATTAAAGTACTCCCGGGTTGTGTGGATAAATGAAACAGGCTTCAGCAAGCAAGACGGACACCAAGCAGAACGTCGCTCAGTTAATATCTGTGAGCGATGCGGGGAGCTCGGTAAATCCCTAGCTGTCTGTACATACTGTAGGCTTATTTATATTTCGTTTGTGCCCAGTGGCTTGCTACCCATTTTTTTTAAAGAAAAGAAAAATATATTTTAAATGCAATGGGACCATTTTAAATTGTATTAGACCTTTGGTTATTTGGGGTCCAGGCACCCAATGCTGGAGCCCTTTTGTATTCGCTGTATTAGTTTTCATTTGGTATTGTCATATATTTTTTGTTTTACATTTCGTTTTATAGTGTTTTAATCAGAGCTAAGTGTGTGTATGAATTCTGAAATATATGCACACTGAAATAATATGCCTCTCTGAACAGAAATTGTCCATCGTATTAAAAGTGCTTAAACTTTTATCTGTATAAACTATTTATTCAGGTGATTAATTTATTTGTGTTTGTGTCTGTGTAACACTGGACGTTAGACTAAAGTTGTGCATAAAATTTAACTGGTACAATATTAAAAACCATTATAGTGTGGATTGTGTTGTAAGCAACCAACATAAAACCCAGATGTAAATACTTGCATTTGCATTTAGTTCCCCAAGTTCCTTTCTCCAGTCTCTGCCATAGATACAGTGGATTTGCTAACATAAAGCAATATTAAACAGGCCAATAGTATTCAGCAGGCCTCTCAGAAAGTGGATTCTGCTAAACAAAATTACTAAAATATTATACTAATATACTAAAGTCTTTCAATGTCAACAGTTACAAATCTACACATTTATTTTTCTAAACTAGTTTAAAAACACCCTCACCTTCCTATAATATGAAGCAAAAGATTTACAGGGGTCAACACCCTAGCAAATTTTATTCACAGCAATTTTTTCCACGGATGTGGCATTTTAAACTGTAACCCAAATAGCTTTTTTCCTCAATCAAAACGGTATGTTTGTCCATGTACAGAAAGGCTGATGTTCCCAGAGGTTGTGTATTTGGAGCAGTGTCATTTATATCTCTTGTGTAGAGATGATTATAATATTTAAATTGTTAATACAGATTAAGTTTTACTTTTTAAATTATTCTGCTTTACATTTCATGACATACCTTGTCCTTGTAAACACTCATGTGTTCAAATGATCAGTGTGTATTAGACGCCCACATGTGCAGCATCGTCTTTGACATAATGATTCCGGTTCGCTGATCCTTTCTGACGTGTCTGTAAACCCTGTCCAAAGCAGAGCAAAGAGACTATAAGAGACCTTTGCACGATGTTAAACAGTCACTGACAGGAACTCAATCAACCGTCAGCAAGCCTGAGTTAGCCTCCTTGTGCATATCCTGTGTTCTCCTCTTTGCATTTCACTGACCTATGGGATGAGCTGGTATCATCCTATAATTAGAAGAGGTGTTTAAAGGACCCTGTGTGTTTGCTCAGGCCTGGCCCCGTCTCCTTCAGGCCCCTCCTCTGTGATGGAGGGCAAATGACGCACGGCTTTTGGTGCTTTTTAGAAACAGGAGCAAACAGGATGGAGCAGAAAAGCTAATAGGTAGTATGCCTGCTGAAATGTATTGTGTAGGTGACAAGATCATAAATGAGAGCATGTCATTGAAAATGAATGCATAATTAATGAGCAAATTGAAAACATGTTGCATACGAAGACCTCATGGTGTTTAAAAAGTATGTTTGGAAATGAATGCTGTGAAATCAAGCCAAACTTTACTGTCGTCTCTAAATATGCAGACATAAAATAAAATAGCGGTTGTCTGAGACTATTAAAATGGCTTCACAAGACTGGAGACCGGAGTCTTACTGACAAAGAAATTAACACAATTTAATGCAATTTTTACTATTTTTATCAGCTCTGAACTGACCACTGCAATATCATGTACCTCCATCTTGGAAACTCCTTTGTGAAATCCACAGAATAGCATCTATTTCAGTATAAGTGGAAGTATAATTTAAAAGATGGAGTTGTCATTTTTAATATTTGTTACACAGTATATTTAATATTTTGGCTATGAGATAATCCATAGATTTTATAGTTTTCTTGTTATTTATTATTTGTAATTATAGCACATATGCTTTCAAAGTGAACACACACAAAATTGACCATTTTCTGTAATTTATTCTGTCACAAGTATCCAGATGTTCTTATTCCTACTCTGTTCAATGCTTGCATGGACTGGGTGTTGGGCAGGGCCGTGGGGTCCTGCAGCTGTGGGGTATCTGTTGGTGAAGAAACATTCACTGATCTTGACTTTGCCGACAATGCTGGTCAAGGACCCAGGTCTCTTGACCAAGCCAAGAGGATGCCCACATAACACCTGGCTGCAGAAGATATACAGTAATTTCCAGAGGGTAAGACTGGACCACGTGTCTTCTTGGGAGGTTGCCAACCAGGATCCTGAGCTGTTTAGTCGTGTGGAGGTGCGGAAACGCGCTCTACTAGTGCACGCTCCCCAACCTAACCTGACCTATTCATATATACAAGACTTTCAGGAAACAGTATCACTTGGGCTTTTAGTGACCTGGCAAATAAAATATACAAATATATGTATCCCTGAACACTAAGAACAGCTCCTAAACAAACAAGTTTTGACACCTTTTTAACTTTTTCTCTTTACTGGCTGTAGCTCTGGCACTTTTCACACCTATAGGATTTGCAGTCACTGACAAAGTCTAGATATTTAGCACGGCAAATATCTGGCGGGCGTCTGCAATGCATCGTGGAAGCAGTTGGATTGTGTCTCAACGGTTTACACATAATCATCGAGCGCCAAATTGCCGGCGCTGATTGAACACCAATTTGCCTCTGATCTGGTGGTTTTTTTGGCATTCTCCAAAAACTGCTGGCAAGCAGAAAATCAGGGCTAAATTCATGTGAACTTAGCTTAAAAGGAATTAGCCTGTTGGATGTCTTTCCAGAAAAATGTCCAAGTTCAGTATCACTGAGCCAACAGCCATTCTTAGTCTTATCAACTCCTCTCGCTCTCTCTCTCTCTCTCTCCCTCTCGTAATTTATTGAGAAATGTTGCCAATCTACTGATATAAGTGATGTGGGAGGGTCTTTAAGGTCTCTAGCACCAGCTGTAGCAAACTCAAAGCCACAAGTAGAATAATGTTTTCCATGTTCAACAATATTGAAATCAATATTTGGGCTGAAGGGCTAGAAGACAGAGAGTGGGGAAACAGAATGACCAGAGACACCTGCTGGCCAAGAGGGGCAAGACAGGGTCAAACGGCATCAGTCCTGACACGCATAGGCATTTATTAGTTTAGGGTTTAGTTTATTGGTTTGAGTCAGGATTAGGAACTGAATGTTATGTTGAAAATTATTTTAGTTTCAATTATGATTATGGTTATGGTTATACATGATTATCATAATAAGTATGAAGAGTTAAATGTGATATTGGTTTATAGTTTTCATAAACTGAGCAAAAGTTTATTGAAGAAGACTTATATTGACACTTTAATATCTCAAAATTATAAGTATAATAAAAACAAAAAATGGATTGTTACAGCAAGTTCCACTTTTATTCGCATATCAATACACATAATTTTGCTGCATGCAGATACACATACAAATACTGGGCTCTCTGCATATCCTCCCACAGTGGTAAAGCATGTGTAGAAGGCATTCTGATTAATGGTAGATAGAGTTCAAACTCATGCATGTAAGCATGTGTGAGATTCTGCAAAGGATCAGTGTTTCCCGTGTAAGTTACAAGTATTTAGAGATGCACAATGGGACGTGACCAAAACGTACTGCAGACTGAACAGATAACAGGAATGCATGGGCAGTGAGGACATAGGGGGTCAGGAGTTAGGGGCAAGGGGGGGGGACATATATAGGGGGGAAGAGGCTCTCCTGCAAGGCAAAGAGAGAAGAGGCAGCCCAGGACATTTACAGACACATAGGGAAGCAAGAATAGAACTGACCCACAGGTCTGAAGATAAAGACTGAACAAATTCAGCAAAGAAGACAGATACCACCAGACTACTACAGAATCCATCTGTGGAGAAGTTATTAAAGCTTATAAAGGTAAGAGATAACATATTTAATCCAGACAAAGTGTTTACTTGTATACTTAATTGTTCTGTTCTTGAGATATTTATGTGCCTTATTATAATTCTATCTGAGATAGAAATTATTTACTGCTTAAACATGATAATGCATGGCATATATTTTTGTTTTGACCTCCGAATGTCTTGCGGATACCAAATTAATCACCGACTAAAATGTATTTATTACATTGGCATAATTCACGTAACACAAGAATGTGTTTATAGTGCTTTACATCACATTCGCTACTTGGTTTGATCTTGATGTGGCCATTGTCCATCACTTTTCCGCATGTTATTTTTTACTGAATTACTCAGATACTACTTACATCGCGTATTGCACAAAATCAGGCATGTAGCCACATAATGAAATTATGCATTTGAACCACCCAACCACCCGAAATTTGTTTAATTCTGGCTATGGGCCTGCACAAAATAATTATAACTAAATAATATTTTTCCTCCCTTGAACCTGCAATCAAATAGTTTCAAAAAATTGAGCAGTCTGAAACGTCTTACTACATAAGGTTCCGGGAAATGTATGTAGGACTATCCTGATAAACCCTTCAATTAGAAATTTTAAAAACTGAAGCAATATAATAACTTATTATAACTTATAAATGTTGGTATGTCTCCAATCCCCCATGTAACAGTCTTCCCCCTGTAGGACTCCAGCCAGCACTAGTGATGGTATGTGTGGGCAAACTAACGCTGCTGCTGGGAATGCTGCTCTGTTTGGGTGCACATCTCTGCCACTCACAGCACTGGTCTCATGGATGGTACCCCGGAGGCAAGAGGGACCTTGATGCGCTCACCACCGCTGAGGTGTGACAGCGGCCGCTGCTTATCGCTCTCGCCAAAATGTTACGGCTATGATACAAGATTTACATTTAAGATAGGAAAAAATGTTAAGCATTTTAAAGTTAATTTAATTGGACGGATGGATGGACGGACGGACGGACGGACGGACGGACGGATGGATGGATGGATGGAGCTGCGTCTTGTTCCTTCTTGTTGATCACAAACTAACTATATATATACATATACTTTATTCTCACACACTTAGATCTCAGAGAAGATTAAACTATGTGAAGGCAGGGAATGCAGTTATGTAAGACCGCAGCGGAAAAACAACTTGAAAAACATTTTGGTAAGTACAGACTAGAAAGAATAAAAAAAAGAAAACAATACCATTAAAAACAGAGTGGATGTTGAGAATGATGATCACAAAGATGGGCTGAACATTAGGGCAGCATTGTGACTTATTTACTGTCATCTAATTGACAGGTGGATGGACTGACAAGAGAATTTCAGCAGAAGAGGGAGTAACGGCATTGCTCTAACATTTACCCACCCTCTGTGTCTCACTGGAAAAGGGTCCCACGGACTACACTCCTTGGATCTTATTCCCTTTAATTCTTCATCATTCCTCTATGAAACTTATTGCTACCATGCTCTAATAACACTCTTAATTAATCCACCCTCAGGGTTTATGAAATTTCTCAGCCATTGTTTTCCTTTGTAATCCTTACCACATCAAGTTACTATATTGCATTGATGTAACCCTTTAATAAAACTGGCTATTTTGTTACTTAAATCTCTATAGCCTTGGTTTTTGTGGGTGGGTATGCCAGCTATGGGGATCTATTCAGTTTTAATTATTGTCTAGGTATATAAACATATGCATCAATAATTAACAAGAATTTATTTTCAACTTAAAACATAATCATTTCAGAATTCTTCACGTCGAATAATTCTCTACACCAGGTATCATCAACCTGTCCGTTCGTGGCAAAGTGTTTCTATTCAGAAAAGGAAAAACTATGTAGGGTAATCGGTTTGGAAAATGGATGGATGGATGCGTCAGGATTCCCCCTGCTGTTGACCCCTGCTCTACACATTTTCTGTATAGTACTGTTTTTCGCCGGAAAGCAGTTGTACCTCCCGACCATAAGATGGCGCACGTTTCCCAGCAGCGTGCTCGCCCTGTACGGTCACTCCCAAACGAAAAGCACTGCGGTAGCCATTAGGGATGAAAATGGAGCCCGAAAGTGTGTCTATCCCGCAACTTGCGGAGGCACATATTTACAAAAATTACAAATTCTGTAACAGCAATCAGGTCTCGGCTTCTGTATCAGATGCTGAGAAAGTAAAAAACACTCATAACACCAATATTTCCCAGAGTGAAGGTGAGTTCACAAAGAATGTAAACAAAATAAAGTGATGGCGATGATCAAATGAATAAAGCGACTGGTAATTTGACTGGTGAAGCTGTTTACATCATACGAGTTAGTTAGCAGGGAAGCGAGCTGGTTTCAGATTTGCCTGTAGGAGTTCGTGAGGTAAGGTAGCTCGATATGTAGCTTGATAAATTTAGCTAACTATCGATTCGAATTTTTCACTTTCAAGGATGTTAGGAGGGTTATTTGTCGAGTTCGATTAATAATTCAGTTAGTATAATAATTCAATATTATCTACACAGCTAGCTTGAGACCCATGTGGTTACCTGTTACTGGAATTTGTAGTAGCGGGCGTCGGAAAGGATTTTTAAAATGGCGTTTAAAACGCACGCAGCCAGTGCATCAGGTAACATTAGGCTGCAAAACAGACTCTGTTTCTTCCGTTTAAACTGTACAAGGAGCTGAGCTGATTTGTGGTTTATGTGTTTATGTAATAACAACACGTTTTCAGTACCACACTGAAACGTGCTAGATAATTAAGGTCCTTTTGAAATACTGAAACCTAATCATCTAGTATATTAGTTATTTGAATTATTATTTATTCAAGTAAGATAAATCTGCATTGTAGGTGGTGCGACTGCACTTTGATGTTATCAGTTTCATTTGGTTTGGTGGCAGTACTGGAGGAATTGTTTGGCGTTAGTTTGGATGTATCTAGTAATAAAGCTAGTTACTAATTCCTAATGTCACGCCATTAACAAAATAGTATTTCCCATTTTGTAGTTTTGTGATACAGCTGGGCTGAAATAAATGTTTAAGTTCTTATTGCATTCACATTACATATAAATCCCATAATAATTAATATGGCTTTGTGGACCAATTCATTGAAAGTAATTGTAATGCAAAACAGGTGATTTCATTTCTAGAGCATAATAATAATAATAAAAAAACATCTCAAATAATGAAGCATGTT
Organism: Boulengeromyrus knoepffleri; assembly: GCA_026770805.1. NCBI lineage: Eukaryota > Metazoa > Chordata > Actinopteri > Osteoglossiformes > Mormyridae > Boulengeromyrus > Boulengeromyrus knoepffleri. The sequence continues at coordinate 26,196,510 of JABJVO010000115.1, forward strand.
GTATAATGGGCCACGACAGAAGTAAATTGTATTATACTTGGAAATATAGGGAGAATTTCCCGCCCTTAACCATTCCTTTGATGTAACTATAAGAATTATTTGTGCCTATATTAAAAACTGTTTGAGGTTCTGCATCGATTGATACACTTTTATTAAAGCATGCACTTTATGGTTTTGTTCCCATTTTATGCTACTTTTTATTTTAATTGAATTACGTAAGAAAAAAAGTTTGTGCTTGATTCTTTTTGGGTTTTCTCAGTCCAGCCCTTTACCTTGTGGGTACTTTTAAGCTCATAAAATGATTATATGTATCTGTCACTTCATTCTACATCACACTAGAATTTATTGTTTAAAATAGTCATATTTAAAAAATCACTCTGAAACACAAGCAGCAGAACTTTCTAAGTGGTGTAATATTATGCATTAGCTAACTGCAATTTGTTAATAATTTTAAAGGATGTTTCCTAAGGAAAATAATTTTGAATTGAACCTGCAACGCATCCTGTGGCCACAGTGTTGTGTGAACCATAGTAGGTCATATTTTGCTCATCCTATGTTACTGTATATTGTGATCTGTTTTATAAATGTTTAAATTCCTGATTATATTGTACATTAAGAGGAACCTCAGAACGCAGTGGTATAGCAACAATTCTGCGAAAATGACTGAATTGTGTGCATAGCATGCCTTACATGATGTATAACGTATCTTCTAATCCTTCTAATGTTGTGTCAGGCACAGATACTTGGGGAACATACATGCAGTTATGTTTTGCAAATTTTAGCATTATGTGTGTCTTGCAGGTGGTTCCCAGGCTATTCCACTGAGAGTTGATAATTTCATATTTATTAATGTAATGGCAAACTACACCCAATAAGATCACATTGGAAAGAACAAGAGCACTAATATAGTTTTGCCTGCAGGTCATGTCTAGCAGTTATGTTACATTCCCAACAAGTTTCACGTAGACTCTCTTACCCCTTTCATTACAGCAGAGATTTATAGGAAATTGAGGATTATAAGCATATATGAAGGGGGATGTCTGTCTACTAATTTAAACATCACAATATACAGACAATGATTCAGAACACTGAATTAATCCAACACAAAGACATGGACATACACTTATTGGTGTTTACAAAAGTAGCGACACACTTTCTAGATACTTTCAGAGCAATTCAGAAGAAATAGAGAATCTTGCTTTGGGATGAATAAAGTATATCTAAAGAAAATGTCTCCTTGGGAGGTCATAGTGAAACAGGTATAATTTGTTGGTTAGGGTAAGGAGATAAAGGATGACAAGTGGACTTTACTTTTGGTGACCCGGGTGGTAAACTGTGTAAAATACTTTCTGGGAAAAATGAGAAAGCAGCTGGTTTGATTTTTGCTGTATTCATTTAAGGTTTGAGGTTATTTGTGTTGTTAAATATTTTACCCATTCTCTGCATGTTTGTTTTTATTCATATACTATATATGGACAAAGGCAAATAATCAGTTAGGATTGTAATATTACTCTTGGCATTTACTGGGATAGTTTAAGTGGTTTAACGTACTAGTTCTCAACTATAGTATGATCTGAGCCACTTCTTGTTGAAATTTTGCATGGAGTCACTTTGTAATTTAGGTGAAGGAATCGTGGAACATTTGTCATGTCTGCTGCTTTGTCAGTATTTGAGACAACTGTTCAAGTAATATCCATATTTGTTAGTAATTATTCTTTAATTAGTATTATGTTTTCCCTACTGTTTGGTTCAGAATTTACTTGACTTGTCTTAAACAGAGTACGCTCACTGTACATTAGGCATGTAACGATATATCATGCCACAAATATATTGCAGGTCAAATTCATGATGATTCAAATTATGGAAATAAAAAAGAACCACAAAATAGCTCAAATGATTATTAGGCTGCATACTTTTAGTGTTTCCTAGCCGTAATTACATTGTTTAGACAGCAGAAGGTGCAATAACCTGGGCTACCAGGAGCCAACTAATGCAACCTGTAGAACTACTACTATGGAATGGCAAATCGGGTATTAAGAAAATGCCTGTTTTGTTAACTTTTTTCACTTTTAATAAAAGAAATAGGGTAAAAGTTAATAGGCTGTGGTATTTTACTCCAACCTATGCAAATGTTTGTAAATAATTAAGAAAATAAGAAAATGAAACAAAATAATAAAAAAAAATGAACAAAAGGAATATTTAAGTTGATAAAGAATGAAAAAATAAATGTTGCATTTTTGATAATACATTTTTTTTTTTTTAAATGTTCTCACATATATTGTGAGAAGATCGAATTGTGAACCGAATCGTTAATTGGGTGAATCATTGCTTGCGTTTTGACAACTTACTCAAGTGATGATTTTCTTTTTATTTGTTGAAGACCAAGAAAGGAGGAATGTTGCTCAGAATTTAAAGAAAAGGTAAAAACACTCACAAGCAATTCAGCAGCTGTCAATGTGGATGTTTTGTGCATCAGAAGGTTATTATTCTTCTCTATGATCATTTCTAATTGCATTGTAATCCAAAATAGTTTAATTGTATCTGCCAAATCTCAAATATCAGGCTTTCACTTATAAATAGCTTATGATTTTTGATGGCATTTGAGAAGAGGCCATTATGATGCTGTACATATCCGACCAGTGGAAAGATATTCATAAATGTGCTGAATTGAAGGTATGGACAGGCGCTGTTTCATGCTGCTGATCATGCAGTGTGTTTGTGCTTCTCCCAGTTATTTCCCCTTTGCCAGTCATGGCTGGTTAGGCTGTGTGTTCCAGTTTTCCCTCAGTTTGTTACTGGTACATCCCATTAAAAAATGGTTGACATTGAACGCCCCAGATCTCTGTCAACCGGCATTTCTCCTTACCTGCATTCTGTCTCTAGTGTGTAACAACTGATTTCTGTCTCTTGGGCTGTGTCTCTTCCTCTGTTTCTGCAGCAGAGAGCTCCAGTGAGTTGCTGAAAGAGCTGCTTACTGATGGCTACTGCCACGTCTGCGGCGCGGTGCTGCAGTTCGAGTCCCAGCGCGTCTCCCATTACGAGGTGGGTGTCTCTGCATCGTCCGTTTCCCATAAAGCTCTCAGACATCGCTGCAAGTCTCCCGGTGAAGCAAGCAATTGACAGGCTCGTGCTTTTCCATTAAGGCGCACAGCAGGTTTATGACTGTCCTCCTGGTCTTGAGAAGATAGACAAACTCTGCATGGTTTATATTCTCCCCTCCTGGTGACAGGGTAAGAAGCATACGCAGAAGGTGCGACTGTACCTGCAGAGCAAGCGTGATGAGGAGAGGTCCAGCAGTGGACGGGCCGTTTTCCAGGTACTCCCTTTCATTCCTCTCTCTCCCTAGTGAGTGAGATATTGGCTAGTGTCCAAAATGAAATACTACACTCTCTACACGAATTGGCAAAGGTGGAACGTGTCTGGCCCAGGTTCTCCCCAGGTGTACTTATCATTGCATTCAAGTGTGGAACTTTCAGAACATCACAGCTAGTTTGCATCCTTCTCCGTCTTTTCCCCGTTTTTTTAGATGTAATTTTTGAAAGAAGAGAAAAACCGCTATATATTTGGGCCAAAATGGTATTTAATCAGCATGCATTCTGAACTTTCAGTCCATGCTGCTAATATCTATTGGCGTATTTGCTTGTTTACGGAATCGTTTTAAATGAAGATGGGAAAGAAGCTCAAACCCAGAAAGTATGTCTATTCTTAAGCACAGTATGGGTCATTTTCACATACTCATCACTGTAATATATGAGTTTTTTGTAATTTTTCAAATTAGTTTGAAGACACTCGAATTATACACCTTTATTATCTAAAATGTCAATTTTGCCTCTGGGGTACTTGGTCAGTTATATTATATATTCATGTCTGTAATAAGAATGCTTCATCAAGTACAGGCAGAGTTACCAATAACAATTTCATGAACTAGTTTGGTGCTGTCAGAAACAACAGCATTGTATTCCTTCAACAGCCCTGCCATTTGGTCTGGCCGTCTAGTCTGTACGTGTCCCACACTCACTTAAAAATGTGAAAGTGAAGTAGAATTTCTATTAGTACTGGATGGATCACCTGGAAATGTAAAAGTTCTTAAATGTGTTTTTACCTGAATGCTATGAATCTTTGTTGTGATATCTAGGTCTGAAGCTACACTTATTCATTTATTGCACATTCCACATATATGACAATTTGCAGAATCTTCATAAAAACAATATGCAATGCAGAATTATGATATAAAGAAAGATATTGATGAAGAGAAAATGAGAGAAAATCACAATCTTAATTCTGAGTGGTAAAAAACCTGTTTCATATTTTACCCAAAAGCATGCAGCACTACTCAGGTACACTGCATGCAGTAGTATACATGTTTTTATTTTGATTGGGTGAGTAACAATGGTGGTGCAGAGTATATAGGAGTACAAAGTTACTTGGGGTCAAAAATGTAGCAAAATAGAAGTAAAAGTTGCAAAAAAAAAAATTTAAAGTACAAATTGGGAATTTATATTTTGTAACTTTACACCTCTGCAAATTTTGAACACATAGGTTTCCGTAATGTCAGAACATGTTACTGGGCGTGCTTCACATGAGTGGCTCCTTTCGTGAGCATCATAAGCTATGACAAGCTGAGGTCCTCCACAGCACTTTCTTTCCATGGTGTAGAACGGATTTATACTCCATGGTGATCAGCACAGTTTCAGTGTTTGTTTAGATTCCTTTAAGGAGTGGATTATTTTTTCTTTATACTGTAGCAGGATAAAAATGCACTGCGTGATACAGAATTGCCGTACAATTTTTTTAGTTACTGCATAAACATGGAAAACACTGTCAATATATATTATTGTCTTCTCTCTTCATACCTTTGGTAGAAAGTGAATAATGACATGAAAGTGATATAAATGTATAGTTATTGATTTTGGTATTGATAATACAATACATCAGAGGCAGGTGACGACTAGGTGATACTCAGTATTATGGTGTCTCTTTCAGCAAAAAGATGGCTCTGTGGACAAGGAAAGGTTCTGTGAGCTTTGCAATATGGTGTTCAGTGCTCCTGTGGTGGCAAAGTCTCACTATGAGGGCAAAATCCATGCCAAGAACCTGCGCAGGTCTGGTCTCTTCAGCCCTGCCTCGGACCAGCAGGAGACAGGTGAGAATTCAGCAGGACTCTGTGGATCCCGTGCTGTCTCTATGTTGTTTTGGTGGTAATGTTCTGTGGTCTTCCTTCTCAGAGGACTCTGTCCTCCAGCGGAACACGGTGTCCCCTGCAGGGGGAATCGCCACCCTGGAGGAGAAGACGGAGCAGGGGTTAGAGCTGAGTGACCCAGACAGATACTGCCATCTCTGCTCAGCCTCCTTCAACAACCCGCAGGTTGCAAAGCAGCACTATGCTGGCCGGAGGCACCAGAGGAGCCAGGCCAGGCAGCTGCTCCTGGAGAGGATGGGCCAGGATGGGGAGCCCAGCAACCAGAAGAGTAAGGCCCGTTCCACACCCAACTGCGGAGAAGATCAGCTGTGGTTAAGTACAGCCCTAACTGTCATTAACGATCATCCTCTGTCCTGTCTTGTTTAACAGCCAGCAGTTTCACTTGCCCAATATGCTGCATCACACTGAACTCGGTGGAAATGTACCAGGCTCACATGCAGGGGAACAAACACCAGCTGAAGTGAGCCTCATTACCGTCCTTCAACCATGTCGCCGTATGATTTGTATTTGTTCTGATCATCATTTCTCACTGTCAGCACCTCATTAATTGATCTTTAGATATCATTAGATTCGGTCTAATAATTACCAAGCTGCTATGTTTCTGATAATGTGCATTTTATAGCTAGTATCTTCTCCTACTGCATTTTTTTACCTGAAGTTCTTTCATATTTCATTGTTATAGTTTCCTTCTAATTGATCGTTGATGTTTGACTTCATCTCCGGACAGAGAGAAGCATGTCGCTGACCTGATGAGCAAATCACAGAAGAAAGTTTACAGCTCCTTCCAGGACGAACTGGCTGACTATATCCAAGTGCAAAAGGCACGTGGCCTCGAACCCAGGACCACGCAGTTGGCAAATGCTCCGGAAAAGGAAGAACTACAGGACCGAGGGGCACCGTTCGATTTCACTGCTGACATGACGGCCTGTGAAGTCAATGTTCTTCCTCCTGCTCACTTTCCACTGCCTTCAAAGTACCCCTCGTTTCCACCTCCTCCACCCATTTTTGGCTCTGGGTCAAGAGACCCAGAGGGTCCATGTTGGAACCAGTTCTATGTGCTTCCAGGTCCTGGGGGCTGGCAGTGCCACAGGGGTAGCAATAATGGGCACACGACCGGCCATGAGAGCAGCCTAGAACGAGAGAGTTCCGGTTCCACCTGTACATCCTCGAGCTCCTCCAGCCAGAAGGACAGGAGGAGACTGCACAAGAGGAGGGGAAGAAGAAGGAGAGGCAGAGAGGAGGAGGGCTCAGAAGAGGAGAGTGAGGAAGAGGACCTGAGGCGGAAGAGGAAGAGGCACCGGAAGAAAAGTAGGAGACACGAGGAGGGGAGGCAGGAGGAACAACATAGAGCGAAGAGGAGCAGGAAGGAAGAGAAGACCACAAAGGAGGAGAAAGATGGGGAGAATGAACAGGTGAAGGCAGGTAGGAATGACATGGAAAAGCACCCAAGAGCACAGCAGGATCATGTGAAAGAAGGAAAGACCAAGCACAAGAAAGACAAGAAGAGAGCAAAAGAAAGGGTGGGTGAAATAGACATGCGGACAGAGGAGGAGAAGCTGTGGGATGAGTCCATCCTGGGGCTTCTCTGATCGTCGGCTTGTATTCCGTAAGATCTTAAGTTAGTTGCAGCCATGCGCCACTCTGGGTTTAGCGCAGTCTCTGCCTGCAGCCTCCTGTCTGTGTGAAGTTAGGGAGCTCTTTACCTGACTGTCTGTGAAGCTGCTTTAGGGAGCCCTTGCTCAGCATGGAGACCCTCGGGCCTCTCTCCCCAAACAATGGCAGAATGATTCTGCGTTTCCGCTGCGTATGACGGCAGTCAGTGCAGTTTTTGCCGTTTAGGAAGTTTTGTTTTTTTCCTTTGTTCAGTGGACAAATCAAAAGACATTACATGTTTAACAAAGATTGTCTTAATATATTAGTACAGCAATACTTGAATTTACTCTTCAATAACCTTTTCATTTCAGTAAAAAGACCAAGCTTTAATGAAATCGCATGCCCCGGCTGGGAAAGCAGAATCTGTGTCGAGCTGCTAAATGACTTGCGTCTTACTGGAGTCATTACTTTTGTTGATATAGCATTTTGCATTTTGTCTTCATGCCATTTTGTCATTTATGCCTGTTACGTATTTTTCCTATTAGCTCCTCCATTATCTGTAACTAGATGCAAGGAAAAAGATGCAGTCTCAAAGGGCATACTATTTTTTTTTTTTATGAGTGTTTTCGATGTACTAAAAATCAGCTTAAATACTCTGTCAAAACTGAATAAACTGTATTTATCTATATTGGCCTCTCTGATTTGAATTTGAGGATGTCTCTACAGTGGGGTATTGCATTCATTGTACAGTCTGTGTTCAAAGAGCCATTTGCTTTATATTGAGCAATAATTATGCATTTTATTGGGAGGGGGGGGTCTTGTTATGAATTCTACATATTTGCCCATTGTCAATTATATATGGCATTTAACTTTCTGTATTTCTATATTCAGTAATAAGTTTAATTTGTTTCAAATTATTTTTTCTTTCCTGATACTCTGGGGTCTGCATAACTGCAGCACACTTTGGATTTTTTTGTCTGTACTACAGTTAGAATAAGAAATTGTGTTTTTGAATGCTGTGTTAATTTAAATGTCACATATTCAATTTAAGCATTTCTAACAGATAATGGCTAATAATTGCCTTTATTTGGGGGCGGCATGGTGGTGCAGTGGTTAGCACTGTTGCCTCACACCGCTGTGACCTGGGTTCAAGTCTCCACCTGGGTTCTATGTGTGTGGAGTTTGCATGTTGTCATCATGGGGTTTCCTCCAGGTGCTCTGGTTTCCCCCCACAGTCCAAAGACATGCTGAGGCTAATTGGAGTTACTAAATTGCCCGTAGGTGTGTGTGAGTGTGCCCTGTGATGGGCTGCCCCCACCCCCATCCTGGGTTGCTCCCCACCTCGTGCCTGTAGCTTCTGGGATAGGCTCCAGACCCCCCATGACCCAGAAGGATAAGCAGCTTGGAAAATGGATGGTTGGAGTTGCCCTTATCTGATTATTGCATTCACTAACAAGGTGTTTATACTACTCAGGAACCTGAGGTCTGGTAATCTGTGGAGTCCCCTTGAGCCTTTTAAGGTGATTGTGTTAAAAGTTACGTTAATTATGAAATAGGCAGCTCAGAAAAAAGCAATCATGAAATTGTTCTCTATTATTCATTGATATTATTGACAGCAGAAACTCAGGTGGGTCTGTCCCATAATCCACCTGGTGACAATATCACACTACAGATACAGCTATATTTGTATCAATTTTTAAATGACCAGTGGTATTACGAAGACCGAAGCCCACTCATGCCACTGCAGTAGGTGAAAAATGTGACATCATTGAGTATACTTGGCTTGTAATAATTTTGCCTGTTAGCTCAGCAGATGCTGCAGTATGTTGATGATGCATCAAGACCTGAACCTTTTCTTGAAGAATACCTTTCCCAGCAAACATTTCTTCTTGCATAGATGTAGACTAAAGCAATGCAAGAAAAGCAATTCAGGCCCTTGACTATCTTGTTTTCAAAGAACTGTGTGGCTTTTTTCTTCTTGCTGCCTCACTGTCCCCTGAGTGCTGTGGTCGGGTCACATTCTGTCTCCCTGCGGCCCCCACAAGCTGCCACAGTCAGATTGGCACAAGCCTCAGGGCCCGTCTGATGTAGCACAGCTCAGTTCCACCTACAGGCTGTACTTATTCCACTCAAGTTCTCTGAAGAACTTGTAGCATGTCCTGTAACAACAGCTAACCTTTTGGAGTGGTCTTTTGTGTTTTCAGACTCTGTGACAGGAGATTCACTACATGGACAAAAGTGTCAGGACAGCTGGTCTTTACACCTACAGGAACTTTTATGACATCCAATTTCAAATCCATAGGCATCAATATGGAGTTGGTCCCCCCCTGTGCCACTATAATAGCTGCCACTCTTCTCAGAAGGCTTTCCATGAGATTTTGGAGTGTTTTGCCCATTCATCCAGAAGAGCATTTTTCAGGTCAGGCACTGATGTTGGACATGAAGGCCTGACTCACAATCTCCGTTATAGTTCATCCCAAAGGTGTTTAGTGGGGTTGAGGTCAGGGGTCTGTGTGGGCCAGTCAAGTTCTTCCACACCAAACTCACCCAACCATGTTTTTATTGACCTTGCTTTGTGCACTGGGGCACAGTCATGCTGGAACAGAAGAGGGCCTTCCCCAAACTGTTCCCACAAAGTTAGAAGCACAGAATTGTCCAAAATTTCTTGGTATTCTGAAGCATTAAGAGTTCCCTTCACTGGAACTAAGGGGCCGAGCCCAACCCCATAAAAACAACCCCATACCATTATCCCTCCTCCACCAAACTTTACAGTTGGCACAATGCAGTCAGGCAGGTAAAATTCTCGCAGCCACAAAACCCAGACTCATCCATCAGAATGCCAGACAGAGAAGCGTGATTCGTCACTCCACAGAATGTTTCCTCTGCTCCAGAGTCCAGTGGAAGCATGCTTTACACCACTCCATCCAACACTTGGCATTGTGCTTGGTGATGTGAGGCTTGCATGCAGCTGCTCAGCCATGGAAACCCATTGGATGAAGCTCTACGCACAGTTTATGTGCTGGGATTAATGCCAGAGGAAGTTTGGAACTGCAGTTATTGAGTCAACAGAGCGTTGGCGACTTACGTAATATATGCCTCAGCACTTTGCGACCCCGTTCTGTTACTTTACATGGTCTGCCAATTTGTGTCTGAGTTTCTGTTATTCCTAAACGCTTACAACTTGCAATAATACCACTTACAGTTAATAGTGAAATACCTAGGTGCTTGATTTTGTAAACCTGTGGGAATGGGTCTGAAAATTTCAATCAATTTGAAGCTTTATTCCATATCACTGAGACAGAGTACACAAATAATAATGTCATAATGAAATATAGTTAAAAACACATACAATACACCTGTTTAAAACTATTTTGAGAATGTGGTTGAAGGATGGGGAGGTATGTGTCAATGCGAGTCTCTTCGGCAGGGAGTTTTTCAGTGTTGCAGTGAAACAAAGAGACCACAGAAGAACCACAGCCCTCACCGCAGGTACAGAAAACGAGAGAGGATGAGACAAGGAACAAATGGCTGGCTGTCTCCATTTGTATGTTTCTGAGTACACCTGTGTGTAAATGCATTCTTCTGTGCACATCTGAGTGTGAACACGTGTGAGGTGACACATTCAGCGATAAGAAAGCACTCTGGGTCAGTAATGGGAAATACTCCAGCGGGGAATTCCCCTTCTAGTTTACTTGTCAGGGGCGTTACTAGGATTTGACCCTTAGGGGTGGGGCTCAGCCCCCTGTGAGATGTACAAAGTCATAGTAATCGATTACTGCTGCATTTCCCCTGGGTCCAGAAGATGCAATGATATGTTTTGATGGATTTTTATGACAATGAATGAAAGCACACCATGTTATCTATTCAGTATGTATGTATTGGGGGGGGGGGGCATTTTAGCCTGAAGTCCTAGTGACACCCCTGCCTCTTGCATTTTTGAGTGGATTCCCTGAAGTGAGATTGGTGACTGAATGAGTATAAGGGCACCTGCCTTGAACATCACAGCTGTGTGTTTGTGTGTGTCCAGGTATACCTTACCTTGTAGGGACCAAATGTCCCCACAACGTGATGAATACCTGTTTTTTTGGGGAAAACTCTATCTTATAAAAATCCATGACTGCAATGAAAAAACTAAAAATGCAAAAAGTCTTGTATTTTGTTTGGTTACTTATGGTTATGGTTAGGGCTGGGTATGGGTTAAGGTTGTCATAGTTAGCATTAGCATTTTTCCCATAGAAATTAATGAGCGGTCCCCATAAGGATATGTATACCCTACATGTGCGTGTGTGTGTGTG
>JABJVO010000115.1:26210952-26229583 GCA_026770805.1 Boulengeromyrus knoepffleri
ACGAACTCGTCTTTGAGATGAACGTTTTCTAACGCATTTTTAGTCAATAAAATGTTAATACAATAGTACATAATTTGACCATTAATTTTGTGACATTATAGGGGAAGCTGAGCTTCCCTTGCAGTCTTAAAGAAATCTCCACTGATCCATAATATGAACCAAGTCTGCAAACTAGGTTCTTGAAGACAAACCTAAAGACATTATATAAAGTCTTGAATATGTCTGAGAACACAGTTATTGTCAATTAGGCATTTGAGGCATTTCTAAGGTCACAAATAAGAGGAGAAGTCTGTATTCGGAGCCTTGCTGTTTACAATATTCTGCTATTGAGGACATTTTCACTGTGACGCATAAGAGGAAAAACAACAGAAATGTTAATGGGGAAAACGTCCTGTGCGGGAGAGCTGACATTGGGATGGATGTTGATCTTTTTAGTGGGACCTGAACATGGTTACCACATAATCCATGTTGGGAAGGACAATTTGAGCTAGGACAGGATTTGTTAGCTACCATTTCAATCACCTAAGTTTCACGATTACAGTCCTCATTTCACAATTATGAATTGTAATTTACAAGTGTACGATGTTCAGGTTGCAATTTATGACAGTTCATGCATTTACAATTACATTGCGTCTATTAATTTTATGCTTTGTACTTTGAATGGACCCACAGTGTAGTTATTAATAGTAATGCCTAAGAAATGCGAGATCTCACAAATGTTTCTTTTTTTCTCCTCCGATTACTGTTTTTCTCCTTCCATCTTTTTTTCTCACCACCCATCTTAGTGTTGCCATACTAAAGTTACTACAAACAGTTCAAATCCTTGGAAGGCCCAATGACAGCTTGCACCTATACCACGTCAAATTTATTGTGCGAGATAGTGATTAAGAACATTAACCAGGTGGGTATGACTTGTGGTTAACGTGCGTTAAGGATCCACGTGTCACTGTCTGGAGTTCCACTTCCAGTTAGTCTTCACAGGTGAGTGACCGATGGACAGGCCATCCACATATTCTGGCCAGGCTCCACCTGAAAGACCTACATGGAGCCGTCTTGTGAGCTACCACCTGCAAGATCAAAGGTGAACATTGACTTTGGAGATATGGAACGTTACCCCTCTTAAGGGGAAAGAGCCTGAGTTTGTTGAGAAACAAAGAGGTTTTGGCTAGATAGAATCAGACCTACCTCCATGCACAGCGTGGACTGTGGAACCTCATGTCTTGATCAGCGTTGGGACCCCTCCTTTCCTGAGGTCCCCATAGTGAAAGTCCTTAGGCAGATGTTTGTACACTCACAAGTCCTAGGCCGAGGAGTATACAACTGGAACTTTCCCAGTGGAAAAGTAGGTTGCCTTCAAGTGACTGCGAGTTTCAAAGAGGAAAACTCTAGCTGTTGTTTGTGTGGATTCACCAAAGAGCAGTTTGAAATACCTATGAAGAATGTTATTTGGGATACCCAGTGTTCTTATACAATGTGTCAGAAGCTTTAAAGAGGACTGCTTACAGACTTTGGAGAGGTGTCTGTATGAGGGTTTCTCAAGGCAGATGAATGGTACGCAGACACCTGAAAGACTGCAGAGAAGGTTTTCATAGAGACAAAAGCCATGGAGCGAGGTTGTTGGGTTACCTCAAAGATGTAAAAGCCATTTAGAGTGGGACGTAGGACCGGACATCCAGTAGGACCTCAACGTGATGTTCCAGCTATCTGCAGATGATGTCAAGCTTTTGGCGTCATCTGACAAAGACCTCCTGGACATATTTGATCTGATGCCATGGGGCAGGGATGAGAATCAGCACCTCCAAATATGAGGCTACAATGATCTCTCACAAAAGAGTGGAGCGTTTGTTTAATAAAGTCTCGGAGGAGATGTTGCCCTTAGTGAATAAGTTTAAGTACCTAGTACCTTATATTTAAGAACCTTATACATTATTGTATTATGAATCCATTTATCATATCTGTGTTTAGTATCACATCAAAACTTTTAATATGCTCAGTTCAGTGTAAAGCATATTTGGGATTGTACAATATAGTTTATTCATAGTACAGATACTGCTTTATAAATGAAGCAACCATTTACTTTAAAAGATAAAACAGTTAAATTAAATTGTGCATTTCACTTGCTGTTATAGATTGGTTTTCTATTTTTGCGATTGTAGAGCAAACCTGTGACCTGATTTGAACCATTTTTTTAATCTGCACCTGTTTGTTTGCAGTTCTGTTACGTCTCCCCAAATTCTGCAAATCTATAAAGGGTGCATTGCAGGAGGCCTCCGGTGAGGGAAACAAATCATAAGAATTCAGCATTTTAATGTGTCATTATTATTTCATCAGCTATTACCCAAAGAAACAGTGTGGTTTAATTTTATCCCACTGTCAATATACCATCTATTCATGTCTCAAATAAAATCATGAGACTCATTGTACAGTTGTACAGTTCAGCTCTCAAAAGAAAGAAAGATGCCATAATAGACGATACTTGTACTTAAGGTATAACATAACGGATATAGGACGTGGTGCTAGTTTTAAATATGTATGATTGTACAGCTGAGTTCTTGAACTTAGCCGAAGCATATTTACAGTATGGGTGATGTGTTTATGGGTTTTACCCAGGCTGCATTACGAGCCGAGTGGGCCTGTGGTTTCATAAGGGGCCCGGAGGAGCGCAGGAACGGGGGTCGTGTGGTGTAAGCTAGCGGACCACCACAGGCTGCACGGCGCATGGCGCGCTCTCTGCAAACTCATGCAACAACACCTTTTAACGAATGCACAAAAATAACAAGACATAAAAGACACCAAATGCGTTTGCACTAGCATGGTTACAGGGTTACATGTATATATTTGTTTCAATTCCTTCTCAGCATTGTCAGCTCCATTTACTTCTCTGAAATGTTCCTCTACTCTTTTATTACATAATATGAGAAAATTATATGTACTATATATATCTACAAAGAAAATGCCATGTAATTATTGGGCACTTTTATTGTGCTTCTCTCAATTTTCCTTTTTTGGACAGAGTGTTTGAAATACAGTGTATTGATGCCCATGTAGGTTATACTGTATATAGGATGAATAATATGAAATCAATATTGTTTATAACATAGAACGTAAATGTTAAAATAACTGGCTTTTGAGCCGGGGCGTCAGAAGCATTTTCTTTGTGTGTGTGTGTGTGTGTGTGTGTGTGTGTGTAGCGGGGGGGGGGGCACACTGACATAAAACTAATATTTTATGTTAAATGTGGGGGGGTCCAAACGAATGATTATGAAATGTGAGGGGGACACGTCCCCCTCAGATTTAATGGCGGCGACACCCATGCTTTTAAGTATTTTAACACCTTTGAATATTCTGCTTTCCGTGAATTCCCTAAATTACATTTATACAGTCTTATGATTTCCTTCACACTGTAACAATTGTTTAGTTGTGATTTTGCGAGTAGATCGGTAACAGTTCTTTTCCTAATGCCCGTGTGCACACTGGTTTTTTTTTCAGACCTATAAATTGAATGTATTTTAATTGGCTGTTATGGAAAATTTCTACGTAGTTTTATAGACTGCTCCATCTCAATTTATTACCGCAACGTGTCCCGCTGTCTCTGTTTAATAGTTTAACATAATTGTTATTATCATTAATAATAATAATAATAATAATAATAATAATAATAATAATAATAATCAGGTTAATAATGTTTTGTGAAGTTGTTTACAATGACTTTTAAATGGTGTGACTAACCAATCCCAATGCAAGTTAATCAATCTTCAAAATAAACCTAATTACTATAAGCTACATTTAGCCTATCATTTATTCGAACAGATACAATCGTGTATGTTAAATATCAAAGTTAAATATCAAAAATGCCTTAGCGTATTTATATAAATAATTTCTGTGAGCGTAATATATATGTATTTATATGTGATTCATTTGATGACCATATATCTATGTGTACCCAGTGAAGTTTTATCTAGACTTGTATTTCATATATCTGTATTTTTTTCTGTAGCAATCCTAATTTTATATACCGTTTTATATTTTTATTATAAACCTTGTAATATAGCCTATCATTTCTATTAAATTAGCCTTTCAGTTTAATTTAGTGCTAAGTAAAGCGAATCTCGTTTTCTCAAGGTATTTTATTGTAAGAAGTCTTATTTAAAATAGGCAGTGTATTGAGATGGAGTAACGTCGTCTCCCCTGACTTGATATCGATAAGCTTGCAGTTCGTACGTGTGCGCGTCTTTGACAGAGAGGGGGAGACACTACAGACGGCTGTTTAAAGCATCCTGTAAAGTCCCATCATCATCATTTTAGCAAAAGAAAAACTGCAGACGAAAATGTACCAAATGCTTATTTCACTGTTGATCCTGTTTAACTGTAAGTATATCATTTATTTAAATTGTCTTATATAATTAGCCGACATACCATCAATATTTGAATTATGTGATTACCTGGCAAATGATAGGTTCATCGCTGATTTTACACACCACCAAGCAGAGAATTATTCGCATGATAAAAAGTACGATTCAATGTGCTAATTGTATAAAATGTATTGATTCTGAATTCCTTAATAATTAAGACGTTATATTTGACACATTTTTTAAAACACGTGTAATAGTAGACCTATTTATTTTATTGCCACAGGCCTACAGGTCAGATTTTAACTCATCACTTATCGTTATGCAAATCGTTTGTTTAAAAAATAAATTGAAATAAATTGAAAAATTTATATACACTATCTAACTGTAGTTCTGCCAATTCGATCTCCACCAATCAGTACGTTTTGTGTGTGAAGATTTCATTTCAGGTGCTTGCCTAAAAACAGAAGAGTTCAATGAAGGAGACGAAGTGAAAATCACATGTAAAATGTCACCCCCGGGTACCATCGTGTTCTGGTTCCGAGTCCTGAAGACTGGTATTGAGGCCATAGGAACATTTAACATTGAAGGGGAGCCTAAAACGGAGCTCAATCGTAATGTGTACGAATATGTGAAAAGAGATAAAACAATAACTTTGAAAAGTTTTCAGAAGAACCGTGACAGCGGCATTTATGGTTGTGGGAAACTGAACGGCAACAAATTGGATTTCGGAACGTTGACCTCCATTGAAGGAATCCCTGGTGCTGGTGAGCTGAGTATGCACACTACGTATATTAATATGATGATATTAATATGATAATATCGCATCGTTTTATTTCAGAATGTTAATTATGACATACAGGTATTCAGATTGATTCTTCTGCTTTATTCAGAATTAACAACTGCAGTTACAGCACACGTCACTCCCGGTAGCACCGCGCAGCCCTGCCGATGCCGAACTCCCGCCCGTAAGTATACTGTCAGTCAGGGCAGCGGGTACAGGTGGATGGATAGCGGGGCTGGTGGCAAACTGTTTATGAATTAAGCCAAATAATAATACACTTTTATTTGTGGGGGAGGTGGGGGGCTAAAAACATTTTAGGGGGGGGCAAATAGCCCTAACGACGTCCCTGCTGTGAACCATATTGCATCTAATTATTTTTATAGATTAAATGTACATTAAATGTATATAAACAGCCACCCTAACTTTCAGATACTTAGCTAGCTGTCATGTAATTTTAATTGTCAGTCAGCGGTTCAGGTAGAATGTCCTTGCTTGGATTTTAATTCACTCCTTTAACTCCTTACTCATAATAATTCTGGCAAACCCATTATGCAATGTACCATCGTGGTTGTCCACTCATTACTGCATTAATTTATATATTTATTTTAAATCATTTTAAGTAGTTATTCAAATATCAATATGTTCACGAGTAATAGAACGAGAATCACATAAATTATATGTAGTATTCCCTATGCAAACGAATTAAAGACGTACACTAACAAAAGGGTATAAATTAAAGGCTCTCACAGGTAACATGGAAGACCAATATGCATACTTATGGCATCGGACCTACTAGTAACTGTAACATTTGGTAAAAAGTTTTTTTTTTTTTTTTTTTAAGTGTTGCATGCAGTCACTATAAAGCATGAGATGCAATTGATCCAACATATGTTTTGCAGAGACTAAGTCTAAGCTTGGTGAAGGCTGTCCAATAGTCATTTGGGCTCCATTAACTGCTGCTTGTAGCCTAATCTTCCTCATCCTCATCATCATCATATGTCACTGCAACCGTAAGTGCCACACTCTAAAACGCACACCTGCCACACTCTATAACGCACACCTGCCACACTCTATAACGCACACCTGTCTGCTGTTAGATTTCCCAGGTCTTCTGAACCTGTTGCTTCACCTGAGTTTTCTTCTCTACCTTTTGCTATATACATTTCCCTTATCGAACATGGGTTGGAACTTGCCTCTCCCTTGTGTTCCCAAAGTGTTCAATCAAATAATTCAGATGTTTAAGAGCAACATTTATCAAGGCATAATTGCAATGCGTTTTTGGATTTGGGGATTTCACCCTCTACAGTTCATATATTTCATTAAAGATTTCAGGGAAAACTTTGTGCCTGAAGAGAAAAGTCAAAATCCAGTAATGAGCCCATCTGGTTATATATCTATAATATGGTGTCATCAAAGGGATCACAGACATTTCTGAGTCTTGCTCCATCCTTGCTAATAAACAAGTGACCTTTCAGTTTATCATCCTTTTATACCCGAGCATGATAACGTCACCTATTCAAGGCATTTTTTGAATATTGCGTGACGTTCATAGTCTTATGCTGCCGCATCACAGCTTTTTGGAACTTGTTGCAGGCATCAAATTTTGAATGAGCATATATTTCCTAAAAATAATGTTTTAAAGTTAAAACACCACATTCTAAATATCCTTTTACTGGTTTCAGTTTAAAGCAGGTCAAAGTGGATTTACAAATTGCTACTTTCTGTTTTATTTGCATTTTACATACAATCCAAACTTTTTTTGAATTGTTTTTTTTTTTTTTGTAATGCAGAAATATTTTAGTAATATACATTTCACAAAATTTATAATTTTTGTAATTGTCCATTTTTAATTTTATGTAGGAATTAGAACAAGACGATGCCCTCACCATTACAAGAGGAAGTAAGTTTTTCAAAAGATTTTCCAAATACTTTCACAACAGACTTTAACATATTTTAGCAACTATAAAATGTAGTAATTTGCCCCATATGTAGAAAATCAAAAAAATTCATTTACCAAAGAAATGCTTGACCACCTAACAGAAATTCTATCATGAAGCCCTCATGTAAATGTTTTATTTCTCAGGCCTAAGAATGTCACACCAGCCCGACAGGCTATGGGAGAGAGATACCACTGATCAGTCAGGGGTAGGACCCCATCTCAATGTCACAATCAACTGCCAAATTGTACTTTTATAGCGATTTTACTCCTTTTGTAGAACAACAGTACATATAATTCTTTTGTATTTTAAGATGATTTTAAGTGTATATATTTTAACAGTAATGTAACTACACATGGTCATTATCAGATCAATGTACATTTAAAAATGGATTAACTTTGAATTCAAAATTCAGTAGATATTTTCCATCATGTACCCTTTACCAAGCAAGACTCATACTGGCATCTCTGGTTTCATCATGTGTACATATGACAGCTGCAATAAACCAACTAATTATCAAAACAATAATCAAACATGCATGAAAATGCATAACGTTTAAACACTGGATTTATAAAATAACTATAATAGCATTTGATATGAGACCTTCCAGGATAAATCAGGAACTAATTCCTGTCTCTGGATTTTGTTCTTTACAGCCGAGAGATGTAATTAATTTCACAAGTAAAGAACTTCTGATCACACCCAGTTAGCCTGTTAAATGTTTTAAACATACTTATCAATACATCACACACACAATAACTCCGACTTAGAACCTGGTAAATGGGCTGGAATAAATGTAGAACGATGTTCTCCTTTAAATTATGAAACTGTATGCGTGTGTGTAAAAATATTAAGACTATCCCCATGCGAAGGAAGTAATGTTGACTGTATAGTGAAAATGGTGCATGTAAAGGTCTGGGATGAATTAGAGAGTAAGCTAGGGTTTGGTACTCGCAGTCGATGTGATGAATGCAGAAGTAATGGTTCCAGAGATAAAGATCTGGGGTGCGTTTCCCGGAGCCATCTTAGTGCTACGTCATTCGTGGTTCATGAGGTTGAATCGACACTGCAGGTTAATTTACATAAGTGTAATATATTTTCCCCCAGTAAACACAACCATAGTAGTCAATGTAGCACATTGGACATTTTCTAATGTTAAGGCAGGAATGTAACTTTTTTTGCCTATTGTGCCATTGCTTGTCCAAATACCAATGACAAACATATTGGTGCACACAAGTATTTTGTAGAACAAATAAAAATAAAATGGTGTGATGCTACAATCTGGGGAAGCGGGTTCGTGCACCTACTTGGCGAAAATCATATTTACGGTTAGATGATTCAGTTTGTTAATCTTGCATTTCAATTTTAGGTTCTCCAGAGTTCTGATTAACGCAACATTTTGAAGCATTCCTGCAGTGTTACATTTATAAAGAACAGCACTTTCTCTCCTGCTGCATGAAGGGAATAATCAATTGCGGAACCATCACTGTCAACCAATCTGGCACCATTCGCCTAGTTACGTTGCACTTAAGCAACCTCTTAAAGGATAGTTTGGGGACCATGTTTCGAAAAGGAAAGAACTTTAGTAAAGTCTACCCTTTACGTCTTCATAAGACGCTAATAGTCACCATTATTGGGGAACCCAGCCCTGGTCCATGTCAAAGTCACTCAGATCTTTACTGCCCATTTCATCTGCTTTCAACATGTTGACTGTGATTACTGAAAACTTAGCGTCTAATTTATCCCAGACCTTCACATGCACAATTTTCACTATATAGTCAACACTACTTGTTTCATGTGGGGGTGGTGATAATGTTTTGGTTCATTGGTGTACAGGGGGCCTGTTTCACAAAGCAGGATTACTTGCTTAGCCAGATAACTTGCCAGATTTAAGGTAGTCTGGGCTAAATGTAAGTTGATGAAAATAAGGTCTATTTAGCCCAGACTACCTTCTGGCAAGTTATCTGGATAAGCAAGGAATCCTGCTTTGTGAAACAGACCCCAGGTGTTTGGTACCTGTTGTTTGTAACAGACTGATATCAACCCCATGTATATATACTACTTTTTTTAAAACCTTTTTCTTGTTAAAGTAATAACAAAAGACAACAAAACTAAATTCATTTTAGTCCTCTGCAGGCCAGTAGCCAGAAATAAATTTCGCGGGAGTTCTGGCAACCCTACCGATAGGTCCGTTTCGGCAAACTCTGCCTACCTGGGGGGTCTCCTTTGGTTCATTTCACCAAGCAAAGCTACTTTCGAACTGGTTATTTAGTTTAGATCAGGCTACGTGCCTGATCCTCTGTATATAAAAATGCACATACTGAGAAATCCAAATGAAAACATTAAAAGCAAACAATTATCAAGAACAATGTGAATGTTTACCCTGTACTGATAATTTAAAGGCATTTTTAATGACATTCACTACAACATACAGGTGCGAAGTTGACAGGATTGTAACATAAACATTGAGAAGTGTTCTTACACCATATTTTATTTGCATTTAATTCAGGTCTCTATTACAGTGAAATATATATTCAGTACAACAGGAGCAGGCAGAGAAACTAAAGTACTACAACTCTGATGTACAGTGCTATCCCCACTGAAGTGTCTGTGTATAATTGCCCGGAGGGGGCATATTTGGTTTCCTTCAGAAACCAAAGCATAGATTTGTTTAGGCACTTAATTCATGTAAACAATCCCTGAAAGTATTATTAACAGGATATATAGATGGGGAGCTTGAAAAGTAATGGGACAGCTCATTATTCTGTCTCAGTCTATTTTTGAGACAACCCTCATATTAAAATGGTGTGTAACACAAATGTAAATTAAACATGATCAAAATAAAAATAAATCAGGTAATTTCATTTAAGGTCATTTGTGTTGTAAACCATACCAGAACACACTGAGCTGTACAATAGTGTCATATTGTATAAGTACAAAACAAATATTCCACCACCCATCAAGATAAACGACAGCATCCACTGAAACCCAAAACATTCTGTTCACACTCACATTACACTTTCAATAACATACACACTACCCGCAATGTTTCTGTGATGTGTCCCAAAACCCTTGTGCAGAACATCTGAATTATTACCTATATGGGTTCAGTTTATACACTCACTTTTTTGTTAATTTTATTCAGGAAATGATTTAATTTTATTCAGTGAATACTGAACTGACTATACATGTTACATCTCAGCCATTTTAATATATATATTTCTAAAGAACCACAAAGAAACTCCCAGTTTATTATTATAAAAATGTATAAGGCAGTGGGGTGCCAAGGTCTTTTACATGCATTCTTTAGTAACAAGCAAGAAAACAGTTGCCTAATCATTTATTTGAGAATTATTTTTCACCTTCTACAGAACAATGTAAGCAGTATTCCATATCGATGTGACTTTGGATCCAGCAAAAGGCATTTGGGATCAGGAAGCATTTATCACAACCTGCATGAAAACATGAATGTCAGATGTCAGTTACAGAACATCACCCACACATTTTCAAATAGTTTATTGAACACAAGCATGTACACACATTCACATTACAAATGCAGAGGAAATTCCATTACACTTGTGAAAATTGGGCTTGTGTTTCTTCTGTTCTTACCTGAGAGGCTTAACTTTTACTGCCTTTCTTAGTGGCCGATGAAGTTACAACATCTGACTGTGACTGTGCACTCAGATCATCAGGGGTTGAGTTGTCACTAACTTTTGGTTTCTAGAACGGAGAGGAAGTGGACGCAGAAACCAGATTCGTTGCATTAGCTGTATAGCATAAAGCACTTGTATCTTCACAGAAGCAATACCAAAGCCCTTACTGGGAAACCTTTGTTTTATGACACAACAAACTCTGCCAAAGCAAAAAAAAAAAAAAAAAAAAACTTACCTTAGGTTTACTCTTTGAGTTGCTACTTGTGGCCTACAACAGCACAAAACAAAACAGGTCAAATCAGTCAGGGTCAATTTTCACAGATACTCCTCTATATTGTATTTTTCTGTACCTTAAACCTGTGACTAAAAATGTATTTTTTTTCCACAATCTGCAAAGACAAACTTTTTGATTTAGTATGTCTGCATATTAGATATATGTCAAAGTCACCTCTTTTTTCACCAAAGGTCGTTCCGCATATCTAGTAGTATACAGAACACATGATGTTCCTATGCTTTTCGTCACAATATGTACTTAGACATTTCAGCAAACATGTCTAGTGTTTATAAAACTGTCTAATTCAAACAGAAAGACACAATCAATACAGTTAACATATACAAGAATATATATAAGCTAGAAAATGTGACAATGTATAGTTTTAAGTCATCTGACAGTGCAGCGAGGTTAAGACCATACCTCTGCCTTCTCGTCTGTCGGAGCTGCTTTGGGCTTGAATGCGGGGACATCGGGCAACAGTGTGCTTGATAAGGCATCCATTACAGCACCCGTTGCCTGCCAACAATAAACAGTTGGTCAGTCTAAATTACATTTAAACAGTAAATTAATTTGTTGGATCTTGTAAGAGAGCAGACCCTAATGTTTTGTTTGGGCGAAAATCATAGCTACATTGGACATAACACACCCAGATCGTGACTTGTTTTTAATGTGGCCCTTGCAACCAACGAAATTTGACATGTTTTATCTTGATTTCTGGATTTATCTCAAAAACATACAATATCAATAATGGTACATAGAATTATATATACTGCAAAGTACAATGCATAGCAAAGTGTTGCATTTAAATGTAACTATAAATACACACACACACACACACACAGGTTTGTAATTATATCTTTGTGGGGACTCTCCATTCATTTCTATGGGGGAAACTATAATCCCACCATGACGACCTTAACCCCTACCCAGCCCTAACCTTAACCATAAGTAACCAAACTAAATGCAAGATTTTTGGCAGTTTTAGTTTTTTGAATGCATTCACAGATCTTTGTATTGGTATGAATTAGTATATGTAGTCAATAATATTCATGCTAAAAATGCGTCAACATCAACATTTTAAATCAACATCTTTTTAAACATTATTTTAATGAAATTACCTTTTGATTTCTAAAATGCTTCATTATAACCGTTATAAACATAAATGTTTTCCTTCAGTATCAGTATGTAATTATGGGAGTAGTTCAAATTATCGCAAAACAAAAAAGGTGGTTTTGCACTGCAAAGTTTCAATGGCAGCTGCGCTATGCACCAGCACCTGAGGAGGAAGCGCACAGCTGCTATTCTGAGTGATGGGCTGTCAAAAAAGGCTAAATATGTCTGTTCATGTTTATTAAATTACCATTAATATGGAAAGCATTTTAACATCTTAGAATCTCCCCTGAATCAGTGTTTGAGGACACGCTTAGGCCGTTTAGGCTAGAATCTGAGCTTATTCTACGATGACTGATGGTGCCCGTTTGTGTTTCTGCATGTTGGGCTCGTTGGGACCAGTGTCATTATCGTAAACTAAAACTGAAATGAAAACAGATACAGAATAAATTTTTAAAAATTATGAACTAAAAAATTAAAATTATATTTATCAAAAAAACATGCAACTTAAAGTGCAAAAAGTAGGTCACCATCACACCAGCGCTGGCTTTTTACCACGTTAATCGCAATATCTCCCCTTTTAAAAGATGTCGTGGCTGCTGAGCCGTCATTTTCTTCACCGCGACTTCAGTGCTTATCGTTTGCTCCGCTAACGGAATTTAATAAGCATAAGGATAAGTCAAATTTATACAGAGTACGAACTTTCGGGTGTCACAAGACACCTCTCGTTAATATTTTAGGCATACTGTTGATCTACTTATTGAATTGTAGGTGAAAGTAACATCGACATCTATATAGCAATGAAAAAAAACAATGACATAACTTAAATTTGAAGTCAGTTTGATTTTCTGGAGCTAAATTAATCGTTTTGATTAAATCGACCAATCGGTGAAATAATAGAACAATAGTCGTTAGTGGCAGCCCTGCTGCAGTCTCATCACCACTTGGATCTGTCTCTGGATTGGGGTTGGCCTTATGGACGATGCCATCCTCCATCGCCATTGGCTGACAGACATCATGGTGTTGAGCCCAATGCACCATCTGAGCGGCCATAGTTTAAGTTACCTGGCCAGACTTCAGTGACTTCAAATAGTTAATTACATTTTTCTGTTTAGTTAATAATAGCCATAAAATAATAAATAAAATGTTACTATATATCAAAATAAAAGAATGAAGTTGTTCCCTATCACGCCTTTATTAGAAAAAACAGAATAGCAGCATGCTTTATGGGCTACGGTACCTTTTTAGTGACCCAGTCTATCGATATCACTATGACTAGTAAGCATAGCCGTGAGTCTCAAACTTAATTCACTTATGCGCTGAAAACAACAAGTTTAAGTATGGAGGCACATGATTTGAGACTCACAGTAGGTTATGAACCTGGGAAAAGTGCACAGTTCAGCTTATTCATCCTCTACAACAGCCATACGAAGGGGCAGGTATTACAGTGCCCAGTGGGAGGATTGGCTGTGGACGGGGTCAAAGGTACAAAGAAATAGTAATAAATGAATAGTAATTAAGTACTGAATGAATTAAAAGAAATCTGTGTAAAAATTTATAGTAGCTCTACAAAACAATCCAACTAGCACCCCCCCCACACACACACACACACGATGTCATTGTCCACACAGACATCAGACATCGTCATATGCCAGTTAGGTAGACATCGCCCAACCCTACTCAAGACCTCCCTTTGGCTCTCCCTCCCTACCAGTCTCCTCCTCTTTCATCTCATTTTGTTTTTTAAAATAATCAGCTATAGGCTAATAATCACCTATAGAGGGAACACACCTTCAGATCTCCTTTTTAAAGACAGGGAACCCCCCACCCTCGCGTGCCAGGCCAGGGCTGTTTCACTTTTGCCTACCACAGAACATTGAAGAGGCACATCCACCTCACCACCTCTGCAACACCCAGGGTTCTCAGGATCAGGAATTGATTTCTAAATCTTGCTGCCTGGTTATATCCGCCAGTTTAAGGAGGTTCTCAATGTGTTCATACCATTGCTTGACAATATTGCAAGAGCTGACTGACACTTATCTTCTCTGACTCAGTATAACCAGAAGAATGTCACACCTCTTCAGTATTTCTGAGGAACCACTCTAACGCCCTGTTTCCTGAACATTATGGGCAGCTCTGTAGTTCAACATACCTTCTGGGTTGGCTCTACCAAGGGAGCTTTAGGTTTAGCTTTTTCTGAAGACTGAACTGCAGATGGGGCTGTAGTTGTAACTTTGGGAACAGCAGCAGCTGGTGTAGCTTTGGTAACTGGGGCTGAAGCAGCTGGAGCAGCAGGGGCAGCCGGGGCAGCTGGGGCAGCCGGGGCATCAAAGTCGGAGGAAAGAAGACCAAGAGCTGTAGCGTCATCCAAGGATGGCTGTGGAAAAGGGCCAAAGGTATAATATATGCATCCACAAATATGTAGATAACTTTTGCAAACTGACCAAGTGCACTACTGCACTGAAACGTAAGTAACCTGAATCACCTCAGATTCATAATAGAGCTAGAGCTTATGACAGTGGCCCTCAGGGCATGTTTGCTAATAATTCCTAGTTAAATTCTTCAAATACAGGCAGACCTCAATACTCAGATATTTCTATAAGTTTTCATCGTACCTGTTTAGGAGCGACGTGCTTTACATCCTTCTTTGCCTGAAAAACAACATAAGGTTCACTGAACTATTTATTCATGAAAGGAAGAGAAACAATGACGTGTTGCCACAGATAAACAACAAAATCTCACCACACATCTTCCCCATAAACAGTATCTTCAGCAAGTCTATTTTATCTAAATAAAGTCTAATGTATCTCATACCAGGACATCTTTCTCTGAAGGCCGATACTCAGGTGGTAGGCTGTCATCTCTCTCTCCTGTCTTTACTGCCTTCTCTTCAATGGCAGTTTTCTCCTAAAAATCAGAAAATAATTCAGGTTCTTAGATCTCATATCCATGGGCTCTTACACTGCATAAGTTGAAATATGAACATAAAATAGGATTTATGAACTGCCTGTAGGTGGCGCACCTTGACGATGTTTTTGGCAGGCACGGGGGTGGGTGCAGGAGCTGGGGTGTCATCTGTGAGGGTGTCTGACAGGGCATCCAGTGCACTGGCAGTGCCTTCAGACAACTGGGGACACAAAGAAAGTTTGGAGAGACAAGCTTATTAAAAAAATCCAATAAACAGACACCAGGCCATCATGCAATGCTGTACTTCCATGGAAGTGTGTGTGTGTGTGCGGATGAATAGTTTTGCTTGTTCATTCTCTACAACAGCTCTATGAAGTGGCAGGTTATAGCAAAGGGACTGGGTGCCCGGCGAGAGATGCCACCTGTCGCCCTGCTGGTGGTGGATGTGCAGTGGCAGCCTGGACAACAGGAGCCACTCCAGGGGTAACAACATCTTCAAAGTCCAGTGAGGGCTGATGGGGAAACAGAAGAGTCAGTCCCTCTGCATCTCATATCCCTGCATGGTGCCCTAACACCAGGTTTCCCAGTGTTCTTATAGCAACAACACTGACCTTAGATTTAACATGCATATGATACCGATATTACAACTGAACTGAAAAGCAGACAAGATAAGAGGATTAAAAACATCTGGTCAAAATGGAAACTCTTGGATATCAGGAGCCAGAGAGGCAGCTATGGAGAGGGAGGAGACTGGGGGTTAGGGCAGGGAGCAGAGGCAGCGAGAGGGAATTCCCAACAGAGACAGGGAGCAGAGGCAGCGAGAGGGAGGAGATTGGGGGTTAGGGCAGGGAGCAGAGGCAGGGAGAGGGAATTCCCAACAGAGACAGGGAGCAGAGGCAGCGAGAGGGAGGAGAGTGGGGGTTAGGGCAGGGAGCAGAGGCAGCGAGAGGGAATTCCCAACAGAGACAGGGAGCAGAGGCAGCGAGAGGGAATTCCCAACAGAGACAGGGAGCAGAGGCAACGAGAGGGAATTCCCAACAAAGACAGGGAGCAGAGGCAACGAGAGGAAATTCCCAACAGAGAGGACACACGTTCTGGTCCCCGTTGTAAAAACGGGACCACTCCCTACCCCGTGTGCCAGCGGAATTTTCCATGCAACATTAAAGATGCACAAAATTCACCCAAACTACATCCATGTGTTTTCGATATCTCTGGATTGATGTTTACCCACCACCACAAGATGTGAGGGCAAAACCACCAGTTTAAGTGTTTATACCATAGCTTGACAATATCACAAGAGCTGACTGACATTTATCTTCTCTGACTCAGTATAAGCAGAAGAAGGTCACACCTCCTCAGTATTTCTGAGGAACCACTCTAACGCCCCGTTTCCTGAACATTATGGGCAGCTCTGCAGTTCACCATACCTTCTGGGTTGGCTCTACTAAGGGAGCTTTAGGTTTAGCTTTTTCTGAAGACTGAACTGCAGATGGGGCTGTAGTTGTAACTTTGGGAACAGCAGCAGCTGGTGTAGCTTTGGTAACTGCGGCTGAAGCAGCTGGAGCAGATGTAACTTTGGGAACAGCAGCAGCTGGTGTAGCTTTGGTAACTGGGGCTGAAGCAGCTGGAGCAGATGTAACTTTGGGAACAGCGGCAGCTGGTGTAGCTTTAGTAACTGGGGCTGAAGCAGCTGGAGCAGCCGGGGCAGCTGGAGCAGCCGGGGCAACCGGGACATCAAAGTCGGAGGAAAGAAGACCAAGAGCTGTAGCGTCATCTATGGATGGCTGGAGAGAAGGGCAAAAGTTACAATAAATGTATCCACAAATATCATTTGCAGGCAGGTAAACGATATAGAGGGACACCTAACGACCTTTAAGGGAGACATAAAGGTAAAAAGCACATGAACCATCAGAAGTAGTCTAACAAAATAGCAGATAAATGCTTATTTTGGCAGTGATAATACATATCAGTCATCATTGAGGAAATACGGAGGTTAAGAGTTACTTTTGCAAACTAACTAGGCGCATTACATTTGGAGTAGATTACGTTCTATCAGACTTCTCTTGTAGATTAGTCATAGGAAATGAGAACTGCAAATTTTTCTTTTGTATCAAGCAGCAAAAAAGCACGACATTTTATTTTAATTTGCCTGACTTGACACCGTATTTCCCGCGATGTGAGTTTTGCCCATGTGCACATCACAATGAAGATGTTCAAACAATATATCCACCTTATTCCTGGGGGTGCAACTGTGGAAATGTGTATGGGTGTAACTTCCGGTGAAACAGCGGAAGTAGCCACAAACACCAGCAGTTTATTCATTTTTTGCGTGGCTAACCACCCGTGGTAGTCCTTTCAAACGTGTCTTACCATAATATTATTACTATTCGGGGGAATATATTTCTTTTGGTGTCAATTTTATTTTTTATTTTTTTACTTCGAAGGCTGTGTAAATTAGGTGCCAAATTGTTCTCAGTCAAGCCCCCCCATCCCCTCAAACACCAGCACAGAGTAACAAGATGGCAGCACACGCATCAAACAGGGAGGAGCTCGTCTTGAAAACTGGAAGCGTCTCCTCAGTTGTTTTTTTTTTTTTTGATTATGCAAAATCATGCATCAAACAAACCACTGTCCGCTTTAAAGTTTATCTGAAAACTGGGGGGTTCTAAAGGTAGCAGCATGCAAACTTATTCCAGCATCTCAGACAGGCATGCGGCCCTGGGAGATCGCGGCAGCCGCTGAACGCCGGCTGAAAAGCAAGAACAGTGGTGTCCTTTTCACGCCGCATTCCATACAATAACGAAGAACTAAAGTGGAAAGAAGCTACAGATGTGGCGACGTTTCATACCTCCAAAAGAGATGGTGCCCATATATACGGTGGAAAACAAATGGGTTCATTCAGATGCTGAATAAAATCAGCCCCAGATGTAAGCTACCAATCTGAATGTGTTTTACCCAAGTAACCCTGCCCCACTTAAAAAGTAGTACATAAAAATAGATATTAAAATAAAACTTTGTTTTATTATTTGAATAATGTCTTTGCTTAAAAAAATTGTCAAAATTGGAATCGTAAATTGGGTGTAAGCTGAAACAAATCAGATTTTCTTTTTAGGTCACATCGTCCCACGTTCTGCATTGAGGTTAAAGACACTGGAGACACCTGCTGGTGTTCGACAGAATTGTGATAATCAATGCAAAGCGGGGTCATCAACCAGACATGACTCGCAATAGTGGTGTCTAGCGAACGCAGTATACTCGTTAGATCATTGCCAGCCTTTATTCAGAGCTTGTAAACCGCAATACCTGTAAGTAGTTATGTTTATTATAATATCTTTGTCTTATGTATTTCATGAAACTTCATGTCATGCTTTGGTTCCAGCATTTTCACAGCATCAAAGGTAGCATTAAGCTGATTATCTGTATGTACCTAATAATTACTCTTGTTTCTATTAAGTGAATCAGCCCATAGAATGTGAAAAACACAGTTATGCATATGTACAGCAGAATTTATCCCTCTAAGCAATATCTAAATTTCCAACCTCTTTCTTGGGGGCAGGAAACTCTTTCAGTTTGTCTTCTGTGAATCGGTACTCTGGCGGAAGAGTGTCCTCCCT
>JABJVO010000115.1:26232750-26247645 GCA_026770805.1 Boulengeromyrus knoepffleri
ACAGAAGGTCCAGAGCTTCTCCTGCGTCCATCGAGGGCTGCAGAGGACAGAAAGCAGATTTCACTGTAACGACGGTTGCCCACTACACTAACTCATCACTTAACTAACTATTTTTTTTAAATATTAGTAAAAATTACAGACAAACTCACTTTTAGAAAGAACTCCTCATATAACATGAATCTGTCCTCACCTCTTTCTTGGGGGCAGGAAACTCTTTCAGTTTGTCTTCTGTGAATCGGTACTCTGGCGGAAGAGTGTCCTCCCTCTCTCCGACTCTCACTCCTTTCTCAGACTTCAGCTTGGCCTCCTGAAGAGGACATGATGGTGACTGGGAGGTTCACTGGGTCTCAAAGAAGAGCTCTATGTACGGCAGTGATGATCAGGGACCTCTGCACTATGAAATAAACTTCAAACTCACTGATCTTCACAGACAAAGCAGCAGAGACAATGTGAAGGGATGTCAGTACCGTGACGATGTCCTTTGGTTGTACTTTGGGAGGTTCAGGCTCAGGCTCTGCAGAAGGAAGCAGGTCCTCCAAAGCACTGAGAGCATCTGCGGACATGGAAGTGTCCTAGAGAGACAATAGGAACTTGAGTGGTAAATTTACATTTGAGTTAGTATGGAATATTATTTAGCCTTGTATAACACAGTGAACATAATGCTTAGCGCAATGCTATAAAGATGTAACCCGCAAAATACTATATAACCATGTAACCTTTACAGAAAATAGTCCAATTATTGCTGCCTGATCTAGCCTGAGTTTACGTATCTGTATCTCGTTTTAGTCCTGGTTGTATGAATATGTGCCTTATTCAGCTCTGTTGCTTATCGCTATGTTGAAAGCCAAAGAATATAATTGGCTTTAATATCTGGCCAGCTCAAACTTCAAAGACTGCTGCTGCTCCATCATAGAAACACCAGGGTCTCCATCGTAATGTCCTTGGCCGATTTCGGGCCCTCTACCATGAGTATACGAAACACTGTAGAGGCTATTTCGCCATGATCGTGTTTTATAGCCCAAAACTTATAGAGGCGGGGAAGTAATTGGACCCAAAAAAGACAGGGAATAATGGTAAAGAGACCTAGGGGTGAGGAGTCTGAGCCCCGGAAGGGGGGGGCACAAAGATAACAATTGGTCCAGAATGATGATGCTTTGGAAGCCCCGTATCAAGAATATCTTTATATGAAAAGTGTATTAAAATCAAAAAAAGAAACTCGGCAGATGCAGCTAGTAGCTAACCTCTTCCTTCTTGGTCTTTGGATCCCCAGAAGGTTTTGGTGCAGCAGGACCAGCATCCTGGGACCCAAGGAGTAACACGAGATAAATGCTCAAAAGGTCACACTGCTGGATCCTGTTACTCAGTTATATTCTCTCTACATACAGACATAAAAACACTGTTTATTTCTTGACTATTTTAACTGCAACTCAATGACGAGCTGAGACTCGTATCAGTAACATTTTGGTTACAAGACAAATTAGCAATCTTATCCTCTATGCTGCACAGTAACCTTATTTTTATACTATTCCTGCCACACGTAACATCTTTAGAATAGCCTGCATATTTCTGTCGTAAGGACTTGCAAAGAAACACTGCCTTCACAGAGGAATGTTTACTATATAATTAAAGGTGAAGTTTAGTAACAACATGTAAATGAAGAAAAAAAAACCCACAAAGCCTAATTAATTAACAACATTGTGTTTGTTAATCCTTTGCAAAAGACAAGAGACAGGAAGGCGAGATCCTGTGGCATTGTGGGAACGCCGCTCTGCACCTCGTGCATCCTGGCTTTCTTGTCAGCAGGGGGAGCCTCAGACCTGGACCCAGCTCCTACAGCCGGCTTCTTGATCTCCGCTTTCTGGAAGTGCAGAAGTAGTTTTCTACTTAAATCACAATCATTCAACACAACGGATGCAAAGCCTTTTCAAAAGGCTAAATGACTATGATTATTCTTAATAGTTTTCATGCATAAATTAAAATAATGTGTTTCAATACGTCTTGATAGTAAATCATGATTCTGGGAAGACGACAATGATGGCGTTACATACCAAGGTGTAATAATAATAGCAGGTCATACCTAACATATTTAAGTACTTTTTAAATAGCTTAAACAAATACTGATGGACGCATTGAGTAATGCATATACGATGCCTGTCTTTCCACATTTAAAATAGTATCAAGAATTTATTATTATATTCCAGTCAGTGATACAACGTTTATGTATATCCATGCTTATATTCATGTAAAGCCTATAGTTAAGAAGAATGCTAGACCTTCTTAGGTGGGCGAGATGGTTCTACAAAAAGGTGGACTAGCCTTATATAGCACAGCACTTTAGTGACATTCATCTCCTCAGTGAAGTGCACATTTTAAGAGAATTTAATTACGTGAATTTTAGGAGAATTTAACCATAAATACAATTTTTAATATGAATATTATTAATGATAATATTATTAATATTATGAATATAATCTTAATATCTGATTATTAATAATTTACTTAAATTTACCTAAAGTTTTAAAGTCATTCTTAACTGGTTCTACAGAACACAACATGACACACTGAAATATGTAGCAGTTTTATGTTGAATACAGTCCCATAATAGTGCTGTTATTCTCATTTCTTCATCCCCTATATTTAAGTGCAATCCAATAATGACCTTATATCGGTCATCTGTAAAATTATTAACGGGCCGAAGCAATAAGCTGTCATGTTACACGATGGGGGTTTCGGATAATGCTAGAAGCATCACGTACAGATAGACTGTTATATTGTATTTGTAAGCTATCTATGCCTACAGTATGATACTAAAGCATTTACAAAAGAAGTCATTCAACTCCACCTTCTGTGTGGCCTGACTGTCTGCAGGAGGCGGAGAAACTTTTGACAATGTAGCTGATAAGACATCAACAGCACCAATGTCCTCCACTACCTAGAAAAAGCACAGGGCAAGATGTAGGAAATTCGCTGTTACACGACCGAGCACAGGAAGTCGTACCTTATTCTGAAGTTTAGAAATACTGTTATTTTAAAAGACGAAGATTGTACATATATTAACAGGATAAAAGGGAGCCCTGCAGGTATTACAATCCAGTACTCAATAAAAAAATATTACAATGAAAAAGCAGTAATGAACTATAAAATGTGGACATTACTGGTTTCTTCTTCTCTTTACTTTGCGCAGCAGAGCTGTCAAACCCAGCCGAGAGGGTGTCCAAAGCGGCATCTGTGCTTAGGGGTTTCTGAGTACAAACAAAGACACAGGGCCTGGTGAGTCTGGAATTTCTCACCGGGCACGAGGCTCAACACACCCTGGATGACAGGTTGCTCCATCCCATGGCAAACAATACAGACATACCGATCCACCCAAAGCATTTATCTTTGGCGGTGCCAGTCGAAGGTCATGTGAGGCTTCACCCAGGCAAGCTTCATCACCGGTGCCCCTCCCTGAGAGCTTCATAGCTGCTTCATACCCCCTTCACAAAGCTTCACTTCTGGTACCACCCACCGAAATAATACCTTGGTGAGGTTCACTTCCAATACTGATTTTTTCCTGGGTTTTCCTCCCCTGCCAACTTTTAAATATATCTTCTATAAATTTCATTTTAATTTGTTTTCTTAGCTTTCATTTGAATTCATTTCCCTGTATTGCAGTATGTTCTCCTTTGCTGAATTTTACATTTATCGTCTTTGTTTTTATATTTCCATTTGTCCATCTTCTGACCCCTTTTCAAATACAGCCTTGTGCGTGATGTGTACTTGCTAATTCTGTCCACCTGAGGGCACTTTTAAGCTCCTCATTGCTACCCGCAAGCAAATTTTCAACACGGGCTTTGTTTTCTGCTTTTGAGTTTGTCTGAACAGAAACCAGCTGGTCCACAATCGTAAAAGTCCAACATATGCCTTAGTCATCTGGAGGTGTTTGCACACTTACAACTTTCACCAGTCCCACCCAGTCGACAAAGACAGCTATCGCTGACGTTATAAACGATTCTGTAGTCATGGATTGGGAATGACGGATTTACTAATAAAAACATGTGTTTTACATCAGAAAAAGGGCGTGTCCAGATTTTTTTCATAATCACATTGTATTTCTTAAGCATTCTAAGCTGTAAATGTGGGAAAATAAATTAATTGGAGCAAAGTGGCATAATGCAATGATGATGTTGAGTAACATCCAGCCATCCATCTTTTAACTGCTTATCCTTGTCAGGCGAACATGGGCCTGTCCAGAGCCACACGGGGCATGCAGGCTGGGGTACATTCTGTCCACAATACCAGCTCAGCACAAAGCACAAACACACAGCATGGGAGGTGTCCCACTGCATGCCACTGGGCAGCAGGAGGAATTGCCCCATGACGCTGGGAGAATAATCGCACAATACAGGCAGGCCAGGGCGTCTCCCTACGGTGCTGCACACAGAGTCACCAAGCTCCCCCCTTTGCGGTGACAGTCAAAATCATAGGCAGGACAGCTAGAGAGACGATACAGAGACACAGACTGATTGTGGGATTAGAGGAAGCAGCACAGAAGTCAACCAATGGGCCGGTGGTCAGAGTGACATCATCATTGGGCTCCAACGGGCCGGTGGTCAGAGTGACTTCATCATCGGGCTCCTGAGCAAAGGCCCTTAACTGGAAATCGCTCCAGGGATCCTCCTGGATCCTCACAATTCTACATCACTTTGGATAAAAGCAATTACTAAATAAATAAATGTAATTCTAATCTAAAAAATGGAAAAAGTAATTCGGAAAACCCAGATAATGTGTTGCTCCTTAACAGACTCCCTAACCAAACTGTGGCAGCTTCCTCAGGCTTAACCTTTCCCACAGGCAATTTCTTGCACTTGGGCAAACGGAAAAGAATTCCAACACAACCAACCCATTTTTCAGCAGCATGACATTTCAATACCAGAGCATACGAGGCAAACGAACTGGGAAAGACTAAGGATGTCAATAAGTCTATATGCAAACAATACTACAAAGCAGCGGCGATGATGTCGAGTAGCACAGCAAACTTGGCGAAGCATCTTAAAGACCTACACCCCGGTTTTACGAGGGATTCTGAGAGGTCAGTAAAGCTCCCGTTTCAACAAAGAAGTATTACACAGTTATGATAACTGTTAACCTGGCTGGCGCACACCTTAAAACTAGCCGTTTAGCAATCAGCAAATTGGCTGATAATATAATTAACAGGCAGTTAATGTGGATATCATTAATGTAGCAGCTGTGGCTAATAAAACGATAACGTTATCGTGGGAGCTAGGCAGCAAATGTTATCAGTCCTGTCCGTCTAACATTAATAGGCAGCGCTACTTTAACTTAATTATTTGTGTCTGAAGAGTGTTATGTTTCTCTTAAAGTCCCAGATTGAAGCTGGGAAAAGTCAACCAGCAGCTAGACAGAAACAGTACCCGTGGCATTGAAAATGGTGTTGAGTATTTTCCTAGGTATCAGTGTCGACTTTGAAATTGTAGTTTTGTGACAACGCTACTGCCTGCAGAACGTCCTGTCTCATACGTAACGTAGACAGCAGAGGGCTGGATCTCAGGCTTCCCCTGCAGTGCACCATGCACCTAAGAACCATCCACATGCTGCATCACTCTCCCAGACAACATCCCATCAGTCAATTTTGAGAAGTGTATATACAGTGCTATGTAAAAGTTTGTGCACCTCTCTGATGTTGTATGATAATTTGTTCTGTCTTCATAAGAGAAGATTGCAGTAATATGCCATTTTGCTCTAGAGAAATGTAGACAAGGGGGTGTTTATCAGACCAAAATTCTCAGTGTGGCATTATTGAGTTGCATGAAATAAAATAAAATGTAAAAATGGGATGTGCACCCTTTTCATTGCATTAATTTGCAGACCAGTAGTAACTCATTGCTGACAGGTTGCAGCACAAAATTGCTTTGATTACCTAATTAGTCCTTAAACTACAAAGACAGATGTGACCAGTCATGAAAAAAAGTTAACATAGGTAATTGCTAGTTGTGCTTGTCCTTGGTTCTCTCTTAGATGGCAACGTGGGAACTTATAAAGAACTCTCTCCTGACCTAAAAACTACAGTAATTCATCGTTATGAATTGGAAGAAGGGAACAAGAAATTATCACAAGTTTGGACTGAGTCTCCACAGTCAGAAATATAGTCAGGAACTGGAAGACCACAGGAAGATGTGATGGGCCAAGAAAAATATCTGAAAGGCACCGGCGAAGGCTGATTAGAATGATCAAGGACAAACCACAGACCACCTCCAGATAGCTACAACAATATCTGGCTAAGGATGGTATCATTGTACATCGTTCCACAGTCCAGCACACTTTGCACCAAAGGGTGATGGGCGAAAAGCCTTTTTGGAGGACTCGCCACAAGAAGAGCCACGTGAGGTATGCAAAAGTGCATCTGGACAAGCCAGAAACATTTTGGGAAAAAATACTGTGGACAGATGAGACTAAGGTAGAGTTATTTGGTCACAACCAGAGGCGCTATACATGACGAAACAAACACACAGCATTCCAGGTGAAGAACCTGCTGCCTACTGCTAAATTGGGTGGAGGGCCCATCATGTTATGGCGCTGAGTGGCCAGCACAGGTACTGGAAACCTTGTTAAAGCTCAGGGCCGCATGAATTCCTCCCAGTATCAGCAGATTCTTGACACGAATTTTCAAGAGTCAGTCAAAAAGTTGAAGTTACGCCCGGGTTAGATGTTTCAGCAGGACAGTGATCCAAAGCACCGTTCAACATCTACCAAGGAATTCATGCAGAGGCAGAAGTACAATGTCCTAGATTGGCCATCCCAGTCCCCAGACCTGAACATCACTGAAAATGTATGGACTGATTTGATGCAGGCTGCCCACGCTCAGAAGCCATCAAACCTGACTGAACCGGAGGCATTTTGGTGGGACTGATGGGATTAGACCTGCTTATTTTTGTTTAAATGCACATTAAATTAGTTCTGTTGGTCCAATAAAAAAATATTTCACTACTAAAATGTTGCAGTTTCCATAAGGTATAAAATGAAGTTGCTGCATCCAAAGCTTAGCAAGTTATAAACTGATACAGTGATTTTTTATCAGAGCTGCACAAACTTTTACATAACACTTTATAAAGTTTATATATTATACAAAAGATATGTAAGAGAACAAGGTACAGACAACTGTGCCTCATATTTTCTACTTTCATATGCTCAGTAAACTGAGTAGTATACATCATGAAAAATGCATTTAAAACATATATTCATATATACAGTACAATCCAGAGCCGTGAATCATATCAGGTGGTCACAAGGTAGGTCCAACTTTATGCCTGAACAAAATAAAATAATTCCATACAGCAGACATTTTTCTAACTGTTTAGTATGCAGGTGTGCAAAGCAACATGGGTCTCCGTTTTAAAGGGAATTATCTGCAATAAATATCGGCTCACTTTTAACCATTAGCCGATGGCTGATTGTTTCTGTATCAACTGATACCTATATTGGGTCGATATAATTGCTGCGTCTCTGCACATTTCCTTTTTTTTATTATCTTGATGTGGGGTGGCAACAGAGGAGAGAAACATTGATTGAAATGCAAAAGTATTGAGATAAAAAATAGTTACAACCTTTTCAAAGTGAGATGAGTTTTAACAGCTGACCAATACCAATTTAACATTGTGGTAACAATATACTGATTAGATCTCACGACACAGCAGGTCCAAGAAAAGACAGAGAGGACGGAAAATGCTAAGTAGTGATAATTCACTTATAATATCATGCAAAACACAATAAAAAATACCAGAAATTGCCCAAGAGAATTAGCACTTTACCTTGGGGGTTTCTGGAGTTTTTGTGGGCTTCACTTCTTGTGATCTTTGCTTGACTTCAGCTGACGCCTGGGTAACTGCAGGCTTTGCAGCCACAGCCTTGGTTGAGGCGATGGGTACATCCTATAAGATAGGCCAGCACGTGCTCTTAAAACCACGAAGCTGTGGAGGGGACACCATTCAACCCTCTTGAAAAGCCGAACGATAAGAGCAAGACCACCAGTGGAAAACCCAGACAGCTCCGGAAAACCACGCATGCAATGTTGCAAAGAAGGGGACAGATACACATCATCCAGGATTTTGTTCACCAAATGGATTCAGCCAGTAGTTAGAAAAGTGCAGTTCTATTAAAGTCGGATGTAATGAAGACATGAAAATCGATGAAGATGTTAGAGGCATAGAACAAAACAAGCCCGCTTTGCCATTTAGGCCAAGGAGGTCAGCTACTGTATCTACCTTAGACTTCACCTCCATATTCCCCTCGACTGCAGCTTTTCCAGCTGATGCAGAAACTCCACCTGCAGCAACTGCACTGGCTGCTCCAGCTGCTACTACAGGCTTTGTAGGATCAACTGACTCAGCTTTCTTTGATGAGACGGGAACACTCTATAAGACAGGTGAGGGCACGCTCTTACCAAACACAAATGAGAAGACATGAGGAATGAGAAGGTTCTAGTAAAGAATATTAAAAGAAATCGGAAACTAACAGCTAAGAAATGGAGACTGAAGAGTCAACCGGAAGTCAAGTAGAACCATAAGAAAGCAGCTGAGAGGCATGAAGAACATCATCATTAACCCTAAAGAAAGAGGAAGGAGTCTTTGAAAGCTCAAATTCTGACCCTAGTCAGCCATAATACACTGGAAATGAAAAATGATCTTAAAGACGCCTGGCACAATGAGCCATTTTAAATGTACAAGAAAGATGGTTAACAAAAGGAAGAATAAGGAAGAGACCCCAGAATCGAAGCCAGGAGCAAAGGCAGTGTACAGAACAGGTCCAAAGGTCCAAAAGGTTCAACCTTGGGCATCCCTTGCGCAGTGTCCTGAGGCTTAACACCTTCCTGTTTCCCCTTGGCTGGTCCCACATCACCTGGACCAGCAGTAGAGCCTGCACCAGCTTTTCCAGTCAGCGAGGTCAAAGGAGTGGCTTTACTGGGAGTGGCCGATGATGTCTATAACAGCAAGGCAGGAACCAACTTGTACAAAGAGCGCAACTGAGTGAGGACCAGCCCTGTATTCAAAACCCTTGGCAATACATAATAATACGGGATAGTGATGTATTTGCGCACGTGGCACCTTTCAGCCTCTATGCATGTCCTCTTCTCATGACGCAACATGGCAGAATCAGGTCATAAACCCTTTGCGCACACAACGATACAACCCAACCATTTTTTAAACAAGAGATTATAAAACTTTGTTCTTTCAAAACTACATGTAACTAGCAACAGGCCTTTAAACAACCGGTACAACTTGCCTGAAGTAGGTGATGAGGAAGAGGAAACCCTCAGATCTGCGGTATGCGGTCTGGCCAGTACAAAAACCAACCCTGACTGCCCGTCTCTGGCAGCGACAGCTTTAGGGCAGACGGCGACGCCTCCTGCCATCAACTACCAGATCATCTGTTCATACGCTAACACTTCCATTCCGCTGGCTAGGAAACTTTCTGTATTGTGCAATTGAAGATTGGAAACATCTGTCACATGTAAAAGGTAACCAAAATTTAAGCAGTGACGCATAAATGAAGCATTAACATAAGTATTAATAAATGTGTGGTCATCCAGGACAGAGTACTACAACATCCTATGCAACTGCAGAGGACAAAATTGTACATAGCATATAGCACTTATGCAGCTATAGAAAATTTATAATATAAATATCAAATCTTATTCTATGCTTCATTCCTATGCATCCATGTCTTTGTGGCTGT
Organism: Boulengeromyrus knoepffleri; assembly: GCA_026770805.1. NCBI lineage: Eukaryota > Metazoa > Chordata > Actinopteri > Osteoglossiformes > Mormyridae > Boulengeromyrus > Boulengeromyrus knoepffleri. The sequence continues at coordinate 26,242,483 of JABJVO010000115.1, forward strand.
ATATATGTGTTTTCCAGCTTCCTCTAGGCAAGTAGATCATTCCACTCGGTTGTGATTTTACAAAATACTTTGAGACAATTTTCTCCTCCACACCTCTTTCTGACTTGACTCTGGAATGTTGCAGCATAGCTGGTTCAGAACATATGTCCCTTTAACCCTTTCACTCCACATTGAGCTTTCATGGCTTAACTAGATTAGATACCCATACAAACAAACAAATAATCATTGCATATGTTTGCACTATGGGATGTAGTCAGAACAGAACAGAGAGAACTATAGACTGAGCTGAGGCTCCAATCAAACTCGTGCTGAGCCACCTATTTCATCAATGAAGCTAAAATACATAAGGCAAAGTCCATCATCGATCCATCCATCCATCCATCCATCCATTGATACATACACCTTCCAACCGCTGAGCTGGTCAGGGTTCCTCGGATATAAAGTATGCGTGTAAAATATATACATATGTATATACATATACATAAAATACATAATATATATGGTAGATCTCATTTGACATCCATTCGTCTAATATGCTGAAAAAATATTTTACAGATTTGGCAAAAAAATAATCCAAAGAAAATAGTATTACAGCAGTAATGATGCATTTAGCAATAATAAATGACTAATATCTGATTAAAATAGATTTTATTCTATTATATTTACTGTATTATACTTTTATGTGTGCAATGCTACCCAAATTCCATGTCATCGACTTACAGTGTTCTTTAAAGGTTCTGTCTTCCTGTTCATAAGGGAGGTTTTTGTGAAGCCCACTAAATTTCTGATGTCAGTCTAGAAGTAGAAGGTGATGTTCAACACTGAAACTGAACTGCCTCCAAAGTTGCGCTGCTATATAAAGTTAGATTCAGTCATACACAGACGATTTTTTTAAGTGCAGTGTGGGTGGTTTTTTGGGGGAGGAGTTTATCTTATATCCTGTTGTGTAACCTGAACAAGGAGGACCCTTATGACACTGGCTGTTTGTTTGCATTTTAGGCTGACTGTTAAAGGAACACTCTATGAAAAGTGATTATCAGCAAATTCATATTTGCCGTATCCTTTTCACAAAAACAAAGTATGAAAATATTCCTTTCATTCTGTATTTTGCATGTATTTCAATCTGATACCGATTATGGTTTATTTTATTGACTAGACACAATATTCCCTAGCCGATAATCACAAGGTGTAACAAGATCTGTGACCTTACAGTAATACATCATCACTAAATTCAACATATTTAAGCTTTTAATGTGCCGAGTTGTTTTCTGTCATGTTACTGCAGAGAAAGGGCAGTTTGTGCTTCCATATAAAGAGGTTTTCATGTCTGGCTGTTTTAAAGTCTCTCGGTCCCCAAGGCTTTTAACGGGCAGCGCTGCTTTCATAAGACAGGAAAGCCTGAACAATGTGAGCAGAGGGTGGGTGGGGTTATACAGAAGAGCTGTGCGTCTGCAGCGTGTACCTCCGATTCTGCGGGCTTGGCACCGGAGACCTGCGATGCAGCGGTGGATGCAGTTTGTTTGGGCTGCGACTGTGGAGAGCAGAGAGAGAAAGGGAAGGTGAGACAGAATACAGCCTGACATCAGCAAATCCACCCACTCACCTACAGCCATTCATACTGCAATAATGCCGTGTTATAACAGCACTAACATGAAGAACTCAAAGGCTTTCCCACTTTGCTGAGAACAGAGAAATAAAACCAGTTACTGTCATGATACTGTCATGTCATAACAGAGATTTCATTCTTAGCAGGAGGAATTAAGGAACTACTTAAATGGCAATAGTCTCTCTTTATTTGTGCTTCATAATTGAACAAAAAAAATTCACTAATACATAATAATACATACTAATAAAGACCTGATGCAAGAAAAAACTGATACTTCGAATTCTGATGACTGATATAGGAGGATGATATGGAAAAACAGACCATTGAAAATAACCACGCATAAATTTGCTCCACATTTGAGCTTTTCAATGAAGAGGTCAATAAAACCAGACGTTAATAAAACGTCCAAGTGTAATACCAAAATGCCAAAATAAACTGAAGGAAAGAAAAGGAATGAATATCTTAAAATCCAAATATTAAATAAACTGTATAACTGAAGAGAGCTACACTTCACTGCAGATTGTGCTGGATATCACTATACCTACAGAGGGTAGTGTACAATTTCATAGAACCATCCCACACACCTAAAAAGTCTAGCATTTTTTTTATACAGACAGGCTTTCCATAAACATTTGCACGCACATATTGGCTAAACACAGGTTACTTATTTGGGATCTGACAGTACATTCCTGTCATTTAAAAATAGACAGGCAATAGCATATATTGTGCTTTTTTCAGTAATTCGCTGGATAATGCTGTTGCCATTATTTAATTAAATGCATTGTCTAATTGAAGCTATTAAAAAGGCAATTAAACATGCTAGACGGGAGCTTACACTATACAGTGCAAGTGCGGTAAGGAGAAAGTACGGCTTTCATCCCACTCATTTGCTACTAGACCTAGATCTTACAGAAAATTGAGGTTTGAAGTTATCAGAATATTTGCATAGTGGACAATAATACAACAGTAAAAGAACAGTGAGAGCAAATGCAATAAACTCATAAAACCTGCAGAAGTCAATCAGCCCAGCCAACAATTTTAATCACACACATATGCAGTACCTGTCAAAAGCCTGGACACACCTGCTTTTCATGTATTTGTCTCTATGTTAGCCATGTTATTTACCTTATAATAAAGGTTTCGAGGCAATTATCCAATACATATTCGCAATGACCAAGAGAAGCGTTCAACATCTCAAAGTTTTGTCAAATTTTATACTATAATATAAAATAGTCCCCTTTTGCTTCTGTGACAGCGTTGCGGACTCTTGGCTGTCATTCATCCAGCTTCGAGATGAGGCCAGCTGGAATGTTTCTCCAACATTCCTGAAGGAGTTTCCACTAGCACTGGGTACAAATTGGCTACCTTGCTTATCCCAAACCAGCACTTCAGGCTTTAGGTCAGTGGATTGTGAGGCTGGGTCATCTGTCACAGCACTTCATTTCTTTCCTGGTTCATGAGATAATACTTATTACATAACATCGAGGTGCGCATAGGGTCATTTTCTTGTTGAAAGACAAATGATTTTCAGTAGGTGTGTCCAGACTTTGACTGGCACTGCATAGCAATTCCTACTGAACATACGTGACATTTAAAATGTCTAATGTTACACTGTCATTCTTTCACCCGGAAGCTACAGATGCTTTGTCTAAGGGCGCTTTCCCACTGCACCAGGTACCATACGTTTGGTACTTTAAAAGAAAGTGTGGTACTTCAAATTGTTGGTTTTTCACTGGCGATAAAAACTGGTACTGGCACTGAATAACATCAGAACTCCAGGCAGAGTATTTTGTACTGAATTGGAAAAATTAGTAGAGAATATTACAGGGCTGGGCGATGTGTGATATTAATACCGAAATTGCACAGTATGCACATCCTTACTTGCAAATACCACAATAGTCATATGATCTGAGATCAGGATTTTCATACTTTTCACACTGCCCAGGCATTTTTACTTTGCCATAGACAAACAAAACTTAGTAAGCGTCACAATTTTAATGATTATTCCTTTTCAAGATTATCTAATATATGTTCAAAAATCAATTTAAATCACTCCTAGATGGGTTTGCGAGAAATTTATGTTGAACTACGTTTTTGATTTATATATATACCCCAAAATCACATTGCGATATTTGAAAATTTCCCAATACCGTGCTGTCCTAATATATTATACAAAATGATTTTTTAATTTTTTTTTTTATTTCTTGTCATGCCGTCCTGATCTTTTTTGAAATGCTGCATTTCAAAGGCCTACTCTACATGAACTATCCCATTATAGGCAATATATATGCCTTTTTCTGCCAACACTTAAAAAACATACAGATATCAGCATGATGTTATAACAGTTGACCACTAAAAAGAACCTTAAATTACTGCTTTTTTGGGTGCTTCATTGACCGCCGTGGGGAAATTCTCTTTATGCCTCCCCCAACTTGCTCTCTGTAGGTGAGAGTACACTGGCCATGAAGAGCAGCCACCCACAGCAGCACACTGGGAGCTGGGGGTTAAGGGTCTTGCTCAAGGACCCGCAGACATGCTGAGACCTTCTGATCACAGGCACAAAGGCTTAGCCCACGGAGCCACAAGCCGATCATGACAGATGTCCTAAAGCAAGGCAAAGCAGTACAGTTATTCACGCCATTAAGTTATAGGCTGTATTCCCAAGCATTTACCACTGAGCATTGCGTTTTTTTGCCCCAAGCTAACATGCCCACATACCGACACTAAGCCCCAGATCCAGAGCCCTACCCAAGAACCAACACGGGTTTGTTTTCTGGACTGTTCCCTACTCTCCTCCCTAGATAAACTCGTAATTCCTTCCCCAAATCCCTGTACAATCTGAATCTGCTTTGCATCTCTCTGGAGCAAGTCTTATAATCAATTATAAGCCAGTTGTCAAATATATGCCAATTACTTTATACACTTCAGTGCGTGATCTGTCAAATATGTGCAAAATGTAAGGATAAAGGACAAACCAAATGAACATGTACTCATTTTTGCCCTATTTCCACTTCATATAGGGACATGGTGCAGGGCTGTCTGGATTGTAAAACGATTGACAAACTGATAAAGGAGTGGCTGGTGTGGCTTATAGCGACAAACATGCCTAAATCAACACTGTCTGCTGAATAGCAACAGCAATTCATCTCCACAATCCGAGCCCTTTTCTAATATGAGATAAATGCTTGTACTAGTCATCAGAGTAAGAAAAATCACCACAAAAAATGCGGAGACCTTTTTAACCCTAAACAAGAGCTCAAATACATTGCTACTGTCACATGCCACAAATTAAAAACACCCCTTGTCAATTGTATGGCAGCACAAGCCTTAAGCTCACTTTTCACTGTTGAATCCTTAGAACAATCACCCTTGTAATCCACATCAATACACTGCTTTTATATTGTTATCGTGAAGGTGATCTGTAAAACCGTGTAGAACAAGAATGAAAGATGATGGTACAGACCCGAGCTGACAGGTTTTTCCAGGTCAGGGATAACCTGCAGGTGTGTGTGTGTGTGTGTGTGTGTGTGTGTGTGTGTGTGTGTGTGTGTGTGGGG
>JABJVO010000115.1:26259505-26271654 GCA_026770805.1 Boulengeromyrus knoepffleri
ACAACAAGCACGCACCACCCCACCCAACAAACCCCACCCGCACCCACCACCCCCCCGCCCCCGACTTTTTAGGGGGGGGCGGGGGGTCTATTCATTTCTATGGGAAAAACCATAATCCCAACTATGACAACTTTAACCTCTACCAAGCCCCCCAAACCTTACCCGTAGGTTTTTTTGATTGGATTTCATTGGATTTCCCCTGCGGGAAATTTGCCAAGCTGATCTTAAAGTTTCCCCCTGTGGGGAACAAAAATGTCCTCACAAGGTCAAAATAACAGGTTTTTACCACATTGACATGTGGTCCACACAACGTAATATATACACACCACACACACACACACACACACACACACACACACACACACACGAGGTGATTGTTTGTAGCATTAATCAAATTCATCCAAAAAATCATTCTGACAGCTCCTGTTAACCGGCCCGCCCAGTTTTCCACATCAGGGCTGAACCAAACTGTAGCAGGTCTACTCTCAACAGCACGACATTTCGCAGACAGCACACCTCCATGTTACAACGCTACAAATACCCAACAGTCACTCTGGACTACATTATACGAAATATACTAGAGATTTTATAAGTACATAATAATCTATCTACAAAACTACCAATGTTTGTTATTAATTAATCACATAACTGATTTCTATATCCAAAGACAGACCAATGTTGCCCAATTATTCAACTTGTCATGCCATCATTATTGTCATTATATTGCACCACAATCATGCATTTTCAGGTTTAGACTAATGACAGTCAACAGAGTTAAAAAAAAAATACTAGATAAAACACAGAACATTGGATGGAAATGATGGGCAAAAGCAACAAACAAACCTTGTCAATGCCTGTCAGTATGACAAAACAGTGCCGCACACAGTTTCAGTAACATTAGCTACTTAGAATGTGTCATGATGAAAGATTTTTTCAAAGAACCCCCTCCTTATTTCTGGACACGTTCATGAACACAAACAAATTTAGCCTCTGACCCTTAACGGTTAAATCTTACTGATGTATGATGTATCTTTAGGTATGAAGGGTATGAACTTAAATAACCTTGTCATAAAAAAAGAAACATTTAAAACCTTATGCTCAGAGAGAGACAGATATGCCAGCCTGGTAAAGGGTGTGTTTGTATGTCTGTATCATTTGCCTTCCAGCGGATCTTAACGCAATGTACGCTTCGGTAATTTAAAGTCATAGATCAATAGCATCTTGATCCTCCTACGAAAGGACCCATCAACTCTTCATGCCCCCTTCCCCCACATTTCTGTGAATCACAGTTTGGCTGCACTACATATAGTTCTACCAGTGCACAGATTCAGAGAGTGATCAAGCAAACAGAGTCTGTTTCTGCATTTGGCAACACCAGTAGGAGCTGACTCTCGTTCCCGGACTTGGCCTGTGACTCTCCACATTCCTGACCCCTCCCACCATCTCGCTCACTTGGACATTTGCCAGAAACACTCCAGTGGACTAAAGTTCCCATGCCTTCAGCACACAGCAGCCTTACACTGCAGAGAAAGTACAGTCAAACCTCGAATTGCGAGTAATTTAAAAATAAATTTTAACTTGATAAACGAGCGAGGTCTTGCAATACGAGTATTACAAATACGCTTTGCCTGCCGAGCGTCACGTGATCACAACTGAGCCGATGGTTCTTCTCTCTCTCTCTTGCTGCGGGATTGTGGGTAATCGTCTCCCATGCTCGGTCTGAGTCGGCGTCCCTCACTCGTATAGTCAAAATTTAGTATAAAGTCACCCGAATAAGGGCGTAGCAGTGCGAGCGATGAATCTGTTTAATGACAATGCAATGTCCACATTTCCGCGAAATCGGAAAGGAGGCAGAAGCGGCTGTAATTGGATAGGTTCCTTGTTAAAGTCGCACAAAAAGAAAAAGATTCCAGTGAGCCAACAGATAGCAGTGATTCCGTTATAGTGAAAGTCGTCCTACAAAATAACCCTCCTCTTCTCCTCTCTCGTCTCCCTTATACCATCCACGATTCTTTTCAAAGGTAAAGTGCAGGCTAATTTGTTTTATGTATTTTTACTTTATATTTAGTATTAACCATTTTTATATGGATATTTTGGGTTGTGGAACGAATCATCTGAGTTTCCATTATTTCTTATGGGAAAATTCACTTTGATATACGAGCGCTTTGGATTACGAGTACGTTTCCGGACCGAATTATGCTCGCAATCCGAAGTTTTACTGTTTGAAAAGTATGATACTCCCAGCAGTTGTGCTGATCTGTGAAATCTCAGTCTCAGCTCACCTGCTCTTCTGCAGCCACATCCTGTGCGGGCAGGCTGTCCCTAGGGGGTCGGAACCAGCTGAAAATCTGCCCCATGATGCTGGCTCTCCGCTGCTCACTGAGTTAGTCTGTTCGCACTCCGCTGCTGCGTGTTCTCAACACGTCCAGGGGTGGGAACAGTATCCAGGCAAAGGAGGGGGAGGAGCGGGGTGTGGAAAACCAAAGGGTGGAGATGAAGGGGACGGCTCAGCAGCTGGGCAGGCTCAACTTTGGGCTAAAAATGGAATATCGGTGCCCTGCTGTCACAGCACCTGACAGCAACGCATAACGTAATATCTGCCAGAACAACGAAATGCACACACATACACACGCTCATATTCATGCCGAGGAAAAAAACACACGCAAACGCAGAAATACTTGGACAGAAATAGAAATATGTTATGCTGTACTTTGAGCCTAATAATCCCACTCAAAAGAAGCACCATCAATTCCTGTCATATCTTTACGGCAGCCTGCTATTAAAAGTTGTTGAAAAGAAAGTTGAATTCTTGGCCCTGCCTACTAGAATGGTTACTGATAGCCGACTCCAATGCAGTGCAAATAAATATGTAAGATTCTTATATGTAGAATATAATCACATTCAGTTCACTCACATTACTGGGTTTAGACATAATGTAACTTGACTTTTCACATTTTCTGTGACTTCAAAAGTTGCTCGGGGTTAAATGTCAAGTTTTAATAGAAGCGTCTCACACAAACGTCACAGACAGCATGAATGAATACAACATAATGAATCGTACTGCTGTCCCTCACATACCTGATAAAGATGTTGTTAAATACGCAACAGAGATAAAAAGCTAGTGTGATGTAAGAATATGGCCACAAGTCTATAAAGAGGCTGCAGTGTTACAGCGGGAACGGCATTCCACATCAGCGCTGACGCAGACACACAGGCCTCTGCAAACACCAGACGTGCATTTTATCTCACTTCAATAAGGGAACATAGGAGTTCTGTTTCATTAGTGACTGTAACAGTGTTACAGAATATAATGGCAAAATTTACAGTTCATATGTTATGAGCCTAATGCATAAGCCATAACAGAGAAGATTAATGTCTCACTTGATTTTATGAAAATTAGAACCAACACTGACTGTAATCTACTGCTAAGGAATTTGTTTGCTCTTCTAGCAACAATGGCTAAACATCACCTTCCTGGCTGGTTCTAGCGTAGTTCTGAATCAAAATGCCTGCAGAAATATTCACTTTCCTGTAGCAGAAACTCGCCCAATCTGACCTGATCAAACGACACAATGACTGTCTGACCCCAAGTCCTTCACTCAGTTCCTCGTGCCAAGAGAAACTGGTCTACCTCTGTCCTCCGTACAGGTTTCTGATGGAAACATCTGTAAAGCTGTTGTCATGGCATGACATTTGGTTTGAACGTGCAGTCGTTAAGGAAAGAGATTTAACTGTTGTAATTATGAAGCATTGCTAATATGACATATTGTGGGGCTTCATATGAACTTTATCATAAATAAAATATAAATAAAACCAAACCAAAACTTAGTCTCATACAAAAGACACATGACACCTTAATTCATAAAATCCTACAAGAAAAAACACCAGCACACAGAACTCGTATAGAAAACTTAAGTTTCCTCCCTCAAAACTGTAAAAAGGCATCAGACTAGAGAAAACCAATTGGATTTTGCTTATTTCTACACCTAGTTCAGTTCAAGGCAGTGAACATTTCAAACACATCAAAGAAAAGGCAACTATTTGTTTCTGTCTTGTTCTATTTTATAGAGCTTCAAGTTATTGTTGTTTTCACCTGCTACTGCCGCTCCACAGTTTGAGCCTTGTTTACTGTCGCATCAAATATGAAATTTAGCCATATGTCGGAAAAGCTATTCCAGTATTTTTTAACCTTGCAGATAATCTTGCATGGGGGAGCTCCCCATGATAATTTGTGAGTGATATTTGTCGAGAATAGGGATTGCTCTGTGAGTTGTGCATGGCTTCTACTTGTCAGATGGATGCATAGTTTACGCTTGAAAATGAGTCCATTAATATTCATTGACTTCCAGTATATTGTCATCGTTACATTATTATATTTTTAACATCTCATTTTCATCAATGAAAAATCTTTAGAAACTCGTCACCGCATCACAATATTTGAATTTTTTGCAATATTGTACTATTCATTGAAAAAAAAAAAAAGCTGAAAATTTACCCTAAATAAACTACAGCCAAAGAGAATATATTATACACCAGTACAGCCTGTCATATATGCTGGTGTCATTACTGCAAGCTGTGCCAACAGACCCAAAGCAGTGCTGAAAAAATTACTTCCTTTGCTCAATGTCATCTCTATGGAATCCAAAATATGGAGAAAGTGTTTTAACGTGACTTACTGATGGTGTCAACCCAGTTGACTATCACGACCCATGCGATGTGAGAATTATGTGTGCATAACATGCAAAGTTGATAGTAAAGTGCCCTCTCTTTCACAGCTAGAAGATGAGAGGACCTTAATTTGCCTGCAGGAACATGGCAATGTCTGTGAAATCAGAGATCAGGAAGCACAAGCCTTTGAGTTACGAAAACCCTAGAAGGACCTCTAGCACTGAAGCTGCCCCCAGGATTCAGTCCCACACAAATAACACATGATGAGTGGGATCTGGCAGCCCAGTGGCCTGTATGACACAACTCAGTTGGTAAAGTCCAGCTATTCTTAGTCACACCTTTGCATTTATCAGAGCCTGTCATCAGTCTGGTCACAGGACCCAGAAGAATTGCCCAACCCCGGCATGGGACAGAGGACCGAGTCTACATTCACACTCTCAATGACGTAACAAAAATTGTCAAATGTCTCTATGTTTGAAGGTGACTGTACAATTTTGACATGCTGAGTTCAAATAGGCAAATTTCAGCCACTTATCGCATCAGGATTTTTCTTAGATCAAATGATAATTTTAACACGATACCAGAGAAACGCAAAATGCAATTAAAAAAAATACATAAAAATTAATTACTTTTGAATGCGACCAGGCACCGTAAAATGGGACTTAATCTTGGAAGAAGCTTGAGACACTGCAAATAACAGTGTATAGTTTGCCATAGTATCACCAAACTTTGTCAGATATATTTGCCAAAAACTGATTTCATGTGTTACCCCCATCAGGCTTGCAGTACAGCTCTCATGTGAAACAAATAAAACATTGAAAAAAATATTTTTTTTCAACAAAATCTCTCAACTAAGAAAATCTTAGACGTAGATGATTTTCAGGTGTTTCCAGCAACAGTCTAATCATACGCATAACAATAAACAGCGTGGGGACATCAGTATGGCATTCAATTACAACTACAGCGAGCGTTCCTACAGACGAAAACGTTTCTTCATTTTTCTTCTATGTTCCCTGTGTTCCTCACCACCTGAACAGTCTCCGAACAGTCCACCATCATGTTGACATCCCATGATCTCACTTAATGGTGTTGTAATGCATTATACAACACACTCATGTAAAGCGCCTTAGGGTGATATACAAAAATAAATGGAATTGAATTGAACCATGCAAAAGTAACAATCATCAACATGATTTTTGGGTTCACGCCAGACCATTGGAATTCCAAAACCAAGTGATTTTTTCACGCCCATGTTTGCATACTCTATGAAGTGCCTGCGGCTCATCTTGGTCCCCAATCTCCATGCCAAAGAACATATGGTAAGCTTTCTTCACAAAATGAGTTATTTTTTGTCTTTATCTCTGTAGAGTATAGTTTCCACATATGTAGCAAAATGAAACAGTGGAATTAACACAATTCTTTTAGATGAACAGCTTTTCATCATTACAGCCACCGCCATGGTGCTTATAATATCTTTAAAGGGTGCCACTTTACAATAAGGCTACCCATACAAAGGGTTTATGAATGGTTTACAATCTGGTTACTAATTAGGTTGTAACACTTTGTAAATTATCAATAGACAATTTAAACAAGTTATAACAGTTTTCTTTTTATTCATGAGTTACTACCATTTACAAGTAGTAAAAGGGAGTCTTATTGTAAAGTGGTACCCTTTAAATTAAGCAATGCACTACTATTTAAGGTGCAGCCAGCATTAATGTTAATATCCCACGTAAAACATAAAAATTGAGCCCTGGTGATTTGGTTGAGCATATTATAACTGAAATGTATAACTAATTTAATGAAATACCAAATAAACCATATGTGATACAGAAATCGGCACATAAAAATTAAGATGTTTTGCAAAACATCAGAACTCATGCATAGCAGTTATATTTCATTAAGAAGCAAATCTTCCAGAAAGTATAATTACATTGTCATAAAATTTTCTTATTAGTCATCACCGAAAAGGTCAGAAAAAGAAAAAAAAGAAAAAAGCCAATTCTAAGGCCTGAATCTGACTACACTGGTTATACTACTACAACATACAAAGTATAAAAGAACTGAAGTGAAGCAGTGTGAACTGTGTAGCAGTATTTTTTTTTTACTCCAAGGTGTGATCACATTTCTTCTTGGGGCAAGCATGTCAAGCAGGGTAGAACACACTCGAATGGGGATCTTCAAAGTGAGCTGAAACTCCCATCAAAAGCCCAAAATCCCCTGAAACAATGGAGCTGAACAAAAGGCACCAAACACATGTAGAGGCTGCCAACTAAAACACCATCATTTATTATGTGCAGAATCAGAGAGCACGGGTAGGACTGTGGAATGAATACTTCATTGTTCGTTTACTGACTTGTTTACAAGGGCAAGTCAAATACAAAAAATACCTTTAATCTCATTTAAATACCCTACATACCCAAAACTAAATACTCGACATATTTAGGAAGATTAATAGTCATTTTAAAAAAAAAACTTATTTTTGACCACATAAACTCCATCATCTCCGGTTACTTTTAAAAAGATATGATATTATTATATTACATTTTGCTATATTAAGTCAAAGTTAAGTGCTCAAAAATATAGTGGAATCTGTTTTCCAGTGATCATGTCTGTCTGGGTGAAATTGATCACTATAAAAGGATGATCATTATATCCAATTCTTCTTTTTTATGTCTCAGGCAGATTTCCATCTAATTGACATTTGTATATTTATTACATAAATATAAGGTAATAAAACGGACTGTGTCACTATTTACTTAATTTTACTGACGAACACAGAATACAGTACAGCTGTTTCAAACGCTCTTCAAATTACAGTACTGCACAAATAAAATTACTGAACTGTGTATAGCTAAAATACGCTAAATACAGTACAGTACACAAAGTTCAATTCAACTTTATTTAAACAGCGCACTTCCACAACGTTACATTGTCTCAAAGCGCTTATTGTAGTTTCACTGCTGCGTCTCAGTGGCTCATTTTGTCAGTTTATCATAAGCTTTCATGAGTCTGTATTTGTCACTGACAGAAAATTACGTTCTTTTGCCCATCTGTGCACACCGCATTAGCCTCAGGTAGCTAGACAGAAGCAGATGGGTTACCGCAACGCAAAATAAGGTGATCAGATAAAATTATTTAAACAGCATTTGTACAGGAATGATTCTGTCCCAAGCTTTTTGGTCCACATAAGTGGTTGATCACTGTAAGCAGTTTCCATTATACTGCAATACAACAGAATTGACATTTGAATACAAAAAGTAAAAGTCAAAAAATAAACTGACAACAATGGATCACTTCTGAGGTAGCTTACAAGAGTATTCTCACAGAAACAGAGGTGTGCCACTTGCATTCTCTTGACCAAAGGCTCAGTCAGAGTCTTTATTGTTATATAATAAAAAAAGACGATAGTGGAGACAAATACTTTGTAACAGTAAAAAGATTCTGATCTACTCATCAGATCAAACCTTCTTTTGACACTAGAGGGCAGTGCCTACCAAATGAAATGCTAATTGTGGAGTGATGTTTATTTTCCATCTTGCACAAGAGATTTGGCTGACAGATCCAAAAAGGAAGGGCAAAATTATATTAAGTAAAGCTGCTAGAAAATACAAAAAGGTACCATATCATAACTTGTTCTGCAAAAATACCAAATATTAACCTGTCTGCTAACCTTACTGCCAAATTTAGTATAACGACTTTGGTTGCAGATTAGCTACATTCCTAAAAGCTGCATTTCTTACTTTCTTACAAGAGTGAAGCATTTGGTGTTACATCATACTATCCAGGGGTGGAACTTCACAATTTTTGCTACTAGCCAACTGGGGTAGTTCAGTGAAAATTTTAGTCTGACGTGATTTTTCTGTTCAGCTTTTTCCTTGCCTCAGAAAAGTGGGCAAGTTTATTTTCCAGCCCTGATACTATGAAATTTATACCTGAAAAGGCCATGAATCGTACAGCAAGACAAATACAATTATTAACAAAACTCTTCAGGTACACAGTAAAATTTTACAGTAGCAAGTACTGGATACAGGGGGACTACTGAACTGTCATGTCTTCCCTCAGTGTGGTTTGAATTATAAAACTGATTCAACCCTTCATCACTTTTCAGTGATGACTAGTTCCTGAGATCTGTCCTAAAATAATGAGAATCAGAAGTGATCTACACCAAGTTATAAAACTGACAACGTTTGTGGCAGACAATGTAAGAACTGTTTGCACAATACAATTTATGCAATACATAATAACGTAATCTTAATTAAAATTAGGTTTAACAGTCATACATTGTTTCGCGTTTGCTGTTGTCACTTAACCGAGCTGTCAATTGAGATTTATTATTTATCTACAACTATAAGGGGGAATGCCACTTGTGTAATATACCAGTTGTGCAGCTTTAAGCAGAAAAGGCTTACCTAGTTACCTCTCCATATGCAGGATGACTGCACCTTTCATCTCAGAGTCTCCCCGACCTTGTTTTTCATGGATATACCTCATGTTCACCATTACCCTGTACTGAATATGCGTGTTATAGAGCAGGGGTGTCAAACTGCAGTCCTGGAGGGCCGCAGCCCTGTGTAGCTTAGTTCTTTCCCTGTTCCACCGCAAATGATTAAGCTCAACAGCTATGTGTTAAACGAGGGGAAACCCAAAAATGTGCAGGGCTCCGGCCCCCCAAGACTGGAGTCTGACACCTGTGTTCTAGACAATGCACTTATGGATGCATGAGGTCATCATTAATGCTAGTATTGCCTCAAACGCAATAGCATAAACACGGTAGACAATTTGCTTATTTAATCCAGTATTGTGTAGCCTAAAGGTGAATTTGAGCACCTCGGGATTAGGGCTGAAAGGGCCTTCAGATTTATCCCCAATCCGCTAAAAGTGAGACTTTAATTAATGGTTGTTTATTATGCTGGTACATTTGCATTCGTACATTATTGTATGTTACCCGAAAAAAAACGGGTAACTCTTTGGTAGGGTTTGCGATGTCCTACCAAAAAGTTTTATCCAGCCGAAATATACATGAACGTAAACTGAGCGTAAAAATCGTAACTGACGATTCAGTTCAAACACCTTCTAAACTTATTTGCTTATCAAATTAAAGAATGAAACAATAGACACTAATTGCTACAAGACCTAAGCTTAAGAGGACAGCTTGCCTTTAAAACGGAAATCCTAAAACGCCCAACCCCCTGAAAACGAACCGCAAACTGCATTCGCCTGTATTACGAAGTGTAGCAACATGTCTAAGACTTAAGAAGTATTTTAATCAAAATTCATAAAGTTTTATAGGTCGCCAACAGAAACCGTACAATGAGATCCTAGCTCTAAACATAAACATGATTTCCATCATTACCCATAAAGCTCGCAATTATTAAAACCAATGGATGCAATCTTACGACAATTAATTTCAAGATAGTACAAATTTTTAGAAAAATTATACATTAGCTGATGTTTCTTAACTCCGAGAACATGTAATTAGGAAAAAGCACTGTAGTTTGCATAAATCATTCCTCTAACTGCGCAACAGTTTTCATGTTTTGTATACTTATGTTATATATCCTACTACTGAAATAATTTTCTGGGAACCACAACGCAGCAAACGTAGATAGAGAGTAGCAGTAATAATAATAATAATAGTTGGCTCACCGCTTTATTTTTTTGATGACGGTTGTGTTTTCTCTTGTTCGGCATCTTTAGACAGTTTAGAAAACAGTGATCACTCGGGAGCTAGTGGCAATTCAGAGAAATATTGGTAGCGTTAGTGCTGTCCCTTTCACAACTTGTTGCCCCACCCGCTGAATAACTACAGAAGTTTGTGATACATTCCGATTTTCCGAAGCTCGCAGAGGTGCAGGGGCGGGATCTCATATCCGCAGTCGGCGCCTCCCCCCGGTTGCGGCTAAATTGTGTCACGTGGATACACTGTTTTGTAACGTGGACTACATACTGTTCGGTCTGAGTAAAACGTAAGGGAGTTATTTTACTAAAAGGGATATATCCTTCTAATGCACGCCGTTCTTTTAAGCCTTTAAGGTCTCACCAAACCGCATTAACAAAAAACAAATTTGTGAGTAACAAAAGTGTATAACCTTGTAATTACTGAGGACATGGAAACTGGTCGGGTTTCTTGTAACTGATCTGTCTCCCGCACGGGATTATGGGAATTGTATTTCCTAGCTTCATATATTGGGCCACAGAAATTCTTAGTAACGAGCAGGCAGCTGTTCTTTCCCACTCAAACAAGTCCATTCCTTATTTTTATTTTTTTGCCATGGGCGACCAGGAGCTGCCAAAAGTGGCTGATTGTGCTGGACTTTGTAGGCTGCAGGTATCACAGCTGTCGATTATCTATTCTAGCGAATGTGATGCGAGGCACCGACACTGAAGAGTCCGAGTGTCCTTCGCCAATCTTCGGATTGATTACGTTTTGTTGAGTCTCTCACCTTTTAACCCTTGTGCACGTATTTCTGGTAGTGACCCGAACACGGTGAAGTGTCTGTATTTTCACGTGCACGTTTTAAGTGCTTGGTTTGTAAACAGCTTTCGGATAAACCGTGCTTTTCCCCCGTTATTTTATTTCTCTGAGTTAGAATTACTTGAAACATCACTTAAACAAAGTAAAACATGAGAAGTTTGCTCACATTGGTTTAAGTGGGGCATTATCTAGAGGTAGTTCTTGCAATGTTTGCCCAATTTAGCTTGTTTTATGGATAAAGAAAGATAATGGATTTTGATCACTGGACCCATTCGGAGGTACAAAGACCGACAGCATGTTTTAAGACGTGGATGCTTTGCTGTACGTGTAAATAAACAGAAAGGCATGTTTTGCTTAGCAGCCATTTTGAAACGTTATCCAACATTATTTGTACGTTATTTCGATCGGGAAATGATTTAAAATGGATATAAAGTTTGATATTGTTATAATTATCACGTGATTTTTTTCCTTAGAATTTTAGCAAACTTTTAGCGTGATGAATGCGAAAAAAGCTTGCGGTTCGCCGAAGGACCAGTCCTTGAAATGGGCTGAATTAATTTAAAAACAATGTGAAAAGTCCGGTTTGTTTAGAAACTTGTTGTTAGTGTTCAGTTTTCACGGTTGCAGTTATTTGTGGCTTGATTTGTGTGTAGACACGCACACAAAATGTCAGTGGATCACCAGCTTCCTGACAGACAGGAAGCAGCAAGTAAGGCTGGGGGAGATCACTTCTGAAACACAGTCCCTCAGTATTGGTGCCCCTCAAGGATGTGTCCTCTCCCCACTGCTCTTCTCCATCTACACCAATGACTGCACCTCCAGGAACTCAGCTGTAATGTAAAACTCCTGAAGTTTGCAGACAACACCACCATCATTGGACTCATTCAGGATGGTGATGAGTCTGCATACTGACAGGAAGTTGAGCAGCTGGTACTCTGGTGCAGTCAGCACAACCTGGAGCTGAACACGCACAAGACTGTAGAGATGACAGTGGACTTCAGGA
>JABJVO010000115.1:26271754-26283887 GCA_026770805.1 Boulengeromyrus knoepffleri
GAGTCTGTCCTCTGCTCCTCCATCACAGTCTGGTATGGAGCAGCCACTAAACAGGACAGGAACAGACTGCAGCGGACTGTACGGACAGCAGGAAAAATCATCGGTGCCCCCCCTGCCCTCCATCCAGGACTTGTACTGCTCAAGGACTAGGAAACGGGCGGATAAAATCATCGCAGATCCGTCACACCCTGGACACAATCTCTTCCAGCTCCTCCCCTCTGGCAGGCGCTCAGAACTCTTTTTACAAAAACCACCAGACATAGGAGCAGCTTCTTCCCTCAGACCATCACCCTCATAAACAGCTAAGCTGTCATCTGCCTTATGTTAATTTCCCCCCTGTTTTTTTTTTTTTAAGTTACATTTATGAAGTATGGCATGTTTCTGTAGAAGTAAAAAACCTATACTCACTTTCCTTTCTCTAATTTATGCTCAGCACCAGGCATGAAGTAAGTCCTGTCCCCCTTCTCTGTGCTTTGATGGTGCTCAGAACGTGGACCTCACAGAGATCCAGTCAAAATCTACCCTCACATCCACTTCCCCTTGGTAACCTGTGCTCCCACCGTAAAACATGTCGGTTGCACTGCCAAGCTAAATACAAGCGAGTTCTTTATAATAACAAAAACACGCTTTTTAAAAGACATTTATAAACATATTTTATTGATGTGAACCTGCTGCAGCAGTGAGGGTAACTTGAAACTTTCGGGGTAACTTGAAACTACTATGCCCTTTTGTTGAAGATGCTTTTTATTTTTTTGTATTTTTTTTCTTTTTCGAGGTTGACAAATGTCAATGCATTTATTTTATTATGTATTTGAAAAACACTTAACTCAAAAAGTCTATATAAATACCTACCTCATCATCATGCACTGAAGGTGGAATAGATGCATTTCTTTATTATGCATAAAATACTTGAATATGACTGTTCTGTTAAACCCTTGTCTTGAGAGTTGTGTGATTTGATATGTCAGTGCATTTGATTTACTGATTTCATATGTAAAATGTTTGGGTTATGAGTATCTTTTACTGCTTTTTTTATCTACAGCAACTGACCACAGGCCTTAAGTTTAATCTTTGTAAAGCCCAATATACTGCTACTAAGTACTGTGGTGCCTTACACAAAAAAATACAAAACAGCATTTGAAGAGATTGATGGTTAGTGTTATAGTTAGCCCAGAGCTACAAAATATCTGTTTAATTAGGGCATCTTATATTTTCTAGTCTCCTGGGTACAGAAAACTGCAGATTATATGAAAATTATAGTAAATATAAAAATATGTTATCGGAATCAGCCATGACAAGGACTTAATTATCGGTTATTGGTATCGGTTTAAATTTTTCATACCTGTTTTCAACTCATTTGTCATACACATAGTAACAGGGATTCCTGCTACAAGCAGTGCTTTTGGTATTTGAACTCGTTGTTTAGTGTTAGCAATTTACAGACCAACAGGTGGCACTCATTCAACACTTCCTTGCAGAGACCCGTTTAAGCTTTGATGTGGCTTGCTGGTGCGAGACATCTGGCAACGTCTTCTCCTCCTGAGGCAATAACTGTGATCCCAGCTCCCTGCTAGCTGAGCACTCATACTGATGAGTATTGGTGCTTTTTTTATGATTAATGTGACGACCCTAAGTGTGGGTTGTGGTCTGATGGTCATTTGGTGTTGGCAATTTTCATTGTCATGACTTCGAGTATCTGCGAGCCAGTTACACCTGATGCTTGTTAAGGCTGTAGCTGATTTGTTCCCTTTTAAAATGGCCAGGCTTTGGGGAAAATGGGGCTCGTGCTTAGGCGCCTGTTGCATGTTGCCATTTGTTTTGCTTTTGTTATGGTTTTGTTTTGTATTTGATTTTCGTTTTCTGTATTTATTCTACACTACATGAACATGGCATCCCTGCACTACTGACACTACTGACCACCATGCGTTATATATGTTGTGTAGCATTCTTTTTCTTTTATTTTTATTAAGTTCTTTAATTATCCGGTAAGCTTGGGTCCCGTGTCTTTTGGATTTTCTTTTTCCTTTTTGTTACGGTTTTGAGCCAGATCGTAACAGTGCATCTACCCTCATTCTGTGAAAAATGATTGTAAATGAATTGAAAATGCCTTTGGAGGCTGGCTTTGTGTTCAGCATGCGTGATGTAATAGTGGGGGGAGCCCACGTGGTGCAGTGAAACTGACTGAGCAGTGTGGTGACGTCTGTGAATCGCATGTGCGTCAGCAGTGGGCAGAGGTGACAGGGGCAGCTTGTTCGGGGCCCAATCAAGTTGTTCAGTGCTGCCGCCGCTGAGGGCAGAATATCTACTGCAGCTCAAGGCTGACACCACTGTAACCAATCACAGAAGATGAAACAAAGGTGTCAAGGGGCTGACAACCTCAGAACTGGGTCATCTGCGTGTGCTTGTGTAAAATCGTTCTGGTTAATGGCTGCTTTGATGGAAAGGTTTAGCAGCAAACTTTCTTCCCAGGTCCTTGTCATACAGATTGAGGAAACTTGCTCTGAAAAGCAATTAAGCGGCCAGTCATTCTGTTGTGGATCTATGTCCACAGCCCTCTTGTAAGGGACCTGATGCTTTCGCTCTCCCGTTATGATTGAACCCCAAAGTGATCCTCCTGTTAACATCATAACATCATCACTCATCAGTCCAATCAGAATCTTCTTACTCCAGCAGCCTCTGTGATCAAGGTGTAATCACCTTTTGCTTGTCTAAAACCAGCCTTTTAATTCAAAGATGCTGAGATTTGGGGCATCATGATGACGTTTACTGCAGAAAGATGACTGGGCCTCGCACTGCTAAATTGGGAAATAATTGTTTTTGAACACTATGCTTGGGGGATGAGTGGGGCTTCTCATTAACCTGGCACACAGAATAGTCACATCCATATCTGTAGAAGCACTGGGACAAAGAGATGAAAGTTGCAGGGTTTTTCTCTCTCTCTCTCTCTCTCTCTCTCTCTCTCACAAACACACACATTTCTCTCTCTCTCTATTTTAATTATTCCCCATCATCTTGTACATGTCTCCACATCTCAATCACTGCCGTATGGACTATAATACCAGCATGTGTATATGCTCTCGCAAAGATAATCAAAATCAGTTGTGTATTCTTCTTTTTAACTAGCAATATATACCTACTTACACTCGTTAAATTAAGCTGATGATGAAGCTATGACTGAATGGAAGCAGCACGTCAGTCTCCTCTGTAAACCTTCCCTCTCCATATACCAGTCTACATCCTGTCTATAAATGCCACCTCTTGTTAAAAACCCCCCTTTAAGGCACTCTACACACCAAGTATAGTGTAATGTATATATGGTAAAGCAGAGGTATATTTGTATTTAGTTTTGTGTTTATTTGCTTAGGTACAAAATAGCTCATAATTTCACCTACTATCAGAACTATTTAAATGACATATCTTGTTTGACTACCCATTCCCTGACAGCATATCTTGGTCAGGGTAAAGCTGATCCATCAGAGGACACATATGGACAATCAAAACATACTCAGTTTCGAGATCCCCATTAACTGCATTGTTTTGGACTTTGGACTGTGGAAGGAAAACTGTGTACCTGAAAAAAATACACGCAGCACAGGGAGAGGATGCAAACACTGCATACACTGGTTAAAGAGCAGACTCAAACCCTTAACCTACGAGGTGGGAGGTAGCAGCGTACTGCCCCCATTGAAGAGTAAAGTGCTATAACTTTTGCATATAAATTTTACATTTTATTTATAATTAATATTTTATGCTAGTTTGTTTACAATATCACAGCTCACCTTCGTTGCCGAGGCATTTTTACCCAAAATATCGCCGCAAGAAGTTAACAACGGAAATTGTAGAAAGCAGGAAAGGAGACGAGGGGAGGAGAGGGTCCCAGATGCGTAGCTGACAGGGAGCTGAAACACTAGACAAGAGTCAGAGTCAGAAATGGGCGCTAGGATCGATATGCCAGGAAATCTGTCCTGGAGAGCGAAGAGAAAGGCTGGCACTTGGCGGATGTGGTGATTTCATTACAATCACGCACACCAAGAGGGGAATAGGGGAGAGACACTCAGTGGGCGGCAGGTCTGGGAATACACTCATACAAAGGCACATAAGAAGGCAGTGAAGCAGGCAGGAGAAAGCGGAGCAGAAGAACACTCGGTAATGAGTCTCAGTTCCTCTCATGGTCTAGAACCGGTTCTACTGGTTATATAACCTCAGCAGCTACCGGAACAAAATACAAGGCAGCTGTCAGTATTCAGCCGTTTTTGTCCAGGTGAGGGGACGTAGCTGCGGTCAACAATCGGGATCCATCCTCGCAGCATCTCAGCGCAGGAAGGAAGAACGAGACACATAACTGAATTATAAATGGGCCTGGAATATGGAGACACATCACTTTGTGTGATGTGAGTAACGAACATAAATGGTGATTAGAAAAGGCGCGTCATCAGGGAACAGATGCACTGAACTGAAGATGCAAAGCAAGTCCTGCGACCTACATGCTCAGAGCCTTTCTGAAAAATACACAATTTATAATCTGAAAATGAGATTATTTCTCTGAAATGTGAATACTCTGAAAAAATGCAGGTATGGTTGGCTGATAGGAACAATGACCTCTGCGTGGGATAAGTTTCACATCATCCCGACCACCCTGACCAAAATAAGTGGCAAGATGGATGGATCTGCATGAACCGTAAAACTTCTCGAGCATCATTATGGAGGCTGTGAACCAAATTACCTAATATTATGTAATTCAAACCAGGAAAATGTTTATAATATAAGCCTGAATTATATTTTAAACAAAATGTTCTTGTCTGTGTTTTTAAACAAACAAACATAGACATGACCTTAATATGACAGCAGGTGTCATCAGACAAGGGACTATAACATAGGAACAGCCTTGAGTCACTTGATTCTTTTATCTTAGTCCCCACATTGGCCTGGAGCTGGATGAATATGTCATATCTCTGTTTAATTTTCTTGTGCTATTAGTGGTGACTGAAACGTTTTACCCTTCCCTGAACTTTCCATGAGGTTCCGCCTCCAGCACCTGTGTCCACAGACTGACGTGATGAATGAAAAACAGAAGCTCTGAAAATGCACCCGGTACTTCAGGTGTGTACAAGGGCATAGGTTTGCT
Organism: Boulengeromyrus knoepffleri; assembly: GCA_026770805.1. NCBI lineage: Eukaryota > Metazoa > Chordata > Actinopteri > Osteoglossiformes > Mormyridae > Boulengeromyrus > Boulengeromyrus knoepffleri. The sequence continues at coordinate 26,276,880 of JABJVO010000115.1, forward strand.
TTCAGCATCGGTAGGGACCAAATGAGCTCCAAACGCTTCACTCCCCTAAACACACACAGTACTCCCATAAAATTGTTAGGGACGCATCCCTACCATCCATTCCCAAATCTACACCCTTGGGTGGATGATAAAAAAAAAAAAAAAAAAAACTCCATATAGCTACCCATTCATCTTCCAACTGCTTATCCCAAACAGGCTCATAGGATATTTATGAATAGATTTTTAAATATGTAACTTCTCACTGTCATGGACATCTAGATTTTTAGATCACCTCTCCATTCTAAAGGGCAAAGATGACGTACACAGTCGACAGACCACTGCAGCGTTTAATTGATTACAACTAGACGGAATGAGTAGGGGGTCCTTGTTCTAGCTGGCGGTGTGGATGGCTGAGATACAGGGCTTTCAGAGATACCCTTTCACAATGTATCCTTTGACAGATGATAGCAGGCCCAGATTACACGTTATCTTGCTCTTTATACTCAGATTCAATTCCTCTCTCCCATTGATAATTTCCTTGTTTTCATAGTTGCATATATGACAATAATCGGCTGTACTGAAGATTCAGTTTCACTCTGAATGAAAACAATCTCTCATGTATCTACAAATGTCCATGTAAAATGCTTGGGTCACCATTGCAAGCTTCTCAGTGGCTGTATGTCTATGGATTTTTATATATATTGGTTTTGCTGTCTTTGACGGGACAAATTTTGAGACTAAATGTTACAATGTTATCATATAATAATACCTAAAACCTCGGTTGGCTTGAAGAAGACTTCTAGTTTGTATTTGGTTTTGGCTAATTTTGGTTAGCGATACAATGAAATGGGAGACCTCACAAAGGTAGTTGGAGTAGTTAGATTCACTCCATCTGTTCGTCCTTCTTTCATGACCTAACTGCAAAGCTCCACCCCTTTATTACATCATGTTAAAGGACAGACATGACTGGCCAGTGGTTATCCTTTATTATTCCCTAGCTTGTATCATGTTGTGTGTTGGAGCTCCCTCCCTTTATTAGATTATATAAATGGCTGGATGTGCCACCTAGCATTGAATGACCAGTGTGATGGTGCCTGGCCCTGATTTTACTGGTCTGACTCTGTTTTAAAACAGATTTCCCGGGTATCTGTGCTCTTTTTTGTTTTAACATCTGTCAGCTAAAACATCACACGGAAATTTCATTTGCTGAGAATATTCTGTCCAACATGAGGCAAAACATACTATGTCAAATTCCAAACTATCAAAGCTTATGTGTCTCACATTTTAGGTCTGCTTGTTTGGGTGAGGTGTACCTATGTCTGAAAGTGCTTTTTATGTTGCATGTGTGTTTTTCTCTGTGTGTGAACCAAGGTTAGAGCTATGGGTGGGGGTGCAGATTGATAGCTGGGCCTACCCATCCAGATGAATGAACAAAAAAAAATTACAATGCATTTTTTATTTCACTAATTACATTGAACGTCAATTGTTCTGTCTTGAGAATTATTAGAATTACATATTAATGAGACTGTATTATTGGCTATGTTCACTATTTTGTGAATACCAAAGTCAGTTTAAGAAAACGTGTGGAAATGAGCTTCACTCAGGCCTATCCAGATTTAGGCCAGGCCCACCTATCAGCCACGTTCTGAATCTGCCAATGGTGTGAAATATGGCCGTTGTGAATTTACTGTTCGTTGTGCATGTTTGCATGCGTTTTGTGTTTGCATGCCAGTATAAGTGTGCATATGTACATGTCAACAGAACAGCAAAAAAAACAGAAAGCTGAGCTGAGTACATCTTTCCAGCTCCCATTAAAGCTTTTCGGGTCAGAATGGACTGAGAAATCGGCTGTGTTGACAGGCCAGGCAGTAGGTCTTCCTGCCCACTCCACATCACCTCATAGATCAGCTGGCACATTTGAAGAGCATGGCAGTCCTGGATGCTTAAATCTGAACTTTAATTTCCCTGAGGCTTCTGTTGAACAATTCCAAGCTCATTTGTGACTCTCCACTCTGGTAGTAAGCAATGAAAGGGTGGAGGAGAAGTGCTGCCATTTGAAATTAATGAGGGATAATTGAAAAAATGTCCACAATAAGCCACTTCCAGTTTTCTCTACAGGCCAGCATCCATTGAATCTCTGAGAAGTCAATAGTGCACATTATTGTGTGTCTGTCCTCTCTCCAGTGAAGCCAGCTGGTCTTCTTCCATTATTTATGGTCATTACAGGGGAGTGTAATTGACTGATAAGACCACAGAAAGTCAGAAGCTGTTATTAAGGGGTTATCTAACTGCAAAGGAAGCCAATCGCTGCTTAATAGAAAGTCAATCAGCAACTAGATTTATTATAAAGACAGATTGCAGACAAGTTTTTTCTATCATTTTGGTTTCAGCCCAATGTATGGTATTCTGCACAATGATGTTTGGTTCAAGCCGAATTTTCATTTTGAATGCAGAGGTGAGAGCTGCACAGTTTTGGTGCGTGGCCAGATAAAGGAAGGATATTCAAGACTAAAATCTTAAATGAATTTAATGAAAAATAAACCCAGTCTACAACACGAAACATCCGTCACTTAATGCTGAATCTGACTGTGTGAATGCATGGCAGAAGCTTAAATTTCATCTCTATCAACGATAAACAGTTAGAATGACTCATACTGCAATATTGTGGACATTTGTAACGGTTTAAAGAGATGTATAAAAATATATAACACTTCTCATTTAAGAAATACAAGTTTATTAATTATATTTAAGCAGCGTCCACCAATTGTGTTTCATGGTCAGATCAGTAATACAGGAGTGTGAGAAAGAGAGTAGGGGTTTGAGAGAAGGCAGGGTAACCATGACAACCATAGAACCTTGACAGCTAAAACGGTTATGTGCTGAGGAGGGAGTGAGTCACAGGCAGAGTGAGATGGGGATGAAGCTCGCATATAAATGTTCCTCTTATTGCGTCGCCTTTGTTATTTTAAAGGGGAATAGATTTATCCCAACGGCTTTTGTTGATTATCCCACTTTCGGCTCATCAGATTGAATGCGTCCTTTTCCAAATGCAGGGTTCAGGTGATGCACATCACTTTTATTCAGAGTGCAAATAGATTTTTTAAGCATCATCGCAGGATAGTTATATCACAGACACATGCTGGGGGGGGGCAGGGGTCCCTGAGCACCTGCCCCATTTACCCAAAATATTTGAAGTGCCTCCCTTTATAGGTGCTAGGTGCTGTAGTGTCGCTGTAATGTATGTACCTGCCCCTCCCAAAAAGTCTCTGCATAGTATGGCTATATCACATCATACCTTGACAATAAAGACGAATGCTGTGATAGAAAATTGTGGACATAAACGTTTTTATCCACAGTGATCTATGACACATATTAGAATTTCATTAATTTAACACTTTCATATTACTACATTTATTTATGCAGAGAACAATAGGATGTCCTCACAAGTGGGGTGCAATTTGTGCCTTAATTTACTTGTAAGCAATCAACTTAATGAGGTCAGGCAGAGTTCAGACGAGCGCAAAACAATATAGTAAACTGAAATAGCGATGACAATAAGCAGAGTTCTCTACAGTGAAAATGAAACAATTTATATTATTTCTGGTCACATACGTTGTCCATATTTTCGAATACAACTTCACAGAGCTGGCATCCCTAGCTATATTTTCAATTACAGCCAGTCACCATGGAAACAATTGGCTTAAGTAAACACATCTCTGGAGGCTCAAATCATGGGTTGTAGCTCTCCACAGAAAGGAACCAAGGCTCACGAATACCTTGATGAGAAGGATTTTGGTGCTGCTATTCTATTTTTTGTATAACCTTATTGTTTCCATTTGGTTTATCATTTGAGTGAACTGCCCTTTATATACTCATTCAAACCTTTTCATGCTTTTAAATTTCATATTTTAATTATGATTGATGCTAGGGGTGGGCACACAATATTGTTGTTTACAATCAAGATCCATAATATACATCAATGATTTTTTAAATAAAATATATGTAGTAATATTAATTAACCATTTTAAAAATTGGTTGTTGCAACCTGCTACACGAACGATATCTTCCCAAAATTTGCAAATTACAGTACATTGGTCCACATTGGATTTTGCAAATGCAGACCATTTCCACACAAAGTGGAACCCTTTTTGGAACCAATTAATCCTCATCAGCCACCATGTGACACAAGTACAGTATTTTTAGCAGTCCGATGATAGTTTTTTTTCTCTCTCAAATTAACTAACTTGTTAAAACAAAGGTCAATTCCATTTTTTTCTTCATAGATATCGTATACATATATGCCGCATTGGGCATTATACGTCATTTTTTTAGTACATAAGACACTGTATACATTTAAAATGAAATAAATAAAATAAAATTACACCAAGGTAGCCATTTTCCATGCAGTGAGAAAATACGATATCCTTAGAAAAAAATACAAAGTTCGTTTTGAAAAGAATTACTATTTACTATCTACAGGAGATCGGAAATATAATATCATTTTTAATTTCACCAAGTATTCTGTATCATGAATACGTGTCTGACATTGGTAACAAACCAAACTGCTTGTAAATCAGTTGCGCGATATTATATCGCGATGTTGGCCTACTTGTGATTATACGGCGCATGCGCCTTGATCACCGGGGCTTTAGTTGACGGGTGTAATGTTTGTCCGGACCAGACGGCTTTCCGGTACTGCATGGACGTTTCCATATGCCCACAATTTGATAAGCAATCAGAGGTGGAAATTTCAGGTCCAGAAAGTACAAATCCAGACCGTGATTTAGTTTCAACCAACCAGTTGCGCATAAACAGTCACAGTTACAGAGTACTCCACTGGTTGGTTGAAACAAAATCCTGGTCTGGATTTGTACTTTCTGGACCTGAAATTTCCACCTCTGCAAGCAATTTAGTAGTGCACCTAAAATATTAGTAATCTGTATATATTAGGCATATCTTTATGTTTAATAAATTGTGGGACTTTAAACTAAAAAAAATATCGCCACACTGCCGACGCCTTTTTATCTTGTATATCCACAGCATATGTTCGACTGTCGCTTTCTTCACTGCCACTTAAGTGCTTATGGCTTCCATAATGTACCAAAACAGTACCATGTGGCGTGCTCAAATTTAAGACCTTTTCAATAAATATTGACCTGGTTTGGCCCTCAAATTCAACCAAGTTTTTAATTTTGCCCCTTCTGTGTTAGGGGATAATGGATATTATATCTGAATGTTTATTATACAGGGATACAAAAAACTGGGAAACAGAGAGCATGCAAGACCAAATTCAGAACTGCAGGATGTTGAATGTTGATGAGTGTTTTCAAACCAGGTGTGATCTCCATTCTTTCTCCTACCTTATTCGTTGTGCAGTTGTTCTTGAGCAGCATGCTGAATTGGATTCAAGTAAATGCCCTGTTGCTAAGCAGGGACTGATTATACTGTGTTGGGCAAATGCTGTGTTTGATCACTGCCAGGCAAGAACGAGTCATTGGCTTAATTACTGTCAGTCCACAGTGGATTTCAACAGCAAAGTGCAATTCTTAATTTCTTTGTCATTTCTTTTATACATGCATTGAATACTTTTGAGGCACTTAAATAAAGGAAGAAAGTGCTTTTTTGACAATGATTGGGTAAATATGAGAATTTATGATAGCATTTCCTTCATTGAACAAAGAATGAAAACCTTGCATAATGGAGAGTCGTTGCACTTTTGTGGGCCCAAAGGATAAGGGATGGACCATCACAATGGACTGTTAAGTGGACGTACTGTACCAGATCTAATGAAAATGATCATTTTCCTTGGCACAATGCCAAATCAGAAAACAGTGTTACAGTCAAAAGAAGCAATCATTTGAAACCTATTAAAACAAAAAATGCAAGCAGGACAGGTTCCATCTACAGCATTCTCCCAACAAGTAAATGCACAAGCTAATAAAATAAAGACACAAACAAAAAAAAGTAAGATTTTTGAAATCTGAATTTTGTGCTACTTCAATTGACAGGCCACATCTGTGAATTTAAACATAAATTTATTTCAAACCCTGTCTGGTTTGATACATGGTTAGAAGGGACAGATGGATGGATGGACAAAGATGATTCACATTTGATTTCCTTAAATAAGACTTGTGTTTCTCCAGATTTCTTTTTTTTACTTATAATTAGTTGTTTGTTTTAATATTGCACTTGCAGTTATTTAAGGGGCTTGTGTATTATGTACATTTTTAAACCAGGTTATGGTTCGTGAATTTCAGTACATTTTCAAACCATCCGTCTTTAATATCCATTTTCTAAAATAACCTCAGCCACAATGAAGATGCTGTGCGGAAGTGTTTTTCGGTGGTTTAATAATATACTTCTGTTTTCACTCACTCTGTGCTATTCGTGAGTGTATATAGCCTCCTTTCCCCTCAGGCAATGGAGCTCTCCGTCATTTTGGTACTGATACGTGCTCACTTGGGATGTTTTATTATACACCTTTACGTTTGATAAAATGAAAATACGAGGGAAATACAGCCAACAAGGCAGTTTTGTTGGTTCCCTGATGCTTAAGAAGCATTTATTATTTTGGTCGTTCGTTGAGTGAGTCTATAGAAAAACACGCTTTTATTGCCTCCCTGATAAGAAAGCATGTATTTGCAGAAGCGTAATAGCCCTTTGATTAACATTTGCACTGCAGCGTAAGGACCGAGTAAAACACATAGAAACACCGAATAAATAAATGAATGGCACTCATATGAGTATAGCCGTTCTCTAGTTATGGAATTAATTCTTGCTATTTTTGTAGCTGTAACTACTACAATACACGTGCATGTTAAATTTAACTTATTATTTATCAAATACTGCGATGATAAAACTGATATAGGCCTATAATATTTTGCAAAGATGTAGGGTCGATTGCTGACGCGTTTAACTCCAAGACTGGCGTATTTCGTGCTTAGATTTGCCGATTCCTATTTTTCCCTAATAAATGTGAGGGAGTGAGCTATTTTTAGGCTGCGCCCCCCCCCGTCCCTCCTTCCGCCC
>JABJVO010000115.1:26288379-26308823 GCA_026770805.1 Boulengeromyrus knoepffleri
TCTTACCAAGGAATTATATAATCATAGCATCACCTCCCTTGACTTAAACTCCACACACCTAGAGATGTAACCCAACAACCTATTGGCCTTTTTTATTGATTCAGTTTTATTTACATCCTTTTCATGCCTTTGAATATTGAGTATTAAATGTCATTGGGTAGATCATATGATGAATAGAATAGGACGCAAAGACCTTACTGTGCATATTTGCTTGCTTTGGTTGCTGGATAAATTGAATGCTTCCCAGATCTTCTGCTGCACACCTTGTACCCTAACTCCACCTTGCACAAGAAACATGTCTAATTTGTTATATTAGTGTTCAATAAGACAGATACTCTGCGGCCTGCCTTCTGGTGACATTTAAAGAGTTGTTGCCAAATTCTGAGATGTCTGATTTGAAAACTGGTACTGCCACCAAATTCTCTCTTAGACACGATCCTTTCACCAGCTTAATTGGAGGTTTGATTGCGATGCCTTTGGAAAGCCTGGAGTGTTGATGCACCCTTTCGATGTCACTAATTTCCTTACATGTCTGCAAATGCCCTTTACCTCTGTCAATTCCTGGTTCTCGATTGACTCTAAGCTCAGCCTTCATTACGTTGTTGGTTCAGTGATCTGAGTCATAGATTATGATGCATCTATACCATAACTGTCAGACCCATATTTGTCAGGTTCTATATGGGAAAATTAGGAAGTGCCAATTAGTGCATCTATATTATCACTGCCTTAGCTGCTGTGTAATTGAGGGCCAACAGTATCTCCTCTTACAAGGGAGCAGAAGAATTATCTTTTGTTTTCTGGTCTATTGTAATTCATTGTTGGGACTGAGAGCAGTTTTCAGATTAATTCACTGTTATTAGTGTGTTTCGGAGTTTCTTTAAGCAGAGCTGCTAACTTTGGAAGTGAACTTTTCAATTGGAGACAAGTCTGCACACACATGCATAGGCACTTACATGTATAAAACAGTTTTATTACTCTCTAAATTGTCTGTAGGGTTTGCAGACTACCTTATAATTTTTGATGTATCTAGTTTTAGGTTTATAATGGAATAATATAGATTTGCCGCAAGATTTCTTGCGTGAGTGTGAGAGTCTGAAAGCTTGAGTGTCATTCCAGATGTGTGAGAGCTGGCAACCCTGTTTAAAGGCGCAGTAACTCATAATGGAGGAGGAGGAGGGCCTGAAAGTTCTCAGTTTAAGTACTAGCGACCCCACACACTGACTAATTCAATCATGAGTAATCAAAGTATGATTTATTTCTGATTTTTATCAATGTTTTATCATACATTTTATACATTTTTAAATGCCTGGCTGTATAGGTGAAGAGCCACCTGGTATGTAATGCAGCTCATCATGCATGAACCCTTAGTTGGCAAAGTAAAAGGTAAAAGTCAGGCGCAGTGCCTTTTAAGCAGCAAGCATGAGCGTGAAAGACCTGGACGCATTTTGGAATGTTACCTCTCGTGTATTTCTGGAAACTTTACAGAAACTTTCCATTCCATGGGAAGTTAGGCTGGGAAATTTTGGAAATATTCCAAGTTGGAAACTTTCCATAGGAATTAATGGGAATATATGGGAATTAATGGGAAAATTAACAGGCTGCAAAGGGGTGGAAATTTTCTGGAAACTTTACAGAAACTTTTCATTCCATGGGAAGTTAGGCTGGGAAATTTTGGAAATATTCCAAGTTGGAAACTTTCCATAGGAATTAACGGGAATATATGGGAATTAATGGGAAAATTAACAGGCTGCAAAGGGGTGGAAATTTTCTGGAAACTTTACAGAAACTTTTCATTCCATGGGAAGTTAGGCTGGGGAATTTTGGAAATATTCCAAGTTGGAAACTTTCCATAGGAATTAACGAGAATATATGGAAATGAATGGGAAAATTCCCAGAATTTTGCAATCCTAATTGATAGTCTTTCCCACTTCAGAGCTCCCCATAGTGAAAAACTTTAGGTGGGTGTGGATAAACTCACAAGTCTGCAGCTAAGGGCTGTGCAGCTGGAGTTCTTCCTAGTCTAAAAGGGGCTTGCCGCTGTGCAACTTTCACTGTTGTTTGTATCTGCCAGCTTTCTTAGAGACAGTGTGTAAGGTGCTCGAACGAGTATACCCAATGGACTCTGTGGTCATACTGGGAGACTTCAGTGCACACGTGGAGAATGTCAGAGATACCTGAAGGGGAATGACTGGGAAGAATGGCCTCCTGAAGTATTATTGGACTTCAGTGCCAACAGTGAATTCTCCATAATAAACACCATATTTGAACACAAGGTGGCTCATTAGTGTACGCGATTGACTTTCTGGTTGTGGTGTCTGATATGAGGTCATTTGTTTTGAAAGGGGCAGATCTATAAACTGATCATGGACATTGATAAGTTGCTTGCGCAGGGGGTCTCTGAGACAGCTGGAAGGTACCTCAGCATCTGAAAGTCTGCAGAAATGACACAGAGGTTATATCTTGTCCATTGGGAGGAATTTCTAGAGGCTCTCAGGTGTTTTAGCAAGTTGGTTGGTTGAGGAGGGGTGGTGGGACCTTGCTGGTTAGCTCTAGGACTACTTTCGTGTGGCAGAAGAAGTAGTTTGGGGACCTCCTTACCCTGGTGAAGCTGCCCTTTTACCAGCAGGCATTGTTGGAAACTTGGTGGATCAGAATCTATTACTGCGGCTGAAGTCAGTATTGGTTTGCAACCACTGTAGTGGAAAGGTTTCAGGGGTGAATGAAATCCATCCAGAGACTTCAAAAGCAGTGAATATTGTTGGGATGACATGGTTGATGTGACTCTTTGAAGCTGCTTGGTAGGCAGGTGACGTAACTTGATACTGGCAAATAGGGATGATGTTCCCTATTTTTATTTTTTTTAAAAGGATGCTCCATCTATCTATAGGGGTCTCACAGTTTCTGGCCTTCCTGCGAAAGCCTATGCCCAGGCACAGGAGAGGAGACTACCGGGTGGTTGATCTTAGGATTCATGAGGAATACTGTGGAATCTGGCCTGGCTGTGGAACAGAGGAGCTGTTCCCCTGTGTTTAGAAGTGTGAGGCTACAGTGCTACCCATGATGTACTTTTAAGGTATACAGGGTATAGTGAGCTCTGAAACAGATGCATCACATCCACCTGTCAGAAAACCACCTATACATGCATTAAATGCTTATTTTTAATAATTTTATATTCTTAATGCTTCTGTGTAAGTTATTTTCATTTGTGCTTTAATTTACCTTTACCTTTACTATATGATCTAATTTCAACTCTAAACTATTTGATCACTGAAACAAGTAATATGCATTGTATTCATAAATCATCTTCCCCACTGACAGACATTCTGGCTGTGTGCACAAAGTTCCTTCATTTGGATCATTTCATGAAGGGCTATCTTATCATGAAGGGCTATCTTATCATGAAGGGCTATCTTGTCATGAAGGGCTATCTTATCCTTTGAGTGTTGCCCGGAAAAAAGAAAAAGAGAAAATGCTTTTCACGCAGCAGCCTGTTAGGCATGTGTTTTTGTATATGTGTGCATGATCGTTTTTCTGTTTCTGAAGCGATGTGCCAGAAAGCATGAGATTACGTTTTTTTTTTCTTCGTTTCCGTTTACAAACAGAATGTATTTTGGTATATCCATGTTTGTATTAGTTCATTGTTTATCAGAAGAATAAGTGGATGGAGCTGATTGGTGGGAGTGCAGCGTGTTGCTGATGGAGCGTTGATGGTAATGTGGTGGACGTGTGGCTTCTGGTAGCAGGGCTGTGAAGCCTCTTCCCCCGCAGCCTCCTTCCCAGGCGCAGACAGAAGGCCAGGCACTGATGACTCATAGTTTGATTCTTATTGCAGTGTCTGCATCCAATACTGAAAAAAAAATGCTGTATTTTCTTCTGTCCATGAATCATCCAAGTCACAGCCTGGGTAATTCTGTAATAATTTATTTAAATTTTAATTGTAAGCTGAGACGATATTTTTCTCTCTCTGACTTCTCATATCTATCCCCCCCTTTAATATAATTTATTTAGATGGTTATTCAATTGTTAGATGACTAACACGCGACATTTTCAGATATAAAACATGGAGATACCAGGTTAAAATGACATTATTGAGTAACTCTTCGGTCCCTTTTCCACATTGGTCTGCAGTTCAATGATAGGCTTCTCCAGCACTGGAGAAGTAATTTCAACCAATCAAATAGTCTATAATTAAAATAACCAAAGTAAGTCACCGTTTTCTTCCTGTGTGAAATACTCATGTATGTTCCAGTGTGTGCAGTTTCATTCAGTGTCCATTGTTGCTCATATTATTTTGAGACATACTCTGTAAAATGACTCTGTTCAGGAAATACCAGTTTTAATCAAGTAAGTTGAAGAAAATCAATGGTGTACAAACAAAATATTAACACATCCATCAAATGTGTAAACGATTTCACCTCGATTTCAGGTATCACAGTACCATTGACTGCGGTAAAATAATTGTATTTGGATGTATTGTTCAGGTTGTGCCTCTGTCTAATTTTCCATTGTTCTCTTCCCCATTATCCTTCATTTTGTCTTCGGCCTTATTCAAGCAAGACACCAGGACATCAGCATCGCTGCCAAAGCTGGATCTCCATGTGATACCCGTGTGGCGAAAAGCGATCACCGGAAAGGGGGTGGTCATCACTGTCTTGGATGATGGCCTGGAATGGAACCACACAGATATCTACCCCAACTATGTAAGAGCCCCAATCTCCATGCACACTGTCATCGTTACTCTATTATTGGCTTACGTCACACACAGGGAGCACAGCCCAGAAGAACTGTAGGAAATTAGAGCATTTTACTAAATTTTCATTTCATCTCCAACTGGGTCACATATTAAATTGTAAAAAATTAAATAGCTTTTGCAATCTCAGATGACACAATTTTCAGCAGTAACCCTTAAAATAAAGTAGCAAACCAGCTCTTTAGTTAATCCCATCCTATCCCAAAATGCACCTGTGAGCTCAGAAATACACAGATGGCAAATGACATGACATGACATTTTGTGACAATATATAAACTGCTGCAGCGTAACAGAAAGTACTCAGAAGTGAATCCATTAATTAATATGATCTAATGAACTGAGGCAGAGGAAGTCATTAATGACGTGATGTGGATGTCATGATGTACACTTGGGCTGGCTGATACAGGCAGAATGTCATATCATGATATTTTTGGTTAAAATCACGATCCACGATATACACCTATAAGCCAAAACATTATGACTAGCCCCCATGAAATGATTAATGTTCACTATTTAGTAAGAAAAAAAGAAAAGTTCTGTACTCATAGAAGAAATGGGCAAGAATGAAGATTACAGTGACTTTGACAAGGGCCAGATCAGTGTGGCCAGATCAGTGTGGCGGTTCCTGGTTTTTCCCTCCTCCTTTTCCAGACGAAGCAGAACCTTCTTCGACAGCCGTGCTGCACACTGTTTTTTGCCAAGTTAGTTAACTGGTTAGATAAGTTCAAGTAAGTTTTTAGTTCAAGATCCAGTCATTAAGCTAAGATCCACTGAGACATATAATTGACAAAGAAATCAGATACACATCCATTATTAAGATGTTATGCAATCATTCTGAAACACTTATCGCGGATACAAATGCAACCAGTCGCAATAAGTCACCATCATATCGCCCACCACTAATGTACACAGTGTAAACTTAGCAGCTTTCATTCTCTGTTTGAGCTTATTTCATGTCCACGCTGTTCATGGATTAATGGTGTAGGATTTGTATGACTCATGAGCCAATAAGCAAGATTTATGTGGTTTATTGCTTACTGTTATACATACACTGTATATGGTTAATTGAAGCGCTGGTATTTCTAATTCCAAACAGGATGTTTTTCTGGGAAATGACATCACAGGATGGCTCTGTAAGTGGCATATAGTTACTAATGTTATCAGAAAGCAATATACACCAGCTTATACTAATGTTCTGTTAGATAAACAGAGCAAAAATAAAAAGTTATGACTTCTGAGATCCATTTATTATAGTCGGTTTGTTTTGTACAGTATCCTTCCGCATATTCCCTCCCTGTTTCAGACTGGGATTGCATGTCCATAGCACAATCAGAGGTGCACATCATAGCTGATGATCTGCTGCTCTTTGTTCTTGTGTAGGATCCGGAAGCCAGTTACGATTTTAATGACAATGACCCTGACCCATTCCCCAGATACGACTCCACTAATGAAAACAAGTAAGTCACTGATAGTGATACGTAAATGTTCTGTTTAGCAGTATGCCTTAGTTAGCTGAGGCGTGTTGGTACTTAGGAAAACACCTATATTTCATTGATTAACTTCAGCAATAATCAAACCCATGCTTCACTGAGACAATTTAATGAATTTCTATCCTAGGTTTCTCTCCAGCTCTGCTTTCCTGTTATCAGATTACCTTGTGTGATCTAAGTCATTTCAAATGAATCAAGCTTAACTTTGCGCACCATCTATGAAATAAAGTGTAGTATTACCTGCCATGTTTTTGATTTCTGAAAAATAAAAAACAGTACATTTAGAGATTAGTTTCTTTTAGGGGATGTTAGACGCATCGATGCCTCATGATGAATCAATTATTAAGGTGGCAATTCACCTGTATTGATCTATGGCGTCAGAATCGATTTTTGAGAGCAAAATCCTCCTTAAAGATAAAGGTACTTCTCCTTATGGGTTGCAGGTTCTCGCAATCATGTGCTGCAGCTGCAGGTAGATATGCAAGGTAGCAGCACCAGCACAAATTTACAAAACGTAGGATGATGGGACGGTTCTTTAATATTCATAAACGAAGCGCTGCCTGATGATCATTGCACTCAGCCCTGTTTCTTAGTGCAGAACGCTCTCTCTAATGGCAGTACAATGCTTTGGGGAAACACCCCTCTTTTGTAGTGCAAACAAATGTTGTCCATTTTGTTAGCTACAGTGCCAGTGGTCTCTGGAGTTATCTGAATAGCTAGCTAAGTAAAAAGTAATGTTAGATTTACAGTTGATGTTAGACTTAGAGCACCAGAGCAAAATAAGTGAGATGGATGCATTGAACAATCAACCGTTTTCCAGACTGGAGGATGAAGTATTTCGTCAGCTCATTCACCACTTAGAATAGGTCTCAAAGTACCAGCCCTGACACGTTTATAATCCATTATTAAATCTGGCCCATAGATCGACCCTTTGTTTTCCACAAAATGTTTCTTTTTCTCTGTACAATTCAGTTGGCCTTTTGACAATTTTCACTGGCCTGTTCTCCCTTTTTAATAATAACAATAAAGATTAATGTTCCGAGATTCTACAAGATTACTTACTACTCCATGTAATTAAGTTCCCATGGTAATATCTGTGATGATTTGTCAGTGAAGTTAAAAAAGGTTTGAATTTAGGTTATTGATTAGTTTAATCGTTTTGTGATAGAAATGAAAGATTTATCACAATAAGACTTTCTTCTGGTTTACATATTGAGATTTTTTTTTTCTCCAGCAGAAGTGTTTTTAAGCAATGTGCCACATTTTCCACAACATCACCCCCTCTCATATGACCCTGACCAGGATAAGTGGCTGGAAGATGGATGGATGGATGGATGGATGGATGGATGGATGGATGGATGGATGGATGGATGGATGGGAATTATAAGGGGCACTTTAAAACTGAAGTGTGAGGCAAACAAACTGAATGTAAAGACAAGACCATACATACAGTGCACATTGTACTATATGTTCATGAGATTGTGCTGGAGCTCGTATCACTGTCAGGCAAAATGATGGCACCATTTCTCTTTGTAGTAGTCTTGATACAACAGGTTATTCATATGTTAAGTCTGATGAGAGTGTTGCCTCTCCTTTGGGTACCAGGCATGGAACAAGGTGTGCTGGTGAAATTGCGATGCAGGCCGACAACAAGAAATGTGGAGTTGGGGTGGCTTACAACTCCAAGGTCGGAGGTAGGAGGTCTAGAATGTTATTTTCTCTTATAATTATCATTCTCCTTTTCCAGAAATCATTTTGTACAAATAGTACTTACATTGTGTTACGGTCTGAGACCAGGGAAGAGCCAGACCCCTGAATGCAGAGCGAGAGCTGCTTATTACAAAGATCGGGTACACCAGTAGCCAGTAGGGAAATCCAAAGGAGATGTCGGGTCCGGGTCCGTGGGTCGTTTGCCGGATGGGTCAGTCCTACGTGGAGGGACGAGACGGGGCGACGAGAGGATGGGAAGGACGAGGAGGGTCGATCGGGGAGGTCGGACGATGAGGGCAAGCAGGGCAGGCAGGGACGTCGAGGGAGGTAGGGCGAGCGAGACGGCAGGGCAAGGCAAGCGGGAGAGACAATAGACAAAATAACACTCAGTAGTGCACAAAGAAGAAGAAGAAGTACTTCGCAAGGTACTCTGGGTTATCGCTGTTTAAATAATAGAGTGATTAGGTAGCAATCGCCTGTTGCCCCGCCCCGCTGGGCGTGACACATTGTACCTTAAGGTGGGTGGTGCTGATTGTATTCAAACTATTCTAAATAATTTACAGGCTTTCATTTATTTGTCTGGTTGTTTGGTGATTTGCTTGGTTTTTCTGCTACGGTTGGTCACCTGCACTCAGAAAGTTGTGCAATTCATGCTGATCATTTAAATAAAAACTTTATGAATTGAAAATTAAAGTTAAACTAAATTCATTATTTAGCAGTTTTGCTTATCCAGGAAAAAGAAGTGCTACAGCAGTCCTTAAAAAGCCTGACAATGAGTGAATATTGAGATTTCTAAACAAATAGTTTCATTTTTCATTTTAGCTTCAGTTATTAATTGGAAATACAATGGGTTATACCCTTAGTTTCTATGCGAGATTAGCACCAGTATAATGAATAGAATTATTTAAGGCTGAAAATAACTTGAACAATAGTGATAATGATATTCAACTTCTAGAAGGATCTGCAGTGACATAAAAGGAAAAAACAAACCAGTTTCTTTAAATTGATTCATTTGTACATGTCTTTAGATCAGATGGTAATCTATATAACAAAATATCAGTAATATAAAGCGTGCCTTATTTACATGCTGTAAATATGCCTGCATTACCTACTTCCAGGAGATGGCAGCTCCACTTCTCTCCTAGCGAACAGAGTGTCTTCTTGAGATAATGGCATCTTCCTTTCTTCCTTAGTCTTCTTCAGATCCCTGCCAACCTGGCATTGTGGTTCACATTACCTATCCCACCCAACATTAACAAGGCCTACAATGCTACCCAAGGTTTATACATCATTCAGCTAATTAGGAAGTCTGTCTTCTAGCATTTTTATTACATATTATTTTCTTTGTTTCATTCCTTCTTTCTATAGTAGACATGATGTAGTTGCCCACTTTTATACTTTCACATGTATTACGATATACATGTTACATCGTATCAGATATCTTTATTGTTGATGACTGAATGTTTACTCTGTTCTGTGCTCCTGGATGTTTGTTCTCTTGGATCTTTGCGTACCTCACTCAGTGGTATAGCAGAGGTGCCCTTCTATGATCTAAGCAATTTGAGCACTACCTCCTCCATGGGTATGTGTAAGCATTAACCCCGACCCTCTACGGGTTCCCCTCCAATAGGGATCCGCATGTTGGATGGCATAGTGACGGATGCCATTGAGGCCAGCTCCATTGGCTTCCGACCTGATCATGTGGACATCTACAGTGCCAGCTGGGGCCCCAACGATGACGGCAAAACAGTGGAGGGGCCGGGGCGCCTTGCACAGAAGGCCTTCGAGTACGGCATCCAGAACGTACGTAGCTAAGGAGAACAGTGTGGCATCCAGAACGTACGTAGCTAAGGAGAACAGTGTGGCATCCAGAACGTACGTAGCTAAGGAGAGCAGTGTGACATCAAGAACTTACGTAGCTAAGGAGAACAGTGTGGCATCCATGATGTACGTAGCTAAGGAGAACAGTGTGGCATCCAGAACGTACGTAGCTAAGGAGAACAGTGTGGCATCCAGAATGTACGTAGCTAAGGAGAACAGTGTGGCATCCAGAACGTACGTAGCTGAGGAGAACAGTGTGGCATCCAGAATGTACGTAGCTAAGGAGAACAGTGTGGCATCCAGAATGTACGTACGCTGGTATCGTGTGTTTTATCATTTATGTAATAATGGGACACTTTGGATCTACAGGGCCGCGGTGGGAAGGGCTCCATCTTTGTGTGGGCGTCAGGAAACGGGGGCAGACAGGGGGATAACTGCGACTGCGATGGCTACACAGACAGCATCTACACCATCTCCATCAGCAGTGCCTCGCAGCAGGGCCTGTCTCCCTGGTACGCTGAGAAGTGTTCCTCCACCCTGGCCACAGCCTACAGCAGCGGCGATTACACCGACCAGAGAATCGTACGATACCCCGTTTCGCCGTCAAACAATCTACTTCCCTTTTCATCACAACCTCTTCGATTGATTATTTATGCAGATGATCCTTTGCACTGTATTTTACCAGACAACGCAGAGGTTATTCCTGTATGTTACACGCCTGTCTGTGCTGCAGTTCACCTGTAAGATCTCGTCCTCTGTCATGCAGACCAGCGCTGACCTGCACAACGAGTGCACTGAAACGCACACTGGGACCTCTGCTTCCGCTCCACTGGCTGCTGGAATTTTCGCCCTGGCACTGGAGCAGAAGTGAGTGATGGCTATGTGGTTCATGTATTAATACATCATCAAGGATCCAACCAGATGTCATTACCAGTGCAACAGTCAGCACAACGGAAATTGACACACAAACATTTGCACAAAAGATTATCTGCAAGACAGTTGTGTTCTTCCTGCAGTGCTAATGTAACATTTCCAGGTCCACATTCTGCATCATTGTGCACATAAATGGCAAATGCATGGCTGGCTGTGTGCATGTGGGCATATTCAGCTCATAAAGACCAACAGTATTATGCATTCATTATGTTTACATGAGCAAGTAACACACAATTTTACCGGGAAGCCATCTTGTGCCCTGTACTTTGTGTTAATGCCAAGCTTATTATCTGCCAACAGCCCCAATCTCACCTGGAGGGACCTGCAACACCTGGTTGTTTGGACATCAGAGTTTGACCCTTTGGCTAACAACCCGGGCTGGAAGAAGAATGGTGCTGGACTGATGGTGAACAGCCGGTTTGGCTTCGGGCTCCTGAACGCCAAGGCACTTGTGGACTTGGCAGATCCTAAATCATGGAAGCATGTCCCGGAGAAGAAGCAGTGCATTGTGAAGGATGACGACTTTCAGCCAAGGTGAGACCGCAAAACTGTAATGTCACTGGCTGTCACATACATAGCTATCATGGTGGTTTATCGGCATTCATCTGTTTCTGTAACCCTGTGTGTCCTAAAGCTGTTCTACACTCCTGCATAGAATCTACGCTGTAAGTAGCCACACGTCAGGCTACGGCGGAGGTTTCCAATGGTGTAGATTCTACACAGAAGTATAAATCAGCCTTTAGTGCTTCTGCTGTTCCCACTGCTGCTTTTTATTCATATTATTCATATATATTATTCATATTTCTAAAAGTGCTGCTTAAAAAGTACATTGAAATTTTCTGAAAAAATTAATATCTATCTATAATCTAGTGCAACAATATAGATAAGGAACAGAACAGTATGTATGTGTTTTGTATGTACAAACATTTATATTTTATTTATATGTAAGTTTCTGTATATTATTTTCCAATAATAAATCTTCTAGACCCACTATTTCAGAACCTATATTGCAATGAATCCTCTTAAAAAAAAAAAAGTATTACTTGCGGGATATGAGTCAGGCATACAGATACTGGAAGTAGCCAAACTCCCTGTAATTACCTGTGGTTCTATACATCTTCACAGGAACATTAATTATTATTATTCCCTTCACTCACTGATGGACATTACCTTTTTTGATCCTGTGTACAAGCAAAAAGTCATTCATTCATACCCAGGCACAGATTAGGATTAACCTCAATACAAAGAGGGTGAGGTCAAATAACATTTTACTGTTATTGGTTTAATTTTTTTTCAATTTTTATCAGGCCATTGAAAGCTGCTGGTGAGATCACCATCGAAATTCCCACAAAAGCCTGTGCTGGACAAGAGAACGTCATCAAATCCCTGGAGCACATTCAGATGGAGGCCAGCATCGAGTACACCAGGAGAGGAGACTTGCACATCACCCTCACCTCCCCATCAGGTAGAGTAATGCCCAGCCTTCTGTTATATACACCAGGAGAGGAGACTTGCACATCACCCTCACCTCCCCATCAAGTAGACTAATGCCCAGCATTCTGTTATATACACCAGGAATTCAGGCTTGCACATCACCCTCACCTCCCCATCAGATAGACTAATGTCCAGCCTTCTGTTATATACACCAGGAATGGAGGCTTGCACATCACCCTCACCTCCCCATAAGATACACTAATGCCCAGCCTTCTGTTATACTCCCCAGGTGTGGAGGCTTGCACATCACCCTCACCTCCCCATAAGATACACTAATGCCCAGCCTTCTGTTATACACCCCAGGAGTGGAGGCTTGCACATCACCCTCACCTCCCCATTAAGTAGACTAATGTCCAGCATTCTATTATATATGCCAAGGTTTTCTACCCAGATGATGGGTAATATTCATAACATTCATGTGAAATTGACAAAAGCATAATATGTGTAATGTTTGCTACTGGTGTCACTAATAACAAAGAGTGGTCTCATCATGCTGAAGATAAAAATGAATACTTTACTCTAAATGGGCCTTGAATATGTGGGTTACAAAGAGTGTCAACTTCTCCAGGTCATTGACATTGACCAGAATTGAAACAATAATTTACAGTGCATTGATTTACAGGAAATGATCTGGCCATTTAGAGGACGTATACAGCATATTTACAGGGCACTGACAGGGCACTTACAGGAAATGATCTGACCATTTAGAGGATGTTTACAGGATATTTACAAGGTACTGACAGGACAATTACAGAAAATGATCTGGCCATTTAGAGGACATATACAGGATATTTACAGGGCACATACAGGAAATGATCCAGCCGTTTAGAGGATGTTTACATTATATTTACACGGCACTGACAGGGCACTTACAGGAAATGATCCGGCCGTTTAGAGGATATTTACATTGTATTTAAAGGGCACTGACAGGGCACTTACAGGAAATGATCTGGCCGTTTAGAGGATATTTACATTGTATTTAAAGGGCACTGACAGGGCACTTACAGGAAATGATCCGGCCGTTTAGAGGATATTTACATTGTATTTAAAGGGCACTGACAGGGCACTTACAGGAATTTGAAAAGACATTAACATAGCTTTTCCATCGCCAGGCACCAGCACAGTCCTGCTAGCTGAGCGGGAGAGGGACACCTCTTCCAATGGCTTCAAGAACTGGGATTTTATGTCTGTCCATACCTGGGGTGAAGACCCAGCTGGCACCTGGACCTTAAAGATCACAGATATGGTGCGTTTGAACTGCACAAGTATTTTCTGTAAATACTTGAAAATGAAAAATACAAATTTAAAATTACGATAAAGAAAAAAAATTGGGAGGACTAAAGCAATATGCAGGAAAACTGATAATAATCTCTAAATTTGCCTTGATAATAGTTTCACAAACGCAATGCATTCGTCAGATCACCATCTCCTAAGCAACCCTTGACCATGATGCAGCCATTTCCATGCTGGGAAATTGTAATCACTTGTGCAAACTCAACCCCTCAGCCTTGCATTGTCTTATAAATAAGCGGCAGTTGGACCAAAATATTTTAAAAATCTGCTATTTAGACATTCTGAATTCAATTCCTGTTCATAAACAAATACATAGACAATCCAGTGATTTCTTCAACCTTACTTAAAACTAAGAATCATTTGTGGTATTACGTAAAGCCAAATGATTATATGGGGGATTCACGAACCACAGGCTAAAATGCTGAGGATTAACATAAAAATGGTTTCAAGTGGATGAACTCAAAATTTTGTACTGGTACTGAATATGTGCGGCAGGTTTTCAGTAAAACTGTCAAATTATATACTCTTTTTATACATATTTCTATTATTTGAATGTGGTTTGGGTCACCAAATCTGAAACTTGTACAGTCAAAGCTTTGCCTCACGGATGCATAGCCAAAATAAATTTGGCAATACTTGGCTAAGATTTCAGATGTATTACAGATTACGAGCACAGCATTGCCACAAAATACATATATTTAAATCTTTTGAATAACTATTGAATAAATGTTCTATCAGTTTTAAACACTAAGTACAGACTTATGATAGATTTGTTTTAATTGGGTCTTTTCTACATAATAACTAAAGATTAATTATGTTCACTTTATCTGACCCTATATCAAAAGTAGAATGTCCAGGTTCAGAAAGTACAAATCCAGACAAAGAATGTGTAAATAGTCACATCCACAGAGTACTCAACTACTTGGTTGAAACAAAATCTTGGTCTGCATTTATATTTTTTGGACCCAAACTTTCCACCTCCTCTCTGTATTGTTACAAAATGAGCTACAATGATATCAATTGGACACAGTTATTCACCTCCCCATACAAGTATAGTTCTTAAATTCACAAGAATTAAAAAGACAACCAGTTATTACAAACAGCTGTAAACAGTTTAATCCAGAATTTTAGGGATGGATTTTTCGGTTCTGCGGTCCCACCCCGTCTAGTGTACTGACTGTGATTGTCACTCCCTCTGCCCCACAAGTACTCATATAAGAAATTGATTCTTCACCAGTTGATTAATTGTCTTGTAATCCATCTTCCCTCAGTCTGGTCGTATGGAGAACAAGGGCCAGATCATTAGCTGGAAGCTAATTCTGCATGGAACATCCGAGCGACCGGCACACATGAAGGTACCAAGGGTGTACGTTCCTTACAACGCCGTGCAGAATGATCGCCGCGGTGTGGAGAGGATGGAGGACATGTTGAAGGTACGTCTCGTTGTTTGGAGGTACCAGTAGCCCTCCAAGCATCTGTATCCCTGAAGTGTAGTGTTCACCTGGATCACTGTTTATGAGAAGCTTTACCGCTTTTAGTATGGAAGTCAAATAATGGACACTCTGTTTCCGTCCATTGGCTGGTCTGCAGGAGATGCCCACTGAGGCCCATCAACCTCCGAAGGCTCTGGCCACTCTCAAACCCACGGCCGAGGAAGCTAAGGCGAAGAAGGCGCCCTCTACTGCCCTAATGCGACTCCTGCAGACCGCTTTCAATAGGGAAAGCGGTAACCAGGCCAGCCAACCCCGCGCCAACCCTTGGCCCTACACTGCCCCCAGGGACCCGGAGGGGGATAACATCCACCCACACATCCCTTACCAGAACCTGTACCAGGCCCTGGACAAGCTGAATAAGCACAGGGGCTCTGCGGACAGCCTATACAGTGACTATAGTGACGCATTTTACAACAGCAAACCATATAGACACAGAGATGACCGGCTGCTACAGGCGCTGCTTGACATGGTGGCTGAAGGTGGCCAATAGGGCGGGTGGCGCTGGGTGCTGCTGGGGTGGATGTGGTGAGGCTGCCAGAGTCTCCAGCAGCCCCGGGCACAGCAATGTCCAGAGCAGGAAGGTTTGCTGGCTCTTCCAGTCAGGTTTATTTGTTTTTCCCCTGTAGGCTTACTGTCTGTAACTTGTCATGACCTCACTGTGTTGATATTGTCTACCTGAGGGAGGTCCATGTACCCTGCTGGTTTGCATTAGACCCAGGTTTCCCAAATTAGCCCTCAACGCAGTTCATCAGTAGCTGATGGACCAGATTCGGCCAGATTGGCACCTCTTAGGCACACTGACGTGAGCTCAGTTTCTCCCATTGCAGTTTCCATTATTGAATATTTGTGAGTGTTTGAAAAATTGAGCCTTTTTCCTGACAAAGTGTTCTGGTGGACCTGCTCATGTGACTTGTACTGTTCTGCTGTTCTGTAATAACAGTGCTGGTTATGGCTATGAACCCCCCCCCACCCCAAAAGCTTCATGGCCCCCTCCTCCTGGCTGTGTCCCCCTCCCCACCAGCTGTGCTGCTGCCTGTCCATTATTCATCAATGATTTGTCCATTTGTTATGCTGTGTTGATTGTCTGCCTTATGTTTAATAATTTTCCTGTATAGTAAATTTACAAACATATGCTCAATATAGCAGATTTTTTTTTTCTTAATCAATTAAATAATTCAGTAATAGCAAATATTGATTTTCGAGTAACCTTTGCCTATATTGAGAAATGTATAGATATCAAATTAACTTTACAACCAACCGTCTTTGCCTATACAATATTCATTAAATGGGCACATATAAATCATTTAAGTATAAAGATTGTATAATAAATATATATAATCAATGCCACAATATATTTCACTATATAAATATATGGTTCTCATTATATTGCTAGTTATAATTATAATTTCATAAAATACGTAATGCAGAAAGCAGCAGATATCTGAATAGTTTTATATATTTAAATAAAAAAACACTGTACATTATACAATTTTTATTTTTCTAGTAACTCCAGAAGAGTATATTTGCAGATTAAAATGATTATAATCTAAATACTTTATCAGGATAAAAGATATTTTTTATCATTGACTTATAGCTATAATAATAGCTGTTTGTAAACACATAATGATAAACTTACACAGGTATTTGTAACACGACTGCTAAACTAAATTGTGGTGTATGAACTCACACAGGTAAACGTGCTGAGGGGCACCTTTAAGGTATTGTCATATAAAATATGATCCAAATCAAATGCATTTACGATTCAAACATTTAATTGGCAGATGAGCTCAGTGGGTTTTCACCTTACTATTCCATGCATTTCTTCGTAATTCAATTAGTATAAATCTGATGCAATTCATGTTCATATTAACATACGCTTCACTTAATAACCTTTACATTTGATTTTATTTTCATTTTAATTAAATTCAACTGCTGGTCTTTGCTTAGGCCATTGAGACAGGCATTGTGTTTTATGTTGCATTTGTTGTTCATAGATTAACAAATTTACATTCATTATAATAAATTATTAAGTTGCCTTGCAAGTGTATGTTAGACCCTGTGTTTCTTTGTGGCACAATTTTCAATACCCTCCTCTTGTTCATTAACTGTTACTCACTGTCTCCAAGGTTGGGAGTGTGAATGCTGCCCCTGGCCCGGTGCCTGTGGAATCTTCTGGAATGTTATCCCGTGCTTTCCTCCACGCAGTGTCATTCAATTGCACATCACGTGTGCTTGTGCGTGTGCATGTGCCCTGTGTTGGACTGGCATCCCATCCAGGGTGGGTCTCCTGTTCTTTTTGGAGTAGATCCCAGCCTCACTGCGGCCCCGTGCTGGATAAGCGCTTATGGAAGATGGATTTGATCAATGAATGAAATCCTATTAGGCCCCGTAATTATTAATTCATTATTTCCAAAAAACTATAAATTGATCATTTGCATATCCCTAAGACACTGGATTAAAATGGTTATTTTGTTACTGAGGGTGAACTGTAGGCTGGTCCCCTTCAGTTCTACCCCATGTCTTGTGCATGTCAGATTCATCTACACTTCTACTTTTTTAGTTTATTTAATTTCATTTAGTGTTTTCAACACTATTACCTTTAACATTAAATATGCTGGGCATACTTGGTTACCTCTCTTTGGGGTTGTTTTCTTGCGTTCTTCTTCTTTCCCAGTAGACTGACTATATCATTTGTAATTATTCTCTAATTTGTAACATCAGTTCCTAGTTAATCTCATATCCCATGATCTATCTGGGGACTCCTGCACAGGGATTTCGTCACTGTTGCTGAAAGAGACTGAACATACAGTATATCTATATTAAGATGTAAGTGTAAGTTTTGCATATTAAGTTTGGCCCCTGTGTTGCCATCAGTTAGGGATTCTGGGAGGATTGTGACTCATTCCGGCCCACGGACTGATGTATTAACACTGTTCTGCATGACTCTGCTCAACACCTGGCATCCCGCTGAGACTGTTGCATATCCATACACTCATTCATGAAGACGTGAGCAAATGCAGGAGACTCTGAAAGAGCCTTGAGGTAAATAGGCTGAGCGTCACTCCTCATGTATGTCCTACACATTGGCATGATGCCATTCGACCGCTTGTGTGAATGCCTGTATTTATCAGACTTAGATGAAAAATCAAGAAACGTGATTGGAGGTAGCATTGGGTAAAGGTAAATCTGCTCCCTGAAATATATCTTCTTTTTTGTTCATATTATGTATAAAAAAAGATGTATTAAAAAAGTAATGGAAAATATATATATATATTCCTGACAAAAAATGACCATTGAGTATTAGGTGCACACAGAGCAAAATAAATCTGGAATAAAACCTGGGGCTTTTCAAATCAGGTCATTCTAGTGTTTGAACTGTTATGGATCTGTTTGTTATTGAACGCAGTTGATATTGTTAGAATTATTTCCTTGTTATGGGTATAACTGCATGTTGATTTACACCTAAATACAGTGTCTTGGTGATGTTGCAGCATCTCTACTGTGTGGTTGTAAATGTTGTGGACAAAAGACATGCTTTGTTTATTTTTATTAACCTACATACATTTTTACATACTGAAAGCACCATATTAATTTTTCATCTCTTTGTTCATCTTGTTCAAAGCTGCAGCAGCAATAATTTCCCTGGGAAGTGAAACTGACCGTATAGAGTTGCTCCTTGTCACATATGACACTCCTCGAACTTACGATGGGGTTACATTCTGATTAACCCCTCATAATTGGAAAATATCGTAAGTCAGATATGAATATATGAAAAATAAATAATTACTGTCACCAAATAAGTAAATAAATATTTACTGTAACTAACTAAATACCAGTAACTGAAAAGTAAATAAATGAATACAAGTTTATTTGGTTAAACACAGAAAAAAAACACTGTACGATATATTGCTAAAGACTGTATGAAAGCTTGCTGATGTCTGCATTTGCACTCGATGAGAGCCCTAAGTGCCAGCATGTGGCCGATGTTAGACTTCTTAGGCGTAAAACCAGGCTGCTCTGGTCGCTGATAGGTAAGCAAGTAAACATGGATCCTGTTAAGGTAAGGATGACCCTTGCAAGAACCCTGCACAGCACTGATACCCCTGTAGTTGCTGCAATCCAGACAATCTTCCATCCCTTTCCATATAGGGACAAGAAGTTCTGTTTTCTAGTCAATTGGGATGACGCCTGTCTCCCAAATGGAAGCAAAGAATGCCTGCAATTCCAGGAGCACAGCCTCATCACCAGCCTGGAGAAGTTCGCCCCGGATACCACAGATCCCTGCGGCCTTCTCCACCCCCAGCTGGTTCACCACCTATGCAATCTCAGTGAGATTGGATGGTTCACAGCTAATCGGAGGATCAGCTGCAAGAGCCGTGGAGTCAGAGATGTCCAGCATCCTAGCCGGTGAATCAGCTTTAAACAGCTGCTCAAAAGTAGCCGGCCCAGCAGGTCACAACTGCAGCGTCATCTGAAAGGACCGTTCCATCTCCTGTCCTGATTGCGACTCCCCAAAGAACAGATTTGGATGTGCGTAATGCTTCGGTTCCTCTGTAAGCAGGACGTGGGTCACTAGACCACAGATGGTGTGTCACCTGCTCACAGATCCATCTAACAAACGCCTCCTTATCTGCCCCCAGTGCAATCGCAGCTGTCCTCCTCAGTTCCCAGTACAGACCAGAGTTGCCGTCAAGTTCTGCACTGCAACTCCTCTGCTTGGCAGAGGGTAAATTATAGTCATACAGTAAAATTAATTTGAAGTCATTATTATTTTAATGTAGTAAACATAGGACAAATCACATGATCACATATATAAGTGTTAACAAGTGTCATACTGCTATTACGTAAGTCTATAGTAATACATATTGAATGATATTTTAGGGGTGGCATGGTATTGAGGTGGATAGCACTGTTACCTCACACTTCAGGGACCCACGTTCAAGTCTCTGCCATGTTCTCCATGTGTGGAGTTAGCATGTTCTCCATGTGTCGTCATGGGGTTTCTTCCAGGTACCCCAGGTCCCCCCCCCCCCCCACACACACACACAGTCCAAAACATTCTGAGGCTAATTGGAGTTACCAAGCTGCCCACAGGTGTGAGTGTGAGTGAATGTTCCCTGTGATGGGCTGGTCATGTTCTGGGTTGTTTCCTGCTTTGGGCCTATAAGCTTCAGACCCCCTGCAACCCTGAATAGTATCAGTAGTTTCAGAAAACGGAAGAACAATATTTTGCTATTCATCCATAATTGCTGGTCCAGCACAGGGTCTCGGTAAACCTGGAGGTATGGGCATGAGTCACTGGATACCGTGGATGGGATGCCAAAATGGAGACGGCTGCTCAACATATTTCCTGACTGCGAGAGGAAACCAGAAAGAAGCCAAGGAGAACAGGCAGAACATGGGAACACGATAGGAAACACCATGAGAACATACAGAACATGGGAACACGATAGGAAACAC
>JABJVO010000115.1:26308923-26320261 GCA_026770805.1 Boulengeromyrus knoepffleri
AGAACATGGGAACACGATAGGAAACACCATGAGAACATACAGAACATGGGAACACGATAGGAAACACCATGAGAACATACAGAACATGGGAACACGATAGGAAACACCATGAGAACATACAAACTGCATCCATAGAACCAGGGATCAAAGCCACGGTGTGTAAGACTGCAGTATAACAGTCTGACCCAATGTGCTGCCCTATACCTATATATTCATTTTTAATTGATGAAGGAAGCTTTAAAATTAATAACCTTTGAAAGGAAAAAGTTAATGTCTAAAGTGCAGTATGGGTTTTGAAATCTAGGCTAAAATATCTCATTAACATTGATCACGGACACCTTTTGACTAAGAAATGCACTCACTTCTCCCAGAAGAACTATCAGAGGTCTGCTTTATGTTCCTGAATATAATCAGTGCTTATGGTCATTGTCATAGAGGTTATTTAATGGAAATATCTGCAATAATTTCCAGGGTCTTTGGATTTCAGAAGAAGTCTGGAGTACCTAACGGAAATGCAGAGAACCTCAGTGAGAAGCAAACACAACACACAACGTGGGGGTGAGATGTGGAACCCCAACCATACTGGTATGAGAAAAGCAGGAGTACCAGCCATGCCAATGAAATCAGGAACTACTTTACCAATGTATTATTAAAATAATGAAAGCAATATCATCTCTGTTTGAATACGGTCTGACTAAAAATAACTAAAAAGACCTTTGTTTTGAATAATAGGGTGTTATTGCCATCTAGTGTCAAATAAGCAAATATCACTGTACATGAATTTGCTATACTGTTGTACTACCTATAGTAAATATGTAATTCTTATGAAATTATAAATTTATTTTTAATAGGTATTGCAATTATAATTATTATTACTTTCATGAAATGTAAATATATATTTTAAGTGTTGCCATCTTCATTCCCTAAGCGTAATGTCTCTAAAACAGAAATAGGACTATAAGAGAAATTCGAGTTGAGTTGGTGATCTGTGATTATGTTCTGCGTAAGTCACCCAGCCTGCAAAGTTCTCTGTTCCGAGCTACTTGTATGTGGAAGGATCTGCAGAGTCATGCTAACTGCTAAGAAGACAGCACAGAATAAACAATACAAATTTACTCAGAAACAAAAGACATTTAAAAATATTTCATGTGCTTCTTTGAAAGTGGTGGGTACTTTGTAACAAACAGAACAAGAAGTGAGTAGAGCTGTATGAAAAATACAGATGTAATCGCTAAAAAAAACAAAAAAAAAAACAGGCAATACTGTGGCCATAAATAAAGCCAGGGAGCTGGCTTGGCAAAGAATTGCAGACAGCCTAAATGTGTAAGTTATGTAAATGATACAAATGCCTAGTACAGTGGCACGGTGGTACAGTGGTATATGTTGTCGCCTTACACCGCGAAAGTTCCTGGTTCGATCGCCATAGCCAACGGAGAACCTTCTGGGTTAACTTCACGTGTCATTCTTACTGTATAATGTTATTCTGTATTATTTGATCTCCGTAAAATACTTTCAATTGCATCCGTGTGAAATGTTCTGCACAAATAACCGTATCTCGTCTTTGGTATTTTACTAATAAACTTTCAAAGTAGACAACAAAATATAAAAATATCTTCCTGTTCATATTATTTAAACGGATTTTTTTTTTATTATTTCAGTCATTGCGTTTTATGTTTGACCTTTGGAATATGGGTACTCTTTTATTTTAATTACTTTAGAATTAATTGGAATGCTGAGACGTGATTGTTATCGGTTTTATTATATTGAACACATGACATGAGTAGTCAGAGCGCGGAATTTCGTCCGACGGAACGATCTTTTGGGAATCTGTTCCCGCACGTCAGATGTTCTTTGAGACACCGCTTAACTAAGCGAGACAGGGCCCGTCCTACGGGGTTACTGGCTTATCGGGGTAACTTGTCGGATTTAAGGTAGTCTAGGCAAAATGCAAGTGAACTGTGGTACCTTAAATCCGACAAGTTACCCCGATAAGCCAGTAATGTTACTATGAAACCTACGCCCCTGACCTTAATTGTATATCTATTATTACATTAGATATCTTAAACCGTTTTGCATTTTGAATATATAAAATTGTGACTACTATAGTAATAATTTAATTGCAGACATCTAAAAACAGATTGTTTACTACCAAGAATGTAATTAAATTGGTTAAATATAGTATTGGGTTTCACAATAACATTATCATGCACCGGATTTAATTAAAATCACAGTCATGAGTTCAGCTGAACCGAGTCAAGCAGTGACTAATAAAGTGACTAATAAAGTTTTTAAATGCTGGATAGTGCTTTATGGGAAATTGGGTTTTCCGTCCTCGCTGAGCCACTGTCGTTGTACATTTTGAACACTGCACTGCACTGTGATTTTATAATGGCGCAGGAATTCGTAGAGAGTCAGATTAAAGGCAATAAAGTTGTTTTGTTCATGAAGCCGTCATGTCCCTACTGTGTAATGGCGAAGGAAGTCTTGTTAAAATACAACTTTAAACCCGGACACTTGGAATTGATTGATATCAGTGGACGGAAAGATATGGGAAGTATTCAAGACTACCTGCAGCAGATAACCGGGGCTCGTACGGTTAGTGCTTGATGATCTACATAATGTTTGTCTTATATGTTTATATGTTATGTGTTTTGTCTTCGGTAATTATTTCCGATCGCGTTACTGAAACCGTTACCTTGTTACCTTAGTCCAGATAAAAAAGTCAGGAAGTAGTGTTTCGCTGAGCGATTAATATTAACACTAAAACCAGAAGCCCAGCATGGTTTAGTTACTCAAATCGGCGCTGTTCTCCAGAGGATCACTGATCATTCCTTCCATTTTACCAGAGGAAGGTCTTTGTTTTATTTGGGTGTGGACGACAGGAACACGTCCCTACCAATACTGCAGGAGCATCATGTGGGGGGTTGGTTCGGGACTGATTTGGTCCTTACCGGTGTTGAAACTAAACCTACGGTCTTGTACACGAGAAAAGACTTTTGCCACACATTCTTTCATTTTCAAAATGATAGTGCACACAACGGAGTACTCCGTAATATGACATATCATCCGAAATACTGTCATGGATGGATGGAAATTCCTTGCCTGCAATTATTTGCTGTATTCAGTTTTTCTTTTTGAATATCAAAAACGTCTGCTAATATATGGTTTATAAATGCATATTCTTTTGACTTCTTAAGTACATATAATTATATCACATAAAATTTGATATATATAATTTGATATAATTACATCACATCTATTTCCAAAACTGTCTGTGCTCAGGTCCCTCGGGTTTTCGTTGGGGAGAAGTGTGTTGGTGGAGGAACTGATGTGGAAGAGCTGGACAACACTGGGGAACTGCAGGGCCTACTAGAAGCCATCAGTGCCTTGCAGTAAACACCTCAAATGCCCACGGCTTCCCAGGTATGACCCTCTGACAGCCTGGTTGCTTTTCTTAAATCAGGTTTATTCATTCTGACAGGAGTCCAAGGTACTGTGTATGACTACCCATATGAAGGAAAAGTACAATTAACTCCACATGCTGGTAATTAAAAATGCAATTAAAACTCAGTCCTTTACAAATAAATAATTAAAAACAATTATATTATGAACAAAATAACTGAACTTGTTCGTTATAAAAATAGTTGCATAACCTTCAAATAACTATATGGCAGCAAATAAAGGTGTGTAGAGTAAATATTTAAGGTATTTGCGTGCTGCTGTGTTATTGACATAAGTAATGGCTATATTAAGCGCCTTCTTCCTTTGACAAAAGGAAAGCCTGACCTCACCCTACCTTAAGTCCCCTGTCCATTTTTCTCTGATCAGGCAATTCACCTAAAGTGCATGCACAGCTTTCTGTTCACACAACACACTAAAGAAACAGGTTAATTTATTCATCACTCTACGACTATCAGCTCAAGCAGGATTGCTTGTTATGGTATCGTCTATGTGTTCAGCACTGTTTCAAGTGTATTATTAATGTACAGAATATATAAAAATATGTTTTCTGTGGGTGGTGCAGTGGGCGGCACCACTGTCTCGCTTCCAAGGCTGAAGTTGGGAATCCTGCCTTTACTGTGTGTGTTGAGTTTTCACATTCTTCCACATGTTGGGGGTTTCGCTCCGAGTACAATGGTTTCTTCTTGCCATCCAAAGACAAGAACTAAGGTGAATTGGGGTTTCTAAATTGCCTGAATTGTATGACTGTGTGACCCTATGATGGACGAGCCTCCTATTTAGGGTGTACCCCCGCTTTGTGGGGCCCCTGCCACCCTGTCTGGGAGAAGTGGCCGAAAGATGGACAGATGGCCGTTTTCATCCAGACTTGTGTTAAGATGGATATCGGCCAATGACTCATCACTGACTATGGGTAACAATGCTGGCTGTAGATTTTCACCATGTGTTCCCCACCCTCTCCTCTGTCTGTTCAGTCTGTCTGCTCCTCAGCGCACTTCCTGATCACATGACGGAGCAGCGTGACTTGCGTAGCTGCCGCCGGCACTGCTGATATTCGCTGAGCTGCTGCAGGTATCCCCTGGACGGCCACCGCAACCTCTCCACTTGTTCCCTCTCTTCCTCTGCGAATATAGCCAGAAATGTATGCTCCACCTATCCTGCTAACAGCCACTATCAAAGGCACTTAAAACATACTTAAAATGCTTAGCTGATATGTCTGTTCACCTTTTTAGAATCAGAAAAATGTTATTATCCCAGAGGAAATTGCTTAGCACTTGTTTATTTTTCATGGATTACATATTTACTGTGGATTTGATATGAATATGGGCTACGGTTCTGTATTAGAGAGCTAAAGCCGGTGTAATTGTGCTTTTCTGAATATTCTGATCTAGAAGCACGTAAAACAATAAACATGCATCAATTCAAATGTTATCAGTGCCATTACTGTGGTAAACTTCAGTGCTCGATGCACTATACTGCTAGCATAGTGTTCCACATAAACCTGCGGTTGTCAAGTTTAAAGGGAAGTGCTTACCTGACAGCTCCATGAAGTCTGGTTTGTGGCTGAAAATCAGATAGTTGTTGGCAATGAAGTGCAGGAGCCAAACGTAAAGCTGGTCTGCATTGTGGCACTGTCACAACCAGAACGTGCAGATCATTAGACGCCGAGTTTAATGCCAATGTACATCAAATTAAAGCTTTGTCACATACATAGTTACACGTGGTACAATGTGATGGTTAATGCTTGGGTTCCTGGTTTTTTTAAGACTATCTGATATGGTATTTTTTTCCTAGTTTACCATTAATACAACAGCGAGTGTTTACGTCAATAAAATACATCTACGAATATTTTTTAAAATAAATTGATATTCAGCTCAATAGCAATGTTTTATTGATCATAACTTTGAACTAAACTCAATAAGAAGAGTTTTACTGATATGTTTTAATAGATTAATAATGTATATTTAGTTCCATAGAAACATGTTTTTATTGATTACTGTATTTAGCTTGGTAACATGTTTGCTTAACTGGCATGATTTTCATAATTATTTCCGTGATAAATTGGTAATATTTTGCTTTATCAACTTGCATTTAATTGCATCTTTTTATAAATGTTACACACAATCCAAATTTTCACACACAGACTGAAGCAGTATCTATAAATACTATTATGCCAAACAGGTATCTATGGAGAATTGTTGTGTTATTAAATGATAACTATTAGTAAGATGGCTACACAGTTACCAGGGGTCCCTTCTCAATACACTCTGCACGGTGATCCATAGTGCTTCTAGCGGCCAACGATATTATACAATTTGCTGCTTCTTGAAGCATTACGGCCGTGCTATGGTATGGTGGGAAATTAAAACCGGAATATTCGCTGGATGAATCGCTATACTGCCCAGCACCACAAACAATTGTAAATAACCATGAATAATGTGCAATTGGCAGTAAAGTGACAGGTAGTTGTGTAACATGTCAAATGAGGAATATATAAGTCAATATTCACATAAGTAAACCTGTCATTCCAGCTTTTGCTTTTTCGGAGCTGATCTTTTATTGTCCGGGCCTCTTGTGCCATCGCACATTCATTTAGCAAACGATTTATCAAATGTGACATACGACTGAGGTTCAGAGAGGTCAGATAAGGTCCCTCGAGTAATTGGGGCTAAAGGTCATGTTCGAGGACCTGAGAGTGACATCACTCTGCCAGCCATTGGATGTGAACCAAGGACCTTCCACTCACAGGCACAGAGTCTAACCCACAGAGCCATATGCTGTCCTACCACTTCTTTCCTCATTAATGACTCTGTCATAACCTTTTTTTACCCTTAATCACGATTACGCTGACATTTATGGTAATGGATTTAAAGTGTAAATCCATACGTACCTTTGCCCTGCGGAGCAGTCTGATCACGCTGATGCCCGTGGTGCTGAGCTCTCTGCTGGGCATGCTCTGCAGGTAGGCACAGATGCACACCTCGCACAGATGCTGCAGCCGCTTCACCTGGTACATCTCAGCACAGACCAGCACAGCCATGGCGTGTAGCACGCTGGCTGCAGAGAGAGACACAAATAACATCTAAGTGAACACAGAAAGGCCCACCATGGGAAAGCCATTATCGGGGTTCTAGAGAATGCTGAGCGCTTTAGCTATGGAGATGGGAGAGAAAACTGTTAGTATGCACCTATTCACCCACCTGGGCAGCATGTGTCAGTGTAGAGGTATTCTAGGAATGACAGGAAGGTGTCTGAGGACACTCCGTGGATGGGGACCACCCGGCTCCGAGCCTCGGCGTACTTCCCACTGAACATGGCCGCCATGACATCACAACGCGCCACTAGGACCGCCCTGTGGGCTGGCAAGACACTGCCTGAAGAGAATTCAGAGATGGAGACACTTTCAGAATGACATTGCAACAGTCTAGCTTTTAAGTAATTCCTGGTTTTAATAAAAGCATACATTGTTAAACTTGGATGAAATATCTAAAATCACAAACATAAATGCTATTAACTTGTCAATAAAATATGTGTCTTGGTATTAGGGTGATATTTTTATGTATCCATTGTCCAATACACTACACAGGTACCAAGTAAACGCAGTGAATATGTCTTCCTTAGATGTAAATCACCAAGTCCATTATAAAATGATGGTAAGTGGGGTGAAAAGTCACCTTGCACCATGAAAATGACGTCGGAGCAGAGGGGGGAGTTGAGCAGATTGCCCAGGGAGTGAGGTGGTTGTTGGGAGGAGTGACTGAGGGTGTCCCTTGAACCCTGAACACAGAGACATGAATTTCTGTTAGTCTTCCTAAGGAGATTCCCCTCCTGTTTGGGGACAACCAAATAAAGCTAGATCTCTCCCAAAACATTTTTTCTCTTCTAATTTCAATATATAAAGCTTCTACCTTATAATAAAGGGAAAGAAAACTACAGTAAACTTACTCTTCAGTTTGATGATCTTCTCTGAGCTCTATACCAGCAAAGTCGTTTATGTGTCCAAAAATATTGCATGACATATACGGCAGTAAATACATTTTAACTCTTCATAAGAAATGTTATTTTAATGTTTAATCCCAGTCCGGCTTGTGGGAGGGCCTGGAGCCAATCCCAGGCAGCACAGGCCACAAGGTTGGGGTACAACCTGAAGATGGGTTTGGCTATCCAGGCCGTCCCGAGTTACGAACCGTATGTACCTGTTCCGACTTACCTAGAAATTCAGCTTAAAGACAGACTTGAGCCTTGTGCCCTATGCTTCCTGGATACCAGGTCCTCCAGTGACCATGTCTGGGATGAGTGGACATTTTCCACAAATTATATAGTAAATAAACCAGAAAGGATGCTATCCGAACAGCACCAATGTATTCCCCAGACAGCCCTATTCCCTAACAGCCCATCTAATTCTTACTCCTTCCATACCCAACCTTTACAATTTCTAAAACTACTTGATGGATTAACTAGAAGTGTGAAAGCCAGTAAATGTGTTTTTACGAGAATGCTCTGAGTTCTGCTTGTGACACATAGCTCCCTCACTATACCTATTCAATTATTGCACATTACACTTACATGCCATTTTGCACAATCTTTCCCCACCAATTCGGTGGTTAACTATTTCGTTGTGTATGTTTTTATGTCGATGTCTTAAAATGTCATTGTTATTATATTCTTCATATAGTTATATATTAATTATTTCTCATTTGCACTATGACCAATATTTTCTATGGCATAACAGCAAGGACTGTTACAGACACACTAATGAATATATGGAGCACTAGAGGGGCCACAAGATTTTTTTTAAATTTCATGTGCATAATGTACTAAATTGTATGCAAAATTTAAATTAATGTGCCCATGAAATACTAAAGTGTACAAACATACTGTTTTGTGCTCTCAATTTGCTATTTCAAACTCATTATTTTTTTAATTTAACGTTTCAGTGATTTGTGTTCTTGCCTTTAGAAAATATGCCCACAAATCCAAAAGCTGGAGTGAAGTGTGTGAATACTGTGTGTTTTATGGTAGTAAGTTTATTTGCTCAAATCTTTGAGATAACACATATATGTCAATTGGGTACAGACAAGTGATGGATGGATGTCTTCCATTCTAACTTCTTATACTGGTAGACTTGCTAGTTGCAACTAATTCTAATGTGGAAATTAGGTGTTATTGTCATCTAATTATTAATACTGCACATGGTAATAACTAATATATGCATTCATCTCTGAGCTCATATCTTTATAATAATACAAATATGTCTCCCTTTCTAAATTTATTCTCCTGAACTTTCCTGTACAAAAACTACACCTTGTGGTCATTTAAATACTATTTACATATTAACATATCAGGCTTTTTTTAAATGAATTTAATTCAAATTATTTATTTATGGCTAGCATTTGTGGACTACAGAAATATGTGTGGTTATTGTGACCAGTGCCAGGACTCCAGCTTTTGATTTCCAGTTACTTTTAATCTTGTGAGCTTGATTTAGTATTTCTTGGGCATGTTAAACTAAAATTTAAAAAGCTGTCCATGGCCCCTCCTTGGCTCTGTGGGTATAACTAAGTAACTGCCACTGTGATTGTCTTCTGAGATCAGTATTACTGCTACCTAGAACATACTCACAAGCTCCCATTAAGGTGACCAAATACTTCAAACGGAATTGATGGATTCAACATCATTTTAGCAATACGACGTTATAGGAGTGCTGATCACCGTTTTGATGCACCACCTGTGTAGGGCCCCCAAGGTGAATTATTATTATTATTCCATTTCCTCTGATACCACCCACTGTTCACAATTGGCTTACATAATGTGTCGCTGTGGGATTGGCCAGCAGGACTATAATTATCCTGTTACCAGCATGCTTTGCACTGCACCACGCATGTTTGTAAATAGTACAAATTAATATTTGTATTTATGTTGTAAACAGTAGATGTCTTGTTTGCCGTGGAATGCATGTGTTTCGTTAGTGTGTAACCATAACTGTTGACTTTATCTGTCTTAGCCACTGCTAGTATTAAAACAATAGTTCGTGTTAATAAAGACAGCAACTTCCATTTTAAAATAGCTTTCAATTACTTTATTATAATTAGTCACACACCACAGTATGATTATTTGCCCTCTGTATGTGGGTCTACTGCATCAAAAACATTCTACGCCCTCTAGTGTTGTAGAGTGACATAGAACGAACAGGGTGGTGGCGTACTATCAAGTATGTAACAGATTGGTCTTGCCTGACGTGTTTGGTTTTGTTTTGTCCAAACATCATTTGAAGTGTGCGGCCGCCTTAAGAACAAGATCCGACCAGAAGTGAGCTGCCAGCACTGCAATCAACCAGACAGAATGTTAAGACCGGAGACATCATAGGGAAGCTTTGCATCGGAAGACAAAGCCTAGATTCATCACATTTCCAGTGGTGGTCAAAGTCCACTTTTAGGAAAAAGAGAACCATCATCCAAGATGAAGTCCTAAACTTTGAGGAAAAAGGAAGAAAAGCTAAATCCATCAAGCATGGAACTCAAGGTGGCTGGACAAGATGGGGCCTACCTAAAAAGCAATCACAAGGCCTGAATTTTTCATATTTCCGTTCTGCTCAGGGCAGTGTATAGTGCTTTCACACTGAAGTTCCAGAACCTGGTCCCTGTTTACAAGCCCCTGGGCTGTCTCAACCGCAAACCTTTGTAGCTCCTGGACACTTCTGTTTGTCGCTTTCACACCGCACAATGGGAACTGGGACCTTTATGGTAAATAAAGATGGGAGACGTAAAAAGCTCGTAGGTCAAACTTCACACGTAATTTAATACGAAACTACACTGACAACCCTAAACAATGGAGGATGAAGAAATTGTTTTGTTAGATATTAGTTAGTTATTGGGGGATTGATCGTGATCAAAACAGGTAATAGCCTTTATTTATATGTATTTATTTATACTTTATTTTATTTATATTTATATTTATATTTATATGACCCACGACACGTTTATGACTCATATTAAGTCTGGCCAAAAGATCGATCTTTTGTTTTTCACAGAATAAAAAGCAATGTAATGCAATGTAACCGGCGATATAAGACAAAAGTACATTGGTTTTTGATATAATTTTCTCATCCAGAAATACGGAGACACAAGCCAAAAGATTCATTAATGTACAGGTACATCTCAAAAAATTATAATATCGTGAAAAAGTTCAATATTTCTTGACATTCCTTTCAGAAAGTGAAATTCATATATTATATAGATTCATTACACATAGAGTGAAATATGTCAAGCCTTTATTTCTTGGAATTTCAATGATTATGGCTTACAGATAATAAAACCCAAAATCTCAGAAAATTTGAATATTGTGAAAAAGTTCAATATTGGAAAGTCATGGTGTCACACCCTAATCAGCTAATTAACTCTGCAAAACACCTGCAAAGGTTTCTTGAGCTTTTAAATGGTCTCAGTCTGGGCCAGGAGGCTACACAATCATGGGGGAGACTGCTGACTTGACAGATGTCCAGAAGACAGTCATTGGCACCCTCCACAAGGAGGGTAAGCCACAAAAGGTCATTGCTAATGAAGCTGGTTGTTCACAGAGTGCTGTATCCAAGCATATTCATAGAAAGTTGAGCGGAAGGAAAAAGTGTGGTAGGAAAAGGTGCACCAGCAACAGGGACAACCGCAGCCTTGAGAAGGATTGTCAAGCAAAATCTATTCAAGAATTTGGGGGAGCTTGATTGGCCAGCAAACTCACCTGACCTGAACCCCATAGAGAATATATAGGGTATCGTCAAGAGGAAGATGAGAGAAACCAGACCCAAAAATGCAGATGACCTGAAGGCTGCTATCAAAGCAACCTGGGCTTCCATTACACCTCAGCAGTGCCACAGGCTGATCGC
>JABJVO010000115.1:26320361-26336283 GCA_026770805.1 Boulengeromyrus knoepffleri
TGTAATGAATCTATATAATATATGAATTTCACTTTCTGAAAGGAATGTCAAGAAATATTGAACTTTTTCACGATATTCTAGTTTTTTGAGATGTACCTGTATACACTAAATGTAACTGAGATACAAAAATAATTCCATCTGCTCAATTTTTGCTCTGCTACTACTATCTCTTTACTATGCACTCCAAGACAAGTTCCAAGTTAACGCCGGTGCTTGTGGTAAATCAATCAGCAAGGTTTTCTCCGTAAGCACTTCCCTAGTAGTTTGTGTTTGACTGAAAAGTGCCTAGTCTGGAGTAGGAAGCAAAAAAGGTTTCCATAACTGCTTTCAAGGAACTACAATCGGACCAAATTCCTACGGTATGAAATGACAAAAGTTCCTGGTACTGGAAAAAGGTATTGGTTCCTGAAAAAGTTCCTGTGGTGTGAAAGCTCCTTATAATACCCCACCAACTTCCAGTCAACTTGCACCGGTGGGGAATGAGGGAGGACCCTGTCTGCAAGCTTTTGCTGTAAGCACCTTCCCAGTAGTTTATGTTCTTGAAAAGTACCTAGTCTGGAGTAGGTACTAAAAAATGGGTTCCAGTGTGATCAAACGTCACCCTATGGCCTCCTGAGGGAAAGAAAATCATCAATCATTACAGTCCTGTGAGAGGAGGGCTGTGAAGACGTGGAAAAATGAAAGAAAGCAAGGTGCCAACAGATTGTCCAGGGTTGTTGGGATGAAGATGGGACAACATCGCTGTTTACAGTAGTGGGATGCCAAGGATTCCCAGCTCAGCTTGTGTGGAATCTGTTGGCTAAAGCTGGAGTAAGAGGCCACAAGAGGACAACAGCTCTCCAAAGGCTGAGAGAAGTGGAAGAGAGGGCCTCCTGTTGACTGACATATGAGGGAGGATATTAGTTGGAAGCCTAGAGGAGAGCTGCAGTGACTGAGCCACCACTGCTGACGTGACAACTGGAGAATGTAATTAAAGGTCGAAACACTCTGAGAAAGTTGGGCACCACCTGGGGACCCCTCCTGATCAAGGCTACATCCATTAAAAATTGGAGTGAGAAAGCATCTTCAGTGTAATACAAATCCGTACTGCTTCAATTCAGGGGCAATCAGTCTCAAAATTTAATCAGTTCCAGTTCATCAAGCATATAACTCCTCTGTCAAATACTTTTTGAGTTATCGTCTTAATGAAAAAGTGCCTGAAGTGGCAGAAGTATAGTGTTTTCATTATGTATTTTGCTGTACATATATAAAGCACAATACATTGTGTGGTATATGTGAATTTTAATGGTACCCTGATATTTAATGTTAGAAGAAAATTATTGCCTGAAACGTAAAATTTGTAAATGTCAAATTGTATGGCCCTTTTCTCTGTTTTTCTGTCATTAGTGCAAATGTATGTAAATGTGATGTTCCCTCCCACAGTCCAAAGACATGTTCTTAGTCTAAACTGGAGTCTCTCAAATCCGAATCCTTAGCATAGGATTGTGTATATGTACCCTGAGATGGACTGGTACTCTGGACAGGGTCTGCCCTGTACCACATGGGACAGGCGCCAGACCACCTACAACTATGACTGAAATAAGAGATTCACAGAGCAAGCTTAGCAGTCAGTGCTGTCACCTCTGTTTGAGTAATAGTTTACTGCTGACTGTGGTAGGTCTGTCTTAAGGTCATATACAGGTCATATATTACCTTCCTTACAAGAACAAGTCCACCTTGCCTTATGCTGCAAATCAATAGTGTTTAAGCCCAATTGCTTCACAGACTGGCTGACCCTGCTCTCTCAGTTATACGTCACTTTCGATAAAAACATCTTAAGTAAATGTAAAATTTCTAATTTGTACATTTATGGACAATACTTTCCTCCCACTAAAAAGGAGTAAGGTTTTTTTTTTGTTTTAACAATACTGCCATAAATACTGCCATAAAGACAAGAAAATGTCATCTTAGCTCCCATTTGCTCCACTAGGTGGTACTGTTTCACAGAGCATGCCTAGACAGATTTGGAAATGCCGTGTCACGGAGTAAATACCTTTTCCATTTCGAGAAAGGATCGGACTCTGTCCATGAGCTCTGCCACTGCCACAGAGTTCTTCAGCTTCTCCGTCGCTGCATCCTGCAGTTGTTTCCACTCTGATGCCCCTGAGGCAAAGGCAGGGCTACAACTGAGATACATTTTGACAAAGACACACATCATACAGCCTAGTCAATTCCATCATTTTATATATCGTAACCGTGGAGGGGATTCCTTAAAACTATACAATACTGTATGGATGTAATATTGTAAGTAGGGTGGAGTGTCAGTGTAGTGGACAGCATTGCTGCCTCATGCAGTGTAGTGGACAGCATTGCTGCCTCATGCAGTGTAGTGGACAGCATTGCTGCCTCATGCAGTGTAGTGGGTTTCCTCTGGTTCTCTAAGTCAGTATTTCCCAACCCAGCCCTCAGGGACCCCCAAACAGCCCATGTTTCTGGGGGGGGGGGCTGTTTGGGGATCCCCAAGAACCAGGTTGAGAAACACTGATCCAGGTTCCTCCCACAGTCCAAACTCATGCACTTAGGTGATCTGGCATCTCCAAGCTGCCCATAGTGTGCATCTGAATTGGACTGGAATCACGTCCAGGCGGTTCCCCTGACATGTGTCCTGTGGTGCTTGGGATAGACTTCAGGACTCCCCCGTGAGCCTGAAGTGGATTAGTGGTTGGATGATGGCAGTATGAATATTGCACATAAATGCAACCTTGTCTTTTAAAATGGCAGTCTTATATCCTATCTAAATATATACTCTGCTCATAAAAAATATCCTTGTGCCAATAAATTGGACAGGGAAAGCCCCAATAAAGGCCAGCTTTAATAAGGTGAAACTGAAGCTCGCTTTCTGTCCTTTAAACATAAAATCGTAAGTATATTAACCCCTATTACATGTCTATATTTTGAAACAGGCCATCAGCTTAAAGGATAGGAAGCTGATACACATCTGCTTTTATTTGCAATTCCCGAGTAAATAACTGGGAAAGAGAAAGCTCTTTATGAACAAAAGGTGAGTAAAAAAAAAGAGAAAATGAGGAGAGATGACAGAGCAAAGAGTATGTAAGGAGGATCCACAGTGCCAGCTTCCATTTGTTTACCTCGATAGAGGAACTTCAGCGTCTCCCATAAACACAGGCACAGCAGGGGGTCCTTCACCACCAGGCGAGAGAGATGCCCGGGGAGGGGCACGTCCGTGCGGGGGGGCTCGTCGAAGCCCCCATCCCACCTGGAGAGCAGGCCCTGAATAGCGTCCTGGCAGCCGCAGCGGGACACCGGCCTATCCCGGGGTTGTGCCCCCAACAGCAGTTGCCGAAAGTAAGGGCTGACAGAGCAGAGCACCGCTGCATGGGCCCAGCCCAGCTCCTTCCCAGAATCACTGGCGTAAAAGGCTACATCAGCAAACTGGACTCCACGCTCCAGAAGCCACTGCAGATCCCGCGAGAAGCTAGACTCCTCCACTCGCACGTTTGGTAGCCGGGCTAGACAACAGAAAATACGAGACAGTTTTGGGACTGGAGCTGCCGATCACGTTATGCATTGATTTTCTAACCTCTATCGAACTCAACTGACTCTCACCACAAACATTAATTTAGTAAAACAAACAGAATTTTCCAGGGAATAACCTGTTGAACGCAAAAGGCTAGAGTTGGTAAGACAGTCCCGATATGTGGGTGGAGTCACACTCTACCTGGCTGCTCCAATTGTGGTGGGCGGGGCTCACTGACCCTGTGGCTCCGCCTCTTCTCTGGCCTCTGTTTTGCCTTCTGTTTCAGACACTGGACTATGAAGTACTCCAGCTAAACTCAGACACACGGAGGCTTACATTTAACAGGGCTGCTGCAACAGCTGGCAATATCACTGCACACATTAACTTATACTCAATGTGGTCCATGTAGACATGCAATCAATTTAATTACTTTTCTTATTACCATTCTCAGTAGCATTTCTTCTAGTAGAGCTACTGCTAACAATGTATATGATAATTAGGAGCACGGAACAATGTATAAACTAGATATAGATCATTTAACAGCTAGCTAGAAGGTGTTTACGTGGGTCGACAGTATAGCATATCATCTAGGTAGAATTCATTACATGGTTTGGAAACTCAGACATACACTGCTCATTTATAGTTCATTGAATGTCCATGCAGTCCTCCAAAACTTCACCCATTTCATGTTTTTATCATTAAAGAGGTTTATTTAGTCATTAGTTGGAACAGCGCAGTACATTGTGAAAATGAAAAAACAGGCCATTTCTATACCTATTAAACACTTAGTTATTGATTATTCCAGAGATCAACAGACGTCACAAAATGTACACTAAACTTTAATGGAATTACCTAAATAGTAAATATTTAAAATATACATATTTTAAATAACCTGAAAAGGAATAAGATTCATTAATTGGACAAAAGTATTGGGACACACCTCTTAATCACTGAATTTGGGTATTTCCCAGGCCCATTGCCACAGGTGTATATAATCAAGTACCTACCCATGCAGTCAGGTTTACAAACCATTGCCACAGGTGTATATAATCAAGTACCTACCTATGCAGTCAGGTTTACAAACCATTGCCACAGGTGTATATAATCAAGTATCTACCTATGCAGTCAGGTTTACAAACATTTG
Source organism: Boulengeromyrus knoepffleri (assembly GCA_026770805.1). Taxonomy (NCBI): domain Eukaryota; kingdom Metazoa; phylum Chordata; class Actinopteri; order Osteoglossiformes; family Mormyridae; genus Boulengeromyrus; species Boulengeromyrus knoepffleri. Next base: position 26,325,023 of record JABJVO010000115.1, read on the forward strand.
TGAAAGAATGGGTCCTTCTGAAGATCTCAGTGAATTCATATATTGTCATAGGATGCCACCATTGCAATTAGTCAGTCTGTGAAATGTCTTCCCTGCTAGATATTCCACGGTCAACAGTAAGTGGTATTATTGCAAAATGGAAGCATTTTGGAACAGAAACTCAGCTATGAAGTGGCAGGAGACGTGAAGCAGGGTCACCGAGTGCTGAGGCACACAGTTTGCAAAAATTACCAATGCTCTGTTGACTCAATACCTACCTGGTTGCACTGTGCCAACTATAAGGTTTGGTGGATTAGGGACAATGATGTGGGGTTGTTTTTCAGGGGTTGGGATAGGTCCCTTAGGTCCAGTGAAGGGAACTGTTAATGTTTTAGCATACCAAGACATTTTGGACAATTACATGCTTCCAAGTTTGTGGGAACAGTCTGGGGAAGGCCCTTTTCTGTTCCGGCATGACTGTGCCCCAGTGCACAAAGCAAGGGCTATAAAGACATGGTTGGGTGAGTTTGGTGTGAATGAACTTAACTGGCCTGCACAGAGACTTGACCTCAACCCCATCGTCCATCCTTTGGGATGAACTCGAATGGAGACTGCAAGCCAGGCCTTCACATACAACATCAGTGCCTGAACTCACAAATGCAAAGTCTTGTGGAAAGCCCTCCTAGATGAGTGACAGCTGTTTTAGGCACAAAGGGAGGACCAACTCCATATCGATGCCTATGGATTTAGAATGGGATGTCATAAAAGTTTCTGCAAGTATAATAACCAGGTGTCCCGAGACTTTTGTCCATATAGTGCATTTGGATCTTTAAATTTATTCTGAAAAGGAGACTGTCTTCCCTGTGCAGTGTGTTGTCAATATAACAACATACTGAATACACCCCCAGAATTTTCGGGGGCAAGGACATGTTGTATAGTCCCAATTAATATCACATCTATTTTAGTTACAGCTGTTGAATGAGATGAAGATTTGGTACGTTTCACAGCAGAATGGCCTTTCCATACTCAGCTTCAATACACGTGATCAATCAAGGCAGCTGTATTACAGGAGTTATACTCAAAACTGAAAGGAGAAAACTGGATGGGAAAAAATGAACGGAAGCAATGGAAGCCCAACAATAATGCCTTACAGAGAAATGAAATCAAGTCACTATAATTCAGGGGTGGCCTATCTTATCCAGAGAGGGCTGTTGTGTATGCGGGTTTTCACTGCAGCTCCCTAATTAGATTACTAATTAGAGGTCCTCACATCTGGGTTTGAACAGCTGACCTAAACCTGCACACACCCCTGCTATAAATCCATTGTTTTTCTTTTTGAAAGCATTTTAGTCAGAATGACTGGAAATAATCAATCAGCCTATCCACTGCTTATTTAGCAAGAACTAATTGCATGAAAAAATGGAAACCAGGTGCACAGCTTATAAGAGTGATGTGTGACATATACATTCCTTGTACAGATATATACTTTTTATTCCATTATGAGCAATCTTTCAGCTGATGGATGAAAATTTGTGGTCAAAAGTTAAAACAAAATGATCTACAGTGATGACCTTTAGGTACCAGATAGTTACTGCACCTTTGCTACTACAGCTTCTGGATCTGCATATGTGCCTCGCATGAAAACACGGAAGAACAGATTGAGAAATGCAGAGTCAGCCTGGACACTTACCACACCCCCAAAATAGCGTCCGACGAAGAAGTCGTTAAGCGAAGGCAGTTCCAGGTATGTGGCCCCCAGGTCTTGGGACAGCTGCAGACCCTCGCTGTGTGGCACTGAACTACGCCAATCAGAGGCACACAGGGGGCATGTGCAAGGGGGGCCATCCTCTAGGGTGGGGGTACAGCAGAGAGAGCAGGGCTCACACATACACCAATCAATCCACCTGCATAATATTGTGTAGGTCCCCCTCATGCCACCTGACACATCTGAGCTCTGACCCATCTAGCCATGGACTCCACAAGACCTCTGAAGGTGTCCTGTGGTATCTGGCACCAAGATGTAAACAGCAGATCTTTTAAGTCCTGTAAATTGCAAGCTGGGGTCTCCATGGATTGGCCTTGTTTGTCCAGCACATCCCACAAACGCTCGATCAGATTGAGATCTGGGGAATGTGGAGTCTAACTCAACACCTTGAGCTCTTTTTCATGTTCCTCAAACCATTCCTGAACAATTTTTGCAGTATGGCAAGGCACATTATCCTGCTGAAAGAGGCCACTGCCCTCGGGGGAATACCTTTGCAATGAAGGGGTGTACTTGGTCTACAACAATTTTTAGGTAAGTGGTACGTGTCAGAGTAACATCCACATGGATGCCAAGACCCAAGGTTTTCCAGCAGAACATCGCCTGGAGCATCACACTGCTTCCATCGCTTTGCCTTACTCCCGTAGTGCATTCTGGTGCCATCTCTTCCCAGCGGCAAGTAAAGAACAAGTAAAAAACACAGATGCCCCCAGCCATCCACATGATGTAACAGAACACATGACTCATCAGACCAAGCCACCTTATTCCATTGTTCTATGGTCCAGTTCTGACACTCACATGGCCACTGTAGATGCCTTTGGCAGTGAACAGGGGTCAGCATGGGCACTATGACTGGTCTGTGGCAACACATTCCCATACACAGCAAGCTGCAATGCACTGTGTGTTCTCACACCTTTCTATCACAGCCTGCATTAACCTTTTCAGCAATTTGTGCTACAGTGGCTCTCCTGTGAAACCAGACCAGACGCTGCTTCCCACACATATCAGTGAGCCTTAGGTGTCCATGACCCCATCGCCAGTTCACCAGATGAACTTCCTTGGACCACTTTCGGCAGGTACTGACCACTGCACACTGGAAACACGCCACAAAATCTGCTGTTTTGGAGAAAGTCTAAGCCAGTCATCCAGCCATCACAATCTGGCTCCTGTCAGAGTCGTTTACATCCTTACACTTCCCCATTTTTCTTCCTACCAAGACATCAGCTTCAAGAACTGACTGTTCGCTTCCCTATTATACAACAACGCCCATGACGGGTGCCATCGTAATGAGATAATCAATTGTTATTCACTTCACCTGTTAGTAGTTTTAATGTTATGGCTGATCGGCATATAAATATACAGGTGCATACATAATCAGACATCCTGGGACTAACTCAAGCAATCAAAAAAAGAGAAAATTCCTTTCACTATCAGTCCATAGAGAGACACAGGCCAATCAAAGCCAAGATATAGAATAAATCACAGCCTGTGAAAGTCCAGGAATGGTAGGAGATGGCCTTCAGTCCATTGTCAGAATAGCTTTATTGCAAAGGGAAGATGTCAGCTACAAACAGTGACAAATAGCTACAAAGTAACAACAGTGCTGTGTTTTTATTAAGCTCACACACCATTCAGACAGCATGCGAAGCTGATCTGTCATCTGTTTCATGTCCATTGTTTGAAGCATATAGCTTTGTTAGTGTGACAAATGACGACTAAATATATCGATTTTTATTTATGACAGGAAAACACATATAAATAAATGGGAGATATCCAAGTGTTTATGAAGTATTTAATAGTCTCCATTATGTTTCAAATGTCCCTGATGCTTCTCCATTTAAACACAAACTGCCATATTTACCCTTCTGCTCCTTGTGGATCCAGTTGGGCGTTGCCTGAAAGCTCATTGTGTCATGGATCAGAAATACTTGCTTATAGTAGGTATCATCATTAAACATCCAATCAGGACCAGCGATCAACGTGAAATGGCCATTTTGGTTAATCCATATGATGGGAAGGCTTCTGAAATCTAAAAACTGATGTACAGTGTTGATGACTGTGTTGATTGGATGTTTGATGGTGAGAAACAGCACAAGCAGAGCCACCAGCAGGTTTTCTGGTTCAGAGTCAAATTCCAGCTTGCACATATGGTTGAAGTGTTCAGACAAGAAGCTTCAGCATTTAGATGTGCTGCAGGTTCTGCGATTCCATGTCTACCCCCTGTCCTATTCTTGTGCCATTATTTTCTGACTCCGAAACATCCTGTTCAGCAATTCTTCAAGTACCAAGTACAGTGAGAGCGTTATAACCCCCAGGGCTCTGCCGTTCTTTCCAATTAACAGGAACTTTGATCAGGAGCTGCTTATTCAAATCGCTTGAGAGAGATCTGCTCCTGTTGCAGCATCTACTGTTTCTCGTGGCACGTTACCTGTAAGCATGGCACTAACATTACACAAGAGGAAGAAGGAGAGACCGGTTGTAGCAGGTTTGTATCTGTTAAAATAAGGTATCCAGATAGAAGACAATTAGACCAGGGAAATTAACTATTTTCTAAACTCTTTAATTCCCATAATTATTTTATGGCCAAAAAGAAAAAGAACAGACAATAGAAGCCTTCTGATGGGCTTTAGGAAATTCCTCACAGTTCTATAATTGAGGTGTAAAACTTAAACAGTTTAGTACGTACTATTAAACTATAAAGAAATACTGTGTTTAATTATAACTAACCCTGTGCTTCTTTCAATTATAGCAGAATTTAGTTCCCTTGTGATTTTATTTACATTTTTGCTATGATAATCATGATTTAACATTAACATTTTAATACATTGATTTTAAAACAAAATCCCTAAAATAATATGTCTTGAGCTCATGCTATATGTAATATGGAAGTTCATGTTTTAGATGACTGTAATGCCAGTATTTAGGTAAATGCAGCTTTTTGTCCAAGTAGACACTGGTTATTTCATTACACATAAAATCATTATTTGTTTCTTCCATCAGCCAAGACAAATATGTGAAGCATACGGCATAGAAACAGAGAATATTTAATTCGAATAAATATTAAACAGCTATAACATATTACTCATTTCACTGACATTTATGGTAACAAATCTAGTATGCATGTCTTTCATCAATATCATGCAAAGGGCAAAGTATCATTTGTTTTAATAAAACATGCATAAATTGCAAGTAATACTGCTGCGCGAAATGAATTCATTTTATTTAAGATACAAAACCTCAGATGAGCATCTTACATCCAGGGAAGAGCAAAAGTCTCGGGCAGTCAAAGGAAATGTTTAATTACCTATTTATCTAGGTAGTAAGTGTATATTTGCTCAGAACAAAAACCACGATTTAATATCACAACGTATGCCAATTACGAGTAACACAATGAAAACAAACAGGAATTTCTTCTTCACTCCAGACAATTACTGATATTTTGCTGGATGACTAGAACAACATCACTTTGGCTTCTAAACTTCTCCGCAGGGACACCTCAGCCATTCCATGTATTTGTTAAATTTCACCACCAACTCAATTAACTTAATTAGTTAAATAATTCAGTGAGGTTTTGATTAGTCAAACATGGCATGCCAGTAATTGAGTCAAAAAATATATTGGGTGCTGGGTGGTTGCTGGAAATACTGGGGTGACCTTCGAAGAGGTTTTGAAATGGTTAAGCTAACACACCGATAGACATAATGTCATAGTTTTATAGCAACATGAAGACCATTTATACATCATTTCCTTTGACTGTCAAAGACTTTTGCATGGGTCTGTAGAAAAGACTCAATTACTGAGGTTTCAGCAAATCGTCTTATGATAGGATAACCCTGCTTCACATTCCGGCATGAAGCAAAAGGAAACAGATAACAGCAGAGCACTTACCATTAAGGCGTGCGCCCACAGCCGCCACGACGACGGGGATGGCCCAGTGACGTAGCAGCGGGCGTATGCGTGGCCCGTAAGTGTCTCGCAGCTGCTGGAAGGTGAGCTTGTCATTCACGGAGTACTTAATGACCAGAATGTCGGCCTGTTCCAGCAAACTCTGTGTGGTTACCCAGTTACTGTCCAGAAGGTCCTGAGTAAAGGGACAGAAGAGAAAGAGGTTTTACACTAGCAGCAATATCATTATTATTTGATTGACCAATCAGTTAATAAATCAATCAAATAATGATTTATTGTTACCAAGACATAGGTTTCCTGCAACAGTCCAAAGACATACAGTTAGGTTAACTGGTGTCTCTAAGTGTGTGATTGTGTGTGTGTGTGTGTGCGTGCATGCATGTATGTGTCCTGCGATGGACTGGCTTCGCATGCACCCTGCATCCCATCCTTGTGCACTGTCAGGCCTCCCCCATAACTAGGATAATTGTTTAGAAGATGGACAGAATATTGCCTCATCCTTCTTCCTGGGGGACTGAGTGAGCCAAAAACTTCAGGGGAGCCCCCTATCACTGCAACTGACTTCCAGTGAGTGTTTTCTGCAAGCCTGACCCCTATTTCACCTTCAGCCATCAGGCGGGGGCAGCTGGGCCCCCCAGATCACTCACCCAGCGGGGGCAATCGTGCAGCACCACCCTGACATCACCCAGAACACGAGCCTGGTACTCGGCGAAGGCCGTGTTCAGTGTGTGGTGACATGGGGCAGCGATGGCCCCCTGGGGGGCGCCGTCCACCACGTCCCAGCGCCCCCTCATCACGCCCACCATGCCCCAGCCCAGGTAGCTCCAGAGCAGGCCACCCTGGCTGTGTCCTGGCTCTTCCTCTGTGGTGCTGTGACTGGGGCGCTCACAGCCCAGGGCCACAATGTGGACAGACCTGAGCAATCGCCAGCAAGTGGAAGAAGCAGACAAAGTCACGTGGTGAACATGACTGACTCACTGAAATGTGTGGTGAAATGTTTTAGATAGAAAGAAACAAATATGTTAGACAGACAGATAGATAAAATGCTTTGTGTGTGCAAACAGGCAGTATGAATCACAAAAACGTGTAAATTGAAATAAGTTGGAGAAATAAAGTGATCGGCTGAATTATAGCTGACAATGAAAGCATAAAAGCAACATAAGGCGGTATTTGTGCAGTCAAGATGAAAAACAAACGCGCTATGATGGGGAGAAAAAAAGTCCGGTCTTTATTCTGTTGCTAATTAACTATGCTTACCACGAAGACAAAGTGATGCATTATCACTGGACGCAAGCTCAAAAAAACCGAGCAAATGACTCTAAAGTCATTGTTACTAGAATGGTAAAAGAAATATTAACATCATATTGTTGCTTTATTTTACTATGTCATTTTATTAATTACACGTGGTGCAATAACGTGTGAAAGCGAAACGAAAACAGATAAAAAAATATAGTACAATTTTACCATGATTTAATACTGGATATAAAACATAAGGGTAACTTACATGGTCACCCCGCCTCGACTCTTTTGACGAAATCCTGGCAAACACGTACCGAGCGCTAAGATTTCACATTTAGTCTGCGGAGAAATGGGTTTTTCCCCCGCAGTGAAGGTCGGGATTTTTAATCCCGCATATCAGTGATTTCAAGAACGGAATGAAAACAGAAGAGTTTTGTTTTCTTCTGCCCTTGTTATTGTCGTTCATTCAAAAACAGCCCAGTTTAAAGTGTCCTGTCCGCAATGGAGCCGCAGCCGAGACTGTAAAAACACAACAGGAAAGAAAGAAAGGAGCACAGCCAGCCCGCACCGTTTAGCAGGACGCTGCGTTTAAAGCAGCCCAAGTTTAAGGAGCGAAAAGGGAGCAAAACGCAAGAATAAACAGTACGGGATCTTCGGCAACACACCCCGCATCATAGTCCATCTTTAAATGACGTCATTGGGAGAGAAAAGAAGAAGATCATCAGGTAGAAACATAAGAGGAGCTGAGAGAGTGAAGGGATCATATTGTCGGGAGGATCGGGGGTCCTGACTCAGCAAGAGCGGGGATCCGACGCGGCAATTACAACAGCGGGGCTCTCAACTACACACCGCCTTACACTTATTCTAACACTCCCGAAGACGGCATTTTCAGCCTTTTGGGGTTAATTATTGTTAATTCTGGTAATCCAGTTGAGTGAATTGGCATGGGAGGAGTTTTCCTGTATGGTTCGGAATACCGATTGGGCTATAATGAGGATCCAGTATCAGACAACCCAAAAAAGGTATAAAACCAAAAAGTATTTCTAATCAAAGTGATATACTGTATAGGCAGTATTTACGATATTATATGATGAGCATTGTTTTAAGCATGCTTTGAATGTCATCTTTGTGAGACATAGCCTAGTAATTGAAATAAAATGGATTTATGAAAATATTCTTCATACCTTAAAATAAATAAATAATCAGCACAGAATAGTTGCACGTGTTCAGAAGAGGTTATTTCAGGTGAAACAGAAAACAATGCTGATATTTAGCCAAAGGTTGGTAATGTCCGGAATCGTAGGTACACCGTATACATTTTTCTACGACACTGAACTGGTTTTTCGCGACGAATATATTGATACAACCTTTCACTCGAAACAAAGAATAAAAATGAATCTGTTGTTCAAGATGGTGAAATAGGCTTTAAGCCTAATGAGTTGAAGGCGATGTGGAAGAAGATGAAATAAAAACAACACAACGTTGACCTAGAGATTATAATTATAATTACAGTGACGTCACACATCTGACAGTCTACGAGATAGACAAAAACATTTGCATTGTCCCGGGAAAAAAAAACGACTGTAGATCTACATCGTAAAGTGCAACCAACAGACGTACACGGGTCCTTCTCCATTTACAGTGGGGAACCATGTCACAAAGGTCGCTTGGCTTAAACATGCATCGGGCACTGCTCTTAATAGTCAGCATGTGCATGCACACAGCTGGTGTCTGATTAAATGACACCTTTCGCTGATGATTTGTTTGATTTCTTTCTGTTATGTTTCAGAGTTCCTGTAAAAACAGCTTGTCATAAACAAAGTTCAACATCTGAGAAATCATTTTAATATAAAGCAATTTTTAAAAGATATAACTAATGACATCATACAGAAGAGTTCAGGTTTTACTACATTTATCATGAACATTGTACTACATTCACAAATATGTAATTTATTTTAAAAATACATTTGTCACAGAGATTTCGGTCATTGGTGGTATTTGGACACATATTACATCAATTAAACTGCTTCCTCGGAACAAGAGTCATCATCGAGGAAGCATCTCAATGAATGAGAAGGCCAGTATTTTTGTCTATATAATCCAATATATCTTTTATATAATTGATTTTAAATAGTTGCACACGGTCACCTGACGCACCATGGGGTAGCCATTAAAGCGAAGAATGTCACTGGTATTACAACATATCTATGACACCAGTGACTAATGTTAATGTCATAAATGATTAGAACAATTAAAAGCTAATTCATATGGAAATTAGATTTTTGTTAAGATTTTATTTTTTTGTTGATTTTGCCATTTTGTAAAAGAAAATAAAACCACCTGTTCTGTTACTGGTATTATAGTTGGTATTATGTTCAGTCATGATAAAGTTTGTATTTTACATTAAAATATATATTTGGAATACTCTTCATTTTGCAAGTATGATAAACAAGCAAGCAGGCTTTATAGGCCATTTGCACAAGTACAGTGGATCACTTCTCTTCCCCAGCCCCATCTTGCTCTCCATAGCTTGGGGGTCACAGCACAAGGTCAGCCAATGTGCAGCACCCCTGGACCTGGGCATTAAGGGTCTTGCTAAAGGTCCCATGGACATGTGACTATTCTGCAGATGCCAGGGCTTAAACCAGCGATCTTCTGATCACAGTAAAATAGACTTAGCCCACTGGGCCATAGGACATGTTAACTGACATATTAAGGTGGTTTTATTTTGGGATTAATGAAATTGATTTTTGAAAATGTATCCACCTCAATTCCCCCTCTAAATGAATGACCCACATATTCACTTAGTCTTACACATAAATTGTAATTCTTGATATAAAATGAACTGGAGTTGTAATAATGGCTTGTTTTTTTGTTTTGTTTACATAGTTGACGGTCCAATAGGCAAGATGTTTTTTCGGAGCAAAATGCCACATTCAACATAGGCCAATGCTGTATGACTTATACATACACTGGATGATGAATATTAACTTAAGCTTGGAGGGATGAAACCCACTGCGGAAGCCAGTGGCGTGGACTCCAGCTCTATACTGACCAGCACAGCAATCAGCTCCAGAAGCCAAAAAAGAGGGGACATCATTTCAATGGCCCAGTCATAGAGGTCCTCTCAGGCTCATCACTTACAGAAATGTTGCAACCACCACAAATGGATCAAGAAAATTAGTGGAGATCTTTATAGACTTACAAGATAGACCTCTTTAACAATCTCAGTCTCTGTTATCATCAACTATTTTGTGCATCATATTTCATTATAACCACCATAAACATTACTAAGAAACATCAAAGCTTGTGATTTGTTTTAAATAAGAAATGCTTTATTTTTAAACGAAAACTCATAATCACCAAGTCAGAGTAGGAACAAAAGAAGACCAATTTTCTGACATCAGTTTGATCCAAAATATTTTTTCATGTACAGATTTCTTTTCTTTAAATACAGGGATTTAGATTCAATCGAAATTCCATCACCCTGAACCCTGAGCATTTGGTACTTAAGAGATCAGTCATCACAGTGCCTCCATCAATTTTTCTTTCCATACAACTACAGGCAGCCAAAAGACTTATGAGATAAGCAATGATTTCGCAAATCAATTTGAACTAGTCCACACTGGCCAGGGCTCCTGTAGGATCCTGGTTTTTCAGCAGCTTGGCCCGTGAGAACTATAAGGAGATCTCTCTTTTCTGTACTTCTCAGTCTGGTAGTAGTCAGACTCGATCCATCCGGGCATTGAGGACAGTATGACAAAAATGTCTCCATCCACCTCCTTGACAGCATGCATCCTTTGCTTGATTCCCTTGGAATACCACCTGGGTGTCGGCACATCGTCTCTCGGATTCGTGGCTTTGTAAATGCCCTCCCCTTCTCTCAGAGTGATTTTATACTTGTGTGATGGACAAACAATGCATAGTTTGTTGTCAAATTCCTGTATGTAAAACAGAACACATTCTTAAACAATATTATATATATATAGTAGTATTATAGTATTATATAGTAGTAAGACTTGGGTATCACTAAAAGGTTTAGTTTCACACTGAAATGTCTTGCCTCAATGTCTCCATTTTCCAGTGAACCTCCTGCATCTGTCAAATAGAGTAGAAATGAAAAATAACATCAACAACAACAACAATAATAATAATAATTGCATAAATGTTATAGAAATGTTATAGAAGAAAGAAAGAATTACATTAACAAACATTCCTGTTATTTGATTTAAGCTTTCTTTGTTGGCCGGTTCCAAAAGTTTTTTTTTTTATATTTATGCACTAAAGTATTGGGACAGCCCACCAAATCATTGAATTCAGGTGTTCCAATCACTTCCATAGCCACAGGTGTATAAAATCAAGCACCTAGGCATGC
>JABJVO010000115.1:26337798-26349134 GCA_026770805.1 Boulengeromyrus knoepffleri
GCGCACCAGTGCACAAAGCAAGGTCCATAAGGACATAGATGAGCGAGTCTGGTGTGGAGGAACTTGACTGGCCTGCACAGAGCCCTGACCTCAACCCGACAGAACACCTTTGGGATGAATTAGAGCAGAAACTACCAGCCAGACCTTCTCGTCCAACATCAATGCCTGACCTCACAAATGCTCTCCTGGAAGAATGGTCAGAAATTCCCATAAACACACTCCTAAACCTTGTGGACAGCCGTCCCAGAAGAGTTGAAGCTGTTATAACTGCAAAGGTTGGGCCAACTCCATATTATAGCCTATGTATTAAGAATTTGATGTCATTAAAGTTCATGTGTGTGCAAATCAATGTTTTTGTTTGATGCAGTGACAAACAGAGCAAGAAAAAAACTCAGTTTGCACTTAGAGAATTAGTGTCACTGGAAAAAAAATACACTACTTGTTCACAGATAATGATAATGAGTTTAACATTGTTTAAAAATTCATAATTTGAAGTGACCTGCTTTTGAGAAATGTGATGTTATACTCACGATAACAATGCAAGTCCATGGCGTAGAATGTTCCTTTGTGGTGGAGAACAAGAATATCCCTCCCATGAACAAATTTTGTTATCCGTTTAGTCTTAATTATTTCTTCCTTTTTCCCAATAAAGTACGATTCTGCTAGCTCTTCCCGCTTTGTTGTGGCAGACATGACTGATTCCAACGGTGATCCTCTTAGCCTACAGTCCCTCTTTAATAAATGCAATAACAGATTTCCATTCGCATTTTATTGTACTCACACTACACTGAAATTCAAATGTTCAGAAAACCAAGTATTTTTATATACAATAAGGAATCCTGTACCAGTTAATTCTTGTAGGAATTCCAAGTAAACCCATTTATTTGTCACAAATCATATTAATTGTTATCCTTAGTAACTTTTGAACTTTCAGTGCAGTACAGTTACAATTCCTAACCTACACCAGTTCAACAGTCCAAAGACTTATTTCACTGGGGTGGAAAATATTATGAAATTATAAACATTTTTACCAGTACAAAACATATTATGTAAATGTTTATAGAAATGTCATATACAGTATATGCTTTGTCCATGCAAATTAGACGATGCTGTATAAAAAGGAGAAACCATTAGGTTTTAAGGGGATTTTTAGATTCCTTAAACGGTCTTCATTACTCACCTGTGGATTTACTAAAAGAGCTGTAATGCGGATTATTTTTCTTTTTTGGCGTTTTAATGTTATAATTCAGACCCATTTTGAGCTCAGCTTAATTACTGTACATAGCCTTACATGTTATTTACAGTGTCATGGGACATTTACAGTGTTTTCCAAATTTTGTATCTGTATGCTTAACACCAGATACTCTTATAACGGCATATTCTACCATATTTCAACACAACAATGTAACATTAAGGCATCGTTAAGAAAATAAATAATTAAGAATTGATTTCGTTATAAAAATAGATTCCTCTGTCGCCACTACTTCAGTCAGGACCTTTTTTCTGTCTTCGTTTTAAGTCTCACCTTTAAGATGTCCCGTCAGTTTAAGTCCCTTCTTCTCTGTCTTCATTCAAACGGAGGTTCATGTGAAGGTCTTGCTGTGTGTAGATAACGGGGCACCGACCAGCGCTTATCTACGTTACACTGAACTGGACGTTTTTTTTTATCTCTTTCTTAGTAATCTTTTCTTCTGAACTGAACATGAGGCATCACCGGATGTACCTTGAGGGGTCAAATTTTCTTTTTGACCCTGCAATAATTTAGTTATAAGCTATGTTACATTTTTCTCGATTGCTTCGCACATTTCTCAAGTGACAGTTAATACTTGGAAAGCAGATAGTACGAGGCTCTGTAGTGGTAGTAGGATCTATACTATACCAATAATGTCATTGCTCACTGGATATAGACCAGTGATTACATGTATATGTCAGTGCTGATTATGTTAAAAGTACTAACTTCTGCGTATAGAGTTTAAATTTATTGTAAGGAAAAAGTAACACTGTAGCAATGTAGAGAGAGACGGTGCAAAACTAAAAATCGACTAGCTGAAGTAAATGCACAACTAGCCAAAGCGTAAGTGGATCACTCGAATTTTATTTAAAACTCATCAGATCGGTGTGGTCAAAAACAGAATCTAATATAACGGATGGAATATTTAACATGAATGTTTCACTCTAGGGGAGTAGTTAGAGATGAATGGATAGAGGGGCTGAATAGTAAGTAAGTAAGTAAAGTAAGTAAAATTTATTTGTAAAGCACATTTAAACACAGCTATTGCTGACCAAAGTGCTGTACATCAATAAATAATAAAATAAAAATTACAAAAAAAAGACTAATTAAACAAATAAATGCGTGGTAAGACAAGCAGAACAGGTCATACAAGAATAGACACACTAGGACACAGGAAATGAGAGAATTAGGGCTATATCTTTATGAATCATTATTAGGGGGAGTGGGGGGGTTGATGGCAAACTATTCATGACTTAAGCCAATAAATGCGCATATATTGGCAACAAAACAGTTCCAACGAGATGGATCCGAATAGCGGAGCCAATTTGCATTTGCACAGTTTGGCTCACACATCCGAAGATGTTGAGGGTCCATTCACTTCAACGACACGACCAGGGGCGCTGTAAAGGGGGGGTAAACGATGACGATTCTCGGGGCCCATGACTGAGAGGGGGCCCAGAGAAGCCCCCAATAAAAAAGTCTCAGCTGTGTTGGGGGCCCTGTCAAGATTCTTTTCATGGGGCCCAAAATCCTTAGCAGCGCCCCTGGACACGACTCACCCCAGTATGAACTTATTTCAAATGTCCTGTGTATAAGTGAAAGTGTGACATTTAGAGGCTCAGAACTCAAAATGTTCACTTCCTAGTTGTCTTTTGAGAAACTACATATGGTCCATCTGGACAAGCAAAAAAGTGGTATCTCCAGATGAAGCATATTAATCTTTTAAAAAGAAAAAAAAGTTTAGAAATTGAACTTCTGTAACACCAGTTAAAGGTGAATTTTGTGGTCGTCAATAATTGGATGATTCTTAATTGCTGTAAAATGACCAAGAAATTTGTATCATCTTAATGTGCACATAGTAATGTGCCACATGAATGAAACTGTAGTGGATTTGTTTTTATTTCATTTATTGTGGTGGTTGTGTGTGATTGCCAAGAAAAACGGTTAATTGCACTGATATCCCTGAGAACTCTGCCATCTCTGAGGTCTGGGAGATGGAAGGTTTGTTCTTCTTCTGGCTAAACGTGTGGTTCAGCAGGATGGACTCTCAATTTAAGTCACGTACAGAAAAGTTATGTGCCCTGTGCAAATTTGTCATACAATGTACATTCCATATAAATCCACGAGTCATGGACAGAGTCAGGTCATTTTTCTGGAGCATTAAATATCATCTGTGCCATCTTGACAGTGAACACATATAGGCCCTAATAAGTTACAGCAGACTGGGAAATAAATCTTTGAATTGGAAATAAAGTGTACTTAAACTATACCTGCACATTAATGTTGTGTAAAGACTGCGTGTTACTGTAATCTCCTTCATTTGTTACTTTATTACAGTGATGGGATCGTTACTTCCATCTAGGCATTCAAGGTATTAGTGAATCCTGCAATATTTAGATGATTATATTTATTCATTGTGATAAATCACTCAGTGCCAGTGACAAACCTGCAATTTGGTGGAACTATCCTTTAATTATTCTGCGAGGTGTATGTTCGGGAAAACGAGAAAAATATGTATCAGCCTTTTGAGTGCAACGCATATACTGTGGATAGCCCGACATACTGTTGCTTTGCCATGCAATGTGTTCGGCGTCTCCTATGTTATACAACAGGCTTCCTGTAGGGGAAAAACGGTGGGTAACAAATCGTAGATGTGAGTGCACATCTACGGTGTGTGATGTTTCAAAATAAGGGCCTGAAAACGAGCATTCAGATAAATAAGAAACTTTAAACAAATCAAATTAAATTAAGTTAAATTAAATTAAATGTTACTGACCCCAGGGGAACATCAGACTACTGAATAAGTCAGGGACTGGGATGAGAAACGGTAGTGTTTTTAAAACGTATTTAATTTTTTAGAAACGGGACCGTTCACAAAGATAATGGCCAAGAAATAGCAGAAGGTCTAACCGCAGAATATCCGCCTCTATGTCGTCCGTCTCTTTAAGAAACGGGGAATCAAACCGCCGAACTGTGCTGACACAATCGCAGCACCGCCTTTAAATCCTAGTTTCATTCAGCTAAACCGCTGCCCACAGCTCTGGTTCCGAGCTATTGTGGCCATGAATATTACATGACGCTCTGCCTAATCTCGGTTTCTGGAACGGAAAGTGATCCGGTTCACGCTTTTAACTCGGGATTCTGCGCTAAATCCAAGGTTTTCGGTAGAAAATAGGAGCTACAACCACTCAAAACACGTAGGCAGTTGTAGTGTTACACTTAAACGCGGTCGGTGGGAAACATGGGGGCTTGAATATGTAACACCGGAAGTAATTAGTTTCTACCAACGTGAAGAAACGGCCAATCGGAATGCAAGCAGGCCCTGGTTACGAACGAGATCCCTTCCATAAAGTCTGTCTTTAGGTAACTTGTAGGTAAGTTGGAACAGGTTCATACAGTTCTTGGTCTCAGTCTTAGCATATAGTATATATTTACTGTACTGTACCGTACCTCAAGCTCACGAACCGATGAAACCGCACAGTGTGCGTGCACTCGTTATTACGAATTTTTTTTTATGTAATAGGTATTATTACAGTCTGTTCGTAAGTATGAGTTGTCCGTAAGTCGGACGTTCTTAACCCAGGGACTGCCTGTGAACTGTTATTTTGCCAGTGCAGTTGGAAAGTGCACTTCGCTGCGAAAAAAAAACTGTGATTTGGTTCCTAAAATTGTATGAATAGTTTTTCGAATAGCTGTATTGATGCATAAATATTTTTTTGCCCTTTGCGTACAATGCAGAGTCACTCACACATCAAAGATTGTGGGTTTCATTTGGATCCTAGCTGTGTATGTTAAGTTTGTATCTGCTCTCTGTGCTTACCTGGGTTACATCCTACAGTCCAAAAACATGTTGTTTAGCTACAATTTCTTTTAGTGTCTACTTAAGAGAATCTCATAGCCACGAAACAGGGCTCAATACTATGCAGAAGTCTTATTTGGCAGGGAAACACAGTTGGATCCAACTGGAGAAATTCCCTGCTCATTGATCCCGTCTACTTTGAAGGACAGCAAAGGAGAAAAAAAAACAGCACCTTCAGCTTCTTGTTTTGTTTTCTGAAAAGACACTGCACCTGATGTCACATGCTACATGTTAAATTTAATATTTTGGGCTGCCTTTGTAGTCCTCCATCTCTTCGCAGAGTACATCAGCTTTGACCTCAGAACTTCCCATGGCTCTGCGGGCTTGCGGATTCATCGTATTCCGGCGGCTGAGTCAGTTTCATCCTCCTGATAACATCCAGTACCTTCTTCTACAAACCTCATATGGACACCATCACTGGACTCCACCAAAAGGTACACATAGTATTAACATATATGTTTATGCTTTCCGTCACTGTCATACCCAATATAAGATTGAGTAGTTATATTCATAACTTAATACATTCATGTACCGTTCAGTGATGGACCACATATATGACTGCGGTCCCATAAGATTGTGATGGAGCTTTGTGTTGTCACAGTGCAATGTACTAGTCATGTGTTTGTGCGGATGCTGGTGTAAATAACCCTATTGCACCACTGCAGTCGCATAATATGATGGCACATACATTTATAGCACAAAATTATGCACAGTACATAATACTTTATCATTATCAAAATTATTGGTTTATATATTTACTACACTGTATTTTTTTTATTATTGTTTAGGCTATACGATATAGCCTTGGCGTGTAGTAGACTATACCATCTAGGTTTGTGTAAGTACACTCTATGATGTTTGCACGACGACGAAATTGCCTGACGATGCATTTCTTAGAATGTATCCTCATTAAGCAATGCATGACTGTAACCAACTAGCCCACTTATATTAATATCTGCTTCAACGCTCTGTGGAGCAGTGCTCATTTGTGATAGAAAGCTGGCAGAGTTGGGTAATTCAGGTCCAGAGAGTAAAAGTCCAGACCAAGATTTTGTTTCAACCAACCAGTTGAGCATAAAGAGTCAGAGTCACAGAGTACTCAACTGGCTGGTTGAAACAAAATCTTGGTCTGGACTTTTACTCCTGGACCTGAATTACCCAACTCTGAAAGCTGGTGACACTGGATTCCACTTCATTCAATTCACAGATGCTGTTACCGGTAATAGGCACTCGAAATTTCCATATTATCTGCAAGCCAGAATGTGAATTTCTAGGTATTCCCCAGCAGGTTAGAGGGATGACACATTACCTCAGGTAAGACAGTATCTATCCTTGCTCTTCTCACCTCAGGGCATGTTGACCCAGGAGAAGACGACTTGACAACTGCCCTGCGAGAGACTGAGGAGGAGGCGGGCTTGAGGGCGGGGCAGCTGAACATTATTAGCAGCTTCCTGAAGGAGCTGCACTACAAAGTTAAAGGGAGGGACAAGGAGGTTCTGTACTGGCTGGCTGAGCTGAAGGACCCAGAGACACAAGTGACCCTGTCTAAGGAGCATCAGGACTATCGCTGGGCAGGACTGGAAGAAGCTTGTGATCTGGCAAAGCACGAAGAGATGCAGGAGGCTCTGCGCGATGCACAGCGCTTCCTGATGGCAGAAGGAAAGAATTAGTCATACTAATCCGTAATTCTACAATGTATACTGTTCTCCATGCCTGTCAATGCATTTAGTGCAATGGATTTCCCTGTCATCTTTGAGAGGATGTAAATAAACAGTTAACAATAGTACAGCATACTTTATTTCACATTGTTATTCATGATAAAGACAGAAAAAAACCTACATGGAGGAGTGCTACTTGAATCTTACAGGAATTTTAGATGAAACTATCAACCCAGAGAGAGACAATGTGACAAACAAAATAACTTCAATTAAAACCAATGGAAAAAAATGGGTGATGTGAAACATTTTTTTCCCCCTTAAATGTGTGTATTAGACAAGCACACAAAATTCTGTCTGTTCCTTTCAGTGTTTCATCTTATTTTAGAACATCCTGTTAAAACTAAGGATAAACACACACACTTGCATACCATTATAAAGATTAAAGGAAAATAATTCAAAGACAAGAAAAACTGTAGCCAGATCAGTTATCCCCCAGATCATACAGAAATTGACAGCACTGGAGTGAGGCATCTCACAACTGAATGTGCCGGGTAGACACGCTCACTACTGCCTACGTCGTTAATTAACCTTGAAACTTAAGCAATATGCTATTTTTTATGTTTTTAATAAGGAAATACACTAATTTGTTTGAATAAATATATTCATTAAACCAGCTGTAAAATAGTCTTGATTTACAAAAGCTGGAAACATTGTTTAACATATCTTGCCAAATGCCAACAATACTTATACCTGTGAGAGGGGTAATAAGGGCAGACACAAAGGGCAGGACCCACAAAATGTTTGTACTATAATACTGTGTACCAGGCCAATCAGTCGATTCATAATCTCATTGTTGTTACAAGAGCTCTAAATAGTTCAAAACAAAACTGATACTGTATTCTGATAAGGCAGCTATCATGTTTAAACGTCCTTTGCGAGCCAAGCGGCGAATTAACCATAATCTGCATGTTTCATTGAGCAGATTGTGTTCACACGAATGGAATCAACAATCACGCTGGAGTATAATTCTGTCTTTCAGTACAGCTTGTGTTACAGATTTATATTATTTTGCATTTTTAATCTACAGTATAATACTGGCATAAAAGATATTCAACATGGTGAAATACAGAACTTTTTTGAATTAAGTACTGCTTTTTAAATACTGCTTAGCATGAAATGAATGTCACCACTAATTTCACTAAATCACTAGGCCATAAAAAAAAATCACAACATTATTAAACTGTCCTTATGCCTGTGAGATTTGAACTTTTTAAAAGGTACAATAACCAAGTACATCTGTGTGGGGACAGACTGGTTCCCATATCATGGCTCAGCAAGTCATTTGGTATGGTGAACAACAGCATTCACATTTACAAAATCCTTCCATAAAAAAGTTCATCAAAACACTGAGTGAAACCACTTGAAATTGGAGTACTGTCAATTTTGGTCTGTGAATCAAAGACAAAACAGTGATCAATGGCTTACATTGTTAAAAAGTTTAAACATGCCATTCATTCTGGGTGACTGAAGCTACATGAGACTGAACCAAAATACAGACTCAATGAAACTGCCAAACTATTTTCAGCTCAATCAAATGAAAACTGGTAATAATTTATGAACTGCTGTTAGCGTGTAAATCTTTGCTTTTAATGTCAAGGTTTCCATAATTCTTCTTTGCCAATCACCACAAAACATTATACAAGTTCATTCAGTGATCAAATCACAAAATTCTAATTGTTTGGATTCATTTTTGGTTGCCCTCCAACTTATACTCACTATGCATTTCTAGAAACGGAAAAAAACACTTTGAAAAATCTAAATGATTGCATTTTTAAGTGAATCAGTCACACTAATTTCTTAATTTCACAACACTACAAGAACACAAATCAAACAAGAAAAAAGTAGAAATAATAATTAAAAAAAAAAAAAAACCATCAGAACTTTTCACCAGATATCTTCCCGGTGCTGCTTTTGCAGGGTCTCCTTCATCCGTTAACGTGCTCTAATTTTGCAGAAACAAAACACGCTTTTAAATGGATGCCAGTGGACAGCAGCAGAGGTTTTCAATAAAAACAGCCTCTGCTTCCTGCTATCAGTGTATTGACAGTGTGTTTTATCCCAGTAAGGTGGATGACTGCCCAGAGAAGTCCAGCCCCCACGCCTCTCTCCAAGTGCTGAGCAGGCAGGCTGGACAGACGCCAGCTGCATGTCCACCTCTGT
Organism: Boulengeromyrus knoepffleri; assembly: GCA_026770805.1. Taxonomy (NCBI): domain Eukaryota; kingdom Metazoa; phylum Chordata; class Actinopteri; order Osteoglossiformes; family Mormyridae; genus Boulengeromyrus; species Boulengeromyrus knoepffleri. The sequence continues at coordinate 26,346,767 of JABJVO010000115.1, forward strand.
GCACTGGTCTCTGGGGGGGTGGGGGGGGGAGCAAAGCAGAAACAGCTGACTGCATCGTCAAAGTGCACCTTGTTGCGCTCGCAGACAGAGTGGGCAAAGGTCTCACACTCGTGCTCAAATGCATAGGATCCCACAAGCACCGTCTGTCCTGTGGGTTTATGTCTTGTCCTTAGGCTACATCATAACATCAATGCAAACACAGAAGAAGCTTCTCTTGATTTGATTCTGTTCAGTCTCCTTTTTAAACCATGAAACGCCACAGTTCGTGGACCGATCACAGTGGCTGAGGCTCAGCCAGGTTGAGGTCTACAGTAAAAGTGACTCCAAAAATTTCTATGCAATTTACAAGTTATGATTGGAGCAGAAACACAAAAGAAATACAAGTTTCAAACATGCAGTGATTCTTCCTTGGCATTTTTCACATAGGTGGTGCAGGGAGCAGAGAACCCCCCCCAGTCCCCGAGAACGAAGGGCACACGTCAGCTTCTGCAGGAGCTTTTTCCACGTGTGCGTGTACGTGCATGCGTGTTTGCGTGAAGGCTGTGGGAATGGGGGTGAAAATCATCCAGCATCTAGCTGGCTTTTCAGTCTCTCTCACACACAGGCACAATATAGTGTGGATCAAGCATACACCCAGGTTCAGAAGTAGCGTGGTCTCTGGGATTGGACAGGTTGGTTCTCCTGATTTGTGCCAGCAGAAATACTGCTTTGGGGCTGGTGCTGGGGTCTTGGTATGGGGGGGGAAGGGGGCTCTCTTTCTGCCTGACTGAGCAGCCTGGACACCTGACCCTTATAAACCTATCCACTACACACAAATTACACTTTAGAATGGGGCTTTTGGTTAAGTGAACAGCAGCCCAGATTCTAATGCACTAAGACAGTTACACTTCATTCACAAACACTTCCATGTCTTTCAATAATAATTTTATATCTCTGTCCTGTATTTATTAAAAAATAGAGTACTGTTCTCTGTCCCCTGGAGAAAAACTACCTTAAACTGATTGTGGGGGGGGGGGGGGGTAACTAAACATTCTGTCAGCTCAGGAAGAAACAGATGAGAATGCAGGAAGCTGCTGGATGATACGGAGTTCAGGCTAATCTGTTATTGGTCCTGAACTGAAAGTATTAACTGTCAGACATCAAAACACAAAGCTCCCACGGTCTGGCATGCATTCTCATCCCTCGGCAAAAGCAACGCATCCGAGACAAGGAAGAGACAGAGCAGGAACACAGCTGAGAGTGACGCTCTCACTAGTGCAGAGACCCTGAGGCATGTATGCGGGCAGAGGGACCGTGTGGCTACAGACGGAGGTGGGGAGGGCTGAGGGGCATGGATCTGGGCTATGCTGGTGAATCTGCAAGTGAGGAAACACTAAGAGCAACTTAAGAGGAGGAGGATCTGACATTGTCGAGGAAGTCCATGTGTCTGCCGTGAGCGAGTGTGACCATTTGACAGAAAAAAAAAACAGCGCTGATGTGCAGAGGCTGGTGGCTGAGGAGGTGGGTCACGACTCCTCATTGCCAGAGTCTTCTTCGTCATCATAGCAGTCAGGCCCTGCATCCCCACCCACGCCGCCCGCCTCCGCATCCTCATCCTCCTCTTCCTCCTCCACGTCATCATCATATAGGTCGTCGTACAGCAGATCGGAGCTGCTGTCGTGGGAAGGCACTTTGGTCTGGACGCAGTACTCGGCCAGGGTGGTGGGAACGTGGACCCCGTCCCTCTCAGCCTCAGCTTTGGTGGCCAGCACCTGCTTCCTGTGCACGGGAAGGGGGGGGCGGGGGGGGGAGGTCAAACAGCATGTTGTGCAATGGAATTCCCCCCAATGGTTTGAGTACAACCGCCTTAAAATCTACCTTATTATCTCAGCGTACTCCTTGTCTTTGCCTTTGCTATCCCTCCACTTGCGAAACATGACTGAGGCATCTACGTTGGCCGGGGAGAAGGTGTTGGGCTCATTCAGCAGAGAGATCACACTCAGAAGGATGGTCCTGAACACACACATAGACACACACACACACACACACACACACACACATACATAGCAGCAGACCGAGAACAGCCATCAATACCAACATTCCTTGTCACCACGAGCTTATGGTCAGCGTTTAGGCACTCCACTTGGCCTACCTGACGTTCTGTGTAGGGTTCCACCTCTCAGATGGCAGTTCCCCACTCTGGGGGTCGTCTACAGGTGGGTGTAAGATTGAAATGCACACATCGCCATTCTGTCGAAAACAGTCTCCGTCAGAAACAGACACACAAACACATTCAAAAGTCAAAGGGGTTTAGCACAGCACAGCACAGCAGTGCACAGCACACCCAACAAGAGCAAAAAACTCAAACATGGACACACAAATAATTAAC
>JABJVO010000115.1:26349234-26368696 GCA_026770805.1 Boulengeromyrus knoepffleri
AGCACAGCACAGCACAGCAGTGCACAGCACACCCAACAAGAGCAAAAAACTCAAACATGGACACACAAATAATTAACAGCTGCAGTACTGTCAGTGATAAAGGTTAACATTTTCTGGAAGCAATAAGCTGGATGGCTCACAACCTCTGCATGAATGCGTCGGAGACTCTTCTCCAGTGTATTTCTAGTTCATCAGCCAAGAAGGCGCCTTACCTCGTAAATATTGGGATGCCACATCTTGGTGAGGAACCGAAATGTAGGTGGAGAGTAAGGATAGTCTATGGGGAACTTGATGTGAGCCTACAAGAAGAGAGGAAAACCTCGATATGAAATATGAAGAAGAAAAAAAAAAGCATTATACACAAATCAGCATTAAATAATATCAGGTGGCGGAAAAACTGGCAAAGTCTCTATGCTGCAGAATCCATAACACATAGAGTCCTGGAATAGGGATGTGGTGTCAGTGGAATTTGTGAGCTGGGGGGGGGAGGGCTGTATACATGCATGCAGTGTTTGAGTGGTCAGCTGAATGAGTGCTGTTCTGGGGATAGTATAGCCAAGATCTCCTTCTCGATGGAACTGAGTCACTGAGGACCTCGGTTCAGCAAGCAGCCATCCCGCTGGGGGGGCTGAAAGCTAGTTTGATGTGTTAATAGATATGAATGTGTGAACTTTTCCAAAAATAAAAAGTAAACATTTACAGTCAGTGTGTGTATGTGTGTGTACACACAGTACTGTACAAAAGTCTTAGGCAGTCAAAGGAAATATTTAAAGATATTTATCTGGCTATTAAGTATATATGTGCTCAGAACATATGAGAATTAAGAGTAAGAAGATAAATTGTATAATATATAAATTCCTGCCAGTTTATCTATATTGCAAACATAAGCTAACTTAATCTCATTGCAATGTGCAGTGTCAGCGGTATGTGTGCAATGACATATAGATATTCATTCATTCAATTTTTTTTGGGTGAAGTGTGCATGCGTTTGGGCACAGATACCAACAGCACCAGCAAGCACACAGAAACGATCCAATGCTTTTATACCCTATGAAATGGATTATCTGCCACGTCCATAAATTTATAAAATCTTATGAGGCAAAACGTCTGAAAATGGGAAACCTTAGAATGCTAATGGAGCAGATTTGAATAAGACAAGGGCAGCTCTCAGAACCACACAGCAGATAAAGTGTGTGTGTGTGTGGGGGGGGGGGGGCAGGATAGTAGCTTCCCGGCTGGCTGGACATGCGGGACCCCGCAGCCTTGGGACCCAGTACACATTATGGAGAACATTAAAAGCTCAAGGAAAACTTTACCTTGGGGATAAAGAGCATAGCAACATATACCTACTGTTTGCATTTATATATTTTTTAAAACAGTAAAATAGTAACATAAAGCAAAGTTAAAGTGCAACATTACTATTTCCTATTTTGATATATGTAATACAATACAATAATGTCACGAATCAGAAATTTCCAAACACCAATGTGTTACCTACACTTAAAAACTGACATTGAATCAATCCAGTGCATTATTTTAATATAATAAGCAGTCTTTTCACTGTATACAAAGAAAAAAGGGCTGTTTGTGAAGTTAGTTTATGGCTATGCCCAAAGCCTTAATTTTTGTTTTCCTGTCCCCATTTGTAGACAACACATCACTGCCAGACATCTAACAAATACACATAAAGCTGCTGTATAGAGTCATCAGTTCATACAGGCTCAAAATCTGTCCCCCCCCCCCCCCCACAGAGATTTATTAAGCTATGACTTAAAGAGATAACCTGCAAATGCACCTAAAGCAGTTTGCATCCTCGTAATGTAAAACACAGGTTATAACAAAACGACTTAAGGGATCATCAGACTCATGAATGAATGAAGTGATAAAAAAAAAAATGCAGGGCTGCAGTTAGGCTGAAAACAATCACAAGGCATGACAAGGTAGCACCCCAAATGGGACGCCAGATGAAGAAAACCAAAGCATAAAGCATACACAAGCTACCCACTCTGAGGCTCACGGCTGCCTTACCAACCAAGATCTGAGGCAACGAGTGAAAGCCTGCATAGCCATACATGTCTATCTACTGAGGTATAGCTATTAGGCCAATTTTCAAAACCAAACATATGGCTATTAGGATCAGAAAACTGTTGATTGTAGGGCTGTCATGAGTTCAGATTTTTACTACAAGATTATCGTGGCTACAAATATTCACGATAACATTATAATCCCAATATCCAGGGCTTTAGATGACGGGCAAACTAACATATTTACGTCCAGCAAAATCTCTTGGAAGGCCTGCTATTCGGTATGGTATATGGACATTTAGTTACACCCACAATTTAGTAAGCAGATTAGTAGTACACCTGAAATATTAAAGAGAGGTGTATTGTGATGCCGAAAAGTTAGCAAATCTTATAAAACTGGCATAACACTATGCTTTTTAAATTGACAGAACTCAAAAATGATTAAAAAAAAATATTGTAAAGACCTACTAGAACATACTGGCTATGCTCATAAAATCCCTCTGGTTGGTTTGTCAGATTTCATTTCTGATGGTGCTGAAGTGCTTTAGAAGGCATGAGCAATGAAGGAATGCCAAAGCAGACATATATAAATAAATAAACAAACAAAGAACAGACTTTTGTTATACTTGCACTATGTGACAAAGTTCATTCATAATATATTCATATATACAAACAAACACTTCTACACCAAAACATTATGACCACCCCCCCAAGTAAAGTGAATAATGTTGACTATCTAATAAAAACTGTGCATAGAGACCCCCTGGAAGGGAGTCAGCATGGGCAATACAACATATACCTACACATATACCTACACAGCCATACGCAAGTAGGGCTCCATGCACCCTGTTGTGACCTCACTCCCCAGACCATCCCCAGAATTACCTGCCATTTGTTCCACAAAAGCCTTCTGTTGGTTCATATCAGACAGGCTAATTGCCAGTTCATGGTTTTTCCCTCCCCAGGCCACTCCAAGTAGCTACTTGCCACGGCTGGCCGCTAGCACCAGTATCACCAGCGCCAGTATCGCTGCGGCTGACCGCCAGCACCAGTATCGCCTTGCGGTTTCAGAGACGCTCTGACTCAGTCGTCTGGCCATAATGATTTGGCTCATCAAAGTCACTCAGATCTTTACCCCTGTCTATTTCTCTTCTGCGTTCGACATGTCAGCTATAATTAATAGAATATTATATTTTCTTACTGTCTAACATACCCCAGACCTGTGCATGTGTCAACATTATTTGCTTCATGTGGGGGTTCTCATAACGTTTCGACTCATCGGTGTACATTGTGTAGGTATGCACATAATGGTATTAGAAACACTGAACACAAAAGCTTTTGAGCACAAATCCCTAAAGTCATCTCATACACAACAGAAAAACTTTTAATGGTACCACTTTACAATAAGGCTACCCTTTAACACTTATAAATGGTAGTAACTCATTAATTAAAAAGAAAATTGTGGTATAACTTGTTTATAATTGTCTAGTAATGATTTACAAAAGTGCTACAACCTAATTAATAACCTGTTTATAAACCTTTTATAATCCCTTTTTAAGGGTAGCCTTATTGTAAAGTGGCACCCTTTTAACACAGTTAATGCAACTAGCAAGGCTAAGGACCAGGAGCTGAATAACGCTACACAAACCTTGTGTTAACACCAATTTAAATAGTCGAACAAGCACTGTAAAAGTATTACCTCTAATTGCAGCAAACCAATGAAGTGAAGCACCAGCCATAAAATGACAAGTAATGTTACAGAACAAACCTTAATAACAGAACACAAGCAATGCTTTACAGTAGAAAACGTAACAGTGCAACCAAACTATTAGGGTATGAGTCTTCTCAGTACACCTGATTAATGTTAGCATACAAGCCTTATGAACCTCCCACTGCACTTAGGGCAAATCCACAGAAGCCTCTGCACAAGAAGAGGCCCGACCAGTGCTGCCATTAAAGCTAATCAGAGCTGATATAAAACCATTCCACCTGGAAGAAAAAAGAATTTATAATTTCCTCTGTCCTTCTTCGCTTTCTGCTCTCACACATAAAAATGTCCTTGGAGATACCATTTATACCCCGGCAGAGTTATTAATAGGAGTGTGGTGCATTTGGATGACACTAGCAGAGAAAAAGGGTCCAGACACAGGGAGCAAACTAAGAGGGCTTCGGAACCAGGCACCGGACTGAGGCTGGTCCCTGTGCCACAGTCTGAGATACTGTACCCTTTTAAACACACTTCACAAACACTACTTGAACCAAATATAACACCTGATCCCTTTGCTCATTCAAGACACAGCCATAAGACAAATAAATAAAAAAAACAGCGCTAATGTAAATTAAAAAAGCACAATTTAAAAGTGAAAAACTGCAAAAGGAATATCAAATATGAATCAATGAGACCTGTAATGCTTGAATCTGGATAACTACAAGTCTAAATCACAGTAGAGTTGCCCCCACTGAATGTTTTGGGTTCTGGCTCACTTGGTTTCTCTTCCCCAAGTCATCAGCAGATTGCCCTTTCTCGTAATCATTCACTGGCAAAGGCCCTTAATAGGCCCACTGAAGCAACAGGCATGAAGAAATCAGACCAATGCAATATTTTGCAGTAAACAATTTACCATATGCTTTGTGGGTTTTTTTTAGAGGCCATAAGTGCTCAACCTTGCATTTTAATGATCATAACTCCATACAAAAATGCAAAATTAATCAGTTAAATCAATGCATCGCAATAAGCACAAAGAAGAAATCAACCCAGGACAATGCAAGGTGCATGCACACATACGCACACACATACATGCGGTCAATTTAGAAACGCCAGTTCACTTAAGCGGCATGTTTTGAGCCTGTGAGAGGAAATCTGGAGGATCTGGTGTAAACACATGGGGAGACCATACAAACTCCACACACACAAAGTGTAAGGCGTTATCCACTGTACTATCGTACGCCATCAACTAGGTCTGCAAGATCCATCCATTTTCTGTTACTGCGTGTCCTATTCAGAGAGACTCCGGACCCTCCGCCAATCTTGGTGGCCAGGGGCGCAAGTCAGAGGACAACACAGAATGGGGCGCACACTCACATCATTCATTCATGCATGCCTCAGTATGTTTTTGGACTGGGGAGGGACTTGGAGAAAACCCTACGATGATGACTTAGGGGGAACAGGCAAACTCCACACACAGGGAACCATGACGGAGACTCTAACCCTGGTTCCAGGGGTGTGAGGCAACCCACTGCTTCATAATGCTGCACCACAATGTGCAATGATAATATCAACACTGCGCGTTACGCGACTGCGACTGTTACATTGTTAAAAGTGTGTTATTAATCTAACTTCAGAATATCAATGATATGCTAAAACATGTTTACTCTGCCATAGGAAACAAAACAAGCTTTGCAATTTCACGGACGGTTCCTTTTCAAAATTATCTAGTATATGTTTTTTTAAAAAAAAAAAATCAAGTCTAAAATTTACCGCTGCTGCATTTGCATGCACTCTCCAAGCCAATCATAATCACCCTCATCATCAGTGTGGCACATTTGTGAGAAATGTAACAAAACTGACTGAGCAGGGGAAAAGCAAACAATAACTGGTCATTAAAAGACATTTGTTTTCTGCTGAATGGAAATATTTTGGATTCCACAGAGACAATATTGAGCAAAAGTAAATGATTTGTCAACTCATGGCAACATCACCAACTTATCTATGAAAAAAGTCTGTCAGATAAGTTCTATTTGGTTTTAGTTTGTTTTTGGTACATTAACTCCTTTTCTTGTTCCAATATTTATTACAAAAAATTCAAGTATCTCAATGTGAAATTTGTACCCTACTCAATATGTTCACAAAAAATATATACATGTGGGGATGATGCACCACAATATGGAAGATGATGCGGCTAAGTGATGGGCTAACCTTCGTTTTAGCTACAGTTATCTTGAGATACAGGAATCTTAGAAAGTAAATTAAGCAAAATGACTTAAAGCAGGGGTGGCCAATCTTATCCACAAAAGGCCGCTGTGTGTGCGGGTTTTCGCTGCAGCTCCCTAATTATATTACAAATTAGAGAACTGATTGGCTGAGGAATTCTCACACCTGGGTTCGAACAGCTGACCTAAAGGTTACCCCAAAAACCTGCATACACACCGTCACTTTGCGGATAAGATTGGCCACCGCTGACTTAAAGCAAGGTAATGACAAAGACAGGCTAGGCTACTCAAGAGGCTGAAGGGCACATAGCTTACTGTTACCTGTAGCTATCCCGACATTACTGGGCCAGTCCCTCAAACCTAAAAGTCTTCAATGTCTGCATTTTCTCTTTGCTCTTTATTTGGACCTTCATCCATTACTCCCCGTCTCCCTTCCACCATATTGCAGAGTAATCAAGAAGGCAAATTTTAAATCGAATGTTTTTTTTGTTTTTTTTTTTTTTAAATCTAAAGTTTAAATCACGTAACCATGACAGCTCTAAAAGTAACCAAGTATTACTAGTTCAACCTGCACTTCCAAAGAATTCATTCTCATCACCAATACAATCAAGCTGTATGTGATGAAAGACGAGAGAGTCCCACAGAGGATAAGCCTGAAAGCAGCATGGACATTAGCATAAGAGCCCCATATGCTCAGACTCACCAACATCTGTAATTTATTGTAATATGCCTGTCCACATTATAAAAAAACATGACATTCAGAAAAATGCAGAGATGAGACCTTTTAGTTCTCCTTAGCATTATTTCCTCAAGGAGCAAGGGGGTATCGATTCCACTTCAGTCTTGACAGAGCTGATCAACAGAGTTTTAATAAGGCTGAGTCATCAATGGTTGAGTCTAACAACAAAAATAAATACATAGGATATCAGCTCTTGTTATTCCCAGGTGCTAGAGCAGGGGTAGGGAACCCTGATACTGAAGTGATGGTACCCAGCAGGTTTTCTATCCTATCTGGACTCTGATGAACCACACCTGATCTCAGACAGACAGTAACTCATCAGGTAGGACAGAAAACCTGCTGGTTACTGGCACTCCAGGATCAGGGCTGCCTACTCTTGTGCTAGAGCATAAGACAAAGGCTCAAGTGTGCCTGTAACCTCTAAATCATTCTGTTTTGCCAGTGATGTGGAAGAAATAAATAATTAACAGCCATATAAAGTGAATGATTCCAGCTGATAAGTTGTATAATCTGACCCAATACACAGGGGTGTAGGAAGCAGAAGGATGGAGGGGGGGAGGCATGCACCCCCCAATATTTAATTTGGCTTCAAAAAACAGACCTTTTCATTTAAATTATTAAATTGAGCCCCACCCCCCCCTCACAATATGAGATACTCTTCTACAGCATTGCCAACACATTACTTTTGGGGGCAATTTAAAGCAACATTTCCAGATCATTTCACCTTTCACCAATATTCTCAGCCACCTCACTTGATTTTTTTTTCCCCCCCATCAGCATGTCTACACCTTCCCATCATAACCCCATTTCCTTCTATATTCTCATGCCAGCCCATTCAATATTAGTTTGTCACAATCAGTGGACCCACATGGCAAGTTAATTTTCCCGCCCATTGAGTAAGGTCATGTGAGTCATGTACCTGTCTGCCAACTCACCTTGAAGTAGCCACCTTCATAAAGTGTGTTAGGAGGTCCAAAGATGGCCACTTCCCAGTTATACAAGTCAGACTCCTCCACCAATGTGATGCGAAAGCCTTCCACTGGCTCCTCTTGGAGGGATTTCAGCTCCAGCATGAGGGCCTTCTGGGAGCTGGGCATCTGCTGCTGTGCCATGCTGACGATGTTGGGTAGAAGCGACGCAAGGACAGGGAGGCTGAAGAGGTGCTGGCCTTTTCAAGAGATTATCTTAACTGACTTGTAATCTCCAAAAACGTGGGGGCCACTTTTAAAGAGATCTATGTTGGAGCCACGTAGTTAACTGTGACTGCTAATCTATTTGATTTACTAGTTAAATATTAGTATAAGGTATTTTAAAGAAATGTCCACTAGTCACTGAAAGGACCAGTTAAGTAACTCATCCCTTCTACACGCTTACAAAACTCTCCTCGATACACAAAAAATAAATCAGAGACAAGTCCTTGACTCAGCAAGGTCCAAATGACAGCTGGCGGCTTTATAGCGCGCACATTGCTACAGTACAACAGATAAACAGCACGACTGGTCGGTACAATATGTATATTGCCTCGTTTGTATTTTAAAGGCTGTATTACATACTTATCTGGAGTAGAACCTTAATTTAAAGTACTTTCGATAGGGGAAAGGATCGTCTGTCACGGCGTTAAAGGTGGTACTGAAACCACCAAAGATCAAATAATCCAAAGCCTTTGAAAAAAAAAAAAATACAATATTTGAAGATATTTCAATTAACAACTAAACATTTTCAATTAAAATCTCACTAATAATCACTGCCGATTCATGATACACTACGTTTACATTGACATTATCCAAACAAAGGCGGAGAAAAGCGGCGTTTAGCTGTAAACTGAACTGCAATTTCCTTTTCTTTGCACCCGAGATGTATAAATTATTGAATTAACAATTATTAATTGTTGAATTACACAGTGGCCGTGGCTCGACGAGTTCGCTAGCTAATAGCATCGACAGGCTAACAAAACGCTGGAGGTGAAGTCCGGCGCTGGCAGCGAAGCCAAACTTAGTTCAGACAAGTCAAGCTATCGGGACGCGATAAACAAGCGGCGTCGGCGTTACTCTCCCCGCTTTACCCTCGGCTACCTGCACGTCTATTTTAAAGCAAACGAGCTGACAAACGCGGACACCGTGTCCCGGCTATCGGCTCTGCCTGCTTGCCGCCTCGGTGTCGCCGTAATACCCGCGGAGGGAGGTGTAGTCAGGGAGGGGGGTAGCGGGTGTTGTCTTTCAGTCCTTCCAGAAAATTGTCCCCTCGTTCAGCCCTCTTACTGTGGCCACAATTGTTTCTACTTCTATTTGTTGGATTTTATATTTTCTGACGCTGTCCCTGTCCGTCTACTAGCAGCGGCCCCCGTGTTGGGGATACATTGTATCCGTCCTCTTCTTGATATCCCCTCGCCCCCGTTTTGGCTAATCCGCCACTTGTTTATATGTGTTTATCAGCTCCGTGCGCTTCTCTTATCCGCTCTCCACACCCTCTTCCAGCGGACAGCTAAGTACTTTCATCCAAACGGTGAAAATTCAACGCGAATGTCTCTCTCGGCCGTTTAGTGTCTTTATTACCGCTTCCTGCTGACACTGCGCTTGTCCGCCCGCCTCTCGCCTACACGCCGCTGCGTAGCCGCTCCTCGCCGCGTCGCAGGGTCATGTCCAGCGGCCTTATTTACCCCGCCCGCTTTACTTGCTCTCTACTGTCTGATGTGCCAGTTACTTTTTTTGCATGTTTATTCTCAGTTGATAACTACTCTGACATATTTTCTTTCGGATATATAAAAATTTAGTTCGGTAGAACAAGTTAGTGGCTTGGGTTTCTCAGCAGAACCGTACCGTGACTGTTACCCCTGGATTCAGTACGTCTGGAACTGGATTCTGCATCGCATATAATGCTGTATTCAGTAATGTCCGATCTTTGTCACTTTCACATGATCATTGTTGGAAGGTATAGAAATTAATCCAGAAAATAGCCAAAGAAAACCCGAACTCCACACTCAGATTCTCACAACTGGCTGTCATTCCGCCACCATTCTGTGTGAGGACTTTGTCCTCTTTAGGTTGCAGCAAGTTCCTCCAGGTACTCCAGTTACCTCCGACAGTCCACGGACATACAGTTAGGTGAACTGGCATATCTAAATTACCCATAATGTGTGAGTAAATAAGAGGGTGTGTATGTATGACTGTTTGCCCCGCAAACGACTGGAAGCCCCATCTACAGTGCACCCCTACCTTGCCGAGTATAGACTCCCCATGACCTTGTACTGATCGAGTAAGATGCTGGATTGATGTGCATCAATATACATATGGACTATTCAACTAACCATGTTTCATTACATGAATCACTAATAATGCTAGTTGTTATAATTGCCTTCCATTCCTGTGTCTGAGGTGTACCTCATATTAGTCAAGCCAGTGTTTTTATAATCGGATAAGTTTAATATGGGAAATTAAAAAATTGAATATTTGTAAAACTTGAAAGGTATAATCACCACTGTATAATTGAGTTTAACTATTAAGAATATTGGTACTTAAGCAGGGATGCACCTTCAAATAGAGCTGTTGCCTGTCTTCAAAGCACAATACTATATTTAATTGCTCCAAATTATTATTTGCCAGGGATGTGTATTTGATAAGCAGCTGGAAGACGGATGGATAAATGATGATTGTCGTTAATGGCCAGAGGGAGGCAAACAACTGTAAATCTACTGCAAATTATTGTTTCGTAGCACAATAGTATATTTAAGAATGCAATGTACAGCCTATTAAAGCAATAGAAATAAAATGTTTTAATTTTCCATAAATGCAGATAGATGAAAAGGTTAATTGAATCTATACTTTTAAGTCCGCTACGAAGTCCACATAAGAAACGAATTTTCAAGAGTGCAGTTTAAGAATGTTTATTAATTGTACTGAATAATGGTTTGAAAGGTTGCCTTCGAATAATGATACAAGCTAACTATTTCAACATTAATTAAACATTTGCCATCTATTGTTACCCGAGTCTGCTGGGGACAGTAAGAATCTATTACATGCAAATGACAGTACAACTTGAACTTAATATAATACGAAATACATAACTGCATTGTATAAAATAGCGACCACAGTCAACAGGGCAGTCATTTGCTTAAAATGAACCCTTTATTCTAAAGACAGACAAATATTAGCGCTTAAATATAAAAAACACAGAAGAAGAAGAAGTAACAATACACATCCGTAGTACCCAAAGGGGCAAAAAAATACAACTTCACGCAGTGAAATGTGTGCGACAACTTCTAGTCGCCTTAAGCCAATGGGAAACTGTGTTTTGATGACGTCTGGGTCGTGGGCTGTTCTTTAGGGTCAAGTGATTGGCTCTGAAGCATAGCGACAGCTACGTGATTCGCCACTGGCTAACGTTGTCGTCATTCATCAAAAGTATAGGCGTCAAACAGGGACGAGAGTGGGGAAGTAGACTAACCAAGATGGCGTCCCGCTATGAAGCAGGAAATAGTTTTCGGGTTTATTAGAACACGTTTTGACAACGTCTTAATAAACGTGTGCTTTATTGACTTCTCAAAGACGCAAGACGGTGGGGATACAGGTAAAAAAAGTCCCAACTATATAGGCGAAAGCTGTCGGGGAAATGTAATGGTTTAGCTAGTCACTCACGGTGATTACCACAGGCCACGGCCCCCAACTATAGACAGCTCTTAGATATTTATGTTGTATATAATTACTACTACATTAAAATGATGTCATTAAACCCTGCGAGCACTGATATTGTGTAAGGACGTAATTGCGATTAAATATATATGGATAGCCCTGAAACCCGGCCATTTTTTTTGTGAGTTACCTCGCAGTAAGGCCGTGTCGAGGAGTCTGGTCGTTTCTATCGCTGTCATGTAAGTCATGCTGCTTGATAAGCTAATAGTTTGGCTCGGTGCATAAAATATGTGTTAGTAAACCACTAAATATGTATTTTTTCGCGTTTCACTCTTTGAAAGCTGCCTGTCTCGATTGCTGGTGTTGATAGCGGGGTTGATATTGATAAATGAGTTGATGTTGCCGGAATGCTGGATAACAGCGTCTGCTTACTTACATTTCACTGTTAACAAATGTACTTTTGTTTCTGTGCTCAGCAACACGGTGAGTTGTTATAACTTTGTTGACAGTTCCTGCGAAAACAAATGGCTTCAAACAAGAACTGAGCGGGCAGGTTGGGTACAGCTACAGTGGCATTTCCTTATTCAAATCGATAGTATAGTTGGAGACACTGATACATTTGTAAATTAACCTTCATATCTGTTTATGTGTAGTGAAAGGCTTTAGAATGTATGAACTTTGGGCTGCAAAATATTTCAAAATGGCGGCTGAACCTTGTGTCTAAGCGTCACTCGAGTTGGTGTAGTAACATTTAGTAAAATTTATTAATATTCATTCTTGTGCTGGGATAAAAGTGTTTTTATTGCTTAATTGGTTTAGTTTTAAAGTGATGTTTCCCCAGCATGCCATAAAACGATTTCCCACAGCACGGTTTACTACATTTTATGTTGTTCATGTTCAAGATATTAATTTAAATATCATGTTAAATTTAGACCTACCTGTAATTTGAGCACATTGTTGTTTTTAATTGAAAGAGTTATCATGGCACACAACAGTCGACTCATGTATATGAATACAGGATATATATATATATATGTATATTTTTGCTAACTGTGTAGGGAAAGAAGTGTCAGACATTTTCAATCTACTTACCTAACAGCATAGTTCATTCTGTTATTGTAAGATGAAACATAATTATAGTTTGACTTATTACAAAATGATATTAAATTATCATTATCAGTCAAATTCTTAGTTTTGCACAACATCGGGAAATAATTTTCTGAACTGGAAGAATCATCCAAAAAGTAGGCAGACCTTACAGTGCCACCTTGGTAAATAAATGGTCAGTTGCACATTGAAATCAATGAGAGTGTAAACCATTTCAGATGTACGAGATTGGGCTATATGTGTGCTGGCTCAATTCCAGCTCGTTGTTGTGGCATAAATGATGGATTTATTCGTTAGTTAACTATTCTATTTGAAGTAGCAGTAAGGTGTGTGTGTTTGTGTGTTTTTTGTTTGTTTGTAGAGAAGCAAAGTTATAGAAAAGCAAATCTAATATGCTCATAGAGTAATTTGCAGAATGTCTTCTTTAAATGCAAGAGCAGTAGCAAATGTTTTGTTGAGTCAGTCTCACCTACTTATGTAAATTGTAACCAATTAAACACATAACTTTAGCTGTTTTTGACTTAATGCAGTTTCATAGACATGAAACAATTAGTAAGTGTAGTTTAGTTAAGTGTAGTAGTTTTGTTTCTATATATAGCATCCTAACAGCTGTACTACTCCGTAGCGGTACCCACTGTGAACACGGAATGTTGAATGTTCTTGAGGAATATTTGTATTTCTGGGGGGAGAGTGTTTGTGTATAGACACACTGTGTGTGTTTTGTGTTTCTGTGTGTTTGTACACATACATATATTTACCTTTTTGTTCATTCCCTGAGTATTGTTTATTTGTTTGATCCTGAGATATAAGCATGTGAGTGACCTTTCACTCACAAATTCCATTTACTTTACCCCTATCTCAACTGCTTACTTGGTGATTGCACTGAGAATGCTAAATGTTTGAGTCAGTTAAAATAGCTGGTAAAGCAAACTGACATAGTGATTGGCTAGCTCCTAAAATCTTAAAAATTTCTCTTAAAACTAGTTACAGGATGTTGCATCATTCAGTTTTACAACAGGGTCTAATAATATTTTAAACCAATAAAGCTTATGTCTAGCTGTACATTTTTCAGTCAAAACCAGGGGTGTCAAGCTGCAGTCCTGGAGGGCCGGAGCTCTGTGTAGCTTAGCTTTCCCTGTTCCACCACAAATGATTCAGCTCAAGAGCTGCGATAATTAGCACAAGGAGTTGAATCAGGTGTTTTAAACGAGGGAAAGCCCACATATATGCAGGGCTCCGGCCCTCCAGGACTGAAGTCTGACACCCCTGGTCTAAACAGTCTTTCAAGTAAGCATTAAAGATCCTTGTCACTTGAATTGCAAGGAGTGTTTGTGTGCATTATGCCTGAGATATATATATATATAAAATGTGATATATATTCGACTGCTATTTGCCATTCAACACGTTTCCTCATTTTTATTTTGCCTAATGGCCCTTGTCACTTAACGTAGAATAAGGGATCCACCATTAGGAGTAGATTTCAATTATTGGTCAGAATGGCTGAAACTAGCCAGCAGGAAACTAATAAAATAATCTGTGATTCATAAAAAGAATGTGATTAAATGAGTTAATGAGTAACTCCCAAAAGGCTGAGTTTGCTGGTACTTTTTGTTGTGTGGGATGCTCCCTCACTCGGTGAATTTTATTGCCAAGATTTCAGAATACCAGAATATCGTTGATTTTTCAAAATAGTGTTTGTTGTGGTATAATGTATGGACAGTATGAAAAATAAGGTGCCCCCCTCATCTAACTAGATATAGCGTAAACTGAAGGCACCATTTGATTGTATGATGTCATGTAAGCTTTAAGCTATTATACACATAGGCCTGTTAGGTGTCTAATGTCATTTGTTCGATAGTTTAATTTCACCCACAATTATTTCAGGCACAAACAATTGGGCCTAGGCAACAGCACGATGCCTGTAGTGTAATTGCATAATAATATTCAGATTTCTTCTAATAATATTATAAACAAATGTATTATAAAAATCCGAATGCCTTTTTAAAAGGCGTTTTCCAGGTATAGTATGCATGTAAATAAGATGTATTCTTTTGCATTTTATTTGCTGTGACTTTCAGCACGCAAAGAAAAAATATTTAGTTGTCTATCCTGCACAATCAACAGTTGCACAGCCTGGTGAATCCTTGTTTGTTACTCTCAGGGTGTAATATTGGCAGTTGCTCAGAGGTTTGTTACTCAGCAGGGAAAACCAACTTAATCATGTTGCACACTCAGTCAAGGTCCTGCTTAGGGCAGTAGTGTGCCTCTGAAAGGTGGTGCTGCTCTCAGCCCGTAGTATGTCGGCAGTACAGAGTACTTATCAAACAGTGCATGGGCTGCTGTCATCCTGTTCCTTAGCATAGCCTCCTGCCATGGATAGCAAGGCAATGTCACACATGCTTTGTCATTGTAATCATTTTGGAGGATTGCAGATAATGTACTTAAATATGTCATGAACCCCACTTTGGAAAAACTCCATCACCAAGTTGGTTTGAAAAAATGGAAACAAGGAGTCGACCTTCGTTTATACATATGGTCCTATCTTTATTTCAGTAGTCAAAGTGATATGTAAGCCATCAAAACTTGGTAAAATCCCTTTACTAATTTAAAGCTAACAGAATTAGTATTTGTATTCTGTGGAAGGTGTTTTGTGACAGTATTCAATAAATAAATGTCATTAAATTATTTAAATCATAAATTGTCATTTAGATGTTTACTATTAAATATATCATTTATATATCATATATTGGTATTTAAACATTTTAATTGCTTTTTGAATGTTTATTTAAATTTAAATGGTACCAGCAACCATTAAAATTCTGTCAGTTGCCCATCAAATTCAGTGGGCAGGCTCTAAACAAAACATAACATTGCAAATTATGTAAACAGATCAGTAAACAGTCTCACCTGGTCCATCAAATTCTCATTTATAACTGCGTTTTGTCTGTTTCGTCCTGGGGCTGTATATGTTGAAACTTTCCAAAATCCTAAATAAGTTGACCAATAACTTTATAGCCAAACAGGATGCTTTATCTACCAACAGAGTCTGTCGAATAAGTTCCTTGAGTTGTGCCAGCAGACACAAAGCAGTGTCAACAAATCACTTGCATCTGCTCAATATCATCTTCGTAGAATACGAAAGAATTCTATACAACGGAAGACAAAATGTCTTTTCATGCCCAGTTTTTGTTTGCTTTTCTCCTCTTCGCTTATTTTTATTTGATTTCTCACAAATGCCCCACAAGATCTTTGAGTGAGTCCAACAGCAAGCACGAAAATGATTATGACTGTCTTGGAGAGCGCATGCAGAGCTCATACAAAAGCAGCACTGGTAAAATTTACCCTTTTTTTTTTAACATACTAGATGTTGAAAAGGAACCATTAAAATTGCAATGGTTGCTAAGTGTGGCTTCCTATGACTGAGTAAAAATGTTTTATCGCAATTTATTGATGGTTTGAACCTGCCAGACTATTGTGATCCTTGAGTTGTGACAACTGCCTGTATTTGCCATGTGATTTGCCACGTATGACATTAAACATCTTGCAAGCCTGTCAGGGCAGCACAGTGGTGCAGTGCATGGTGATGTGGCTGCATACCGCCGCTTCGTGTTTGTGGCGTTTCCATGTTTACCCTGTGTGCACGTGCTCTTTCGGCGGGTCCTCCGGTTTCCTTCCACTATCCAAAAATATGCGACTTAAGTGAACTAGAGTGAACCGTATGTGTGACTGAGTTGCACAAATTGCAGTGTATGTTATGTGTTAACTTGTATATATTATGAATGATTACCCGATGAATCATAAGATTAATCAGTAGATTATTATTTATATAATAGTTAGGGACAGCCCTAATACTTTGCTTTTTGCTATGTCAGGTGTAGATTACACTGTCACTGTCAAGTCCTTTTTACTGTCTCATTATTAAACTTGAGTGTTTATTTGGTCTTATTGAAATCTCTGAAATTACTCTGAAATCTCAACACTAATACTATACCATACTATTACTATACTACACCTTTCTCGTTATTTCCCTGGTCCAAAGTCTTCCTAACTGAGAATCTTTATTCCCAAATAATTTTGGTTTAGACTCTAAATGGCTGCAAAGAAGTCTGGATCAGACATTCACAATAATGGTGAGGTTTTGGTATTTTTCGCTTGAATATTATGTTCTGTTATATATTGATAGTGTGTTTGCCAAGTTAAAAATATTTGCTTGGATCGCATATGTAAATTTTATGTTACCATTATTGTGCCGCCTCTGCCAGTTTTTCTCATTAGCAAATGATCAAACGTTTTCATACACTCTGATATAGGAATAATGAAGTTACACTCAAATTAAGCACCTGTAATATATCTGGCTAGAGACCAAAGAAGACGAGAGAGGCTGAAATTTCACTTTTGTTAATGTTTACTCAGCAATTCTGAATGGTTTCTGTGGAATAGCACTATTGTCTTAGTTAAGAAAAGTGTGTTCATTGCTTACTTCTGTCCCCTTTTACTTGCAGGGCCCATCAGTTACCTGGATGATGTTCCTTTTAAGATTAATGACAAGTTCAAGTGTCCTGCCAAAGTTGGGTTTCCTATTGGATTTTGTCTTCCAGACTGGACCCCACTGCTCTCGGATATACAAGTTAGTGTAGTTTCTGTTTATGCTGCAGTATTTTGACACATAAACATATGCAGGTGAATTTGTAGGTGCAAGGCAGTTGAACCTCGCCAGAATCCATGGGCAGGATTGATGCTGCTTCTGTGGCACCATTCACTTCATTCAATTGTCGTAAACGCAGGTTCCTTAACATAGACTTGACAGCCTAACCGTATACCAACCAGACTTGAATCTGAGGAAGTTCATTGTTGTTCAAGTAGTTAAAGTTAAAAGCCATTCTTTCTTAGGGAGTATTAGTCATGATAACTAACCAGTGTCCTGTTGTCCCTCCCTGCTGCTGCTGGCCCCGTCTCCTGTAGTACGACTTCTCACTGGAGCGGCGAAGCGTGCAGTGGGGCACGGACCTGGCCCTGGCGAGGAGCGCCCAGCACAAAGCACAGCAGTGTGCTGAGGCCGACGATGGCAAGGCGGGAGAAGAGGCTCAGGACATGGAGAGCGGGGGCCCCGGGGACAGGAATCGGCCCGGCCCTCCAGAAGGGCTGGAGCCACGCCCACCGCCACCACCTGCGCTGAACCCGGTGCTGGCTGGCCTGAGCCACAATGCCATCCTGACTCCACTGCCTGCTCCCAGCCGGAACCCTGCCCGGCCCCCCAGCCCCACGCCCCCACCTCCCCACAGTCTCAATCTGGCCGACTTTGAGCGTGAGGAAGACCCCTTCGACAAGCTAGAGCTCAAGACTCTGGACGACAAGGAGGAGCTACGCAGCATCTTGCAGCAACAGTCGGCGTCCCCCCCGGATCCCCCTGAACCACCCCAGGCTAAGTCCCACCTCGTGCACAAGCCTGATGGGCTGGTTGGCCTCCTGGAGCTGGATCGGGACACAGAGCGGCCCTGTAACATCCGCTCCCTCACTTTCCCTAAGCTGAGCGATCCCGAGAACACGGCCAGTACGCGCAAGGGGCTCCTTAATGGCACCCCGCTGACCCTGCTGCACAGGGGTCCACAGAAAGACATGCCCCCCAGTCACATGCACAATGGTGCAACCAAACAGGTGAGTGTGGCCCTAATGGTATCATGGTAACCAAAAAATTTTGGTTAATTAGTGTTAATGGGGGTGGGGGGTAGCCTAAAGCCAGCATAGGTCAAAAGGTATTTGATGGATTACTGTTTAACTGAACATTATATGGGTGAAGATCTATACCTAGTTTCATTTTCAAATTGCCCCAAAAATGAAGCAGCAGCGCTGTGTGACAGCAAAGAAAGGAAAGAGCAGCTATAGAAGACACTTGGTCTTGTGAACACAGTAACTCTTAAAGTATTTTATGGATCTTTCTCAACCTTTACTGGAATATTGCAGGGGTTACACACTGGAAGCAATCAAATTTTGAAACAGGTTACTCCAAAACCGAAGCAGTGCTACACAGTGAGAGCAAAAAAAAAAGGGTAGTTTCAGACATTTCATCCCATTAACACGACAGTATTTGACAGGTCTTTTTCAACCTTTGCAGACATGTTGTAAGGTTGAAGATCTGGACCTGATCAAGCTTTGAGACAAATCGCACCAAAATTGAAACGGCACCACCTAGTGATAGCAAAGAGCTGACCAGCTCAAATGACTGAAAAATGATTTAGCCAATCTTTTCCAAACATCACAGGCACATTCTATGTGTGAAGATCAGAACTAATTCAAGTTTTGAGACACTTCACATAAAAATTTAAGCAACAGCGCTTTGCGACAGCAAAGAGAATGACATGATGAAAGGCTTACCGTTGTGAACAGGATCACTATTTGTTGTTATTTACTTTATTTGATCTTTGATGGATCTTATTACCACTTCATAAAAACGTTATATGGATGAAACTGAAACACCTGCAAATCTTCCCCATGATTGACCCCCAAATCAACCCAAAATTGGTGCTTCACTAAGGGCGGCAGCCAAGGGTGAAAACAGAGGCTGCAGCCACCATCTTGTGAAAGCAGCCGTCTGCCATCTGCGCATATTCTGTGGATCTTTTTGCAAACTTCCCAGGAACATTGTACAGGTAATTGGTTCTCAAATTGCAGGGCGTGAGATGATTTTCTGAATATCCTATAATTAAGTTATATATTGATTTTTCAACACTAGCCTCCCCGTTTGGAAAATTTTAACCATAGCAGTCCTGTAGCTAGTCAGTGAAATGTACCATACGGAGCTTGGGGAAATTATTGTGGGAATATTTAATTGTGTCACTTAGCCCTTGTCAAGTCCAATCATGTCTAGTCAGGGGGGCACATGAAAGAACAGGCACAGCTCTGGTGAACCTAATTACATCACGACAAATCACAAAAAGTGCTCCAGGGGTACTGGATGAATGGCTCACCCTGCACTCTGACCCCGAGTTTCACTCTGTATGTACTGTGTATATAGTGCTTGGTGTATAATATACACACAC
>JABJVO010000115.1:26374204-26439275 GCA_026770805.1 Boulengeromyrus knoepffleri
GGGGGGGGGGGGGGGGGGGGGGGGGGGGGGGGGGGGGGGGGGGGGGGGGGGGGGGGGGGGGGGGGGGGGGGGAGGTGTCTATATTGGTGTGGAGGCTTTATTATCTGTTTGCAAGTGTTTGTGAAAATCCCACTTTCAAAATCACTGTCATCTCCCCAGTCCAATGATACTTTGGGCTGGAGGATGAAGCAGGAACTGCAGCCAAATGCCAACCTGTCTTTGCTGCTGCCGCTACGCATGGAGTCCCCCGTACCGACCTGTTCCCTGAGAGCACGAATGTGACTTTTTGCCTTCATACACACACCACGTGTGGCAGAGGTGACAGAGATGTACTGATCTGAGATAGCATCAACCCCTTCCCCTCAGCATGAGGCGATGAAGAAGACTCTCGACTCTAATTTGGCTCGTCCCCATGGAGGCGGAGAGGCAGTGCTGAGCTAGAACGCTCCACAGCTGCACGCCTAATCTCCTCATTGTCCGTGTCGGTCCCTCAGGATCGCCGGTGGGGGACAAAGCGTCGCCTATTCACAATTATTGTCATTCAGAAACCAGGTCAACTCTCACAGCTCGGCTGCGTTGGGGCCTGGCAGTCCTGCTTCTATTCTATAGTTGTTTGTGTTTTTTTATGCCTCAACTTTAATTCCTTTGTGCGCGCATGAGACAGGGATAGAAAATCGAACCAAACCCGTCCCTGGTTTGTGTGGATATCCGGCTGATATTTTGGGCCAGAAGACCAGGGCTGTTAGCTTTAAGAAGGTCAGAGGAGCATTTTACATGTCTGCATATTGACTTTGATGTTGGAAATCCAGGAATTCTTTTTGAACAGCAGGACTTCAGGAGGAATTAAGGACATCTATCGCTGTAGGACTCTCATCTCTCACTGATGGTCTCTCACGTTCTTTCCCTCATTTTCTCATTCTGTCTCCCTCATGATTATTCTCACTTTTTCTCTGTCTTCCTTATTCTCCCTCAGGTATGCAAGGTGCTCAACACCACCACTATAAGCTGCTTTGCCCCCTCCCTGACGGGCGAGTCTCCTCCAGGGCCAGACGCAGTCAAGCCTGTGGATGAATTTGGCTTCATCTTCAACAATGTGCAGGCGCTGCTCGTCTACAACAGCACCAGCTTTGTCTACTACCCCAACCCCTACTTCGAGCCCCTCAGCGCCTCCGGAGTGCTGGAGCAGAAGCCAGGCTCCCCAATTATCCTCAAGGTGGTTGGAGGCGTGTAGATGAATTGTTGTTAGAGTTTCTGCTTTACAGAACCCTCAGTAGTAGAAACCAGCACAACCAGATATATCCACATAAATCTAACAAACCTCAGCTTTTCCAGCCAGATCTTCTACTCATGTTCTACAGGCTCCTAAAAATGTTAGATGCCATGAAAACTGGAACCATAAAAACCATGTGGGGGTGGGTGGACAGAATGGAGATTTTTCTTGAGTATGAGATCTTACAAAATGCTGGGGCGAAATTAAAACAAAAGACAGCACTAGGAAAGCACAATGAAACATGTGAGTGTCAGAGTTTTGGAAGAGCTGCAGTTAGCATCAGAAAACATGGTCTGGGTGTGTAGGAATGCCGAGGTAACAAAAGAAGTCCGTTGAGTATTATTTGTAATTAGGTTCAGGTGTTTGGGTCTCACACTGCGACGTCCTCCGTTCATCATTCAAAGGCAGTAGTTGTAATTGTAGTAATATTGATTAGATTGATGTGTTAGTGTATCTATCATGATGTGGGTTGGATGGGGGCATGATTTTCCCCCCTACACTCAACCCACAGGGTAGAAACCTGGTGCCCCCAGCCTCTGGGGGGGGTCGCCTGAACTACACGGTGCTGATCGGAGAGACACCCTGTTCCATCACAGTGTCAGAGACGCAGCTGCTCTGTGAGCCACCCAACCTGACGGGTCAGCACAAAGTCCTGGTGAGCGGCCGCCTCTGCCCCCCCGAGCGGTCACATCTACACATCCATCACCATTATGTGTGTGGCGAAGGAATATCAGTACGTTTCTCCGTGTGACTTTGACTGAGGCTATGTGCAGCCCTGAACGTAAGTCTGCGTATCTTTGAATGTGTGAGAGAACAAGAGAACAGCAGGTTTTCAACAATATGTGTCAGTCTAGGTGCGCGTGCGTGTCCTAAACTTCCAGGCACTATTTATTATAATCCCACAGACGGGATTTTGTATTACGTTAGGTGTTTGTTATGCCAACAGTTTGTGTGTATGTGTCGGGTGGCCAGGTGACGGTGGGCGGCCTCCACGTGTCCCCGGGCGCTGTGCACATCCTGTCGGAGAGCACGCTCACCATGCCAGCCATCGTCAGCATGGCGGTGGGCGGCGGCCTGCTGCTCGTCATCGTCGTGCTCGTCCTGGTGGCCTATAGGCGCAAGTCCCACGAGAACGACCTAACCCTCAAGCGGCTACAGATGCAGATGGACAACCTGGAGTCCCGGGTGGCCCTCGAGTGCAAGGAAGGTGAGGCTGGGCACTCGGGTATGGAAAATAAGAATAACCAAGGAAAAATTTGCCCGGAAGCCATGTGGCTTTGCTGATTATTACAGCTCTATGAATTTTTTGGGTCTATATATGATGCAATTTTGGAGCAATTCTTAGAGTGACCGATTGGTGTTTGTCGTGCTTGGTAATACAACGAATATTAGAAATTGTTGAAAGGTGTCATGAATTCGCCGAAGCAAGACGTCATTCTGTTTGTGATTCTGCGTTGAGTGATTGTTGACGAGCCTTACTCAGCCTCCGAGTGTTGCCTTTGCTCTCTGTGTTTACCTCCGAAGGTTCCGGAGGATAATTGCAAGTATTTGAAATATAATTGTTTATTTAGACGAAAGTAAGCTCTCATTCATTATGATTTCCAGGGTTTCTATTTTCTGGTTGATTGTCCATCATATCCCTGGAGCTTTCATAGGATGAAATCCTTGCCATTAGTCACATTAACGAAACACTGTAGTCTGACAAGTGCTCAAATTAAGGAAGGCAGTTATCTGATTCTATACTACAAGCTCAGTGGGTCTCAGCATCAATTCCAGTGCCAGGTTCCTTTCCCTGGTTCTGCCCAAAGACTTAATTTTGTTCCTTAGTTTGATGGTGTGTATGTGACTCGTGGTGAACCCTATAGTGGATAATTAATTCTGGAAAACAAACAGATCTTACGCATGTTCTGCAATAGTACGCAAACACTTAGCATTGATGTTAAGCCACTTGTGACACTGAAATGTGTTTAGTGTGAGACTGTGAGTTTAACCTAGTGACAGCCTGACACTTCCGATGAAATCCAGACAAAGGTACGAATGGAACAGAGACACCAAGATCAACAGTATGACCAATGTTTTACGCTTTAAACCTAGCATTTATTCCTGCGTAATTTTTCTGGTTCGTACTTTTGATTGACTCATGCCTGATTTCACAATGGACCAAATACCAAAGTGATCCTATTCAGCCAGTCACTCATTGCTGTTTTGGCAGACAGGCTCTGTGAAGCACTCTGGCGTGAAACGCTAAACGGATACATTGAAACTCTAATGATTATTTTCAAAAACACTTTGCGCCCTTTCAGAAACACACCTCAAAATCAGAATGCCACTGATAGAGTGAATTCACCTCGTTCATTTTCTTTTAACCTTTCTCCCGGGAGTATGGTTTTGAAAAGCAGTATTTAGCCTTCTGCAGTTGCCACTGGTGTCGGTTGTGAGATGTATAATAGCTTAAATATCAAGTCAGTCTCCTGATGAGAGTTTGTGTCAAAAAGATTTAATTTTTTAGTCAACATTACGGACGCTTATCGCCCCTGCGCTGCTGTAGTATGCTGGCGTGTAACGTTTAAAGATGCAACCCGTTTAATTTGACAGAAACGACCGTGTCTTCTCTTTGACAGGGAAAACGTGTGCCCTGGGAAATGTTTTGATTAGTCCTGGCAGCAAACCATTCAGCTACTGTCCATTTTGTTGAAAGACAGCTCTAAAATCTGGGACAGAAGAACCTACGCGTACAGCAGATGAAGGGAAAAAAACAGCTCAATTAAATAAAGTATTATTTGATGTGTTGAGGAACTCTGAAGAGAAAGCTTAAGGGGGAAAAATGAGGTGGAAAAATTCAATATCTAAATGGAAGACAAACTCATTAACCCCTCCATTTGTTGCCCAGTTGGCCCTTATACGCCTTGACCTGTGATTAGCTAGCTGTGCAAAGTTCACAATTTATCTTAAGATAGAAGTCAAACCCGTTCATTTAAATTCAGGTCCAGTTTTGCTACAGCTGCCAGGTGGAGAGGCACAGGGTCACCGAAACGTTCCACGACCTTAACTAGTCACACGCACACATCTCATCCTCAACACCCACACTGAATCATGCAAAGTCAAACATGAAGAGAAGGCTGCACAGCTCGGGTGAATGAATGTCAACAGAGCACAGTCTTCAGAGGGCAAATAGTTGAGATTAGAGGCAGGGCATCTGATACTATCTGCCCACCATTGCCACTCTCATTTCATTCATGACTCTTTGACTTTGCTGCCCAAAGTGGGCTTGGCTCTCTGTTTCCATGGCAACAGACCACCATCAAAGACAAAGCTATCTCCTGTAATGTGGCTGAAGCAGTGAGCTGCCACATGGTGCCTTGGGCGCAGTGCAGGACCAAAACCTGCTATACTCACTGAGGCTGGACTGAAAAGGAGCTGTAGGCTCCCAGTTGAATCTGATTCCCGGGCAGTCGTGTTTGGCTGCGTGTGAGAGGACTGAAAGAACAAAATTCTGAATTCACATAAAAATCAGTTTACCGAAAAAAAATTGAATGCAGTGGTTTGTGTCCTTTTCAGAGTCACATTTAAGTTACAAAAATCCAGCAAAAATCCATGACCAGTGTATTTTCCCAACCATCTCCAGAACAAAGGGTTTATTCATTTAGAATCTGCCCAAGCTGGACGCTCAGCCGCCTTCCCATCCTAAACCATCTCCTCATCTCCTACCTACAGCCTTTGCTGAGCTGCAGACAGACATTAATGAGCTGACCAGCGACCTGGACCGTGCCGGTATCCCCTACTTGGACTACCGCACCTATGCCATGCGGGTCCTCTTCCCGGGTATCGAGGATCACCCAGTGTTGAGGGAGCTGGAGGTGAGGGGGGGGCCTTCTTGTGGGCGTTTCTCCTTTTCCTCAACTGCAACCCTTCTCTGCCTCGAATTTCTATTCTGCAAACAATGTGGCAGCAATTGCATCTGATGTTCACTTAGCTGAGACCTTGAGGTGGTAAGCCCGTGTGTCTCACGACCCTATAGGTCTCTGGAAATGGCCAGTTGAGTGTAGAGAAGGCCCTGAAGCTCTTTGGCCAGCTTGTCAACAACAAGGTGTTCCTGCTGACATTTATCCGCACCCTGGAAGGCCAGCGCTCCTTCTCCATGCGTGACCGCGGCAACGTGGCCTCGCTGGTGATGACGGCCCTGCAGGGCAGGCTGGAGTACGCCACCGACGTGCTCAAGCAGCTGCTCTCCGACCTCATCGAGAAGAACCTGGAGAGCAAGAACCACCCTAAGCTTCTGCTGCGGAGGTACGAGTCTCTCTGCCTCACGTGGACTTGAGTCTCAATCCTACTCACACGCTAACAGATTCAGGGGTCCCAGCACTTGACAGGAGCCCTTCATTACATTAAATTATGTGTAAAATTGGAGAAGAGTGCAAGGTAATATTGGCAACACTTTACTTAAGGTGACAGAAATACTTAGTAATAACTCAGTTACTACTGAAGTACAAGTCACAAGTCACAAACAAATCATGAACAAAAATGTCAATACTTAAGATGGAAGATGTTATGATTCATTAATGATGAACAAAACATGAGAGCAGTATTAAACTTGTTATTAATTTCTTGTTCCTTCAGTAGTTCACTAAGATTTACAGAATTAACAGATTTAGTAACAAATATAGTAACTGCTGGGGATAAATGATATGACAATTCATTGACGATGAACAAATATGCGATCAGTTTGCATCTAACACTTAATATGTGGTTAATTAATTTGTAAGTAATAGCTTTATACTATATTATTTGCGTCACCTTAAGTAAAGTGTTACCGTAATATTTTATCAGGTATGCCCCTGCATATGTGTAAATCATGTGGCTGCAAATCTAATGTCACCTATTCAGTCTGTTTCATCTGGGCACACAGCCTCTATTAACTAAGCATGACTTTAATAAAGTGTTTGACCCAGGGAGGACAGAATGGAGTGAACGGAACATGTGTTTCAGGGGGTTTATAACAGTGAATTGAAAGGTCGCAGAGATACAGGAGAAGAGATTAGGATTAATGGGTCTGTGCATAATTAACAGGAGCAGGGAATGGCTTTACAGTGACTAGATCCAGAGCTGAAGCACTGTAACTTACTTCAGAAAACCAAGGAAGAGGCAAAATGGATCCTCCGGGTTTGTTTGAGTGAATTCATATCGAAAATAGATCAAACCAAGCCTCTCCATATTCAAAGGACCAGCGCAAAATAAAGGAGCATATTTGCACACATGGTTATTTGCAGAATGCAGTATCTAAGTGAATTTGTTTGCACTGTACACTAACTGTTGTAATCATTTTTTAAGGTACCATACAACATGTGGTTTCATTTTTTCTGACAGGACACATTGTGTCAGACATACACATCGGTTATGCCCTGCTGTTACTTGTAGGACGGATTTCATTCTTTTCCACGATTCCACACAGTCAGTGCTCAGCCGCGTACACATGGCTGCTGTGCGTGGGCTGGCATAGAGAGAGTGTGGTGGGTGCTGTAGATCAGCCCAGGAAGGAGCCAGAAAGGGTCAAATGTTCTCTCCCGGCTGACTTGTGGATCCATGTAAAAAAAAAAAACTGATCGCCTGTGTAGGTTCTTTTCAGCGAGAATCTTGAAGGCGCTGAAGCAGCACTGTATCGAGTTAGTGGCCAGAAACAAACAAGCGGTAATAATTTCCGCTCTCGCCTTTCTTGACCCAGCTGTTGTCAGCACGCTGAAGCTAATGCACCTCCACTGCAGGGACTCCTTGCTAATTAGGGGCGAACACAGGATGCGTTAGTTTACAGCCTTTCCAAGGGATGCTGGAAAAGGACGGGGTGACAGAGCTCGCGGTTTACATCTGCGTGGGTCAGCTTGTGGGAGCATGCATGGCCCTAGCAAAGACGCATGCTCAGAACCGGCCCGGACGTGGACAGGCTGCTGCAGGGACTGTTATGACACAGAAATGTGAATTATTAATCACAGCGCAAGCGTAGCTTAAGGTTGCATTAGCTGATGCTAGCTGGGAAGTCATAAAAAGCACTCTGCTCATTCATTTTTGCTTTCCGCGCATCCATTTTTTATTAGCATCTGCTAATTAACTAAATATATCACAGTGTTTTTCTGCGTAGCTGCAAAAGCCACAGACTTTACTCTCCTGCTCCTCTGCTCTAAATGAAAGAAGTTAAATGTTGCTACTTTATGTCGGAAGTGTGTTCAGAACTAGATGTTTATCCGGTAGCTGGATGGAGCCTTGGGCTGCCCGTAGTATTGGAGGGAGAGGACCTTCATCCCCCGAAAGAAATCCCAGCCGACGAGGAGATGGGGTTGCCGTGGGATACCGTAGACAGCTGACGCAAGATTGCAATGGTCTGTTAGGCGTTTTTCCTCCATCAGTTGTGATGTTCTACAACCCGTTCCATTCCCCCAAAGATATCTAATGTTAAGTGCAGCCTGTTTTAAATTTGAGCAGTGGTACATGTTAGGTGGGGTACTGCTTTTCCGACCCTCAAATTTGCCCAAACAGAGAGCTGTTTGAAGAGCGTCTTCCCACCTGTTGCATTTTTTGAGGCAATGTTTCAACATCTGGCTGAGGTCAGGAGAACATCCATCAGTGCCAGCGAAGTCCTAACTCCCACCTTCTTAATGAGCCCGAATTCAGTCTCTCATCCTGTTTCACTTCGGTTTGGTGTAGCTGTTCAGTGCTTGTGAGGAGCGAGTTCAGTCGGTCTTGTACTCTGTCAAGTTTATTGCCTCTCGATCACCGCGATAGGAACAAGGCCACATGACTTTATGCTGGCATTTTTAAAGTCATTGCTAATGAGTCTTTCATTGATTTAGACTCTGAACGGGTGACATTATTGTGATATTTGTGAAACGTTGTCGACTTCTCTAAATGCAGACTGCTCCAGCCTGTTCCTTTCAGCTTGCGTATGAATATGAATCCTCAAGGAGGAAGCTCCAATGGAAAAAAAAACAACAATAGTTTATGAAAGAGTTTCATGTATATACAAGGGTTTAGAGAGAGGGAGGGAAAGAGAAAATGAAACAGAGACTTTCTCAAGCCAGAGAGCTGTGGGGAGTCAGGTGAAATTACGGATTTTGGTTAAGGTGGCATGCTTTTGCTCTTAGAGAAATAGATGACATCAAGAATCCTTTTTCTTTGCTGCACAGATGTGACAAGGGGGTGGGGTTTTTTGAGTAATTACATCCCCCAGTTGGTCCTGCTGTATCGACTTCGAAGATACTGTTGTGCCACATACCACACAAAGCCCCCAGACTCGGGAGAGACTAGATGCAACCAATCGTTTGCAGCCGGCAGCATCACATGCCTTCCTGCGAGCACGGGAGCGAGACAGAGACCGCAGAAGGTCGACGAGCTTTCTACGTAGACTCCATATAATCCAGTGGAAGGCTTCACATGAGCTTTGGGGCCCAGAGTATCGACAGGGGTTCACAGTAGCCTGTGAGCTGAAGGGCTTGTGTCTTTCTAAGAAGCCATATCCTGGAATCACCAAGGAAACAGAATCAGCTGAGGGTTTATCATGAGTTGTTGTGGGCCTTTGGCTCATTCTTGTCTGACTGCATAGAGTGATGTGTTCTGCTTTTTCTTCTCCGTGATAAACCTGTTCAGGACTCGGTGCCAGTTCTGGACCTGCTCCTTTTATCTTTTCAAAGCATCCATACCCAAACTTGTTCTGTTCTGTTCGCCATCCCAACTGGAGAGATTCTCACAGAAAAAAAGTCTTTTCGTGCAGCAGGTTTTGAACTGATCCCCTCAGGCTTAGAAGCCCTTAGGCGATAAGTGAATGTTCTGCTACATTTATGCACAGACCTCATTCTTTTACATTACAGTGGCGCCCAACCACCAGCTTTACCCAACCACATGGAATATAGGTGTGATTTGATTAGCAATAACAGCTGATACATCTGAAAAAAATAATCACTTTCAACACTGATTGGTGTTGCGATTGCAAAATTACTATAACTCACAATCCTCTAACAGAATAGTGAACTTGTTTGAGAAACCAAGAATAAGGGTCATTAGAGACAGCCAGGACACTCCTGCCCATTTAACCCTGCAGAGCAGAGGTCCAGTCATTAAGGTCACCAGTGGGATTCACAGAGGCCTATTTGAAGACTCCTGTACAAGTCAAGTAACGCCACCATTCATATCTTCAAAAACATTCCAGGATATGTATGGAACATTCTTCAGGTCCATTCTACTCCTTTCTTTTCCCATGGGAATGTCTCGCGTGAGAATTGACATGGGCCTCCACAGGACTCGGGGATTATCGGAGGTTTCAGTCCTGCTGGAAAGATTCTTCTCGCTTCCCACGATCCGCAGTGTAAATCACAGGCTGGCAGCTCTCCCCTGAGTGGCGAGCAGAGGGTGTGATGCTGTGCTTTCCAGGCCTCAGCGGCGGCCCGGTGCAGCCTGCTATCTGACTGAACAGCGCTCTGGCAAGTGGGCCGCAGACAGCTGCTCTCCCCAACTGCGAATGTTCAATAATCTCGAGTGCCATTCTTTAGCCCGGCCTCAAGTTGTTCATTGTAACGTTGGAATTCTTTTGCGGTAACAAGTTTTTTTTGCCGTTTTTTTTTTTGTCTTCAGATACAGTGTCAAAGCCACATCGGTATTTTATAGCCAAAAGCATCCTCGTTTAATTTATTCTTCATGCTAATAAGCAAGCTCGTCTTGTATTCTTTCCAATGCTTTTGTCCATTCTCTTGCCAAATGAGCCTCTGCTTTTGTGCTCTTTCCTCACTCGCTGCTCGTTGGATTTTTCTTTGTGTTCCGAGACAGAACATGGATTTATTCTTACTTTTAATAATGCTTAAGAGGCCTGCTCGAGTTCGGTAAGCGATCACACCAACGCCTGCACACTCGCCCGCAGGCTTCCCTTGAAATCCGAACGGTAAACATAACCTAAGATTTGTGATATTTTCTTATTTCTTAGAGACCAATGTTCATAAAGAATCACAGTATTGCTCCTTGAAAATGAATGACAAGTGTGGTTCCAAGTAAACTCCTCTCTCAGCAGGAGGTGGGAAGCCGTTCTAGAGTTTCTCACACTAAGTCTCATGCCGAGTGAGACGTAAGATCAATTCTTCTCTAATTCTAAGCCTATTTTTTACTCTGTGCGCTAGAGAAAAAATCGTTTTGATTGCTCTAATGTCATTTTTTTCCCGCTTTGCCCCAAGTGACCTGACTCAAAACTGAAATAATGCTAGAAAATTATCCAGCTTTTAAATCTGAACGTTCTTGGCGTGAGCGTGTTTTAAATGCACAGAAGCAATCGCCACTTTTTCTCTGATCTTAATAAAATTTGAAGCCTTCGCTAGACTTTATTACAGTGTTTATAATCACCATTATAGCATTTAAATTGATCTCGTAAATTGATCTTGACTGTGATTCTGGCCAGATCAAGCTTTAATGTTTTCTTTGTGGTCTTTCTGTCAGTCAAAATAATATGCAATATTAAGATGGAAGGGTTATCTGCCTGGGGTCTAGATGATGTGTAAAACGTGGCCCACAAAAATGGCGCATTCATGCCAATGCATTTCTTTTCAGGACGGAGTCTGTGGCCGAGAAGATGCTGACAAATTGGTTTGCCTTCCTGCTTCATAGGTTCCTGAAGGTAACTGACAGTCACACTTTTAGTCTCACTGCACGTTATTCTCTGTATCTGTGGAGTCTGCGTGTTGATTGATCTTTCTACATTATGAGGTTGCTGGATGTCGTGACTACGCATGGTATCCTGTTTTCTTTAACTGTGTATCTGCGCGTGTGTTTGTGTGTGTCGATTTCCGTCTTGCTGAATGTCTATGAGCAGTACCTGGCTGTTCCGCTTACTGCTTGCCCTGCATTTCTTGCGCGTGTGTATGCATGTGTGTATAAATCTGGCATCCCGCACCTGCCTCTCTGTCCACAGGAATGCGCCGGTGAGCCTCTCTTCATGCTCTATTGCGCCATCAAGCAGCAGATGGAGAAGGGTCCCATCGATGCCATCACGGGCGAGGCGCGGTATTCGCTCAGCGAAGACAAGCTGATCCGGCAGCAGATCGAGTACAAGACCCTGGTCAGTGCTGCCCCGCGTGCAATTTGAGTGCAGATCACAGGTCAAACGGTCAGACGCTGGGCTTTCCCCGAGAGCATAGCAGCAAAGAAAAAATAGTCGCTGCTCTTCTCTTGTATGAATAAGAAGCTGAAATTCAGAAGGTCATTTTTTATTTGTTTGCTATCACAATGAATCAAAAGCACATTTTGTTGTTAGTATCCCACTGAGTCGCATTACTTTAAGTGTTGAGACGGTGCGGTGAGTCATTGCCTTTCGCTGGCAGTAAATGCATCAAGCCTTCATCCCACTGACATAACCAGATGTTTTGCCGCGATCTTCAGTTGAATCATCAGTAAAGCTCCTTGTCCTGTTCCGGAAACCCCATACCCATCCACACCACGATGTTCTGTCCACCAAGGTTCCTAGGATTAATGTTTGATACTTTTTTGTTACATATCAGCATTATCACTTTGACGAATGTTTATGTCGGTCTCCTCTGACTGGAAAGCTTCTCCCAGACCTCCCATTGCTTCCCTCCCTGTTTCTGTGCCACTTCCAGTCTGTGCTCTTCATACTGATGACCAGTGAAGGACTTGCACCTTCCAGTGCGGCCCCATAATTTCTCTTGGTGACGTTTTTTGCAGAGTGAGCTTGAAATTTGCACCTTGCACCCCAGGAATAACTGAAAGTTTGTTTTTTGTTTTTTTATTCACACTAAGAAATTATTTTCTTCCATCTGTTCTTGACATTTTCCAGCTTTTTTCTCCTTCCCTTAGACTTTTCCAGATTGTTCATTTGGTAATGCTGAGGTTCTTAGCACTTTCTACAATGGTCATTTTTTTCCAATCTTGCTGACTCAGCAGGAAAACTGAGTTTTAAAAAACGTCCCAAAGCAACTGAGTGATCGGAAACACCTGGAAAACCATCTGATTGGGGGGGGGGGGGGTGCAGTATGGTGCCTCATTCAGTAATATTGCCACCTGCAGGTTTGCAGGTTCGAATCCTGGTGTCACGCGGTTTCTAACCGAATTACAAAGACATGCAGACTGGCATCACTGAATCTGTCAGAGAGTGTATGTGTGAGTGTGTATGATGCCTGCTTTGGACGGGCAGGGATACACCCCAGCCCTTTGCCCCGTGCAGCGCCGTCCAAGTGGTTGGTAGATGGATAGAAATCCGACTTTCCCTCATATCCTTATTAGCATATCGTTCGGCGGTGGGATCCCCAGTGCTGGACAATGACATCACTCAGGCAGCCCAGCAAGCAGCAGGCAACATGGGCTTTTCAGTATCTTGTTGGAGTTGGATGTTGGTATCTCAGCAAAGGTGTGAAATTAGATCTTTTTTGTTTTTTTGAGAAAACAGTGCAGCTGCAGCTCTGGCCACACTGAGTGGAGGGGACGGGGGAAGGCATGTGTGCAGTGGTTTATGTGGGGGGGGGGCATGTTTGCAGTGGTTGATGGAGCTGGCGAGCTCCATTTAACCCATCTGCACCATCCTCTCTCCTAGATCCTCAACTGCGTGAATCCCGACAACGAGAACAGCCCTGAGATCCCAGTCAAGGTGCTCAACTGCGACACGGTCACCCAGGTGAAGGAGAAGATCCTGGATGCCGTCTACAAGAACATGCCTTACTCCCTGAGGCCGCGCGCCATCGACATGGACCTGGGTGTGGCTTCATTACCTTACGTTACATCCCATTTTATTGTCGTTGTGCAAAGTACAATTGCTCAGACAACAAAATGCATTTCGGCATCAAATCCGAAAGTGCAAAATAGTGCTAAAAACAGCCGTACAGTATTGCGCGCTGATCCAGGACACCGACTCCCCGATACCTTCACTAAATCACTAACCAGCATACCAGCCAAGTCTGTAACCCATATGGAAATCTACCAACATTCACTAAACCATATGCCAGCATTGCCATCGATGAAGTAGCAAACCGGTCAACACGCAGAAAAACAGACATCTCATTCCGCCGACTGGTACAGTCACTGACACCGATTCTCTGACAGGCTGACACCTTGATACATTCATTTCCCCTCGCTTGATACCCCACTGACAGTCATCTGACAGGATCACTCCCCCAGCAACGCAGCGCGTGGCCGACAGACTGTCGCTGTAATTACGACGATGGCAGGACCGAGTGACGCATCGCCGAGCTGAACCGGCGCCAGGCCGGCGCAGTTGCCGATGCCCCCCGCTGCCGCATGCACGGCGCCCGCGAGGTTACGTCACCAGTGCTAGACGGCTGCTCGCACGCGGAGCGGCGAGCGGAGAGAATTATTTAACGCCGCTTTTCCCAAGCCCGTTGGCACACTCTCTGTGCCCGTTCTTTCTGTCCAGCTGAGCTCTTAATTAATTCCTCCTGATTAAGATATTAATTGAACGCGTTGCACAATTCCTGCAAACTGAATTTGCACCCTGACAGCTTGCCGTACATTTTAATCCTATTAAACCAAATGAAGTTATTGCGCATATTTGTGCTGATAATCCTTAGTTTGAACGTTTGTGAAACTTTAACAAAACTGAGTACGTTTAGTAGCTGAACTGGTGCTTCGGTTCACTGTTCAAAAGTAATCATTAAACATGAATTAACAATGAACATTTTATTAATCATTGCAAGGGGTGAAACTAAAGATATTTAGGAATACACGATTATCTTTTAACCATTAATTTTATATCTACCAGCGATTCAATTTAACATGGTTGAGAAAATTCGAGGTGGCCTTCAGCTCGCATTTTCAATTTTATGCAAATTGAATCAAAATCTTTTGTTTTAAGTGGCTTGTTCGGTTGCACATCAGGGCCAATAAGAGCTCAGTTTTACATATACCGGCATATGCGGACCTAAGAGTGCGGTCAGGAAGCACTGCTTCGACGTATTAATGGGCTGACGGGCGCGGTGTCGGTGGTGACGCAGCGGCGGAGGCTCTGCCTGTGCACGTCCGGCCTGGTGGACTCACCCAGATGGAAGCTCACAGATGGACAGGCAGGCAGGCGAGCGGACAGACTCCAGCACCATCTGTCTCCGTCACCCCGACAGTTCTGTTTTCTGTTCGAGTGAACCTCTGCTGACCCCACCCCACCCACATGTACACTTACAGCCCATCTCCGGCCCCCACCGGGAGAGTGTCTGTCTCACAAGCAACCCACGTGACTCCAAAACGACTAAATCCCACTTTTCTAAGCCGTTTAATAAATTCAGAGCCAGCAACAAAGCACCACAAGGTTAAATTGACTGTCCGGTCGCACAATCAAGTGGGACTGAGGAGATTAGCATGTAAGCAATGTTGGTATAGAACCAGCAGAAGAGTTTCTGTAAAGTTAAGACACATTATCTCTGCTGGTGTTACATCAGCGCCCTCTACAGGCTCGTCAGACTGAGGAACGAGACACATGCTGATTGTCCAATCAGCACTCCTGGCATGGTGTCACATGACCTGAAGGGTCTTTTGTTGTTAATGTCACCATGAGCATCACTGTCTGTACTGCCCGCCCCACCCCCCACCCCATTTTGTAGTGTTATGGTGAGGCTACGCAACAGCGCTGGGTGCAAATCCAGAGAGGAAGCCCCATAACGACGTAGCGCTACAAGGGTAAGCGAGACTCCCGGCTGCAAAGCTGCCACTGCCTCCCGCTGCAGGGCCCAGGCCGGGTTCCTCTGGCTGCCGGAAAACCAAACACCCGAGTGAATGAGAGTGTGGAACACAGAGCTCAAAGTGCCCTTTCTTCCTCTGGTGTTTCACTGTCTGCTTAAATACTCGTCTGTTTGTCAGAGAGGGCAAACACTATTTTCTTTTCGATTCCCTTTTGTTTATATTTTAGGAACTTTATTAACAATTAATAAAAAAAAAAAAAAAAAAAACTACTGCGCACCTGGCTTTTGCTCTGGAAGCGACTGCAGACAGCACAGAAAGACCATGTGACAGGAAATGCAGAACTACACCTGGTACATGAAATAGTTGCACGATCGGGATGGTTCAAACATTTGCTAAGGACACAAAACGCGCAAATATTTATAAATATATATAGCTTGATTTATTTAAGTATGATAATGCATACTTTCAGACAGTTTCAATAAATATTAATGCTCAGAAATGCTCATTGGTAAAATATTCCAGTGGCGTCTTTAAAATGTTAGTGTGAGATTTGGAGAAAAGTGAACCATTTATTACGATTCTGTTATGCAACCAGCCTAAGGTGCAATAGAGAGTATGACTGAGTGAAGAGGCTTTATGATGTTGATGTGGTGGTGCCTTTGGTAAATTCATCATCTGCTGCTCTCTACTAATCTATTTCAATAGCTTAACCTGTGGTAGAGGGCTTTCTGAGAAATGACAATGGTGGGTGTATAATGCCCCCTACTGGTGTGCGGATAGACTGCTGTAGAATATGCCCACCAGGGCATAAAAGAAAAGAAACTGGAGCTAAATATTTCTGTGGATTTACCTTTACTTTCTGTTTCCCTGTGATGGAAGTGTGGAAGCCTGCCTCTTTCATTGGCCAATTATAGCAACATTAACGTTTCTTTCCCTCCTAAATACCTTAGTTTTAAAATGATCTCATTGATGGACATCTTGATCCTCTGGTTTGTTCTGATGGTTAACAATTTGTGAATTTCATTCACATTTGGAATTTTTAATCAGTAAAACCATTGAATATGAAAAGTTAATATATTTACTATTTTCTTGTCATCTACAGTTTGCTTTCTAAGGATCTTTTATGGTTTATTTCATGCAGATTTCCTACAATGGAGCTGTTTCTTGAACTGTGAAATGATGTTCCACAAAAATTTGACACTGTTCTGTCAATACCTTTATTTAAAAGTTTAGTAACTTTTTTTTATGGTTTCCAAAAATTGGATATAGCAAGTGACTCATGATTAGCAAATATGACCTCAGTCACAATATTAAATACTGAAAGGGCTTACATGTTCATAGTTCCTGCTTGCTTACTTAATTGGAAGTGGGAACAAACAGCACAAGAATCTGAACTAAAGATTTACCAATGCAGCATGCGTTTCACATAATATACAAGGTAGGGCCTACGCTCTGGTTCATTCTAGAGCCCTGATTCTCAAAAATGCTGTAAATTTAGAGAAAAGGCATTTTCATGTATTGTATTTGATTGCAATTTGGCCAAAATGTGCAGCATTGAAATTGTGACCAACTGGGGACCATCCATTGAATTTAGGTATGATTTGTCCCTCTGCACACTAAACTGTTGAGGCCCTTATAGTCTGGCTCATTGAACTTTCCAGAGGTACAAGCAAGACCAGCCTTACAGCCATAAAATCATTTTAAAAAACTGAGCAGTCATTGCTGTTACTGAAAGAAATTAAAAGCAGTGTTGCCATCAAGGTGTGTTTATACAATAAAACTGTTCTACAATGTCTCATGCAGTATTTTTGCGGGCGGTGCAGTGGGGGATGGAGTGGGGCTTTGGAAGCAATTATGAGAAGTATAATGAGCCCATTGTATCACTGGAAAAGCCCAACACACCAAAATTATGCAGTGTTCTTAAAAAACAGCATAATAAAAATTTATACATATTTTCTGAAATGGAAGGCTGGAAAGTGATGGCACAAAGAAATCAATTATCTTTATCCATCATGGTTCCCACATGTAGGACAGATTGACATTCGATTTAGTTTTACTGGTTTAGCTTTGTACAGTGCTTTGTGACAGTGCTCCCTGTTAAAAACTGTATAGAATTCTGGGCCTGAAGTGCCCAGAGAATAATATTCCCTGAGAGAGAGAGCATGGCTGAGAAAACCGGATTCAAGGGAGAAGCCGAGCAATACGAGTTCATGGAAATTAGTGTAAGATAAATACCAAGCAGGAGGGTATATATACAGGCTAGCCAGTGAGTGGGCAGGGTGGTACACCGGTGAGTAGAGACACGGGTGGGCAAGCCGGTATAATAATAACCGATACTTTATTGATCCCCGTGGGGAAATTGTCTTTACGCCTCCCTCAGCTTGCTCTTTTTTTGTTGTCTGTGAAGGGCAGCCACCCGTAGCGGCACCCAGGGAGTTGGGGGTTAAGGGTCTTGCTCAAGGACCTACAGACATACTGAGGGTGGCTTTGAACCGGCGACCTTCTGATTACAGGCACACAGGCTTAGCCCATTGAGCCGCATGCTAAGATATACAGGTGGGTGGGCGGGCTGGTGGGTTCCCTAATATCCAGCTCAGACGGAGGGAGTGGATAACAGCGCAAGGGACATATACTTAGGGATGAGATTATCACATTTAGTAGTGCATTCATAATTGGTAATGCAATCTTTTCAACAAGCTTTCTGGGGGCAGTGTGAGGTGCAGCGGGCTAAGCCTGTGATTGGAAGGTCACTGGTTTGAGCCCAGCCTTGGCAGAATAGTGACGTCTGCAGACCCTTAAACGAGGCCATTAACCCCCCAGCTCCATGGAACCAGCTGCAGGTAGCTGCCTTTCACCACCAATCTTACTCTCACCTGCATGTGTCCATGTGTCATGGAGAGCAAGATGCAATAAGCAAAAAGGGAGTTTCCCCACAAGGAACATCTTAAAGTCTGTGACTGGCTCACTGGATTTGATTGTTATGATCATCAGCATATTATCGTTTATATATAGTTATATATCAGCACAGTGTTGATGGTTACAACATCATTGTGCCCCAGTGCACAAAGCAAGGTCCATAAAGACATGTTTGTGTGAGTTTGGTGTGGAAGAACTTGACTGGTCCCCACAGAGCCCTGATCTCAACCCCAGCAAACGCCTTTGGGATGAACTAGAACGAAGATTGCCAGGCCTTCACATCCAACATCAGTACCTGACCTCACAAATGCTCTTCTGGAGGAATGGGCAAAAAATCCCACAGAAACATTAAAAAAAAAAAAAAAAAGTGGAAAGTCTTCCCACAAGAGTGGCAGCTGTTACAGCTGCAAAGGGGGGGGGGGGGGAATCGACCCCCTGACCAAATTCCTGAACCTGCAAAAAAAAAATGCACACAGAACCCCGCAAGTTGCATTGCAAATTTTGAGAAACGCTGCTGAAAAATCAAGAAATTTTGACTGGAGGTATGAGGCAACAGTACTACCCAATGACCCAGCCTTAACATTTTACATGGTACTCATATTTACTTCTGTAACAAGTACTATATACTGAATAGTAAAAATGTGCATATAGGGTTTCTTACTGGACAACACAACAGAAAATAAGCCAAAGTTCTAATCTTCCATTAAACATTTATTTTTAATGCTGTACATTTTAGATCCATAATTTTAGATCCATAATAAATATTAATACTGAGATTATACTCTGCATTTAAAGTGAACAGTAACACTGCCAAAATGACTTTCTTTGTAACATAAAGAAATGTACTAGGCTAATACGTTAAAAATGATTAAGTTATTGCTTTGGAAAAATGGATATCATCTACGACCATGGTTATTATTATATATAATAATATTACAATAGTATTATTAACCACAAAAGCAGTAAAGCATGGCCTAATGTACAACTGTATAATAGTTAGAGTAAAGTTCCTCTCCTGGGTGAATAGCTCTCAGGGCCACGAGAGCGACACATCTTAACGGCCTGAGAGGGGACACAAAAAAGAGCGTAGTAGTTCAAATGAAATCAGAACAGATCAAAGTTTATTTGTCATTAAAGCAATTAACAGTATACGCTCAGAACAATGTGCAGTGAAATTATATGAGTCCGACAATAAGGACAAAAAATGATTATCACTGGCTCAGAAGGCACATGCAGAAAAATCTTCATTAATGATCTCTGTTCAGCTAATCTTTGTCATTAAAGCATTTCCCACAGCACACAATCTAGTTTCAATAATAGTTTCTTAATTCACAGCAATTCAAAGCAATTTTTCTTACTGAATATAGGCTTACCTTGGCATATCCATTCTATAATTTATGTTGGGAAGATACTGGCAGAGTTCTATGGGAAATCCTGCAGGTACATCGAATTCCTGATAGCACACGTTAGCAGCTTTGTCTGAAATAAAAACATGCGCAGTTGCAGCTGGAAAAAGCTCGTCAGTTTTGTAATTTAAAAAGGAAAAGCTTTGATTTGAAACTATGCAAGGGTTAGGGTACAAATGGTACAATGCATATGTTTGCAAGATGGAGACCTTACTTGCCATTTGAGCAATTATTCACATATTGACCCACTGCCAGGGGGTTGTAAGGTTTGGCAGTGAGCCACGTGGTGTCACTGAACTTAATAGGCCCTAGTCGGTCCCTACCACTGCATGACCTGAAAAAGATTTTCATTGGTTAAAAAGGTCAAAACTGCAATAAAGAAAGATATTTCATTTATGCACACGGGGGATACGGGATTTCTTACCTGTATACAGCTTTAGAAATTCCTTTGTCATTGCCATCAATTAAAACACCATCAATACATCTGAATATAAATGGATTGCAGACCGACTGGAAGAAGATAGGCTCATATCTCTGATAAACAGTGCCTGCGTAAAATAATTAAAAATCAGCGTGAATTAATGGAATTGTAAGGTGGTTTTAAGGCAATTAAATGTATTACAATCATGTTTTAGGAAGCAATAATGTGGTTACAACAGAAAGTCAGCAATCAATATTTTGGGCAAAGTGTTTAAAAAGAATTCAACCAATTAATTCAATTATCCAAACATTAAAAACATACATTAAAAAAATATCGACCATTTCATTTGATTTGTTTGAAACAACTTTTTATTGGTCCAAGTAAATTGTCTTTGATATTTATGTTCAAATGATAAAATGCATTTTGTTTGGCAGAAAAAGGAGTTTCCATAGATCATCCTACTTAACAGACTTTTAATTTACAGTTAATGTTCAAGAACTTTCTTTTCTGGGATCTAGTTATAGTCTACGAAACATAATTTCAGTTGGGGAAATCACTGCTGTGACCTTCTTTAGTCCAAAATTAAACTCAAGCTAACTTCCATGACAAGTTTCTTTGGTGTGGTGAGTGATTGTGCATATATAGGAGTGTTCAGTGTTGCACTTTCCACGTAAGATAATCCCTTTGGGATATGTGTATTTTAGTATGCGACTTTAGTGAACATGAGGTTTTTCAGGAGCACATTAGTCATCTTGTAGCAGGACAGACTGCAGGTGATGCGTGTCAAAGCAACGTACCCATAAATGTCAGGACTCAAGGTTTTCCAATAACATTGCCTAGAGCATCACACTGCGTCTGCCAGCTTGCCCTCTTCCCACAATGCATCCGGGTACCATCTCTTCCCCACGTAAACGACGTCCACGGCCGTCCACATGATGTAATAAAAAATTTGACTCATCAGACTAGGTCACCTTATTGCATTGCTCCATGGTCCAGTTCTGATGATCATGTGCCTATTGCAGGTGCGTTAAGCATTGGACATGGATCGGCATGGCCTCTCTGATCATTCTGCGGCACTCATCCCCATACAGAGCAAGCAGCTATGCACTGTGTGGTCTGACACCTTTCTATCATAGCCATCATTAACTTCTTCAGCAATTTGTGCTATAGTACTTCTCCTGTGGGATCAGACCTTTGTTCTGCGCATGCATCAATGAGCCTTGGGAACC
This sequence comes from Boulengeromyrus knoepffleri, assembly GCA_026770805.1. Lineage (NCBI taxonomy): Eukaryota > Metazoa > Chordata > Actinopteri > Osteoglossiformes > Mormyridae > Boulengeromyrus > Boulengeromyrus knoepffleri. The sequence goes on from JABJVO010000115.1 coordinate 26,395,109, forward strand.
CATGACCCCATCACAGATTCACTAGTTGGCCTTCCTTGGACCACTGTCGGTAGGTACTAATCACTGCATACTGGCAACACCCCACAATACCTGGCATTTTGGGGATTTTTGAAAGTTCAGGAGACTAGATATATGAATGGTTAAGAATGTTTAGAATTGCTCTACGTGAATGCAGAAAATGACCAGGATTTCTTTAGGTGTACAGAATGAAGAATCATGTTCTGATGGAATGATCAACTGTTTTAGTGAAGCCGGACAGTTTGTCATGTTGTCGTGAAAGCGAAAGAAGAGGTTGTGAACATCTGAGAAGATGCCATGAATGCATCCAGAGACGTTATGAAGCCACCATGAGAAAGTCACATCTACCTGGGTACATGGCTACTGTGGCTCCTTTCGGTACTGTTCCCATGACAACGAACACACCTGTCCCCGCAGACTGGAGAGAACTGGGCCTCCGTTCAATCGCGAAGCCCATCGTGTCAAACATGACTCTGCCTGGGTCTGAGGGGCCCTCTTCCCCAACAGCAGCCTGATAGTCAGTCTGGGATGATGAGGAAAGCATCTGCAGGACGTCCCTTTGGCCACTGAGGTTACTGCTGAAGAGGGCTCTGAACAACTTGGTAATGTTGAGAAGAACCTCCTCATCTGAAACCAGTTTATCCAGGGAGCACAGTGGAACCTGCCGGAGAGTTCTTTTAAAAAAATATAATAAATAAAAATGAAATCAGTATTAAAAGGTGAGAAACTGAAAAATATTGTACATACATGATCATTATTATATTATCATATATTATTCAATGAGTTATTTTGTGGCAGTTGCAGCCTAAAATTCTTGAAATTGTAGCTGTTTTTCTCTAAATTTGCAATGCATCTCACGGTATATTTTTGAGGGGGAAAAAAAATGCATAAATTGCCACTTTGAAATCTCAATAATTTATTTAAACTATTGATAGTAAAGAAGGAGACATACGTAAGTGCTTTCTTGGTGTAGTTCATGTCATATTACAGTGCTCATTATTGATTCTTTTCAAAGTCATTTTATATATATGTGGTTTTGGTAAAATAAGCAGTTCAACATTAGAAGCAAATCAGCGCCTGCAGTGGCGTCACTGGACGTGTCATGGACTGCAAGAGGGCAGTTGATTTGACCATTTCATGCGGAAAAGCCGCGGTAAATTTGAAAAACTTCAAGGTCTTACAGATATTGTAGAGTTTCCTTGATTTAGCGTTAATTTCTGCGACCGCGAAATCCTTTGCGGATTGATAGTAGGTCTATATTATAGACTAGGAAAAAATCTTGCTTAAACGCAAATGTACGGCACTCTGAAAACACTAAATAGTTCGACAAAAACAACCAAACATCATTACTCTTACTTCTACTGTTTAATAACAGATTTAAAAAACTACTTATTTTTAGTGCTACGTACGTGATTAAATTTCTTGCAAAGCCTGATCAATGTATACATACTACAGCTCAAGATAAATCATTTTTTGGGGTCTGACATTATAAATACAATTCAAGTAGATAAGATCTTCAAACTTCTGCCTGTTCCAGTGAAAAGGTTACTCTAGCGCTGTATCCAGAATAAACCTATATTGAAGGAATTACCTCTCGTTTTTACAGATGTTTACAGCTATCCACGGAACAAATCTATATTTGTACGAATTCCATCGGGTTTGCAATACATTTAACCAGCTTTTCAACATAGTTTGAGGATGTCATTTGCTTACGAACTCCAAAGCTAACAGAGGACAAACGTGTAAAACCATCGAAAAGCGAGACCGTAGATACTATGGAGTATCAGCCTTAATCCCATGATGCACCGCGAAAAAAGAGCATAGATATTATTTTACAAGTAGAATGGACTATCTGAAGTATACGTTTTAACTTCACTCTTGTCAACCCTGGAAGTCAAGAACGGATGAGGTCAGAATAAAAAGGGAAACTGGGCAGCAATTTCATACAGACCAGCAACCTGTAAACGAACCCGCTTGGCAGTAACGTAAAGTATTGGTCGGATGTGCTAATTGGACCGTGACTCAAACTTCTTATAAAGGCAGCATACATAATGCACTGAATAAACTTGGGCTGTGTTCGAAATGTTCACGTACTGCAGTGGGGATAAGGGCAGACAGCTGTTGATACAGTACAGCCGCTCGGCGGATGTACCGCTGTTGCATAATTATGCGCCGGATCTTCGTCATTGTTATCTCTGTCGCATAAATAAACGTCAGAACATCCCCTCTAGTGATAAACTCTCATGTTAAAAATGTACTATTTAATTTATTGTATGTTTTTTGACTTGGTGTTCATTATTGAACATGAGCATAAACGTTGTATTTTGAATAAGTACACGTTGTTGTGAACATGTCTTCACAACGTTGAAATAAAAAAATAAAACAAAACTCTGCAACACAAATCTGTGCACATGTAACGTGGGAAGGCATCGACGGCAGAACCGTCAGCCTAGTGGACCTGTAGAAGATCCCACAGGCAAGGCTCAGTTTCTTTATCAGGGCGACATACAACACACTCCCCTGCCCACTGAACCTGCACCAGTGGTTTGGCCAGGAAAAATGCTGCTCTCTCTACAGCATTCCATATGCAAGCCTCCAGCACATCTTGTCAGGCTGCAAGGTTACGCTCTCCCAAGGACGATACAGGTGGCAACACGACCATGTCCTGAGCAGATTGGCTGAGGTGCAGGCAGTAATGCCATTGCAGGTCAACATCTAGCTGTATAATCAATGCGAGATTGAGGTCAAACTTTTGAGATTAAAGTTGAAATCTATGGATAGCTTCTCCTAGCACAGCAGCACAGGCAGCATATATACATCTGGGGAATATAGCGAACTGGTCTCAGATTATCTCAGATTATCATCGGATGCAGTTCAAAATCTGCACAGGTGTCTTGCCAATTAGCAGACAAGTTGAGTATTATGTTGTTTAGATGTAACTTGTGTACATCAGGCAAACACTGGCCAGGTATATGTGTACTATGTGAGATGTGTACTGTCAGGGAAATGCTTTATATATTTATATATTTTACTTTTAGGTGGCCATTAATGCTCTTCCATATCTAGTCAACATAGCACATATGTTGGTAATGTGCAATTTACCTTGCATGTATGTCACTTTGAACAAAAGCATGTGCTAAATTAAATTAAAAAGTGCTGTATTATGATTCTTGTGATACCTCTGAAATGTGTATTGTGGATTGTAACCTGTTACAATAAAATATCGCCCACCACTTCAATTTGCAATGACCCTGAAACCTCTGTTCCTTCAGTAGCTCTCATAACAGGTAGTCATGAGAGTTATCATATGTTTCTTCCGAGTACATGAAAGACATGCAGTCTAAGTTATTTCATTCTCACAGGTGTACAAGGGAAAAGAGCTCGTTTACTGTTTTGCTTCTATGTCAGAGTCCACATTGTTCTTCCAGGGGCCTGTAACACTGATCAGGTTTCATGCTTTGCCGGATAACTTGTTGGATTTAACGTAGCCCTAGCTAAATGTAAGTGAACTAAGTTAAAGTAAATTTAAACTGGGGTACCTTAAATCCGACAAGTTATCCGACTAAGCAAGAAATCTGGCTTTGTGTCCCCAGATCTAGTGCTGACTATCAGACAAGGTCTCCTCCATAGCACTGTTGCAGAAGACCTTACCAGGGAGGCTGATGAGTGTGATCTCCTGCAGCTGAACAGCACCTTTTGGTACCATTTCTTAAATGTAGGGTTAGGGTTTTTAAAAAAAAAACAACAATACAAATAATAAAACTGAATAACTGACATTAGAGGATTTCTATTATTTTGACTAGCAGAAATTTAAGACTGATAATGTGAGTGCATTGTACCATACAATGGTTTGGCATATATGAATATATGATTTTTGCTTTTAAATTAACATGCTTGATTTTTTGGAACGTGAGTCATTCTGTCGTTAAAATACGGGAGACCGTATCACATCTCTTTAAGAGGCTAACCCTGTTTTAGTTTTAGTCACGTGATGCTTGTCTAATTCCGGCGTGATTTCTGTAACGGATATCAGACCTTGGGATTAAAGCAGAATTTCAGTTATTTGGATCTCGATTTCTGTTGATGCTTGAATTGATCTCCCCGCCTGCACATGGCTCGTAGTTATTGGATTACGGCTGTATTGGGCAAAAATGCGGCGAATCTGAGCTGCTCTTAATATCACTCATTAGCTTGGCTGAATATGCGCGTTTACCGGGGCTTGTTTGGGTGACGATGATGGGAGGGGAACGATTGTACTTCCGGCAGCACTGTGCATTTCCAACCTTTTCAGGTCGTCGCGCTGTTTTGCAGTCCAAGCAGTAAACATTACAAATATCCGTTATATGACACAGTACCAGGCGTCTTTGTTACCCTCAATGTGGGTACGGGAAATCTGTGTGTCTGACTATGGCAAGAAGAGCAGTTAGCAGGAAGAGGAAAGCCGGGGAGCCCAAAGAACAACAACAGGTAGGGAAAAGGAATCAGTGTCCGGACACGCAGGCCGTGTCGTGGGATCGGGTGTCCTTCGGGCTGCGCCGCGTGTTTTTGTATCTCCTCCGGAGGGTCTCGATCACACAAACACACACAGGCTGAGTGATCGCAGCGATCCTAAAGGCATGAGAAGTAGGCCAAAGCCCCACAGCCTCAATGACTAAACGATAAAGCAGTCAACCAACCAGACAGGCTTCAGAGAGATGTTCATTATTGTTATTATTATTTAGAATACACTTATCGGTACAGGAACCTGCCGTTATTTAAATATAGGCCTCAACGTTCCAAACTACACAGGCAGGGGGTAATCAGTCCCATTATTATAGCAAGGTTTCCAGCCCACTGCCACATATTTTCTTATCCTCATAGATGGGTGTAGCGGACCGGAGTGTGATTAACTCCGTAGTCCTGGACGATTTATTGGGAAAATTGACAGCGTTTGTGATATATTGGCATAGTTTTCATATGGCTTGTCAGTTGTACCTAACTTTTCTTTGCTTACGTGCTAAGCAGCTAGCTGGGCATAAACATGAAAGTACCAAATTAGGATCTTTAGTTGCGCTTAATAGTCGTATTCAAGACGTCACGTAATTGACATCTTCTGCCTAAATGTGCTATATTTAAGCACTGCTTTTTACATTGTGTAGCTTTGAATAATAGCAAGGCGACATACACGGTTCTTGCAAGGCATACAGCTGGTTTCCCTTCTGGTCGATTTTGTTTGCGCTGTTGATTAAACAGCAGTATGTGAATTAACGTTCAAAATGGAAGCATGATACTATTACTCAATACTGTAGACCACCTTATTTAATTGTTTTTGAAACTTTGAAACCTCTGTGATATAGTATCGAACTTTGGATTGTTGGCCTACTTTTTGCTACAAAACTGAACTAATGAGTTATCATTTATTAATGAAAATTAAGCCAAATATTAGTTTCCATTTGTATATGTTGCATATATTGGGAGGAAATTTAAGAGAAATAATTGTTTATTGTCGGAGATATACAGAGAGAAGTTGCCTGAGTGTAAGAGTCACAATCACCTAATGGAAACCTATATTTTACTACTAATTAGAGTGTAGGATGATGGAGGCAAGCATATGCTTTTTGGCTTGGGTCATACCCCTAAAATTATATAGTGCCATTATTATATAATCATATATTTTTATTAGTTTTAATAATCAATGTGCTGATGAATTGTGCATTGATGTGAAACTGAAAGTTTTTTTTTTAACCATCATGTGTAATATGCCATCAGTTTTAAGCCACCCTGTATTTATTAGGGGTCTTAGCACCAGCTCTGCTGCATCCCTATTGTTTTTGTACTAGTTATTTAGAATTCAAATGCTGTATTTGAATGGACACTCACTGGGAAAAACTCTTACTCTATTAAAAATCGTGACATAAACACTGTTTTTATAGAAAGGGATTCTGTGTTTTTTTTCTCCCCTCTACTCAGCCGGGCTGCTGCCCCTCTTCCAGCAAGCGGGTCCGTGTATCTGCATCGTCACCCTCGTCATCCTCCACGCTCGGCTGGCGCCCTTGGAGCGAGCGGGGCTCTGTAGTGCGCGTGCTTCAGGGGCGCGGGACGCGTGCACACAGACAGCAGCATGAGCGTCACCTGGAGCGCAGCCTGCGCGGCGTCGTCGCCGGCCGGCTGCCTGGGATCTTGCGTGAACAGGAGTATTCCCTCGGGCACCTCAACAAAGTGTTCGCCTCCCAGTGGCTCAATCATAGGCAGGTGGTGTGTGGAACCAAGTGCAACACGGTAAGCGTAGTGCAAATGTCGGTACTTAGAGGGCCTCGCTTTCTGTGCTTGGGAGTATGGTTTGCATACTTTTGTGTGTGTGTAATTCTTGAGTAGATACACAGAAGAGTGGAGTAATTTGTGAAAGGAATACGTGTTGCACTGCCGTGTTTCGATGCTACAGCAGCTTCGCTGACCATTGCTAGCCTGTGTCTTGGCCAGTGGTTTAAGTGGCGTCCCCTCTGCTCCCCCAAAGCTCTTCGTTGTGGATGTTCAGACGGGGCAGATCACCCGGATCCCCATGCTGAAGGACAGGCAGGCCCACGCTGCCGCGGGTGGAGCAGGCCTGGCCGTTTATGACGTAGCTCCCATGTCGGGCTCTGCACCGGCTCTAGATCAGCAGAGCTGTGGCATTCATGCCATTGAAGTAAATCCCTCAGGCACCCTGCTGGCTACAGGAGGAGACAACCCCAACAGCCTGGCTGTGTACCGCTTGCCTACCTTGGACCCTGTCTGTGTGGGAGATGTCAGTCTTTCTTTATTCCTATTCTTTTTATGTAGATGGTAAATGTTGTATATTTACGCCATTATGTGGTCAACTTTGCACTGTTGATTAAAATGGGATGCAGTTTTATTACTATGAGTTGTAAACAAATTGGACAAATGAGAAGGGAGGATAAACATCGGTGCTTTTCCACTGCTGTCGAGTACCGAGCCATACAGCGCAGTTCCGGTTTGCTTCGGTTTTCCATTGCCGGGTTCTGAGATTTCTGAACTAGCTTGGTTTAGTCACACTTTCGGTCTGCTAGTTACCAGGGCCATGTCAGTGGGGGTATGACTTGGGTATGGCTGGCATAATTTACAATGGGAAAATGGTCAGTGTTTGGCTCAGATACAGCTCGGTTCTTGGCGGTAGTGGAAAAGCACCATATGTTTGTAACATAAGTGTTTAAGTGACACCATTGCTGTTACATAGTAGAAACTTGTTGATGTCTTAAAAGTTACTTTAGTTGAGGGGCATTCTAGAACAGTGGCTAGTTAGTTATTTATTTTTGGTTTCATAGGATGGACACAATGACTGGATCTTCTCCATTGCTTGGATAAGTGATACGTTAGCTGTTTCAGGTGAGTTTGCACTAAACTGACCAGAGCTACAGTGACTCAGCTTCTGTTGGGACCTCAGCCCACCCTGACTCTCTTTTGATATGTAGTAATTCAATCATATTCTCATAGTAACTATCTATGTACTTTAAAGTGTGGCAATTTCAAGTGGAACAGTTTCTGGCATCTTTTAAATAACCGTCGTCCTCAGGATCCCGCGATGGTTCCATGGGGTTGTGGGAGGTGTCTGAGGAGGTGCTCAGCCGGGCAGAGAGGAGACAGGAAGCAGAAGGAATCCCAGGTTATGTGCACATCTGCCACCGTGCCCTAGAGGACATCCCCAAGGAGTACACCAACCCATACAATTGCAAAGTCAGAGCACTGGCTTTCAACAGCAACCGCAAGGTCAGTATCCACTTTGGAACTCGTGTATTTGCAAACCAGAATTCTAACTATTCCTGAAGAGCTATGGAATGGAGGTGTTTATTTCAAGTAATATCTCTTGAATACTTACCAAAATTATTTTGTGTCTGTGTTTGCCCCCCAAAAGCATAGTATCTAAAGTGGATTTCCAGAGCACACAGAATGAGATTTCATTAATTCTACAGCTATAATTGATAACAGAATCATGCCACCATTTTGGCAACGAAGACATGTTTTTGCTCTGAATATGCCCTGGCTGACTGCCTGAGGGTTTTTCTGTTTCAGGAGCTGGGGGCTGTATCCCTGGATGGATATTTCCACTTGTGGAAAGCAGAACACAGTTTGTACAAGGTGAGTGTTCTAGAGTGTTTTTGAAACTGTTTTAAATCAAAGTTTATCAATTGTGGTAAAATTTATTTTAGTTTAATTTACTTAAGGCCATGTTTTTAGTAACTTATAAACGCATTGATAATGCATTATAATGCATTCATAAAGCATTATTAACCTGGCTATATTTATTAAAAGGCACAAGACATTATAGCCATGTTTATTATGCATTATGACTGCCTTTTGAGGCTTTAATCTATAATGCACTATAGATACTTAGATGCAGTACAACGCAACATTTGCTTATACAGACCATTATATTGCATTATAGATGAGAGCTTCATAAAGCATTCATAATGCATCATACACATGCCTATAATGTGTTATACCTTTTGATAAATATTTATAGCCATGTTTGTAATGCTTTACTAATGCATTATTATTTGTTATGAATGTGTTTCTGAAATACTAAAAGTATGGCCTTACGTAAAGTTACCAAACATTTTTATAAGAAAAAGAAACGTTTATGACCTTAACACTGCTCGTCCTTTTTTTTCCTGGTTAAGTAAAAGCTGTTAAGCTAGGGTGTGTCCGCCCCTAGGACATGACCGCAGCTTAATGACCTGCTGACCCGCTTTCTTCCAGCTGCTGTCAACTAAGCTGCCCCAGTGCAAAGAGAACGTGTGCCTAGCGTACGGGCAGGAATGGTCGCTCTACGCTGTGGGCTCCCAAGCTCACGTGTCCTTCCTCGATCCCCGGCAGCCGCCTCACAATGTGAAGTCCGTCAGCTCACGGGAACGTGACAGCGGCAAGTACAATAAGACGTAGACAGGATCTCCTCCTCATATGATGCTGTGTGCGGTTTTGTGACACATGCTGTGTTTTGTGCAGGCACCCGGTCGGTCAGCTTCTATGAACACATAGTGACTGTGGGAACCGGCCATGGCTTCCTGTTGTTCTTCGATATCCGGGCCCAGAGGTTCCTGGAGGACCCGTCCAGCTCAGGCTGTGGATACCGACAGTGTCCAGGGGAGGGCATCCTTAGACTTACCACTGGCAAGGGCTGGCTGGTTAGTGCTTCACAAATTGACTTGTTAGTTGAAATGAACTCAGAACAGTGATAAGGAATCAGCTATTTACTAAGTGCCAGTCCCCGGCCTGCATTCAGTAAACTTGTCTTCTGTCTCTTATCCACAGAACCATGATGAGACTTGGAGAAGCTACTTCTCTGACATCAGTTCCTTCCCCAATGCGGTGTACACACATTGCTACGACTCGTCGGGCACCAAGCTCTTTGTGGCAGGGGGGCCACTGTGCTCAGGCCTATATGGGAACTATGCTGGACTGTGGAGCTAGAAGGCGGGGGGGTGCCGCCCCTCCCCCCCCCCCAATCCCCAAACAAAGAACAAAGGCTGCACTTTTCCAGTGCAGTGACTGCAAGTGGACCATCCACCAATATCCAATATCAAGTGACCTCCCCGACCTTGAAGGAAAATGGGGGAGATCTATCACCACATCTGATTGGATTATGGGATCTCTGATCTCTTCCACACCTTGTTTGCTTATTTATTTTAAACCCTCTTCCTTCCCTTTGTCCTCTGCCAAAGGTTCGTGTCTTACTCTGTCACCAAAATAGGTATACATACATTTTATTTTTAATAGAAAAACAAGCATATACTGTATTTGAGTGTTTTATTTTGGGAAGAGGTCTGTGATGAAGGAGGAACAGTGACAGATGGCAGATTTATACTAGAACAACACGTTTTCTAGATTTATATTGCCAGGCACTGCCATCTTCTTTTGTGTAGTAAGGTCTCTGTAAACCTGTTTGGTTTGCCTGTATAGATGAAATATAGCTTTACTAAGGTACCATAAGAAGCAGACCTATGTAACTCATGCCCTACCAGCGAGGAGGACTCTGGGTTGGGGTCAAAATGAAGTGTTAAATAAATTTCTAGATGTGAAAGGAATTTCATGAATAATGTTGCTCGTAATGTTAATCGTGGTAGGAATCTATGCCATTTTTATCATTTTTAAAAACACTTCTGTGTTTGTGTTTGGCATCAGGATCATGTTCAGTCGTAGGCAGTTTTATATGATTCATAGTATAGGGATATAAACTACTCTATACCTTTTATGTATTCCTAAGGGAATATTCAAATATACACTAGTACAGATAGAGGGACCTAGCTTCTGATGTAAATATCATTTAGGAATATTTTTGAAGTCATTCATTGACAACCAGAATATGTACATTAGGTGATGATACTCAGATCAGAAAAAAAGCCAATTTGACGTGGTAAACTTTCATTTGGATATGTTTGAAATTATTGTGGATAGAAAAAAAAATTTGGGTGTAATTGACCTTTGATGTCTGACGCAACTTACAGTTAGAAAATGTTTTTCACATGTCATATCAGCTTTTTACTTATTCTTATGTGCAATTTAACATCAATAAACCATTATTCATAGTATTTTAAGTCAATTTTTTGATTACTTTGCACTGGAATAAAAATTGTTGTGAGAAGAAATATATAAGCGTTTTAATCTACTTGTTCCTGAAAGACTAATACAACATTTAATTAATTATTTCCTTAGCTGAAGAATGGCAGCACTTTAAACTGCTGTATTCTACAACATTTAAATTTTTTATTTCTTATATTTGTGTGTGTGGCCTGCCACTCTGGTTGCACAATATAATTTACTTAAAGTCCTGTTGATGAACTCGCAACAAAAATACATACATGTTAGTTGAACCTATGAAGCTCTGTCCTATTACATATATTTCATATACAAATCAATGAAACACCCCGAGTGTGAGCTCTGCCAACCAGAGAGTCCCCACTGAGACACCGCGTGAGTGCAAGGCCTGCCACGCGCTGCCAACCAGAGAGTCCCCACTGAGACACCGCGCGAGTGCAAGGCCTGCCACGCTCTGCCAACCAGAGTCCCCACTGAGACACCGCGCGAGTGCAAGGCCTGCCACGCTCTGACATCCAGAGAGTGCAAGGCCTGCCACGCTCTGCCAACCAGAGTCCCCACTGAGACGCCGCGCGAGTGCAAGGCCTGCCACGCTCTGCCAACTAGAGAGTCCCCACTGAGACGCCGCGCGAGTGCAAGGCCTGCCACGCTCTGCCATCCAGAGAGTCCCCACTGAGACACAGCGTGAGTCTAAGCCCTGCCACACTCTGCTGTCCAGGCAGTCCCCACTGAGACACCGTGTGAGAAAAATTTGATGCGTTTTAATCACATCTTCATAATTCTTCTTGTTTTTGCACTGTCACAATTTCAGTGGTTTACAATATATTGCGATATTCAACCTTCCATATCCTGGACTAGCAGGATGAGCGATTGAGTGCTGATTGAGTTCTTGTCTAGACCCTGAGTTGACAGTTAGCATTATTAAATGCAATGCATTTTTATTTGATTAGTGTGATTCAACATGCTTTTTTTTTGCATCAACAACTTCTGTCATTAATTTACTTCCATACAGTCTGGGCTAAACATGAGTGAATGAGGATAAAGTCCATTTAACCTGGGGTTAAATCTGACAAGTTAGCCAGAATTATAAAATCTTCAGAGGGATTATACTGCTCAGCTTCCCAGTGAAGGCCTTTGCCAGGGAACTGCAGAGGATGGTCAGTCCTTTGGTCAAACATTGGATCCAAGAGGAGCACTGCAGATTCCATACTGGTTGAACACTTCAGAGTATGAGGTGCTGAGCCAACAGACTCATTGCTGCTTCATTCCAGCTGCTTTTTCCCCCTCAAGGACAGAATTTGTGGCGCGCACATCTTCACCCATCTCCTCTTCTTCTCCACAGCGCATGATCAGCTCTGAGGTGGATGAGGAACTGGGCCCAGGACTTCTTCGGTGTTCTCTGGATGCTCCATGGCTGTCATCTGTGTGCCAGTTTCAGCAGGCACACATGCTGGCGCAGTCGCTCCAGGGAAAGTGCCCACAGCAAAGCAAGGAGAGCTCATCTTGCGCCGCCAGAGGGAGGTGAGGATAGCCCTGCCGGGCGCAGTCCTCCAGGTCAGGCCCCTAGACCTTCTCTGGTGCACTGCTGCCAGTCCATGAGCTGCTCCCTCATCTTCCTCATGGACTGTTGCTGGCTGGACCCCTGCTCCATTGCAGTGATCAGGCCCCCAGATTCGCCCTGTCCCTTGGGAGGAAGACTCAGGGTAGCCTGCAGCGACTCCCCTCCCAACATTGCCAGGCGGCCTACCTTTTCTTTGGAAAGCCGTGTGAGCCGTGCCACAAGCCAGACCTGGAAGAGGGCAGCAGGGGCCTCTTTTGTTGTAATAGGGTGGATTCAGAGATGATCTCGCCACATCAGCTGAGTCCCCATGTTGCAATGCTCCTAGTTATGGTTCTGCCACCTGGGCAGGTGGGGGGTGCGGTCAGATCACTCTGGGAAGGTGCAGCACTCAGTTCCCAGAAGTACATCCTTCGACTCGTTGCACTCATTCAATGGCGGGTTGCCAGGAACTCTTCTAGCCTCATGCTGAGCTTCTTGATTTCCATCTCCAGCTCTGATACCAGTGTGGCATGGGTGTTGGACATGGTGTGCAGATCAATCACTGAGCCAGACTCAATTGCCGGAAAGCACAAAAATGGTGCCCTTCATCCTGACAACACACACACTGCACACCGTGTGTACCATCCCAACTACTCATACTACACATGATGGACACACGCACACCACTATTTACAACAGTTAATAATACTACACATGATTACATAGGGCACAATAACAACACATGATAAATACACAGAGCTATTTACACTATATACATTAGCATCAGTACAGCATACCGCCGCACTGTCCGATGGGTACCCCCAGCGTTACAATAATGTCTTATTTCAGAATCTATCGCGATATTACCATTTTACAAGATAACATCGAAACGTGGATTATTGATGCTCGTGTGTTACTGAAATTAGGCAAAACAATATCAAGCTGTTCGCAACAGAGTTCAGACTGAATTTAAATGCATGCGTGTCATATCATGCATGTATATACTTCTCGCATGTATCAGTCATGTAAAGCTGGAATTACTTTCGCAGGGCACAAGTCAGTTTAATAACTGCAAGACAAGCACGCTATACGCGCGTGAGTAGCGCTGGCTTGAACGCCGTCCTGCGCGCTCGACTGCGAGAGGCGGCAGCGCGCGGGCACTCACGTGACGCGCTGTGCCGCTGGCTGGGGGGAAGAGTGTTAGCAGGTAAAAAAAAAAAACAAAAATCTGAACCTTGGTGAAACACATAAATAAATACCATATATCCTGTAATTTCAGTTGTCATAGTTGTTATAGGAGATATAAAACTGTGAAGTGGTCACGTACTGACTAGTACTTTTATGGTATTGATAAAGAGCTGTCGTCTTATTGTGTTGTCAGTTGCAGTTGCGGGTTTATTCTCGTTTTTGCTAACTATAGCTGCCTGGCACTGTACACTGAGCGTTGTGTGACAGTTTCGGTCAAAAAATTATATTACCGTGAAGTACCGTCTTCTGACTTATTATATAGATGACCACGTAATCAGCATATACTGTAGGAGGCGTTTACACAGGAGAGCCGGTCTAGTGATTTTTGGCATTTTTTTTGTTTCTTCCATGTATGTCTGCTATAACATCCATAACACAATGTTTGTTTAGAGAAAGAGTTTTAAGATGACCGCGGAAATGTCTTATTAGCATGCTATTTTGCTCTGCATAAGACATACTTATGCTGTTAGGACAGCAAAGTCGGGGGGGGGAAACGCTTGTCTGTGTTCTTCAAATGAAGATAATTGAATGTAATATTTTCCAGATAAGCCTGTTGTTTAATTATGCTGTTATGCAGACCATAAAGATGTGTATAAAATAAGATTTTAGTGTGTGCTTATTGGAAAGGTTCAAGTGCTTTCATGTTTTAAATTACAGACCTTCTTTAATTAATCAACATTTTAAAATATATACCTACTGTTCTTTAGTACAGAGGTGGGTTTCTTATGTTGTGGCAGCCATTTGATTGGGCCCTCACATAGTCTTGAATGACTTGAATTTCAATGTCAGGCAAGTTAAGTTTTGTTATTGAGGTCGTTACGAATGATTAATCGTAATGCAAAACGTTCGTTTCATGGACCTGTTAACGTCGAGCTCTCATTTATTGTTCATATACTTTATTTTTGTCATAATAATCGATTCATATTTATTTTTTGGTCCCAGGATAAATAATTTTAGATGTAAGCTGTAGTTGTGTCCTGGCTACAGGAGTTCCTGCAATAATTGATTACTTTAATTTATTATGTGAATAAATTTGCTGTTTTCCCGTAGTTTTATGATAAATACTTAACATTTATTTATAGTCGGATTTGTATGTTTTCATTTACATTTATGCAGAATAATTTGGAAGAGTGAAATCAGGAATTTGTATGCTACTGACTTGACTGTAATAATCTTTATTGTATAGTAATTTTGTATGGATGGCTTCTTGTATACAGATTTTTTTCCTGACCTGTAATGCCCAATTTGTCCTCTATAACACCTCAAACTTACCACTTGCAGACTTAAAATTCATAGAGCCATGTAGTTGGCTTACAGGACCCTCAACTACACCCTCAGCTCCTTAAATGTCCACTGGATAGTAGACATTTCTGTAAAGTAATGAGGTGAAGAAGATTCCAGCCATAAACTGACCCTAAAAGTGCACTGGTCAATTAAGCATCCTCTGAGCTTATTTGTGACTCATGGCTAATTCAACACAATTAAATGAGAATGTAGGAACCACCTCCCTTTGACTAGCATGCCACTTCGGATGCTGTGTATGGCTGGGCGATATGCAGAAAAAAAAGATTTAAAATTTAAGTCTCAGCTCTACATCAAGCTAGGTGTGTATTTTTTTCAATGCGAGCACAAGGAAATATGGAATGAAAAAAAATGGAATGAGTCATTTAGCAAGATTTTTGCATTACTTTTAATAACTGCAGTGTATGTTCAAACTACGAAAGGCAGAATTAATGGACTATCAATCCGTCCATTTTCTGTACTTGCTTGTCCTATGCAGGTGGTCTAATAGCAATAAAACTAAATGACATACATATGTATAGTAAAGTATGCGCTAGACATTAGAATTTGGGGGGACAAGGCACACCGTAGAATTTTCAGATTATATCTTTTATATGTAATAATTGCCCTGTGTCCATTGACCAACAGTGACTGTAAGCGAGTGACAGCTATTGAAGGTGAAGTGCACATGTGAACATTCACATGTTAATTAAAATGTGTCCACAAAGAAATCTGGAAAACCAAGAAGTGTTGCCTGCCTTTGTTCTCTTTTAACTTGCTATTTGAAGGAAAAAGTTTAACCACTGAAAGAATGCATGATGGTGGTTTGTCCGTTAGGAAGTGTACCCTTAAAGCCTGATTTATAGGATGGTTGCAATTTAGTGCGCAGTCCCCTTGTGCCGCCATCTTGGTGCATTGTTGGGCATGGTAATAGAGTACTCTGGTCATGTTAAAGCATATAAGTCAAGAATGGCTTTATTATCACACCAGTCACATTCATTACTCTGCATATGGTGATGTGAAATAACATTATGTAAATGTTACATAAGAGCAAATTTAAAAGCAAACAATATAAAGAGAAAACGGATATTAATGGATGGTGCCCATACACAGCGAAAGTAAAATGGTTGTGAGCTGCTCACTGTCGGATATTACTGGCATGCTTTGCACTGCACTGTGCATATCCTTAAATCCTGTAAATGAATATGTACATTTGTGTATTTATGCTAATAGAAAAATGTTGTAAGACATTTCCTGTGGAATGCGTGTGCTTTGTAAGCGTGTAATCATGAGTGTCGTGCAAGTTGTTGGCTGTGGTGCTGCTAGTATTACACCAATATGGGCTGTTAATAAAGAGCATAACTTCCATTTTAAAAGAGGTGTCATCTCCTTTATTAAAATGAGTCATGCACTTGCCACAATACATAAATTTGCCCTTTGTGTGTGGGTCTGTTATGTCGAAAACATGCTTTTGTCCAAAATGGCTTGCAAACAACAAAGGTCAGTAGCCTATTTACTTGGTAAATGAAATAAATGTACAGTATTTACAGTACTTCTGACCTCAGAGTCACTTGTCCGAGTACACAATATAATTTCCATATATTGGAAAGTTATTTGGGTCCCAGTTATGTTGCCCATAGAACTGGAGAGTTGAAATCAAATATTAAAAACAAGATTTGGTGAAAGGGCTTGAGCAGTTGCTTGGTTGTCCTGGTTACACATTATTGTCTGTTTATGTACACAGTCCCTGTCTACTGTATTTGCGGTGTATTAGAGAGCGACGTGAAATGTTGCTGAAATGTAAGGAGACACCAGTAAAGTCCCCTGCGGGACCTAAATTTAAGTCCGGCGAGCAACAAGTAATGTTATAGTGTTACAAATGAGCATGTTGTTGACTCTGATACTAGTTTAAGCCAAAGCTCTCTCTCTGCCCAAAGCTCTTTCTCTCACTGATGGAAGCTAAGCACTGTGCAGGCTTGTAAAAATCTGTTCATTCAATGTTGTATAATAATTTTCTTAGCAAATAAATATATTTTTGACTGTCTTTGACCTACAGAGTACATACTTAATCTGTTTTTGATGGGGTTGTAAATCATTGGGCCCAAGGAGATTCGATTATTTAGGGAATGATTCAATGCACTGGAAATCTTTACCATGATTTAATTAGTCAGTTATTCAATTATTTTGATAACCTAAATTCAAACCTTTTTAACTTCACTGAAATAAATTCACAAATATAACCATGGGAACTTAATTACACATTAGTAATGAAATACAAAGAAAGCTGAATCTTAGAACATTAATTTTTATTATTATTATTAAACAGGGAGAACAAGCCAGTGCCATTTGTCAAAAATGCCAGCATCTGACCTGTACAAAAAAAAACAAACATGTAAAGGAAGTACTCCCACTTTCATGGCTAACTAGTGGTGCATTGATATGGAAACTTGCCGAGAATGCCACCACAAATTAGCAGATTGACGTTACATCAGTTTTTTATTCTGTGGAAAAGAGAGATCGGTTTGCGGGCTAGACATGATACTGAATTACAAACATGGCTTCATCCAGTACTTTGAGACTTCTTATAAAGAATAGATGAGCCAAATCCCTTGTCCTTGAATATTGATAAAGTTTAAATATGGCCCGGCATGGACAAGATTAGCACATCAGTACCGATGCCAATATCTTGATTTTTAATGACCAATTAACCAATATATTGTACATCTTTAAGGCTAACATTACTTTTGACTTAGGTAGCTAGTTAGGTATCTCAGAGTCTTGACCATTGCTACTAGCGATGCACCAATAAGGAAATTTCTGGCCAAATCCGATAGCCAATTATTTCGAAAACTGACACTGATAGGTTCTGCTTAAAAAAGTTTAAAGGGACACTCCACCCAAATAAGATGAAAAATAAGTTAATTACATTCCAAAAATATAGAAAAGTATTTGTTTTCTGTTAAGAAAACACAAACTTTGGCATACAAAAGTCCCAGAAAACTGTATACATCTTTTATATTTATAACATTTATAATAGGGAAGGGCTAATCATGAAGTGCAGTAAATTCCATAATTGTCTGAGTAATATTTTTTGATTTTGCACTGTCTGCACTGAATTTTCTTTTGCTATCAAATGCTTGTGTTACTGAGGCACTAGCATTATTCGTCAGCACAGCAGTCTTCGTTATTGGAATGGATTTATTTTTCAGAAACTCCTCCTACTCTTCACTGTCTCTCCTTAAGGCAAGCAATCAAATTTGTTGTGTTGAGGTATTTATTAGTAGATCCTCCTCATGAAATTTTAGCAGAGCAATCGTTGTAAAATGCATTTCTAACAATGTTAAAATAATTCCACAGAGTAGATATTTTTCTAACTGTTCAGTATGCGGGTGTGCAAAGCAAAATAGGTCATGATTATAAAGGGAATTATCACCGGTAAATATCAGTTCATTTTTAACCATCGGTTGATGGCTAATTGTTGCTGCATTCGTTAACAACTGGTTGGCTGATACAATTGTTGCATCTCTAATTGCTACCACAGCTAGTGAAAAGAAAAACTTTTTTGCATTCAAAAATAGGGACATTTCCCAAAAAAAAAATTGTGCTGTAGAGGGTATCTTATGCTTTACAGAGAGTGTTCTGTGCTACAAAACATGGCAAGTTTCCCGGCAAGGGGTTGTGGGGCAACGATTTAGTAGCATTTACTTCATCAATATTAATTAGCCTCCCCGCCATCCTACATTTCAGAAATTCACATGCCAGCATTGCTACCTGCAGCATGTTATAGCAAGAGAATGCAACTCAGAAGTCGGAGTATCTTTAAGGAGGATTTTTGCCCCCAGTAATCAGTTATCACCTATTCTGATGTTACAGATCAATACAATTGAATCACTGCCTTAATCATCGATTAATCATGATGCCTCGATGTAACATTAATCACCCTGACTTTCAGACCTTGTTCTTTTCCCCTTGTCTTATAGATTTTTCTATTTTGTACATACGCCATTTTGTATATACTGTACGGCGATGACCTCATTAGGCGATCGATCTTGGGGCCCTCGGGACAAAGTTTTGGCCACAACGACACAAGCTTCACAGACTCAGAGACAGATTCAGGTAAATGGTGAGGTAATTTACACGTGACGTCTGGCACCCAACAAGGGTTTCTTTTCAGCTGGCAGTTCTTTACCTTGATCTTGGCAGATCTTAGAGTCTGTCTGCTAAAATGTGCTTTGATTTATAGGTTTCTGGCCTATCTGAACAGTTATCACTCTAGTTTAGCCAGTTATAAGTGGTTAACAGCTGTCGAATGTGCACATACCGTGGATTGTCATTTTCTGGTTTAAGTGTCCATCCAATAGTGTTAGACAGGATCTGTATCAGTGACCTCACCCACTCCCACTGTCCCTCCAGGCCACAGCAGAACAGATCCGGCTGGCCCAGATGATCTATGACACAAATGATGCAGATTTTGAGGACAAAATCAAACAGGTTAATAAGGCAATTATGGTTCTAGTGTGAAGTTCTTGAGAAACTGGTAACATTATATAGTGAACCTGTTGTAATTCTTTTCCTAGTGATATATGTTATATGGTTTCAGTGTACATTTGACCACTTGACCCTGTTTGAGCAGGTTGTAAAAGATTTGTGCTCATAGCTGGTGTTGTTGCACAGCTGATGGAGGTCACAGGAAAGAACCAAGACGAGTGTGTGGTGGCCCTACATGACTGCAAGGAAGACATTATCAAAGCCATCAACTTCCTTCTGGAAGGGAGCTCAGATGTGGTAAGCAAGTGAGAGAGAAATTTAATGGATGAGATAAAGAGTTTTAGATAGGATGGGTTTAGGTTCTGTACGAGAGTTCACTCTCATGCTTAAGGATGTGTGGTGCATGATTTCTCCGGTTCATCTTTTATTAGTTGAATGTAGAATTATTGAGAGGATAGTAAATGAGCTGGGATTTCTGGGACAAATCAAAATGCATTTTATATAACCAGTGTGGTCCTCGTCCTTGAGCGCTATTCATGACCAAGCTGTTGGATAGATAATGCATGAGTCATTTTTTATTTTGGAGACTACAAATGAAAAAGCTGTGCTTCTCTGCTCTGTCCTCCTCCTCTTCCCCTGTTTTTCTCCTGTTCAGACTTCATGGGAGACTGTGGGACGGAGGCGTGTCCCTGGGAAGGAAAGCTCCTCTACAGAGAACAAGGAGAACCGGGAGAAGAGGATGGATAAGGAGGCCCCACGGGGCCGTGGAGAGGCAAACAGGAGAGGCAGAGGGGCCAACCACAGCCGGGAGGGTAAGGCTGAGGGTACAATGCCTAAGAAATCAAAACTGTGGGTCCACAGGGTTCCAGACTGCCGCCATTTACTCACACTTTGCAACCATTTTTGGAGACAGTGCGGCTAATTTTTTTAAGTAGGTGCACCAGTGACTTGAAAATATGCCCCTCATTTATGCCCAAATATGCCCCCCATATAGCGGCTGACCACATCGTCATATATCATGTGAAACACCCAGAGAGAGCGAGAATTGGTGTGTTTGTGTATCCATGTTCACGACAGGCTGTTGTAAAGTGAACATGTAGTATACTTATATAATATACATGGAGGAATTTTGTCTGGAAATTTTGTTTTGCCCTCCTATAATGCTGTGAGCCTTTCTACATTTACCTTCATGTCTCATTGTGGCTCTGGATTTCTTTTGTTAAAAAAAAAAACAAGTAAATTATTATTTATTTTTTTAGTGCAAAAGGAAATTGAACTTGGATGTACTGTGACTTGTGTCCATCCTGTATGATTTCTGTCACTGTGTGTGTAGTGAAGTCGGAAGAAAATGGGATTGACAGTGGTCCTGGAGATCGGGACTCAGACCGCCGTGGCTGGGGAAGCGGCAGAGGTATGTGCACATCTACGTACCTTTTTTTTCTGGAATTTTCTGCATGCACATTTCAGTGCTGGGCAGACATGTGACGTGCAGCGCCACCTGTTGTTTATCCTTCCTATTCCTCCCTCTGGGGCCTCAGCCCTGAGGGCACATCAGGACAGAATATGTCGTCACCAGCACTGGATCCTCTGTCAGTCTCGCTGGTGCACTCGTAAAGGAGCCCTCTCACTCACCGCACATGGTTGGAATTAAAGCAGTGAAAGCATGTGAAAAGTGACAAGAGCAGGTGCTTGATCTAGAAATGATTTGTTCTTTGTATATATATGCATGAATATTGGCAGTAATGTGTAATTCACACGCCTCGTTGATTAATGGCATATGCCACATTTACATATAATCGCAGGCGCCGTGTTTAGTCGATGACGTCGATGCTGAAAATGCGTCAACATCTATATTTTAAATCGGCGCATTTAAAGAAATATATTTGAATGAAATTACCATTATGGTTTCTAAAGCACTTCAATTCATTATAACAAATGGTTGGAATTATTGGAGTAGTTTAAATTCTAAAACAAAAAGGTGTTTTTTTTCACCGTGCAAAGTCCGCAGGCATACTAGCAGTGCAGGTGAGGCCTGGGGAAGGGAGGGTGAAACAACGTGGAGGAAATGTATCTTAGTAAGAACTATATTGTTTAATGTCATTTAAATGTGAGATGGTTCTTTCTTTTATGTGGTTCTCCCTTGTGATCTCTTGACGTGGTGCTTGATGAAAAGGAAATGTTAAATATCTTTTCGTCTTATGTTTGGTATATATTGTGCTTGATTTGTGCCTAATGTTTCATATTGCAACACTTTGACACATTAACTAACTCTCTCTCTGTCTGTGTCGCTCTCTCTTTCTCCCTCTTGCCCTCTCTCCCTGTCTTGGGGAGGTCGCGGACGGGGTTCAGCCCGTGTGGGCAGCCGCTTTTCTTCACAGGGAATGGGGTGAGTGTCGGGGGTGAGGTGGGTTGGTTCAGGTCATGCTTTCATTTTAATGCTGGTTTGCTTCAGCTTTGCCAAACAGTTTTTTTTTCTTTTGTGCATGACTGGGGAAATGTGTTGTTATAAGCTGACTGCCTGCGTGTGAAATGGTAGCTATCAGCATGCAAACTCCAAGTGCCAGACGTAGCATTTCCAAACTTAAAAACAAAGATCAAGTTTTGATTGGTCTGCTTTTCAATCACAGCGGATAATGAGTCTTTCTGTTCCCGTGCATCTGTACAGGACATTTAACCCAGCCGACTATACCCCAGACTCATCCAAAAGGCAGGTGGAGACACAAGGCACAGGTGAGCGTTTGCTGTATATCCCAAAGGTAAAGGCACTGCTGAAGTACTGATGCCAAGAGTGGAAGCATCGGCAAGCCAGTTTAATTGCACCAGTTTTATACAACATGTGAATTTTGATATGAAACACCTTTGCAAACAGCCTTTGAGCAGCTGAGGCTGGCCGTATGAGTCTGCTTCCTGAGTCGGCTTCTGGCCCCTTTTTAGGGTCCTGGCAAAACCCGTTGGATGACTGGGCTGTGGAGGACTGGAATGAAGATGTGAGTGTGAGCCTGCCGTGAGAGGCTGGCATCTTCTTACCGTCATGATACACATCATGTAGATCACTGTGTCACAGCAGCAGCACTACAGCATCCAGTAAGGCTGCTTCCTTTCTCCTGTGTCAGCTGTCTGAGACCAAAGTGTTCACTGCATCTTCTGCACCTGTGACTGAGCACTACGCCACTGCTGCACAGAGGTGATTACAGCTGTGTGAACTTTGTACACTTTCATTATGTTCAGTCTTTATTCTTGGATTGTGGATAATGGTTTTCTAGTATAATTGCTGTATATGTATTTTAACAGGTAGGCCTGATTTTTCTACTGAAGATGGTCATCATTGTACCTCTGTGTCTCTTTTAGTCTGGATCTGGCCTCTCTGCTTCAGAAACCAAATGGAGAGCTGGAGCTGGACAGCACAGAGCCCCACTCCCCCCAGGCCTTGGGCCATAGCCTGGTGTTTACCAACTCACACCATCAGCCCCCCAGTGGAGGCCCTGCCCTTAGCTATGCACATGCTGCCCTGGTGAGAAGCGTAGCTCAGTGGAAATGCACACGCTGTCATGGTGAGAGGTGTAGCTCAGTGGAAATGTACACGCTGTCATGGTGAGAGGTGTAGCTCAGTGGAAATGTACACGCTGTCATGGTCAGAGGCGTGGCTCAGTGGAAATGTACACGCTGTCATGGTCAGAGGCGTGGCTCAGTGGAAATGCACACGCTGTCATGGTGAGAGGTGTAGCTCAGTGGAAATGTACACGCTGTCATGGTGAGAGGCGTGGCTCAGTGGAAATGCACACGCTGTCATGGTGAGAGGTGTAGCTCAGTGGAAATGTACACGTTGTCATGGTGAGAGCTGTGGCTCAGTGGAAATGCACACGCTGACCTGGTGAGCTGTAGCTCAGTGGAAATGTACACGCTGTCATGGTGAGAGCTGTGGCTCAGTGGAAATGCACACGCTGTCATGGTGAGAGCTGTAGCTCAATGGAAATGCACACGCTGACCTGGTGAGAGCTGTAGCTCAGTGGAAATGTACACGCTGTCATGGTGAGAGCTGTAGCTCAGTGGAAATGCACATGCTGAAAAAATTATCACAGCAATATCAAAATAACAGGTTTTTATCACAATGTAATATAGTTACTACCCCCACACAGCAGGGGCTTAATTAAGTTAAGTTAATTTGGCCCTAGTCAATAGGAAGAAGCCAAAAGAAAAACTGACAAAAACGTGTTGTAGTAAGACTCCAAAGTGCTAAACTAAAAGACTAAGAATGCCAGTTTAGCATCTCCTCTAACCTCCATACCTTTCCATGTCTTCTCAGTCCTCTGTCTTGGGTGTGAGCTTGAGGAATGTTGATGTGCCAAAGCTGAGTCCTTCGGCCGCAGTGCAGACTTTGGAGCAGATGAAGGAGGGGGGGCCAGGTCCCAGCCAGCCCCCCAGCAGCACTGCCATAGACTCTGCAGCGTCACATGGGCAGGGGGCCTCAAGTTCCAGTTCCTCCTTCCAACCTGTGGCCACCCAGTTCAGTAGTGAGTGCAGGAACATAACGCATGATGTTTCCTTTCATAAGTCTTCACATAAATACTCCTTTTCTTTATATATGCACACATATGCAGATTCATTTATTTTAATGGTTGTGTACTCTGACATGATCTTGTTCAAACTGTAATACTTGCTTTTTCTTTAATATCCAATGCAGTAATTCTAGAAACTAGAGGACTGGGGATTAGATGGTGTGAGAGGTGACAGGGTTTTCCAGGGAATAAGTTATTTTCATTTTGACAGCATGTTTCCAATTTAATCCTCTTTTTGTAAACAAGATTATAGGATAAGTTATTCATAATCAACTTAGCAGCTTTGAAGTCATGGCTGTTTTGATGCATTTCATTTAGGATCTAAACCCCATCACAGTATGGATCCTTTTATAACAGTCTTAAATATTTGTCTAAATGTTGATTGGCTCAACATCTGTTCTTGTGCCTATGATACACTTCTGGACCTAATTGCAGATTTCAACACTGTGGACCAAAACATACTTTTCGGCAGACTAAAAAACTGCAGGGCGTTCTGGAACAATCATTAACTGGCGTGGGTTGTACTTGGAAAATTGTGACTTCTTTGCAAAACAATTATCTGCTTAAATTAAAAGCACCTGGACTTAACAGGGATGCATACAAATTTACTGAAGACTTGAGTCAGTCCTCCAAATTAGTGTAATTGTAAAGCTACAATATTCTAGAAATCACAGACTTGGAATGACTAACTTCTCTTGCAATGGCTGAAAGGATTATGTGCTTGTGCTTTAGAATTTATTTAAATTATGAAATATGCTTAAAAAACTGCCCTTCTATTACAGTTACGATGACTTCAAATAGGTGTAAGTAGTGATTTTAAAAATTAGGAAATTGTAGGTTGTCCTCTAAATTTGATCTCCACTGTAAATAAATAACTGTAGCTATGTAGATGACACCCATAGATTTACTATGCCAGTGCATAGAACAATTAACTGGGTGTGCAAATCCTCCAAGTAAATAGAAACAAACTAGATCATATTATTTGGCAATAAAGAAGGAAGATTCAGAGTTAGAGTCCTCACCTGGGACCTCATTTAAAACAAAAAGGTACCCAAAATATGTATACACAATTTCTTTACACAACATCCTGGAATTATCAAACAAAACTTAACAGGAAAAAAATCATATATTTATGCACTCAACTTTGTACATTTTACATGTAAAATGGGATTTACGGATTTTTCCATTTATTCGTGTAAACCAAAGACTATATATTTGCTTTGGAGAATTTTATGTGCTGTTTCAAATAGTACATCATGAAGCACTTCTTTACACAGCGTGTAGTTAGAGTATGGAATACTCTTCCTGTTAGTGTAGCGGAAGCTAAAACCCTGGGTTCCTTTAAATCAGAGCTAGATTAGATTTTAACAACTCTGAGCTATTAGTTGAGTTCTCCCCAAACAAGTTTGCCAACTTTCCTGTTTTCCTGCACTTATGGTTTTCTGGTTCAGCTCAGACCTTTTTTGAGTTTTTTCTTATTAAGCTTTTATTTTTTTTTCGTATTAGAATGTTATTTTCCCATATATATATATATATAAAAAAAACACTTTAAATTCCCTGTATGTTTGAAAGGTGCTATATGGATAACCTCGCTTTGCCTTGTTTCAGGAGACTTTGGGACCCAGCCAGAACCTTCCCTGGTCTTGAGTCAGCTGACTCACGGGCAGCAGGACGTCGGCTCTTGCACGAAGCCCAGTGCCTTGGCACAGCTAGCTAGTCCATCCATCCACGTTGTCCCTTCCACCCTGGAGTCCTCCAAACCCAGAGATTCGGAGGGATCCTCCCCGAGTGGCAGGTTTGACCCCTTGACCACCTCTGTGCTCGAGTCCCAGGTCTGCTCTACACAACAGAGGCAACCGAAGATACAGAAACGCAAGATACCTCCAGCATCAAAGGTACCTAACATCTGTCACTATTAGTGTTTATGATCTAACCTGCCTACCTGCCACTATGCTGTTAAATCTTTATATTGTAAGTCACCTTTCCAGTGTTCTTTAGGCCTGAAGGTCATTTACAGGCAGCTGTGTATTGTGGTGATGCCTGTCGGACCTTCGGGATGCTGAAAGCTGATTATCTCGCCCTAACAGATTCCCGTATCCGCAGTTGAGATGCCCGGGTCGGCTGATGTCTCTGGGCTCAATGTGCAGTTCGGAGCTCTGGATTTTGCCTCAGAACCAGCATTACAGGAGCGGATCCAGCCAGAAAATGGTCCCAACAGCAGCGTCCCAGAAGCGGCACCAGTACCACATGCTCAGAACCTGCACCTGAGACCCCACCTCAGGTAGGTGTGCTGGTGATTTGGGGGTTTAGTTTATTGTCTTCAATGCAAAGTACTTCATACTTGAAGAATCTGTCCAGGCACTCAGTTTGAGAAAGGGGAAGGGATAATAATCATTTAATATTTAACGATAAGCTAAAACATATGATGCAAATAATGTTAAATATCTCGTTAAAATGTGTGTAAAGGTCTGGAGTGTATTAGATGGTAATGTAACATTCATTACTCATACTCGGTAGGGGTATGTTCGTATATTGCTTTGACAAGTCTTGTTGATCCAACACCCTGTCAGCGGTTCCTGGTTTTTCCCTTCTCGGACCACTCTCAGAAGGTACTCATCACAGCTACCC
Source organism: Boulengeromyrus knoepffleri (assembly GCA_026770805.1). Lineage (NCBI taxonomy): Eukaryota > Metazoa > Chordata > Actinopteri > Osteoglossiformes > Mormyridae > Boulengeromyrus > Boulengeromyrus knoepffleri. The sequence continues at coordinate 26,421,437 of JABJVO010000115.1, forward strand.
ATGAGCACCCCACTAGCCTTGCTGTGTTGGAGATGCTCTCACCCAGTCATCTCTCCGTAATGATTTGGCTCTTGTCAAAGTTAATCTGATCTTTACCCCCTGCCCATTTCCCCTGCATTCAACATGTTGACTATGAGTACTGAATGCTAACTTACTGTATAACATATCCCAGACCTTGAGCGGCATTTTACAAGACAGTCAATGTTATTATAATCATCATTAGTGTAATTAGGCAGGTTAATATTAGGCAGATACAGATTCTTGCTGTGTGTGTAGTTCTGTCTGTCTGCTCCCAGTGAGACTTAGGGCTCCCCCCTCCCCATCACTGTCTTTGACTCCAGTTATCACCAGCCCCCTGTGTCTCTGTCTGATCTTCCCTCTCCTGCCCTGGGAAGCTCCGGACCCGTGTACTCTCCTCCCTTCACCCCTGGTTTTGAGGGGAGCCTGCCCCCCGATTCCTGCCCGGCCTTCCCCCACAACCAGGACACGGACCCCTCTGTTGTCTCGGTGAGTCCTGGGTGGAATGACTGAGATAAGGGGGTGAGCTTTGTAATCTCTAATGCCTTTTCAAAGGTACAAATGACTCAAGGGAAATAGTAAGCAATGGGGAAAATCTTTTTTTTTTGGATAGAATGGATGTCATGGTGCCAAGACGTCACCCGCAGCAGACTGTAAGTACGCCATAAGAAAAATGCCTGTATGGCTGATGCTCTTAACTGGCCAAATTAACCTGTATATTTGCTATATTGTAACGTATTTCTGTTTCCTGGATTCTAGGGATTACATATGGTTTTGTGACTGCCGCAGATGCTTCAGTTGTTAAGACAATAACTCAAAAACTGTTTGATGGATCTTCTTCAGACTTTGCAGAGGCATTAGTGATAAAGTAGAACTGATTACATTTTTAGATCAATCGCCCCAAAACTGAAGCAGCACCGCATAGTAATAGCAAAACAAAGGGCCGTTTTTATATTTCCTAAGACGATAACTCAAAAAGCTCTTTTTCAATATATGCAGAGGCATTTTATGGGTGCCAAACTGGAACTGTTTAAATTTTGAGACAGATTTCCCCAAAACTGAAGCAATTCCAGCAAAGGGAATGGTGAAAGCAGATGACATTAGATCTTGTAAATGTGATAAGTGAAAAAGTATTTGATGGATCTTATTATTGCTTCAAAAGAAAAACTGCACTTGGTTTTGTTTTCAAACATATTGCCCCAAAAAGGAAGCAGCAGTGCTGTGTGGTAGCAAAAAAAGGAAATGGCAGCTATAGAAGAAACTTGGTCTTATGAACACAGTATCTCAAAAAGATCTTGTTAAAACTTTGCAGGCATATTGTAGGACAAAAAATTGTAAGTAGTCAAATTATGAGATAGGAAAAAAGGGTAGTTTCAGATATTTGGTCCCATTATGACATTAACTCAAATAATATATGACAGATATTTTTTAAACTTAGCAGACATGTTGTAGGAATGAAGATCTGGACTTGATCAAATCAAGATAAATCGCATCAAAATTAAGCAGTGCCACATAGTGAGAGCATAGAGAAGACCAGCTCAGACACTTGATTTTGTCTGCATGATAACTCAAAAATTATTTGGCCGATTTTTTTCACAGCGAACAAGGACTGGTCATGAAAAGACATTTCTTATCCTCTTTATGGAAATGTTTTGTATTCCATAGACATGATATTGAGCAAAAGCAAGTGATTTGTTGGCACCAACTTCACAATGTTAACTTTTTCCAATATTGTTCAGCCCTAAAACATACAGCAAGCTACATTCACAAAAAAATAGTTAATATTATATGGTTTTTATGTACCACATTATCTACAAACATGCGGCTAAGCGATGGGGCTAACCTTCATTTTAGCAGTGATTATTCTGACATACAGCAATTGTAGAAAGTAAATTAAGCAAAATGATTTACATCAAAATGATGACAAAAACAGGCTAGGCTACTCTGAGAGGCTTAATAGCACATATCCATGGCTAACCCCGCATTATGGGATGAGTATGTCAAATCTGAATGCCTTCTTTTAAGATGTATTTTCATTGCCGTTGTGCTGTTATGATAAAGTTCTGCTTTACAGTGCTGACAGATGACTGCATTTTCATTCATTTTTAATGTGAAATGCTTCCATGCAACTGATGCTTTCCCTGTTTATTTGGACCCTCATTCACTATGCATCGTCTTTCTTCCACCATACTGCTGAGTAATGGCAAGAAGGACAATTATAATCAAAGCTTTTTAATAATCTAGTAATCAAGTTTAATTGAGTAATCATGAGAGCTCTAAAATACTGTTCTTGTTTATTGTAGCTAATTTTGTCTGTATACTGTAAATTTACTGTATACTGAACTATAAATTTACACTGATCATGTCATTGTGCAATTAAGTCTGTGGGAAATACAGTTTGCATCTGTCCTATATGTTGCGTGATTGCTCCAGATTGACAAATAAAATGCTGTGACCGGTTTTGAACCAATATTTATTTTCAACATCACATTCTGTTTTTCAAAATATATTTACTTATGTACTGTCTAAAATCTGTTTTCAATATCTTTACTTTGCACTATTGTGTATGGTCTTTATACCTTGTATGTTTGGCACTACAAGTACTGCATATGTGTATAGTATGTATGTATTGAAGCTTTGTGCCAGGTATAGCAGAATAACACCAAGTTGGACTGGAACACAGTATTACAAAGATGTAATGTATTTAGCAAATACATTTACTGTGCATCTGTTACAGTTCATACTGTTATGGCACAGAGAATTATGGTCATAACCCCGCATTGTAGTTCTTGTAGTATCCACCTTGCCTTTTGATACCTAACCTCCAAATGGCCCTGATTTAATAAACCCTGCATCTCCAGCTTCATGCTGCACGTTCTCGCAGATCACTGTTGCACTGTTTGTAGTTGATTGACCATTATGATTTACTGGCATCCTCTGTGTTCCCTCCCAGCTCTGCCCAGCACTACCACCCCCAAAGCAGACTGTCCCTCTCAGGCCCCTTCCAGTGGTACAGCTGCCCCATTGGTGCCCACAGACAGCAGCGTGCTGCCCGTCCGGATACCTGAAGCACTGGCCGACCACAGCAGGTGGGCATACTTGCACTGTTCTGTACAGACTGTCTCAGATGGGCTTTGGTTAGTACTGAATGCCTTTTGAGTAAGAACTCCCATTTGTGACTTATTCTTCTGTGAAATTTTTTTCCTTTTTTGTGTATAAGTAGAAATTTTATTTGACCCCTTAATTTTCAGTAGTGAAATGTATCATCTTTCTTTTCTTTAACATTTTCAGTTGTCTGTAGTGGTTGCTGAACTTTGTTTGGAGCATGAATGGTATTTAACATGCCAGTGAGCGACACTGGCATTGGCAAATAAGCAGGACTGGTGGGGGATTTATGAACCACAGTAACTTCTCCTCATCCTCCTCCTTTAGTGCCATGTTAAATGGAAGTTCTTCCAGCTGTGCCTCCTCTTCCTCTGTATCGGTGAGTCTGTTTTCTTACATGAAGGCACTTAATGGTCCACATCAGTGTTCCATATGTATGTGTATATATACACATATGGTACAGACTGAGATCTGGCACCTGACTGGTGCTGGAAATGAGAATTTGATGGTGAACGGATCAAATACTCACTCCTGTGAGCCTGTAAATGACAGAACAAATTTAGGGTCTATTTTGAGTGTCCTATACTATATGTGCTGAGACACAGTACTTCCTAATGCAAATTCACATTTTTCCTTGTCATTGAAATTTAGTGATAGGAATCTGTTAGCTTGAATTTAGTGGTGAAACACAATCATTGTTTTGTTGTAGTTAAGAGCAATATTAAATTATTTAAAAAGTAACTTATTTTAGTAGAACACACAATAGATGTGTATGTTTGAAATGTGTTAGTGTGGTGTTGTTCACGTAGTACTTGTGCGTGAATGTGTGAGATGTTACTCTTTGAACCTGTCAAAGCTCCTCTCTCCTGTCCTGCCCCCTTAGAACTCCAGTGTGGACACCCCAAACTGCCTGCCCCCCCTGTCAGGGTCAGACCCTGGGGCTGTCAGTGGTTGGGCCATGGCCTCAGGTGGCCTCGGTCTGATTGGAAACAGGGCAGCAGTGCCTTCGATGTGTCACACGGCACCACTGCCACCATCATCAAGTAAGACAGCGACTGCAAGAATGACTCCAAAAGCAACTCGATTTCAAGGGAAAATGCAGAACAGTTTTGTGTTGTGTTTGTGTCTATACTTGCGGATACATTCCTTCATTTGAGGGAAACTACAGTACATTTTTGTTGCACATTAAACATGAAGGAACAGCATGAAGTTTGTTCATTTCCCCATTTAAATGAGCACTGCAGTAGATATTTTGCTGGTGTAACCAGTGGGGCCTCTACTTCTCCCACAGATAAAGCCCCCCCAAACCTCACACAGGGGGTGCCGCCGCTGCTTCCCAGTCAGTACATCGTTGGCCCGGGGGGGCTTCTTCCTGCATACCCGGTAAGAGATCAACGTGCGATAATGGTTTGGATTTTAACGCAGCTCAAAGCAGAAATTTAACTGTCAGTATCAATACCAGTGAAATTCCATGCAGAAATAGTCGGTACTGCAGAAAAATGGATACCGTTATGGTAACACATCGACTTGGTACCGAAGTATTGGTTCTTGTGACATCCCTAGCACTTAGGTCTGTGCTGTGCAGTGCCTTGGCGTAACTCTGTGATAGTGACGTGCAGTGTATGTTCTTCATGTCCCTAAGCAGATCTATGGCTATGAAGACCTCCATGCACTACAGTCCCGACTCCCCATGGTAAGGAAACCCACCCAGCAGCTGGATGTTCTCTGAGTGTCACTTTGTGGGGCCACTTAAGCAATCCATGCTTTACCTGCTAGCTGCAGTAACTTGCTTAGGGTGAGCTTGTGTGTTTAAGTTGCCGAGTTATGTTGCCGACTTAGTGACGGACAGGGATGGGTAAGTAATATGTGATTGAAGTGAAAGTAACATGCCCATCTCTTCAGGATTACTATGGGATGACTTTTCCAAGCCCTGCTGTGTCGCTTTCGGGCAGAGAAGGAAATCTACCCAATAGCTCTTATTCAGGTAATACCACCTGAAGACACTTGTTTGATCTTCTCCATTTGTGAAGGGACTTGTGCACTTCCTGTCTCGTGTCCACTTCCTGTCTCGTGTCCACTTCCTGTCTCGTGTCCACTTCCTGTCTGCCACACTGACATTACGCTTTGCCTTTCTCACTGTGACAGGCGAAGTAACAAAGTTTGGCAGGGCTGACTCGCCAGCCCCGGCCTCCAGCATTTCGACACCCCTGCCTCCCCAGCCAGCACCGCCTCCCCAGAACCAGCCGCAGAACCACAACTCCCAGCAGACCTTTCTCAACCCAGCCCTACCTCCTGGTTACAGCTACCCTGGCCTACCCTACTACCCCAGTATGGCAGGGGTCCCCGGCACCTTCCAGTACGGCCCCACCGTGTTTGCACCTCCTGCCTCGGCCAAGCAGCAGGGAGTGGGGCTCGGGGGGGGGCCCGGACCCTTGCAGCAGCATTCGTACGGCTCAGGTGAGCGCTCCCACCTGCCATCACCTCTGAAGTTCACTCTTGTTCATAAAACAGGTGTCATGACTGGAAGGACAGACTGATCGCGCAACTGACCTTGCAAAATCACTTTTGGGAGCTTAACTTTTCTTTAAGGGCTGAAGTTTGGAGAAATCCTCCTGGCGGATAACACAGAGCTTGTTATACTGTGATGGGCCCAGTCAGTGCTAAGGTTTACTTTCAGCTACACTGATAACAGTGTTTTCATACAGGACGGCTTACATTGCATTATATACATCATACTGTTAAATGTGCAAAACGTGAAGATTTATGTCTAATCATTTTTATCATACTTCTAATCAGTCTGATTTTCAATGTTTTAATCGTGGGTGGGGGGTGATGTTAAAAATGAACTTTTTGCTGAAATGCTTCTCTCCCCCCCCCCCCCCTCAAGGGTATGACAATCTGACACAGGGCCCCCCAGGCACGGGGGAGTACAATAAAGGATACAATGGTCTCTCCCAGGCACAGGCAAAAAGTTCTGCTGCAGGTTCAGGAAAAGGTAAGGCATGTTCACATTGTCATGCTATAGCTTCCTGACCCAGTAAAGACTACGAGTGGGAAATCTGCACTGTCTGCACAGAAGAGGACAGCAAGTTAGAACACTGCAGATTCTGCTTCCTCGGATGAGGGAAATGCCACTTTTGCACCTTCTTCCTTTTCTCTGCTGCAGTCGTCTCTCTGACATCCAGCTCTGGTGCAGCAGACAGTAGTGCTTCAGTTTATAAGACCCAGGTGAGAGCTACAGTAATCCAGCATGGCATAGTTGTCTCCTCATGTAGATCCTGACACCATCGTTTTTGAACCAGGCCTTTGATAAGCAGGGTTTCCACACTGGGACAACGCCACCGTTCAGTCTGCCACCGGCACTGGGCAGTTCTGGGCCCCTGAATCCAGGGGGAGCCCCGGGTTATGCTCCAGCCCCCTTCCTCCACATCCTCCCAGCGCACCAGCAACCCCAGGGCCACCTGGTGCCCCATCCTCTGCCACAGGACAGCCAGGTGGGCTTCCCAGCCTTTGCTTTGTGTCTTTCGGCACAACTCATGGCAACATCAACTCTTGTGTACAAAATCCACTGGTCACATGGTGCCCCCCCAACATTCAGCTATGAAGGTAGAACATACACTCACCAATAGAACCTAAATTCCTACGTTTCAGGTTCTTTAGTGTCACAGTATTTGAAATGCTAGGGAATTCATGTTATGCTATCAATTGTTTTTTTTTATTATTCCTTTATAAGCAGGGCAGTCAACGCACCCAGTCCAACATGTCTCAGGCCACCAAAGCTACCTATGGAAGCTCCCCTTACTGGGGCAACTGAGACACGGCAAGGGTAGGAACATTGCTACTGCCCCCATTTTACCCCCAACCAGAGCTGAGTATGAATGACCATTTTGTCTTGCTTCACAAATTACCACCCTTCTTCCATTGGTTTTAAAATGTGCATTTATGTACTGCAAGTAGAACATGAAATGTGGTTCCTGTATTTTGTGCTGAAGGGTATTTTTATGAAGAACCAGCCCATGACAGGCATCGTGACTGGAAGGACAGACTGACCATACAACTAACCCAGCAGAAACATGTGGGAGCTTCACTTTTTTTTTTTCCTAAGGACTTAAGTTAAGAGAAATATTCCCGGTGGATGACACACATCTCCTGTCATTGTTGCTCACTAATAAAAGTTGAGCTGTTCCTTGTCCCTAATTTTGCAATCATTCAATGGCAATGTGCTGGGAACTACAAAATGCGATTCCAGTTCTCACATCATGAACCCACTAAACAACTTGAAAGTTAAAATGTGATATTTGCAGTGTACTGGGACCTGAAGTGATCCTCATCCTTAGCTGTCTCATACGAAAGTTGATTCATTACTCATCCCCATGGGGACACATTCACCTGTCCAATCTTGCCCTCTGTAACAGGTGAAAGGAAGCCTCACCACCACAACACAGAATTAGCCAGCATTTGAGGTTTCAGAGGTTTAAGGGCCAAACTCAAGGATCCAATGGTGGAGACTACCAGCACAAGACTTGAACCAGCAACCTTCTGATCTAACCCAGTAGGCCACACACTGCCCCAGACCAGTTCTTTAAGGGATCTTTTGGTGAAATATTCAGCTACCTAGGCATTTTGCATTCTATACCTAGAACTGCTGCGTGTGTGTGTACATACACACACAACCTGGCCAGAGGAAACACTCGCACATCTGTAGTGTCTTTCAACATTTAATAAAAATTTCAGCCAGAAACAAAAAAAGGCATCGACGAGCATATGAAGGTCAGTCCATAGACGACAGAGCCAGCCCACTAACGTAGTATTTGAACCACCTACAGCAAGGCTGCTGCTTCAGTTGACTAACGCAAGGGGGAGGGGGAATAATTACACTTTATACACATGGTGGTTCGGAACCATGCAGAGGTTGCACTGGACTCCCATCACAGTGAAACAGCAGTCTATGAGTTTCCACTCTTATGTTTCTTCTTCTTCGGCTGTGGTGGTTCCTCTACAAGCTCCGCTTCTACCACCTCACTCAGTTTCTTTTTCTTCTTCATCTCAGTGCCATTCTCAATCGTCATCTCCTCTTCTGCATGCTTCTTTTTCTTTTTCTTCTTCACCACAACATCTGCCTCAGTCTCTTCATGTTCCTGGTTTAGAGATTGACAGGAGGACACAATCATGGTCACAAAATGTCAAGCAACCAGGTCCAGCTGTTCTACCCACTTCAGTGATTCAGGCATACGGTCAAATGCCCGTCAATGGTTCGGAGTAGCTTACTCTAGCATGCCGTACACTATGACAGGACCATGGTGTGGGTCCAATCATAAATCATGTCATGCTTAGCGTGCCAGGGCAACCCTCCACATACCTCCCCATTGGTCTCTGCGTTGTTCATGCCGTCTTTCTCCTCTGCATTAGCTGTAGCAAGGGCTTCCAGCTTTCTTTTTTCACGCTTCTTTCGTTTCTTTTCTTTCTTGTCCAGCTTGCGCTTGATTTCAGCAGCCACTTCTCCAGCCTGACAGGGCAATGACAAAGCAAGATAAGCACCAGGCATCTTTCCACTTTGATAAACTGACAGGAAGTTATGGGGTTGGGGAGGCTGGGACTGCCGCGTCAGGCTCATTAAATCAGTATTACCTCCATGTGAGAGTCAGGCAAGAATGATCATCACGCACGGCTAGATACCATGGTTGACAGTTGAAAAACCTGATGTGCTACAGGGAATCTGAACCCACCTCGATCACAGCCTCCTTCATCACATCAAGGTTCTTCCGTGGCGTTTCTCCTGTCTCATAGAAGGACAGGCGTTCCTCTACCTGATCCCTCAGCTTGTCCCCAAACACACTGGTGGGTACCTCTGAAGACACAGTAAGGGGTTATTATTGCGTTGAGGGCTGGGGGATCAGGCACAGGTGCAAAGCTCAGACATTGCTCAGTTTTTGAAACTCAACACCCACCCAGAAGGTGGAATACTGTTGACGAAAAATAGACATCATTGCAAAAACAGGGGGGGGAACGTCAAGGATAACTGAAGGTCTTTTCGCATGAGAAAGGTCACAAACTAGACATCCAGCAGGCGCAACTCCACACACCTGAAAAACAGTCAATGCGCGAGGCGATGGTGCACTTGTTTGCCAGGTAGCGGCTGATGCGACCCTTGTTCTTGGCTGCAGCGCGGCCGATGAAGGTGGAGTGGAAGATCAACCCATATTTAGGAGTGTTTCCTCGAGTCTTCAAAGCTCTAATGTTAGGCAGGACCCACCACGGTGGTTCATTTGGGATCATCATCAGGCTCTACATATCTACAACTAAGGCTATATACCAAAGCATATGTAATACATGTCATTTTAAGCCAAACCCCCTCTACCCATGTAAAGTACCTCCTTCCAGTGCTTTGGATGGCTGCTCAGACCTTTGGGCACACAGGGGCATTAAGGATCATCGGGGCATTTCTGCACTCCATCACCCAGACTCAGCCCTGGCCCTGCCATCATTACAGCCACCCCTATTCCCCCAAGAATGGGGGCAGTACCTGAACAGGGCCTTTTCAGCTCCCAGAATCTGCACTGTGGAGGCAGGGTACTTCGCCAGATTGGTCAGGCTGCCGGCGTGGGAAATAAGACGAGCCCCAACCTGGACAGGAAGAGGGGAGTTGGCGCCAACCACACACACTCAATGGTTCATACAAAGGTGTATGTTGGAATGTAACACATACCACTTCGCCAATGAGGGCAGCCAGGTTTGGGGCCACCTGCCCCATCTTTGAGCGCAGATACTCCTGGAGCTCCAGCCTGTACTCTGCTAGGGACACGACCCGGCTGGAGAAGCTCTCGATGTTAATTAGGTCGATGGGGGATATGTCCATACCTGCATGTGAAATCACAAAGGGATTCAGTCTACCGGATCTTCAAAACTAGGCGACGAAACTCGAGGGGGCAGGCCGATGTGCGGTATGCACTCACCCATGGAGCTGCGTGAGGCATCCAAGATGGCCTGAGCCTTAGCACTATCCATAACCACTTCCTCCAATGACGCCAAGGACTCTTCGCTAAGCTCCTTACGGTTGCCGATGAGCCGTGCCAAGCGGCAGTACGTGGTGTTGTCACTCACTATCTTGATAAGTTCTGGGAAGTGGTAGCCGTACCATTCACTGTAGGCAAAGGGAAAGCAACTTAAAACCACCCAGCCTAACATAAAACTGCCCCACAAACAACAAAAGCATGATGTTCCTCCCTGTACAGTATCCCTACCCAGTACGGAAGGGTGACCTTCCCCTGGGTATGACATTAAGGCAGAATTACTGTACCTCCTCTTTCTGTACAGCCAGCCACAATGCGTGCTGTCTGTGGTAAGCATTGGGAGGACTGGTAAGGCACCAGGTCAGAGGGAAGACTTGGAATCAGTATACATACCGCACACGCATGGAGAATGTATTGATGTCTTTGTCCAGCTGGTCCAGAAGAGCAATGGACTGGATGATCATGTTGTCAGCTCTGTTCACATTAAATTTGACTTTGGCTCTGGAGTAGCTATGCCCCAAGCCAAGCTGGGCTTTGGAAGCAGCCTGATCAGTCAGGCCTTTCACAAGAGAATGGAAATGCAGACGGATACCTAGGGGGCAGAGGGGCGGTGCAAATGTGAGAAGGGGGAAATGTGCACAGGAAGACAGTGTCTACCACGGAAGCCTGACTGTTCAGATTTTCAGTATGAAACATCATCAAGATCAGCATTCATCCAAACATCACTACAGAACAGGCTCTCTTTGAATCCCAGCTAAATCTAACTGGAGAATTAATACAGAATCAAGTCATTTAAGAGACACCGTACCTCTCATCAGTTCAGCCACAACACCCCCAGTCTGGATGGAGACCCCACTCTCCTCTTGCAATGCTGCTCCAATCTTCGTGTCAGAGACACCCAGAAGCACTTTCTTCTTCTTCCCACCAGGGGGCAGGTTAGTCTCAAGAAATAGTTTAAGGTCGGCATGCACAACTCCTATACAGTAAATCAAACATTTATCAGAATAACACAATTTCTGCACTTAAGATTACAAGATGTACAATAGTACTGCTCAGACGTTCAGTGGTATGGTATGTTGACGTCACTATTCATCAGTGGATTGACAGATTGAAACATCATAACATCTGAATGAACAGACCATATCCATGACTTACTAACATGCATATGGAGTCACCTCACCTTCAGAAACGGCATTTATGTTTTCCAGAGCAGATTGAGCAGACTTGAAGGGGAAGAACGCTGCCAGTTTCAGGATATTATTGAGTTTTCCAATATTGAGCACACTGTCTTCTACCTAAAGAGATTCCACAAACAGCAAAATTTAGCCATAGCGGACGCCATGCATTCTCCGTTACACAATCGGGGACTTGGCGTCAGGAGGGGTAAGTGACCTGCGGAAGCAGCATGCCGATCTCCTCCACCTCCTTCACGGCGAAGAGCGCGTAGCCCGCCGCGTGCTCGAACAGCACGTGCAGCAGCACCTGTGGTGCAACGGTGATACGAAAATACAATATGTACGTTTCTCCTCAATGTTTTGGCATATAATAGACGTACAAAAGAAAATGTCCAAAGAAAGCGTATGATGGGTCTCTAAGGGGAAAGGCCCTGTTTTATACAGCGGAAACGCGCTGGAACCACGTGGCGTCCCAAAATTCAACAACAGTTTATAAAAAAACGCACCTGGAGTGCGAGATATTTTACTAATGGCAAAACCCAATAATAAGATGTCATAAATAATATAAATAATGTCCATAACAAAAGTAAACTTTGCGCGAATAATAAAAAAAAAAAAAATCGACCACGTGGGCCGCCAATGCGGTTGTGGGCCGGATAATATTAAGAAAGGCTCAGTTTTTAATATAATGTTTAATACACAGTGCAGATTAACTTTGTATTTATGACTGTAATTTTAACAAAACGAACTGGAACGTTTGTTTCGCCAAGAAAGATTTCTGACCTGAGGCCTAGCAGATAGCTATATGCGCGGTCAGAAATGATGATGTTTAAACTGATTTCTATTCCCCGAAAACAATATGGTTTGAAATTGGGTTTGTATATTACGGATTAGTACTGAAACGGCTTTATTACTATCTGAAGTGTGTAATCACGTTTGCTGGTAGGCCACACAAACACGTTTCAACTATGCAAAAAAGTATCGTAATTTCAGCCGTTCAAAGGATAATTAAAAAATTATATTTTAGATCCAAGTAAACTCATACCCATGCACAATACCTGATTCGGACGTACAAAGAAGAAAGAAGAAAGAAGAAAGAAAAATGAAGAGAACCCACTTACCATGATTCGCTTTCCGTACGTGCGGCACGCAGAACAGGGTCTCCACTCCGGATCTCCGTTCTAAAATACCCAATCTCTCTCTGCCTCTCTACTACGCACCTCCCAAGTATCGCGAGATTTCAATACCATGACCATGGCGTAATATGAGATCCGCCTCCTGCACGCTGGATGTGAGTGTATGGGATTAGGGACTGTGCATGCATGCTGCAAAGTGGATCGGAGCTTTTTTGCTTCGGGAATTCAATGTGGTGAAGCAGATAATGTCGTATATGCAAGACACTGCGCATTTTATGACTAAAGTAAGAATTTTTATCCAGTCTTTCTATAAACCATGAACTTTATTTTCAGAGATGGAGACATTTCAGATTTAACCTCTGGCCCTGGGACTAGGCAGTTAACCATCATTTTCATATTTTTTCCAAGTAAAAGAAGTCTTACATATATGAAGGAGACTATAAGAGAGTACATTGTTTTTAGATTTTTCCATGAAGGAAACAAGAACATCAGAATGGACATCCAAGTGATCTGTGGTACTTGATAGTACTTGATGGTATGCTCGTTTTATTGAAATAAGTCTATGTGGCAATTCTGAAACCATGAACTATATCATACTTGCGTATTTATTGCATTTGTATGGCAGCAAGAGCGTGACAGCGCATTCTTTACAAAATCCAGAAGGAGCTCATCAACAACACCAAATTTTTGTCAGATCATCTTCAGATGTTGTAATTAATTAATCAATCAACCTCTCTGCAAAACCCCAGCATACCACAGATTGGTGGAATACTGGCAACAAACCAGTACCAGTCCAAGAACCAAGCGTTGGGCACCCCAACTGTAAAGGATTCCCACTCTTAAGTAGCAGGAAAACATGAAGTGGCCAAACAGGTGGCCCTCTGGTGGATAAAATGTGATGCAGTGCTCTACAAGGTGTCCATCCATGTGTGAGAATGTGGGCAATTGTCCTAATGAATGCCCTTCCATTGGAGAAAATATTATGTAGTGTCATGCAAGGTGCCCTTACAAGTGAGTAAGCTTGAGGTGCCCTCTTGGTACCTTCCTGCTGGAAAAAAACTAATTAAGTGCCCTCTGGGGTACCCTTCCAAGTGGGCAAACATGATGAAGTGCCCTTGGGATTGAGAGAAAAATCTGGGATGGGTGCCCTTCCAGTGATGAAAAGGAGATATGGTGCCCACTATGACACTCCTTCACCGGACACAGCATAGCATTCTACTGGGGTTAGTGCCCCTGCCCTTCAAACAGCATGAGTCCACCGCTGGGTTTGCCTATCTGCCCCACTTAAGCGTACAGAGGCAAAGAGACAAAACTGTGGTGCTTTTTTGACAACCGCCGCTAGATGGTGCTGTGGTAGTGCTGCCGGCACTTTGGGCTGAAAATGCCGACGGGAGCGGCAAAGCGCCTACAGACATGATGGAGAGGAAACGGCGGAATCAAAGAAAACGATGTTCAGCGAACAGCTGTAAAAATGGCCAGTGTCACAGTATAGGACTTGCCTTTCACTGTTTCCCCAAAGACCCTGACACAGGAGAAGCTATGCTAGCACTTTAGCTTATACACCTGCTAACATGAAGTTATTTAGCCTAGTAGTAGTCTTAATTCCTTTTAGAAACTGAAGGTCCTAGCCATATAAATCATATTAATTTCAATTTAAATGGATGGGCCAAAATCAGTTATTTCGGCTGTAACTTTTTTTTGTCTATAAGGATGGCTATGTCAGGAGGACCCACTGGTGCAAAATCCAAACATCAAAGCATCAATGTCTGGTTAAAGGCTTACCCACGGTGTCTTAAATTCAGTCTTATTAAGATTAGACCTTAAATATGTGGTACTAACCTTTACACCTACCTTGCAATACCTATACGAATAACAAAAGATTACTTGGTCCAAAATCAGCATTTAAAAAATGCTTGAGACTACATAGTCTGCCTTTTGTCTGATCTTTCTCCCACAGTTTTAGAATTAATGTACCTTTTTCATCTTCCTCTCAGCAGTTCTTTTTTTTTAAATTGGCTTGTGGCCTACAAATTAAATGAATAATAAAAACAATACTAACAAATAATAAAGGAGAACAGAGGAGTCATAAAATTAGGACAATCACAACTGGAGGCATGTTCGTAAACCAGGATGACAGGGATTTGGATCAAAATGCCTGTAACTATAGCAAACCTCCCATTTGGATTTGTTATTAATTGGCCCATTGAAAACTGTACATGTTTGTGCAATAAAATAGCAATTCCTCTTGCAAGATTATTAAAACCAGAGTGAAAGATCTATCCACCACAACACCGCAGTCTAAAGTGATCATATAAGTGCAGGTAAGTTTCCTGAAGGAAGCCAATATCCATTTTCAGATATTTTAAATGAGAGAACACTCTGGTTGTTTTGAAAGGTCCACCTTCACCCTTAACATTCCAGCTTATAAAATTCAGGGATTCAAAATTATTTCTCTTGCCTACATCAGTCATTATGCTTGGGCCAAAACAATAGAAAATAGAAAGTATGTTTGAGCCAGAATCAGTACCAGAAGCAAGGGAGCCAGAACATCCACGCTGTAGGAAAATGCACAAACAAAAAAGTGAAGAATCCCCCCAGGAACTAAAAAAATTATGTGGTTAATATTATATGCTTCCAGCTAGTTGTGTGGGGTCGGCTTCCGCTGAAACATGTAGACATCCACACTCTTCATCAACGAGACAGACACTAGGAACAGGGCATACATGCATTAAAACAGGGCAGAAGCATAAAAGATTCCCTTTCACTACAAACGAAACAAAGTGTAGACCACAGTACTACACTGACACATTTTCCTTTGATTGCCTGATTATGGTGCAGCCGATGCATTGTTTCCACCGGCTTATGCAACATCACAACATTTTTTCCATCCAGTTTTGCATTAATTTCTCGTCAAGATTTTGTACTGATGATAGGTGAGTTGAACCACTCTGTAAAGTCTTCTTCAGCACATCTCAAATACTTTCTATGGGGTTAAGGTCAATTCATGTGTGAAAATGATTCCTCATGCTCCCTGAACCACTATTTGACAATTCAAGCCAGATGAATCTTGACATTATCATCCTGGAATATGCCCGTGCCTTTAGGAAAGAAAAAGTCCATTGATGGGATAACCTGGCCATTCAGTGGATTAAGGTACTCAGCTGACTTTATTGCTGCATAACGTTGCTGAGCTGTAATAATGACTCAGTCATTGGTTCTTAAGTACTTGCTGATTTAAATTCAAACAGTGACCTTTTTTAGCCAGGCAATGTATTTCCCAGTGATCTGTATCAAGAAATACAGTGCTCACAGGAAGTCTTGGAATGCTTGGTTAATTCAGTAAAAATATTACAAGTTTCTTGGTTTTTTATTGCTCCATTTATTTACACAAAACATATATCACATTAGAAACAACCAAACCAAATTACAGTTGTGAGAGAGCTGTCCTGAGTTCACTGTTCACTGGCAAGCAGTGTCTTTGGGTGCTTTTTAATTAGTGACTGTCATAAATGGGTGAGATGTAGGACACGGGAGCACGAGTTTCCAAACAAAAAGGGGTTGATTAAACTTAAACAGCAAGAAATAAACAAAATCACGACAGATCCAAATGGAGAATGGTAGGCAGAACCTGACAGTACCACCCCCCCCCCCCCCCCAAAAAAAAAAAAAAAGCGGCCCCCGCGGCGACCCCCGACAACCCGGGGGGGGGGGGAACAAAAACGCGGCCACCACGGGCCGGCGACACCACAACGGCAGGGCACAACAGGACAGACACCACCAAAACCCAGAGGATCTGATCCCTGACAAAACAGAGTCGGATAGGAAGCAGCTTCAAGGGAACAGCTCTTACCAATTACTCGAGCAGTAACTCCAGCTGATCACAGGCCTGGCTTCATGCCATGGCAGTAAGAGCCAGGAAACATGATGTTTCATGTGGAAACCGACCTGACAAGATCCAGCTGTTCTCCTCTGATTTGTGTTTGTCATTTCTTTCATTCATGCTCTCAGCTTCCTGTTTTTTGTGTTTGTGGTAAACATGGTTTTTATGTTTCAGATGTTGCTATGGGGGTGGCACTATGGCTCAGAGGATACTGCTGTTACTTCACAGCTCCAGTGTTGTGTGTATGTGTATGTGCGTGTGCATGTGTGTGTGTGTGCATGGGGGGGGGGTTATTGAATAGGTTCCTGAGTTCTCTGTGACCCTGTACCAGATAACGGGTTGAAAGATTTTTATTTATTCACTTATTTATTCATTATTTTACTTAAAACAGTTATTGTACTGTAGCTGTGTTTATAATACTTTATGAATGCATTGTAATGTATTATGTATTTATAATGCATTCAGAAAGTACTATAAACATGGCTATGACTATTTATAAAAAAAGGCATAACATATTATAGTAATGTGTATAATGCATTACGAATGATCTATGAAGTTTTCATCTATAATGCAGCACAAAGCATCCTTAATTCTTATACTGATCATGGTAATGCATCATGACGGTATTTATAGTGCATTATAGATGAGACCTTCATAGAGCATTCATAATGCATGAGAAACATGGCTATAATGTGTTATACCTTTTTTTAAAAAAAATATTTATAACCTTGTTTATAATACTTTATGAATGTATTATAATGCATTATGAAGGTATCTATAATGCATTATAAAAGAGGGCTTCATAGAAAATGTTACCTTTTTATTTTTTTGTGATTCATGATTTGCAAAACTCCATGATTTCATTCCATTTAAATTTTGCATTTTTTAATTATAATTTTATCCATTTCATGCGTGTTGCGTTATAATACTGGGCTGGGCATTCAGTTCCGTGCTTGGAGCATGCAGTACTCAGAAAATACACCAGATGGAGCTGTGGTGCGAAAACAGAGGCACCACTTCAGCGAGCTTAAGCGTAGACGAAGAATTTTGAAGACTCCCTCCAAGTTGTCAGATATATCGTAACTTCGTAAGCGGCTTCGAAAGTAAGCGGATATTTTCGATAAAATATAAATTTAGAGGGGTTATTTAAGCGAATGGTTGGCAATAACGCCCCCCCCCCCTACAAAAAATTCATGATGCAGGGATTTTTTAAAAAAACGCTGTGTCAAATGGTTGAGATGCCAGTTTATGGGTAATTATTTTGCTATAAATGCTATCTGTTCATTCTGTTCATGTACATATAATCATGGGCGTAAATCCCGGGGGGGGACGGAGGGGACATGTCCCCCCCTATCCGAGGGTTGTCCCCCCCAAAAAAATTATAATTAAAAAAAATCGCACTATGTATTGTGAAAAATATATGTATGTATACCTAAAATAATTCTGTAAGTAGAAAAAAAAACAAACGCAAAAAATGCATTTAGAAACAGTTGAGTTCCCCCTCCCCTTCCTCAC
>JABJVO010000115.1:26439375-26450241 GCA_026770805.1 Boulengeromyrus knoepffleri
GCATAAGCCCCAGACAACTTAGCTCCTGGGATCACTGGAACACGC
The DNA here is from genome assembly GCA_026770805.1 of Boulengeromyrus knoepffleri. Taxonomy (NCBI): domain Eukaryota; kingdom Metazoa; phylum Chordata; class Actinopteri; order Osteoglossiformes; family Mormyridae; genus Boulengeromyrus; species Boulengeromyrus knoepffleri. The sequence goes on from JABJVO010000115.1 coordinate 26,439,421, forward strand.
AAACCCCTCCACCACGATAAGGTGTCGGCTCTATGTCCAAGGTTTTAGATAATAGATCATCTAGATCTAATAGATTTAGATATGATCAACTGCATTACCAAGGCCCTTTCACAAATCCTTGACTATACCAGGATCTATAAAACTTCCTGAAAGCTTTAATTTATGGTGTTTCACTCATATTAACACCTTAACTGACTAACTTTGCAAATATGAAGAAGTACAATGTAAATGCCAAATAATTTCCAATTAACCCCTGAATTTTCAAAAGAAAACCATTAAAGTGATTCTTTTGCAGTACATTGAAATGATGGTATTTATGTGAATGTGAATGGTGGGACTGAGGAAATGACACTGGAAAATCTATAGGAAAATGTCAGCAGTAACCAATGACTTATTTCCCTGTATTATCATCCTTACACAGGATTTGCTTCCAGCCAGTTAATCAATATTTACAGGCACAATAAGACACCAGTTAGATCTCAGTTTGATCAGGGACTGCAGGGCAGCAACAGACTGGCACAATGTTAGCGTGTTTGGCCATTTCAACTCACAGAACAATGCCCGGTCAGTGTGTTTGGCTGATTCTCCACAGAGGCTGCAAAGCATGGGCCGAGTTTGGGGGGGGGGGGGAGAGCAGGGGGGCGCTGCCCCCCATCGTCTGAGTTGAAATTACAATTCTTTGGCAAGAGCACCACTGCACATGTTCTACGCTGGTACCGCTTTGCATCTGCCACAAACATAAAACTCCGCTTGTGCTGCAAAGCACTTGTCAACTTGTTTGCTCAGTTTGACTCGGGGGCCGGAGCATCTCACTGTGTCAGGCTGATTCACTTCAGTGGCTGCAAAGCACTTCTCAGCGTTTTCTGCTCAGTTTGGCTCGGGGGGCTGGGGTATCTCAGCCATCTCTACTGTCTTTCATTGACTCAAAGCCTGCAAGGCAACCTATATTATGGCGCCGGTCACATCCTTTTTAAGTGATTAGCCAAAAAGCTAGAGTGACCACTTTGTCGTGCCCTGTGTTCTTATGCCAGCAAATTTTACTGTCGATGTCTTACTAGTGCTACACCCTATAACAAAATAATTCATTTTGTATTATTTATTTATTAAAATTTAATTTTAGTTTGCAGTCGTTTCACCATTTTCATGGTCTGTTTAATCTGTTTATTGGTAATCCTAAGGGAATTCTGAGCCTCTAATTTTGAGTTTCAAAGTAAAGAAATAATGACTTGAACTATATTGTGATAATTATCAATACCGACTGATATGGGGGAAAAAAATAATTTGATAAATTATCTGGCAGGTCTCCTTAGCTTCCTGTCAGAGCCATCTGCTTTGCAGAAGGATACAGGTTGAAGGGAGATATGTGGTCTAAAGCAATCAGCTAATCATGTGTCCATTTATTAAACATGTGTAGTGTGAGGTGTTCCAGGTGTATCAAACTGTCCTGGGGTAGACTTTTGCATTGTAGGAATTATTAGCTCAGGCAAATTTTAATATCTCCACCAATATGTTTTGAAATTAATAAAATTTTAATTAATTATTATTTAATGATGATTATTAATTAATTGTTATGCCGAATGGTTGGTTCCTCCAAACTCAATTGCAGTATCCCTGTGAGTCTGTTAATGTGAGACTTAAATGGGATTCAGTAATTACCAGTATCGCTTAGTAACCTAGGTTAGAAGGCTCGTCCAGCGAGCTGCATCCCCAGGTAATGTAAACGATCGGTGGTGAAGCTCCCCTCACGGCCGATGAGAGAGGGTCTCGCGATATTTCAGGCGTGTTTGAGGTTTCAAAGCTTAGTAGCTTGGCGGGCTTTCGGAAGGGGGTCTGTATCAGTCCTTTTGGGATTTATGACCAGACTGATTCCCCTTTACTGATAATTTTCATTAAGCTGGTGTAACTTTTGATGCATACACTTTCATGGTAACCACCAGATTTGGAATCAGGAGTGATTGTCCATCAGTTTGACACCAAACATGCTATACCAGCCTGGCGGTTCACATCTCATACCATCTGTATTAATTAATTAACAGTTACTTATATTATGTATGTTACTGACTCACATCAGTATACGGTATAGGTGTTTTGGGTTGCACCTCCACAGATGTTACACTTTGTACAGACATTACATTACATATTCACATTCAAAGAGCACATCTTATCTTTAGATAGGCGTGGCCGTTAGTTTGTGGTAATACCAATTTAAGTTGCACATCTGGGAACAACATATTTTGGGTTGGTGTGGCATATCCCAATTGACCTGCTCTCCAGAATGGATAATGTACACCTTAATTCAGCTCTTTTAATGCAGCATGGTAGAGCACAGAGAGCTTGCTAACAGGCCACAAAGATCAGATAAGGGCCACAGAGGAATGTGGAAGAGAAGGGGGGGTTGTTAAACAAAGAGAGAAGAATCTCTGAAAGTTAGGACACACTGAGATACCTGGTTACACTATTTAATTTTCAAGATTCTTCTGGTATAACCATTAGAACATATATGCAGTGGTAACTATACATATTCATTTATTCCAATTTATATAAGTATTTAAGTGTGAGGGGTAAAATAGGTGATACTCCATGAACATGGTTATAAGGGTGGCACCCAAAACACTAATATTGTCTAAGGACACATACAAGCATAACCTGTATATTGAGACTAGCAATCATAAGCAAAGAAATATACAGGGTATACAAAAGCCGACTTAGAAGAAACTTTCTTTAGCGTGTTGGTCTGTTGGGTGAGTGGTATGTAAGGCAGGACGTCTGGGGAGGGGGTTGTGTATCAAGTTGAGGGACCCCTGTCCTTGAGGTCCACTCTGTTGTCCGTAGGTCCCTAAATCTTTGGGCTATAAAAGTTGAAATGCTGGCCTCCCTTGTTATCTGTGTGTGTGGGGTCACTAACTCCCCTTTTGTGCCTAGGCCAGCGAGTACCTCTCGTACCAGGCTGGGCCTTGTCTCAGGCCACCTGGAATTTAAGCTCTGTCATATGTGCATCTGTGATCCTACAGCATTTCTTGATCAAAAGTAGTCAAAACGCTCCACAAAAACAATTAAGAATTATCTTGCCAATGTGATTCACATTCTCATGTGAACAAGAAAAAAGGCTGACTGTGATCCTTATTATTGTGATTATATTTAATGCAATTGCATGACCCTGCTCAGTGTAATGCTTAAAAGTAGTAATGTCAAATTAAATAATTTTCGCACAGCACATTATCCAATAGAAGAATCTTTATTTTTGTATTAATTTATGCAGGAATATGAGTATTAATGAAACACTTTATGCTTTGAAAAATCTTCTGATTATTTATAATAGAATCATTTATATGCTGGAACATTGGCACAGAGGATCATATGTTGTAATACTTTTCTGTCAGTAATCTGTCCTGATAAGAATTATCTTTAAAGCCATAAAAAAACAATTATTTAACCAGTGGAAACTTTGAATGGTTTACTTTTCAAATATATAAACTGAATATGTTTTAGAGCTCTGTGAGAATAAACAGAAGAGTCTTGAAGCAGTCCAGATCACCCTCCCATTTGTGAATATGGCTACTCATATGACAATAATTAAGAGCACATCTGGGTTCTGTTTACACTGACTGAGGAGCTTCGACCTTTTTTTTGTGATGCAAGAGAGTTTCCACTGAGGAAATGCAGTAAAAATACACTGCTTCAATTAATGGATAACTGTGAATTCGGGTAAGCAGTAACTGTGTTACTTTATATTTATAAAATATCACTAATTTTTTAGTTGTCTAATTTTGATTGCTACTGTAGTAAATGCTTGTCTTTAGAAATATATGAAAACTTTTCCACTACCTTTAAGAGACTTTTTGCAAGTGTAAGACCACAAAGCAATCGCTTATTTAACTTATGCATCTTAAAATACATATCATGTAATAGCTTAAACAGTATGGATTGTATTAGCTGAAAATAAGATATTTCGTGTAAAAAATATTGTTTCACTAAAAACATTTGTACAATTGCAACTTACGTATTCTCTTCATAAATGGAAAAAGTGAGTAAAGCTGCAACACAAAATTAAGGAAGGTTAAGCGGCTTACGTTGGAGTTAGCGGATTAATGGTTATTGAACTTTTTGGTGAGCTGTGCCCACTGTATTTGACACACAGCATAAGAATTATAGCAAGATATTTAGTCCCTGATGCATTGTCCTGGTAAAAATCAGTCTTTCAAACTTAATTGCAATTAAATGAAAAGAAAAACATCCATCCTCTTTACTCTGGATGTTCAAAGCTTCGCGGTCAGTCTCTCACAAAACTCAAATGATTTCTCTGCCAGAGCCGGATCCCGGGCCAAAGAGGAGGGAAGAACAAGTGAACAGTCGCTGTCAAAGTACTTCCCGGTGATGCCATCGGTCTCCTCGGCCACGGCGCAGTAGATGGTGCTGACTGCACCCTCCTCCGCAGACTGAGGACGACAGACCACAACACCGTCAGATACAAATTTACTAGCTTTCTAGGACATTACAGAAATGAAGCGAAAGCAGAGTCAGCCAGTCCCTTCAGGAATTTGAGGTTAAGGGCCTTACTCACAGGATGTAAACCAGAAACCGTTTAGCATGGTGTCTTAATTTGCTGACCCACACTTTCTTCTAATTCAAAACAACATTTGACCACACACACTGAGTAAAACATCCAGAAATGTGTTTGAGTACAGAAGCAATCTAAATCTATTGTGAGGGCTGGATTTTAATGACTAGATCCATGATAATATTATTAACACCAGTCCCTTAATATATTAACCACAATTTTTTCTTAAAATAGGTTCCTATTGTAAAACCGTATAAAAGGAAAGTCTATTCCCTTTACATCCAATGGGATAAATTACTACTCTTTACTGATCAGCTTGCTCAAAAATCAAACTAAATAGTACAACCAATAATAATAATGCTTATTTTGTGCTGTGTAAAGTGTGTCATAGAAAAGCAGGTTAATTCTTCAGGATCAGACAAGCTGAAACTAATGCTAAACATTCAGAATTCAAAATCTATTTAAACAGACCATTTACTGGTTTTTCAGTCCAATACACAGTTAAATAATAATGTTGTCAGTCTTGTCCTCCAATTCCTGAGTGCTTTATGAGTAATAATTACTTTTCATATAATCTAAGCATATAACTCATTCTCTCTCATCAGATTAAATTACTTATTTATTATAATTATGGAGATTTTTTTAGAAGAACTGTTCTAGGTGTTGCTTTTAACGGTAACAGAAAAAAAGAATAACTAGAAAATATATAACAGTTAATATGGCTAAAGGCTTCCAGATATTTTTGACTTTCGCGTCTTAAAGAAGTAAGCCGACACTTTCTTGGTTACCTTGAAAAAGAAGATTCCTGTTATACTGAAGATGAGCCTGATAAGCCAGTGGTAATATCTCATCACTTCCGTCTTCACTACACCAGGGTGCAAGGAGTTCACCGTCACGCCTAATTCACACCGGACACAAACACACAGGGAAGTGTAAGTACTTTTCAACAGCATATTAAAGCACACAAGCCATATAAGGCATCCAGGATGTCTTTGCTTCTTCTATTATTCTCCAGCGAGGGACACAGAGTTTAAAGTCAGTCAATGATCAGAAACAGACAATACATGGACAGGGAGGGAAAAACCTTTGTGGAAAACAAAGTTAAATTGGGTAGAAAAAACAGCATATACAGATATGCATGTACAGATGTTTTTCCTTTATTTGTATCTCGATAGGAAACAACAAGTTTCTGGTCATGGCCTGGGGTAAGGCTAAAAAAAGCTACACAGGCATTTTGGATAAAAGGGGACCGGAACACACCAGTTTGGATAATTTTCTGGGAATTTCAAAGAGTAACAAGCAACAAATAATTTGCTAGGAATTTCTACAACAGATGTAACTCAGTTCAGAAGGTTTCATGCTCCCTGGCCCAACAGAGGAATCAGAATCTGCTCGTCCTCATTGTCGATGCAGACATCAGCTTTTATACATAACACATAATACAGTCTTCAACTGTGTGCAGCTATGTTTGCAAATCAATGGAACATACTTCAGTGGTATTTTATCTTTAATTAACATCTTTTAGATCCTACAACTTTCTGGACACCGGGCCAGAGCCCCTAACATGCTGAACTGCACACCACACAACATTTGTAGAACGTACACTTATGTTGTGAAAGAAACTCTAGTAGACAGTACGTCTTCCCGAGTCATGTGTCAATCACATACAAGATCCAACTGATGCCCCAAACATTCAAGATATTGTCATTGACAGTTATGGGTGCACACAGACACTCATTCGGCCGTGGGTACCTGTGTCCTGAAGCCTCCTCGCCAGCTCCTTAGTCCATAAAATATTGTATAGCTTGGTATGGTTGTAGGTGCTGTCCATTCCGCCGGTCAAGTTGTTCCCATGGAAGTGTGCAAAGTCGACCTGGCCTTTCCAGTGGTTGACTGAGGAGACGTTGACAATGCGCGCAGGAGCACAACGCTTCATTAGGTCTTTGAAGCAGAAAGAGTAACAGATAATTAATTCATTAATAGGGGAGTTAAAAAAATAAAAGATAATGATAACTGCATAAATGTAAAGTTAAGCCATAGATAGACATGGTGGCTTTGGGGCTTTCACTTGTGACTGCATAAACGCAACACTAAGCCATAGACATCACTGTAATCTCACAACTCTGAGGTTGTGAGCATGTTCCCTGGCCCAGGCTCAGTGCATGTGCCGTTTGCTTGTACTCGAGCAACGCTAATGCTAGCAGATGACACTTGGCGTACTTAGCCTTGGTATTAAAGGCAGTGGAAACACAGGAAGGAATGACTGAAGTAACTGCTGACCTAGGAGCAGGTTTGTGAGCAGGAAGGGTCCTACATGGTTTGTAGCGAAGGTCACTTCCAGCCCATCTGCCGTGATTCTCCTAGGCATACCTGTGGATGAACAAATGGATAAATATGTCAGCATGTCACATTACAATGTCACAATAATATTTTCTTTTAGGATAACATACACAGCCTCTGCTAAATTAAAGCCTAAACCAATCTACAATTGCCAGCCTTTTACAGAATGTATCCCTCCAAGAACTGCAGCTGCAATACTTCATAACCCCACAACACTCACATTCATGCGCACAGGCTTATCTGACTAAAATCAGTTCTATTTTGTTTTTTTTTTTAGCAGCCCTGGGTCCTTCAACCCTTCATTTTATTTCGCCGGGAAATTAAAAAAGTACCAGAAGCCCCGGCGTTGTTCACCAAAATGTGCAGTTGCTTCTCCTCTCGCAGGAAGTCTTCGGCAAACTGCCGAACGGACTGCAGAGAAACAGTGTCCAGCAGGCGCAGATGCACATTCTGGTTGCCGCTTAGGCGGCGGATGTCCTGCATTGCCGCTGTCCCCCGCTCCATGCTGCGACATGCGAGGATCACGCGCGCGCCGCGCCGGGCAAAGTCCAGTGCTACGAATTTCCCAATCCCTACAGCAGGACAGAAATAATGATTAAAAAAGAACAGAAAAACGTTTAAGCAGTTCCAAAAACACTTCCTGCCATAATAAATTCAATCTGTAGTACTACTTGATCAGGATTTAAATTATTAAATATTAAAAAGATTTCCCAAAAGCAATGTAATTAAGCGATCGATTGGAATAAGCAGCTTACCAGTGTTGGATCCTGTGACAATGACTGTCTTGCCTTTGAGCTGCACAGGACAGTCCCGGGGATCCCAGCGCGCCCTCCGCTGTACCCGAACCACCAGCCCCAGTATTAGAGTGGAAACTGCCCATAATGGGCTTGAAAATATCTCACTCCAGTTCCAATCCATTTGATAGCTTCCAAAAGCACAGTTCAAATAGCTTATTGAAGAAAATAATATTATTTATACAAATGAGAAAAGCAAAACCAGCGACAAGGTGTCATTAACCTCCACGGCGGAATGTCAACGGCAAAAGTTGTACTGTATTTCAGAACAAAAGTTTATATCCTCTAGGTCCTAAAGTGCGAGGTAAAAAAGCATACTGCCGGATTATTACATATATTAAACCAACGTGCTAAATATATAAATCTTGAAAATCTAGTTTACGTATTTATACACAAACAAAAAGCCTCCACGATGATTGAACTCATGGCAATGCAAGGTTAACTAAGCTTATCAGACACAGACAGCGTGGGAGTGTCTAACTTTCCGAACAAAACTTACCAAGTATGGAAACGGAGTTGTATGTAGCCATCTGTGATGAGGAGCGTGATGTTTGTGATGTATGCTACCCAGCGCAATCGACAACAAGCTTAAGTATATATATATACAGCCTTTATAATTAAATACCAAAAACTACATACTAAAGTATGTCGCGTGATATTCTCATATTTCTGGTCAAATATTAATTTTGCTCAAATTTATAATGATGGTTTCTATGCATTGTTTTGTTTACACTTTAAATTAAACGTCGTCAATAGTTAAAGTAGAAAACCCTAGAAACCCAGGCACTTAAAAATATATCGTTTTTGCTCATTACTTTAATTGGGAGCTATGGAACTGTGGAAGGAGTCTTAGATTGGGGGGGGGGGGGGGTGCTGTCTGGGGAATACTTTGATGTAATTCTGACAGTATCTGAAGTCATTACAACTTATTCTTTAAAACCTGTAGGATTTATTTTCTTGGGAAAAAGTGTTAAACATTCCTAATGTATGGCAATTGATTGGCCAGAACTTGCCGTTTGACTGGATCGATGGGTTTCTGATAGTCACAGTATGTTATTGCTAAAACTGGAAAGACTGCCTCTGTTTCAAAGAAGAATGAAGTTAAACTGGTTTCGCACCTTTATTAGTGATCTCTCTTCTGTCACGACCGTCAGGGCACGAACCAGGGAAGCAGGAGCAGGAGTCGGGAAATCGGGTGAATGCGGGATTTAATGAGGAGAACAGCGAGGCACATGGGATAAAACAGGGAGCAACATCACGAAACTTCAATGACAGGACTGGGGAAAGACTAACAGCGAGCACTTAAATATATGAACTCGATTAGACAAGACTAGAAACAGCTGGTGATGTAGGGATTCCACACATGGTTAAGATGAGGGCGTGGCACACAGGAGGAGTGGCACGATCGGGACGTGGCAGAACCACCCCCCCACTCAGAGGCGCGCACGGTAAGGGAGCGAAGGGACGAGACCAGGGACACAACACCTGGAAAACAAAAGCAAGAACATTAACAGGGCACAGGGAAAGCCAACACACAGAACAGGCACAAGGGCAACAACTGACAAACCACGGGGAATGCAGACAGACACAGGGGCACCAAAAAGGAAGACACAGGAGGAACACCAACCGGAGGAATGAAGGGACCAGGAGTGAACATAGGTAAAACCAGGGCTGGACTGGGACCAAAAAATGTCCCTGGCATTTTTTGGTCATGGCGGCCCACTATGATTATTTATACAATATGTGAAATCACGTGACATACCAGAGGATATATGTGTACGTTGATTTAAAAAATCCGACATCCGGATAATAAGAGGTTACATGGACGACCTTACTGTGACGACCACAACCCATGTGGAGGCGAGGTGGGTACTAACTGTTCTGGACCACATGGCAACGTGGGCTAGAATGAGGTTTAAGCCAAAGAAATCCAGGTACATGGTGATCAGGAAAGGCAAACTGACAAACAGAGTCACGCTGTATGTGCAAGGGGAGGTAATTCCATCGATAAAGGAAAATCCAATTAAGTGCCTCGGGAAGTGGTTCGATGATACACTTACCGACAGGAACAACATCATCAGTACAGAGAAGCAGACAGAGGAATGGCTGAGGAAGATCGAAAATTCAGGGCTCCCGGGGAAGTTCAAAGCATGGCTTTACCAACATGGATTGCTGCCAAGGCTCATGTGGCTGTTAACGGTGTATGAAGTTCCCATGACAAGCGTCGAAAGAGTGGAGAGAAAGATCAACAAGTATCTCCGGAGGTGGCTGGGAATCCCTCCAAGCTTCACTTCAGTAGGCCTTTACATAAGATCAGGGCAGCTACAACTTCCTCTGTCATCCGTGGTGGAGGAATTTAAGGTAGCAAAGTGCAGAGTCATAATGACATATAGAGACTCCCAGGATGAACAAGTTAGGCAGGCAGGTATTCTTACAAGATCAGGACGTAAGTGGGCAGCTGATTCAGCTGTTGCACAAGCTGAAAGTATGTTGAAGCTACGTGACATCATGGGAACGCTGTGCACAGGAAGACAGGGTCTTGGAACTTCCCATATCCAGCAATGGGGAAAGGTTGGATCCAAGAATAGAAGGGCTATGATCCAGGAGGAGGTACGGAACCTGGAGGAGGAAGGACGAAGGGCAAGGGCAGTGGAGCTAGCGTCCCAGGGAGCATGGACCAAGTGGGACCTACCCAAGAGAAAGATCACATGGGGGGATCTGTGGAGATTGGAACCTTTCCGTATCTCATTCTTGTTAAGATCGGTGTATGACACACTCCCAACTCCGACAAACTTGCACAAGTGGGGCTTGAGAGAGGATCCACTGTGCAAGCTTTGTGGGGAGAGGGGTACCATGGCGCACATCCTGTCAGGGTGTAAAACAGCACTTGCCCAAGGTAGATACAGGTGGCGCCATGACAAGGTGCTCATGACACTCGCTAACACCCTGGAGCAAGAGAGACGCAAGAAACATCAACCAAATGGGAGAGCAATACCATCAATTAAGTTTGTAAGAGCGGGTCAAAAGCCACCAACTACAGTAACCACAAGAACCAATCTGCTGCAAAAGGCCCAATCATGGGAAATGAAGGTAGATCTGGGGGAAAGATTGCAATTCCCTCCGGTTGTC
>JABJVO010000115.1:26454862-26474776 GCA_026770805.1 Boulengeromyrus knoepffleri
TTTGAAAGTGACAATATCTAAACAAAAGCATTGAAAACATGTTTATTATACATGATTTAAGAAGAGTGTATCAAACTAGTAGCCCTTCGTATGGCTCAGGACCCGTGAAGTAGCTCTCAGTTTCAAAAAGGTTGGTGACCCCTGCTTTAGGCAGCCAAAGAAAATGCTTAAGGTTATTTATCTGGGTAGTCAATGTATATTAGCTCAGAAAAAAGAACACCATTTAACATTACAACATATGCAAATTCTCCTCAGGGGCACCTCAGCCATAACCATGTTAAATTTCACCATCAGCTCAGTCAATTAACTTAGTTAAACAACTCAATGAGGTATTGATTGGCCAAACAAGGTGGGGTGATGATCGAATCAGAAAAGACAGGGGTTGCTGCAAATACCAGGTTGACTTTAGGAGAAGTTTTGAAATAGCTAAGCTAACACACCATTACAGATATAATATCATAGTTTTACACCAACATGAGGATCATTTAAATATCATTTAGACTTTTGCAGAGTACTGCAGTAACTGCAGGGTGAATAATATTTTTGTTTATTAAAACACAGCACACACTGGGTTTGACCCACTTCCCTCTCTGCAGTATAAATGAATTAGAATTTTTTTTTAAGGCATTCGTTGAAATTAAAGTGTGTTTATGGTTAATGCATTAATCTGTCATAACCATATGTTTCTGATACCTCTAATGAAGTTGTTATAGACATGGGGCCTGGTGGGGGCAATAAGGGGGTGGAGATAAGGGCCATAAAATAAGAGCGTAAAGGACAGCAGAACCAATGTGTGTGACAGACAGAAACAAAGACAGTCATAGTGAGGAATTATAAGCAGGTTTATAGGTTAGTTACGCATAGTAACTAAGACATTTTGGAGTAGCATGACATTTGTCTCAGAAGGAGGAATAGAAGAGAATGAAGTGCACTTTAAACTCAGTAGAAGAAAGTAACACTGGAGAACAGCCTGCAGGGATTCGGATCCTCCGCACATTTCAGATGAAGAATAAATTGGTCCGAGTCGGTTTGGCAGAAACCCTTAGTACTTATGTCATGATGGTAAGTTGAAATCTCACGGTACATTAGACCTATTTTACAATAGTCGTAGGATTAAAATGTTACAAAAATCCAAATGTGCTGAAGCCTGAATTCGCTTTATATTCCAAGTTTTATTCCTTATGTTGGCTTTAGAAAAGTATCGGCCGTTTATCAACTGCTGTCTTTAGTACTGCTTGCACGTCCATAAGTCTAAGTTCTTTTTTTAAACCGTATGTCACAGGCATTGCTGTAATGCCCTCTCAGTTATGATCAGCTGTTTTCTGACTCGCACCATAATGTTTCAAATGTGTAGCTGAAAAAAGAATCATTGCAACAGGGACATTGTGAAATACTAGAAGTGGAGCTGTTAACCGCTTTATGGATTCAGTACTTGGTCATTTTTTTTAATTCCCCAGTTTGGTTTCCTTTCCAGGCTACTGACTGTGTTACGACACACATAGTTTTCCAGGTTTACCAGATAATTTATAAAGTGGAATTTCATTAATTAAAACATGTCTATGTGTGATAGTCTTTACTGCCATTTTTAAATACATTATGAAAATGCTCTTTATTCATTTATTATGCATCATATGCCAACTGACCTTTAGAAATCTGATATTAAAATAGCAAAATCCCACTTGTATTTCCCAGTTGTCTACTACAGCTGTGTACCAAACTTCAATAAAATATGAATCATCAATTAAATTTTAAAGAATAATTTTATTTGAAATTACTGCGCAAATTATAACCTTTTTGTATTAAAATGTGAATTGCAAAAGCACCAGTGTTTATTTACAACATGCTAACTGCATTTCATCATCCTCTTTGCACGTTTTTCCAGGTGAGGCTCCAAATGCTAACTGGACTTGATTCATTCTGCCCCCTCCTGCATTGCAGGTCTTTGGCTTGGGCTCTGTGGCCCAGGTGGTGACTGGGGGTGGGCTGTTTGGGGATTACCTGAGCATCAACCTCGGATTTGGCTTAGGTGTCACCATGGGAGTGCATGTTGCCGGCCAGGTATCAGGTACAATATTGGAAATTGAAATGTTGCCTTTAGGGGGGCTTTTTGGGGATACCCATGCCTACCACTCCTTGCTGATCCTTGCCCTCAGGTGCCCACATGAACACTGCTGTCTCCTTCACCATGTGTACATTTGGCCGTCTTGGCTGGAAGATGCTTCCTCTCTACATAACAGCACAAATGCTGGGCTCTTTCCTGGCAGCTGGAACTGTCTTCACCCTGTACTATGGTGTGTAAATAATTCTGCTAGACTGTTACTCATGAACAGAGAACATTTTGTTTACACAGTCATCCGAAAACCTACTGGATAGTAGCTCTCCAGGACTGGAGTTGGAGACCCCTGTTGTAGAGTATGGAGACCCCTGTTGTAGAGTATGGAGATCCCTGTTGTAGAGTATGGAGATCCCAGTTGTAGAGTAAGGACCATAAATGATACTTAACCTGAATTGTTCCATTTAAAAATCCAGCTGTACAAATTGATAATCATATATTACTTTGGGCAATTGGCCAAGCAATCAAAATGAAAAATTAAATGGCAAGTGCCTTGCATATAATTCTAAACTATTTTTTCCCTGTGTTCTCAGATGCAATGTTTAAGTTCTGCAGCGGTAATTTCACTGTGTCTGGGCCAAAAGCCACAGCTGGAATCTTTGCGACTTATCCTGCGCCATACATCTCCATCCATGTGGGCTTCTTAGACCAGGCAAGTGCAGCTGCACCTGTATGCCACGATCACATGACACAATGGCAGTCTCACAATGTGATTCATGGGACTGAATACATCTTGGCTGTAGGGCCAAGACGTCCTCAAAATATTGCTTCAGTGGTAGCTGAAGGAGGAAGTAGTTCTCTGGCCAGACAGCATGTGTCACAGTTACCTTATAGTGCTATTCATACGATGGTTATCCTGCTCTGGACCTCAGGTGCTGGGTACAGCCATGCTGCTGCTGTGCCTCATGGCCCTATCGGACCAGCAGAACTCCGCCCCAGCTCCCGGCACTGAGCCCCTGCTTGTCGGGCTTTTAGTGCTACTCATTGGTATTTCCATGGGTAGCAACAGCGGCTATGCCATTAACCCATCGCGGGACCTGGCACCCCGTGTTTTTACGGCCATGACTGCCTGGGGACAGCAGGTGTTCAGGTATACAGCTTTTACTTACGCCGTACGTGTAGCTGGGTCTGCCATTTGACTTATTTCATGCCATGTGACTTTTCAGCTTCTTATCAGTCTTGCTCATCCGTGACTGCATATATATCCGTTTTAGCGTTATGCTATTCCGTTGCTGCCTTGCGATGTGATGCTGTGTTCCTGTTTATCTCTGACCTCCCACCCCTCTCTCTCTCCACAGAGCTGGAAACGGCTGGTGGTGGGTGCCAGTGGCAGCCCCACCAGTGGGAGGGCTTTTGGGAGGCGTGGTCTACAAGCTTTTTGTGGACCTGCATCACCCACGGGAGGCACCCAGATGTACAGAAAGTGGTGTAGAGTTCCTGGATAACAGGGATCACCCAGGGGAGGCTATACATATGGGCAATGATGATGCTGTGATGCTGGGGCAAGTGTGCCTAGGATCAGGAGAGCAGGGTATGAGTATGGAGCAGGGGCAGTAAAGTAACATAGTATAGTATAGATAGTATAGATGACTCCATCTGTAATTCCAACTGGGACCATTAGTGCCAAACAGCCTGCATGGGTATGGATGATGCTTTTGGCTTCGCCTCCAGCTTAGACTAAGAAAAAAAAAAACAGGGTCTGTGCATCTGTAAATACTATCGCCATATGGTGCCCAGAAGCGGAGAAATGAGTTCCAGCCACATGAACAAGACGCGCTTCCTGATTTAGGAACACAGTCAGAAGCTGCTTTCTGTTAAGGTGACCTAGCAACACATCTGCAAAAGTGCAAGAGCAGGTACAATGGAGGGCAGGGTGACTGGAGAAAAGCACATGGTTGTAGAGAGAGAGAGTCAATGGCCTAGCTTCTACGAGGTTCAAATGAGGTCTAAGTATTTATAGACTCAACACAACCACATGAACAAATATGAACAGAGACCACGAACCATTTGAAATTAATTATGAGAGATGCTTAGAATAGCCCATTACCCTGAGCAGAATAAGTGGTTAGAAGATGAATATGCTTGGACTGTTACGTTAAGCACTCGAGAAGCTTCTGAAGTGCTACAAACAGCGATAAACCTGGTCCTACACATTATGGAAAGTTGACGTTTGCTATGTTCTTCAGGTGAAGAGACCAATTTCAGCATTTATCAGATAGTGTGACAAATGCCCTTTTATCCAAAAACATGACTGTGTGCCCTCCACTGGGGTCAAACTATCTGACTTTAACCTGAAGTGGACACTGATTCAAGAAAAGAGACATGAAACAAAGACTCAAAAGCTGTCAGCCTCTTTAGATAGAATAAAAAGTCTTTAGCATGAAAATGGTCAGCTTTCCTTAGTTCTGAGGCATAAACAAACTTTATTATTATTAAAGTCATTATTATTCATTCATTAAGCAAATTCATTAACATACTGTGCAATGAGGGAAGGCGTCTCACTGAGACTGGCATGCATGCAATAATATTTACTCTGCACATGTGGATCTGAGGACTGGAGGAGCTTGTGGAATCATTACCCTGCATAGCAGCATCGTCCCAGGAGGGGATAGCTCACCGCTTGGTCCCTCCATATTTCCCAGAGCCCTTTTGGGCTGTACTGCTAGATGTACTGGTGCCCCCAGTGTGCATGGGGGTCTTCTTCTTTAGCAGAGGCTGCTTTGCTTTTTCCTGGAAGACTTTGCTGGGGTCCAGATTGTTTATGATGTGCTCTGCAGGCATCTCGCTCTGAGCATCACCCTGCCAGATGAGAGGCTGGTACAGACACGTCCACTGCTGGAGATTAACAGATATACTGTTACACAACTGCGCAGATTGCTTCAGGATTACTGGTGAACCGGTTGGTGCATCTCAAGAATCCACTACACACTGAGTCGTATTTAAAGGCAGGTGGCAGTGTTTAGAGTGCAACATATTTTAGCTTATTTCAGTCATTGCTCCTGATTACAGTGGATATAAAAAGTCTACACACCCCTATTAATCTCCACATTTTTGTGATGTAAAAAAAATGAGATCACGATAAATTATTTCAAAACCTTCCCTTCCCCACCTTTAATGTGACCTAGAACCCGTACAAGTCAATTGAAAAACAAACAAATCTGTTAGGGGAAAAATAAAAAAACAGTATAATGAGCTGGTTGCATAAGTGTGCACACCATTAAACTAATACTTTGTTGAAGCCCTTTACTTTGTTTTAATTACAGCATTCGGTCTTTTTGGGTGCACGTCTACCATCAATTAAAGTGATGCACCTTTTGCAGTGCATGTCAGAATGACATCAAATTACATTGTTGTTTTCATCTTTGGGGCGGTTCCTATTTTAGTGGAACCGGTACTCACTGATGCTCAGAATTTAAGGCTGTATCGATCCCTCCAAACTCTGATTAGCCCCAAATGAAGTTCAGCCGTCCTAGTAGGATTTTACTCGGTTGCATCCTATAGCAAAAGCTTTGGTTTGCAGAGAGCTTACAAAGCATCAAAGGGATCCCACTGTTGAAAGGTATCAGTCAGGGGAAGGATACAAAAAGAATCCTTGGCGTTAGACACGCCATGGAACACAGTGAAGAACAGGATGTCCCCCCAAAATTGATGACTAGATCAAAACTGGTCAGGGAGGCCGCCAAGAGGCCTGCAGCAGCACTAAAGGAGCTGCATGAATTTCTGGCAAGTACTGGTTGTGTACTACAATCTCCCGTATTCTCCATATTCCTGGACCATCCAGGCCCGGCTAAATTTAGCAAAAAAATACATCAAGTCTTCCAAAAGCATGTAGGAAAATGTGTTATGGTCTGAGGAAACCATCCATCCATCCAACTCCTGAAACCAAATGTCCTATTCAGGGTCATGGGCGGGTCTGATGCCTATCCCAGAGACTATGGGCACAAGGCAGGGAACAACCCAGGACAGGGTGCCAACCCATTGCAGGGTACCACCCCCCTTGATGAAACCAAGGTTGAACTTTTTGGCAACAATTCCAAAAGGTAGGTTTGGTGCACATCACCAGAAGAACACCATAGCCATGGTGATGCATGGTGGTGGCAGGATCATGGTGTGGGGTTGTTTTTCTTCAGCTGGAACTGGGGCTTTAGTCAAGGTGGAGGAGATCATGAACAGCTCCAAATACCAGTCAGTTTTTTGCCCAAAACCTTCAGGGGTCTGATAGAAAGCTGAAGATGAAGAGGAAATTCACCTTTCAGTACGACAATGACCCCAAGCAAAGGCTTAACCAGGAGAAAAAGCTTTGGAATGGCTCAGCCAGAGCCCAGACCAAAGTCCAGTTGAAAATGTGACCTGAAGAGCGTTGTGCACAAGAGATGCCCTCGCAATTTGACAGATTTTGAGTGCTTTTGCAAGAAAAAAAATCACCAAGTCAAGATGTGTAATGTTGTTAAACTCCCACCCAAAAATATTCAATGCTGTAATTCAATCCAAAGGTGCTTCAGCAAAGTGTTAGTTTAAAGGTGTCCACACTTATGCAACAAGCTTATTTTACGTTATTAACTTTCTAATATTTTTCTAACAAATGTGTTTGTTTTTCAGTTGAATTGTACAGGTTACAGGCTTTATTCTTAATTAATTAATTCATTTTTTCACATCACAAAAACCTGCCATTTTAACAGGGATGTGTACACTTTTATATCCACGGTATCTGCTTACATGGCCTGGCATCTATGACTGTTTCATTTCATTCATATTGCTTAATTCATGCTGCTAAAAGTAAATGACAATAGGTAAAAAAGTTGGTCTTTGATTTTTCATTGCTTTTGAAGTTTAAATTAAGCTGTGCTTCTGACTGAAGTGGCTGAACTGATGTGTCAGCATAACAATCCACGTACTGTAGCCGATATTTCGGTGAGGAACACTAATAAGTAATTACAATCACATGCTAGGCAAAACGCTGTTACAGCTATTGGGAAATGAATATGGAGGATAATATGTGAATGAAATTACATGCAAGTACTTTTACTATGTATTATTTTGCTTTACAAGTGCATGTCAGAATTACATCAAATTACATTGTGTTTCTCATCTTTGGGGTGGTTTTAGTGCAACAGGTACTCACTGGTGCTTAGAATTTAAGGCTGTATCGATCCCTCCAAACACAAGCCTCAGAGTGAGAGGCGTCGCTTACCTTCGACTGTGGGCTTGGTCCATAGGGTGTAAAGGTGTACTGCCACTCCGGCAAGCCTAAGTGGCTGATCATGAGTCGGTAATAGGCCATAAAGGAGGATGTCAGGTAATACCAGTAACATGCACGGTCCAGGAACCACACCTCACAATGGTTAGCCAGCATACCTGGGAAAATCCACAGCATTGATTCAGTTTACTTATTTCAGTTTAGCAGGCAGCCACTGGGGACTGGATGGACAGAAAATTAGATGCTTATCCTCTGCTTGATCATCTCTGATGGCCTTTACAAAAACACAGGCTAGTATATGTAAGATGCTTTATTCAATCTTCTTATTATATTCTTTTTATTCTATTGACTGGCACACAGAAAAGGAGCTGGTTACCTGGGGTGCAATTCTGGTAGACCAAGCAGACCTTCCCATTGCCATTGCAAGGGTCCAGTTCGAAAATGCGGGTGCTGGAGTCAAAGCGGGGCAGCCTGGGTTTCTCCTCTGGCCCTGAGAGGGGTGGTACAAACATGTGACCATCTAACATGCCTGGCAAAATAAAAAATAAATACTAATGCCTGAAAGGAAGGGTATAATTCCTTGCTTGCTGGACTTGTAAGCAAATAAGTAATTCATAACACAATTTATACTCTTAGGGGTGTAATGATCCCCCAAATCCATGCTTTGGTTCAGACCTTGATATCTGAGCCATGGTTTGGTTCATACTTGTTTTTATTTATTTTTGCTGGATTTATAATCACCATCTAGCAGAAGAACATTAATGAATAAATTATATTGCCTTAACTTCACATAAAATAACTACATAAACTAAAATTAACTTTTAAAAAGTGCTATACTCTACTGGATAATGAAAATGTTTCTGCACTTGACTGTCCCTGGAGGCTCTGCAGTCTCAGGGTTATTATCCATCTTGAGCTAATGAAACTAGCCTAGCTTTTACCATAAACGTGATCACTCGATCGTGATTGGACCAAAATAGTCATGTGATACACATCGGTGCAATGTGTGATACTTACAAAATATACTGCTTGCCCTATCTTTAGAACAGTAATTTTGTGATTTACATGTGTTATAGTGTTGATTGTGAAATGAAACAAGAATTTAGTAACATTAGTAATGTAATGAGGCTGCACCCGCAGCAGCAGCTTGGGGGGGGGAGGGGGGATATCGTGGTTCCAATATTCCGCAACCGCGATACAAGATTGCGAGTGTTTGTAACGTGGTTTCGGTCTTGGTTTCAGAACCGTTACACCACTAATTGCCCTACATCAGTGTTTCCCAATCTAATCCCCGGGAACCTAAGACAGTCCACATTTTTGCTCCCAGCCAATCTAAAACACCGACTACCTGGTATGGGTGTGTTCGGAGTTTGGAGGGAGCAAAAGCATGGGGTCCCCGAGGACTGGATTGGGAAACACCACTCTATATGTTTCTAGATGCTGGTGCGACTATATGACCAAATACAGTCGTTTTCTCTCCAATGGTAATAAACCACTGCAGCATTTATATTTCTCAGACTGGGTATTGTAGAGTCTTGATCCATAGTCATACAGAACACCCATAAACTGGTAAGTTGCAATGCAAACAAACTCAAATATCTAAACATAATCCACATATATACATATATCTTGAACTGGGTCTGTCCAACACTGAACATGGTCTCTGAGGAATATTTTGGCAATGTTTTGCCAATCTTGTACAAGTCAAGCAAATCAAAAATAAAATGATTTCCCTTGAATATTCACTACTCACCCGCTGTTTCCTCTTCGCTGTCAAGATCAGCCAACGTGGGAGCGTTAGGGAGGGAGAACACTGTAGACTGGCAGAGTGGGCACAGTTTAGCCACACTATTTATCACCATGGAGCCCAGAGTCACAGGTTCATCTGCAAGAAGTCAGACAGTCTAACATGATAGGAAACCTTAAGTTCACCAACAAGCATTCTTGTGTCTCCAATAATAGACCATATGAGAGTGACAGAAGATGTATCCTATATTAATTTTAGATAAGATGGATCTGGGGAGGAAGGGAAGGAAGAAAGGATATTTATTAAGTTATTTACTTATTTACTTCTTACACACTTACTGTCTAGTTTGCAACTCCAGGACAGCGTGAAGCCATCTATAGTAAGATAAAAGTCTCTAAGGTCCTCAGGAAGAACACAGCAATTTTTCTGAAGTATAAAGTAAAAGACATGAGAGAATAGCAACACATTCACAGATGCCAAGATGCCAGGCTCCTAAACACAGACTTGGGGGTACCAACCTGTTCCCAGGAGAGAAGGCAGCGTCTTTCAGCAGGCGCCCTCTCCACAAAGCGCACATCCAATACCCCGGGAAGACTTTCTGGTTATTTTCAGCCGGAGATTATCGTTAACCAATATTTTACAGCAAAAAACAGCAAAAGAATACACTAGTTTTATTAGTTCACACGTTTGTTATTCTAAATTCATATTCCGCCACGGATTAAATTTACGATTATTTAATCATCCCAATTATCATGCAATTTAAATATGAAACAGTGTATCATTTAGTTATATATTCTAAATGAATCTCGTTCAGCTACTATATTATACCGTTCACAACATTCATAATAAATAGCTAATATCTACAAATTAGAAACATAGTCTAACACAAAAATTATACCTGATGTTTATGGTACTGTCTCTATTAAATGGTAACAGAAATAGGAAAGCCGCTAGATTGTGAATTTCTGCAATCAATGACTTACCAAGGACTCGTGTAATACCGAGTGTCAGTCTTTCAGCAAACCCTTTAAACCCTCGTATATCAGTATTTTCCTCCATTATTATATGGAATTAACTGAACCATTTGACTCTATCTTTTGATTATTGCGTAACACTTATCTAGACATAGCAACCAGGATACATATAGATGGCGAGTGCAGGGAAGTGTAGTTTATACATGATATAAAACTACACTTCCCAAATATTCTAGTTGCGAGAGGACATTTCTAGCCAATCAGATCCTGAAGTGTTTTCCGTTAACGAATCAAATCTTGTTAGAGAGGCGGTGCTACATGTTCCGCACACCGCTTGGCTCGATGGGAGTGGCGGTTGTTTCAATATGGCGGATGTAACCGGTTGGAATCGTAACGGTGAGATTTTCTGGAATAGGGATAGTATCCTTTTCAGTTGTAGACTGTGATAAATAATTGTAATCGCCACTAGTGCTGTTACGAATTTATTATGTATTAGCAATGACAGGACCTGGCTGTATAGCATCTACTCGATAAGTGATTAGCTTGCTATCAAGTCAACTGTAATGGATGAGAAGTAGCAAGCTCTGACAATTTGCACAGGTTTATGAAACTTTATAAAACTTTGCGTTTTACCTAGAATGACATCCTGACACGGCTTACTTGCTTATCAATAAATGCAGTGAATTTATCTATTTTTGGTATATTTCTTTATTGATTGGTAGTGATAGAGGCAGAAAAAAATCTTAAAATAATAATCTTAAAGGAATATATTTCCTTTGATATAATGAAGAGAATACTAATCGGTTTAACTTTGTAGAATTTCGACCCCTATTGCGATGCGTTTATGTGTACAAACGTGACATCTGACATGTCCTTAAGAAGGAAATTCATAGCGTCAGACGAGGATCAGCCCATGGTATTCGTACCTGGTGAGTGATGAGTAAAACGATAAAACATTGAACTGTCTACATGTTATATTTTCATTTTTTGTGCATGTGTAAAGCCCGAATATTCAAAATACAATTCTTGAATATTTTTAGCCACAAGGGGGCAGTCACGTATTTTGAGTGTGCCTGCCAAATGAAACAGGCAAAAGTTTTGTCATACTTCACCAACCACTTTTTCTTTTTTTTAAACCCAGAAACACTTTATATTTTTCTTTTTACTTCTCTTTTGTATTCCTTGACCTGCTACTATGATGTATGTGTGTATCATAGGTGTGAGCAGAGAAAGGATTATGGGAATGAAGGAGGGATCAGGGACTGGTCTTGACAGAAAGGGGAAGATGAAACCAAACAAAGTGGACAGAAATGCAGTAGCTGGCAGCAGTGCAAAGAGGAAGCTCTGCGTGGCCCCTGACCACAAGGCTAAGGGCTCCCCTGTCTATGCTACTGCCTCAGCGATGGCCGCAGTCAGGTCTCCAGCTGACAGCTGTTTTCTACCCTCTGCTGTCCCCAGTACCGAGCTGGTAAGTGTGATCTTCACTGGTGTCTGAACTGGATCAGTGCACAGTGTAGTGCTGATAATGTGTTCATGTGTGTTTATTGATTACAGTTATTATTGCTTTGATTTATGTATTTGAAGTGTTTTTTTTTCCATGTGTTTTTCAGGGTTGCCACTATAATTTGTCTTGCCATTGCTATTGTCCTAATGTTTTGTGTAATTCTGATAGATGTGTGGTGCTTGCTTCTGTTTTCTATATTACAGCTCCAAATGAGAATTCCACCATTCAAAAATAACTGTGGTCTTAATATTACTCTTTATTATTTATAACAACAGTCAGGTCACTATTCAGTGGGCTGTTTTCGAAAGGTGACAGGCCGTTTCTTTAAAATAACTGGCCTCCTCTTCTTGTTTTTTTTTTTTGCAGGCTGAACCAGACCAAGCCAAAAGCCGCGCTTGTCTCAAGGACCTCTGCCCTGAAGACAAGCGCCGTATTGCCAACCTCATCCAGGAGCTGGCAAGGTGACGGTTCAGTCTCAGAGGGCTACAGCGAGACGTGATTGTAAACTGGGCTTGGATGTTCTTGCATATGGCCCTTGTCTACACATGCTAAGCATGTTTCAGGGGATGTTGTACGTTTAAAGCATGGGTGTCCTCTCTGCAGGGTGACTGAGGAGAAGGACGAGACAATGCAGAGGCTTCACGATGAACAAGAATCTTTTGAGATGAAAATCCAACAGCTTGAGGAACAGAACCAACTCATTGTCCAGGAACGCCAAAGTATCCTTCTCTGTCATACAGGGTAACCATGCTACAGTCATGCTAACTGCTGGGTCTAACTCTGGTCTTCTGCCTGCTTTTAAAACACTGATTTGTGCTTGTGCCATAGTTTTAGTGTAATTGAGTTGTTTTGCATGCAAGTTACAATTGTGGGAAAACTGAAAATGACTTCAAAAATTCACAAAAACTAAAATATTGGTACCTAGGTTGATATTGCTGTACTTGTCACCATGGTACCAGTATCCATCACAGGCATACATTAACAGTTAAATATATATTCCATTGCTGAATGTTTCTCATAGTGGTACATGTATTCATCACGCTTTTCGCAGCGATAGCTGGGTGAAATTAATGCCTGGAAACGTATGGAATAATGTGATTTCGTATTGTGCACACCTCTTGTACAGATGGTACGGAAGTACATTCATAACTGTAACACATCTAGGAGAGGGCCAGCCAGAATAATGGAAACACCTAAAAATATATTCTCAAGCACCTAATAAGGAGTTTGACTTCTCTTTGCATTCAGAACAGCTTCAGTCCTTGAAATCTTGATCTGTATTTATTGGGATATTGGAACATTCTTTAAAAATAAAAGCCTGCAGTTCTTTGAGGGATTAAGGAGGTGGGTATATGCTCTGTTCTCCATGCTTTAGAACTTGCAGTGAAGGTTCAGAGGTGTTTTGGTCTGGTGAATGGGAGGGTGACGGACAGTGCTTGGTTACTTCCTGGTTTCCATGAAACCGGTTTTCGGTTTTTAGCAGCATATGTGGGATCTTTATCATCATGGAATATGGAAGGTTCCTGATGGAACAGTGACTGCATCATTGTGTGCACCCTGTCCCACATAAAGGCCTCGTGTTCCTTGGCTGTTTTATGGTTGTGCAGAGCAATCATCAGAACTAATGACACTAATGAGATGACTGCCCATAGCATTACGGACACCCCTGCAAGTTTGCTTTCTCCAAACCTCGATCTGTCTGGATGTATGTGAAAGATGACTCATCAAATCATATTACTGTTTCCCTATTGCTCATGACTTTGTCCTCTTTGCACCCGACTTTTGTGCATTGGTTTCAGATTCAAGTGGTTTCCGAATGGAGGCTGAGGGATAAATTCTAGCTTTGTGAAGCTCTCAATGATTGACTTTTACTGACTATGGGTCACAGAGGTCCTGATTCAGTTTTATGCTAATTTTGTGGCTTTACTTATTTTCTTTCATACATTTTATAGAACAGACAGTTTTCATTAGCATTGCATATGGACTGAAAAAGAGCTCTGGAACCTTTATAAGGAAGCATATATATTAGGTTTGTGCGTTTCCATTACTGAGGCCGATGCGATACGCATCTTGATGCATTGCCAATGATCTGATACATTAAAGATACATATGAAGCAGCTACTAATGCAATATATATGATTCACCCCTATTGTGATGCAGTGCAATTCGACACGATGCGATGCAAAAGAATATGATGCCATGCAACTTAATATGGTACAGAAACAGATTAGAGAAGGGGAATCAATCTTAATATAAAATTATTGGTCATAAAATAGTGATCACATTTGTATAATAATTATACTTATATAGTTATAATTATACATTACGAATTATATACTACGAATAATTATATATTAATAAATGAGATTTTACAAATGCAAACATGTTAGAAACAATGCATCCCGAATACTCCCCACATCATATCCAGTGCACACTTTCCTAATTGGGACGATCACATCGTTAGCTTTTATGCCAGTACACCAATTCTTACCTTCCCGAAATTATGTGTAATAAAGTAAATATCTGGATCCTTGCTTGGGGGAAGGCAAAATGTGTTTTAAAGAAAAAGCAGATGCTTGTCCCGAGTATCTTCCACTCCTCACGACACTAGGGGGCAGTGTTTTTCTTTCTTTTTTTGTCTCTTAGGAACACAAAACTGACCTGTGAAGGCTAGATGCCTTGAGGTAATGGTATTTGGCTATTTATTTTTTATTTTTTGTAATTTGGCCATAGGTTCTGGATTCAGGAAGATTTTCCTGAATTCACTGTCGTGATCTCTTGACCGTTTTGTTTAGTGTTAAGGTCTACCATGAATGGTTTTACTTTAGGTTTCTGTAAACCGGCGCTTTATGCTCAGACTTATGAAGGATAAAGTATATTTTAAAGTCCTTGGTTCTTTACATCTGTTTGTGTGGTTGGTTTTAAATTGACAGTGTAATGTGAAGTATGCCCTATTCTTCCAAAACAGCTGCCAAATTTTTCAAACATTTTCAAAATAGTGGGTATATTAATAAGCATATGCTGGGAATTGACTGATATTCCATATATCAGTCAGTTCCCAATATATGTAGTTTATAATTGTAGTTTAAAAAAAATCTCAACTTCCCAAAAACATTTCACTGTTTCCTGCTGAGGTCCAACTCATTTTTTGTGGATTCATTTTGATTCAGGGGATTTGGCTGTCATAATTTGACTGTCCATTTACTGAAACACTGAGGAGAAATTGCAGCCAGAAAATTACACAATTGGTATCAAAGCTCAAATTATGAATTCTCAACTCAAATGCACTTAAGTTCTGAACTTGGCATTTGTGTGAAACTTTTAAAATCTATTACATTTGATAAATCATATGAAAGGACCCTTTGGAGATGATGATGAAAGCTGTGTTGTCTTTAAAGTACAGAAAGTCATAACACACCTTTGAGATGAGGATTAAGTATGGTTTTTAATGGTTATGGGGACACCAAAGGCAAACAGCTTTAAAGATTCCTGTAAAGAAGGCCTATAATTTCTTAACAATAAGTTCCATCTTATCTACAGAGATTGGGGTTATCTGGGGGATGAATCTATCAGTCTTTATAAAATTATTTTTGTTCTGCATTGAGCAATAGTGTGAATTTACGCGCAGGATTAAATTTTGGTTATCTGTCCTGCACGTGACATTGCAGGAGAAACTTCAGAGCTGCTCTGTTGCAGTGTGCTGAGAGTTATTGCAATGATATTGCATCGTTAAAGCTTTGCATTGCAGCTTCTAGTTTACAGATGCTAATATAAAACAGTGAAATAGCAGAATGGTTAATAATACATCAAGAAGCATTTAACATCTACAGCACAAGTCTGACTCTTCACTTGATAGATGTGAGGCCAAGTCTAGATTAAATAATTTTATTCCACTTATTTCATTTTCATTATTTTGTAAAATTATTGTAAATGTATTACTTGACGGTTGTCTGTAATTTATTAGCCATTGATCCTAAAGCTTATCCTTTTCATTGAAGAACATTCAAACTGTAGTGTTCATCCCTACATCATCCTATCGCATGCCACTTCACACCAGTGGTTCTATTCTGCCTGAACCCCAATTTCAAGCCCCATATGATTTTTCATAGCTTTGTCCAAGCAGCATTAAAATATTCTTTTTGTGTGTCTTTATTCCTCCATGGATTAGATTTCATTACTTCTTGGTCTACTGACAGAGAATTGAATCACGTTGACAATTCCTGTCATGGAATTGTGAGTGCAAGTTCTGATTTTTGGTATTTTTGGATGGAGAGGAAGGTATCTCTCGCTTCCTCCTGATGTAAAGTTCCTGTAACCCTCTGACTGGCCCACTTCCAGGGAAATGCCAGTTGGTTTGGTACTGGAAGAACGTAATCTTTTACAGTCCAGTTGTTCCAGATCACGACGTTATGTAAATCTTCACATTAATGTTCATTTATATTTGTGCTTGATGTGTCTGAATTGTCTTGTCTGCATAAATATATACAGTGTATTTTATGCAAGCTAAGGTTTTGGTTTACAGTATTGGTCAAGATCTTTAATTGGATACATTCAGGTTAATTAGACATCATGGGTTTGCAAGTGCTGTCTGTGGTGACGGGTTCTGTGCCCAGTCTTTTGGAATTGGCTGATTCTTTGTGCTTCTGGAAGATTCTTATCCGCTGCTTCCTGATTGTCTGGGTCAAGTGAGTGTCAGGAACAATCTGCAAAGTGTTTTTCCCCCAAAGGGACATCACTGTGTCCTCCTCCTGAAAGGTCATACGCTGTAATGCATTTGTCTTGTAAGAACGAACTTCAGGATGTGTTATTTGCCATTTGGGGAGTTTCTCTGGGTAAACTGGAAGAAGTCAAAGAGGCTGATGTCATGAACAGCACTAATACCTTCAGGTTTGAATCCTGCTCTTACTCTGTACGTTTTCCCTGTTTGTGGCTGCAAGACGTTCTTGTAAATTGGTTCCTAAATTCCCAGGCCTCCCGTACCAGGTGTGCCGCGCCTCATGTCCCAGGTTTCTGGGAATGCTTCCAGATCATCATGAACATGGTGGATGGTGCCAGGTTTTGTCTAGCGTGTGCTGGATTGTCTGCTTGCAGATTTCTGACGTGGCGCCTCCGTATCCGTCTCCTTAACTTGCCATCCAGGCCTGCAGCAGCAGTATCGCGAGTGTCAGGAGCTGCTGTCACTCTACCAGCAGTATCTGTCCCAACAGCATGAGACGCTCAGCCAGTCATACTCCCAGCGCAAGGTGAGCTCTGCTTCCATTCACTTTCTGGGGCCATTAGTTGCTCCAATGCTGCCTTTTTGTTTGACAGGCTGATCTTTTAGTTCAGATTTCAAGTTTTATTGTCACTTGTTTGGAGGAGCACAGTGAAATTCTTATGTTATACTTGCGGGGTAGGTGACAGATGCATGGGGAGGACAATAAACAAGCAACAAATAGGTGATGCTGTGGGGATGAGCATGTGCAGATAAGCATGAATGTAATAAAGAACTGGTCATTTCTCTGGATGTATATTTCAAAGTGAGAAATGTGCTGTATTTTATAGGCCAAGAACAAGCTATAAATGCATTAGAATCAGTTGCATTAATCCATACTTTGCCTATAAAAGAGCAGAGAGTATGTGAGTCATTAGTATTGCAGAAGTCTAGTTTTCTGCTAGTTGCTGTACAACACAAAATGCGTATTTTCATTTAGTTAAATTTTAGATTTTTTTTTACATCTTCTTGTGGGCCTGACCGTTGTCATGTAGATTAAACGCTGTCACACTGTAGCTCTAAAGTAAAAAAAAAAAAAATAAAAAAAAAACCCATGAAATTCCTTCACGTGAATTAACCTCGAGAGAAACACAAGAGGCGTGGCAGCTCTCTGCTCCTGCTGATGCCGAGGCGGCCGGGAGGCAGCCCCCTGCGCTTAATCAGCGTCCTGTCAGCCTGCTGTTAGCCCATGCTAATGACACAGGTGCTCAGGGCCACGCAGTGCTGCAGTGACTGGAGGAGGACACTGAGTGGCTAATGGCCTGGCTTGCTGTTAATGTTAATGATGATACATGTGTTTTCCGGGGGAGCTCTGGGCACTGGGGGCTTCCTGTGTACAGCAGTCAGCGACCGCCGGCCATAAGCCGCTCGTCACAAAGCCTCGTTCTTTTTTTTCCTCTCCTCTGTGTGGGCACAAGTTTGTTTCAGTGGCTGCACTGTTGATGACTCAAGCCTGCACTGAGATACACTCCCCGTTGTGGAGCTGTGGAATGCCAGCAGTGATTTGTACTCATCCAGTCCTTTGTTAGCCTCGATCTGTGACTCTTCAGCCTGATGATTCTGTCTGTAGCCATCGACTCTGGCCATGGCTGATTGGTGTCCTGCTGTCTCTCTTCTTCTGTTTCTCATCTGGCCCTGCTTCCCTTAGCTTCTGCATGGCGGTTGATTGTTGGTGATGTTCATGGTCTCTGATTTGAATATCTTATAGGATTTTAAATGTACCAATCCATATTTTTTTTGTGAATTTTAGATTTGCTAGGATTTATTTTTTTATCCATACCATACTGCTCATTTAATTTATTCAAAGATAAAAACTGATTTTTTTTGTTTTTTATTATTCATTATTATTATATTACATTATTTGCATAGAGGGCTCTGTTATTCAAAGGAGTTCTCATACAGATTAATTCCTGCTTTCCTTATTTCTGCTGTTGTGTTTTCTGAACAGAGGAAGGTTGCTTGCTGTTCTGCTTATAGGCTGCAGTTACCCAGGTATCTTGCTTTGGGCCAGACCTGCTGCCCTGCAGTATCAGGTTGTCAGTGGACAGGTCCTCTTCATGCCCCCATGCAGCACTGCATCCTTTAATGCCCTGCAGTCTCTACTCATTCAGTCAATATCTCCTTGTCTTCTATGCAGTTAATGCGCCATTGTTGGTGTTTTTCTGTTTTTCTTTTTAATGTTTACAAAATGTATTAAGTAGAATCTGTTTCATCATTAAGAGTTATAATGTGAAATATGGCGGGTGAATGGACGGTGGTTTATTTTATTTTATTTATCCTTTATTTTACCAGGAATGTCCCATTGAGATACAAACTGCTCTTCCTTTAACCTCTTCAGCAGGTGAGCACTGATGAATATATTCCCTCCGGTCCACGGAGAACGGCTGGGCACGACTGCTCCTACTTGGGCCCCTCTAACCATGAAGCAGTAAGAGGAGAAGGACAGAGAAGCTTCAGGACTGACACTCCCACCCAGCACCTGTCCAGTAGCTACCAGCCCAGTGACCCAGCTGAGAGAGCATCCCAGTTCACTGGCCCTCAAGGAGTAAGACAAGGACCTCAGCGTCCAGGAGCCTTCAAGTGTGCAGGGTCTGTCACTGTGGACTCTGCCTGCAGGAGCACCAGAGAGATGTGCGCTTCTTTCTGTTCTCCCTGTGAGATGAGTCCCAGGATAGAGGACGGTGGGCCAAGCTCAAGTGAGGTGGTGGCCACGGCACCCCCTGCTGGCCAGGAAGACTGGAAAGAGAGGAGGAACCGTCTGCTGCTGCAGAAGATGGAGCTGGAGGTGGAGCGTGAGCGTCTTCAGGCTCGCTTAGCTCAGCAGGAAGAACGCTTACTCCAACAGAAGCAGCGGCTGCGTCAGTCTCGCCTCGAGCACAGCAGGTAAGTGCATGTTTGTTACCTCATCGTGGCTACGAGGATGACTCTGTCAGTATCACCTCTAGTCTCACCGTACCCCAGGTCGCCAGATGTGCCAGTGGGGGGATCCGACAGTATCTCGAATGGGCTGGAGCTGCACAAGCAAAACACCTCACGCCGGTAAGACGGGGGAATGTCTGCATGCTGTCACGCACTTTTCACAAACTACATTTCTGAGCACAGCTGTCCTACACCGCTTGTTACGTCTAGCAAACACAAACAGCCAGTTCTGTTATGAACATGTTTTAGTCGAAGAAACAGAAGAATACTTCTGTTCTTTAGTATTGTGTCAGGAACAGCAAGAGGAGGGTTTTGGTGTCGAAGCCTCTGTGTGTAATCTGGCGCATCCGCTCTGTGCCTGACGCCTGGCTCCTGTCCACACATGCTCAGTGGTTCTAACGTGTGGGCTTCTCTCTCCAGCTTAGTGAAGAAGTCAGCGTTCTGACAGGCTGTCATTGCTTCATGTCGCCCAGCACTTGATTAATGCTCCGCTCCGGCATAATTAGGAGGAATTAAAGGTGTTTAAAATGAGTTTTCTCCCTGAAGGAATCTTGCCTGACAAAGCAGTGCTGAATAATTCAGAGTCTCTTCAGCCTGTGAGCTGCTGGGCTTTTAGCCGTGGGGGTTTACCTGCGGGGGGGGGGGGCCTTTCACTGGGGCCGGAAGCGAACACGTCCGAACCCAAGTCACAAAACCCAAACTCGAAT
>JABJVO010000115.1:26484171-26509179 GCA_026770805.1 Boulengeromyrus knoepffleri
GCAGCTGCATCCAAGCCTTACATCACCAAGTGCAATGCAAAGCGTCGGATGCAGTGGTGTAAAGCACGCCGCCACTGGACTCTAGAGCAGGGGAGACATGTTCTCTGGAGTGACGAATCATGCTTCTCTGTCTGGCAATCAGATGGACGAGTCTGGGTTTGGCGGTTGCTAGGAGAACGGTACTTGCCTGACTGCATTGTGCCAAGTGTAAAGTTTGCTGGAGTGGGGATTATGGTGTGGGGTTGTTTTTCAGGGGTTGGGCTTGGGGCCCGTAGTTCCAGTGAAAGGAACTCATAATGCTGCAGCATTCAAAGCCATTTTGCACAATTTCATTCTCCCAGCTTTGTGGGAACAGTTTTGGGATGGCCCCTTCCTTTTCCAACATGACTGCGCACCAGTGCACAATAAGGACCATAAGGTCCATAAGGACATGGATGAGCGAGTCTGGTGTGAAGGAACTTGACTGGCCTGCACAGACCCCTGACCTCAACCCGATAGAACACCTTTGGGATGAATTAAAGCAGAGACTACAAGCCAGGCCTTCTCATCCAACATCAGTGCCTGACCTCACAAATGCTCTTCTGGAAGAACGGTCAAAAATTCCCATAAACACACTCCTAAACCTTGTGGACAGCCTTCCCAGAAGAGTTGAAGCTGTTATAGCTGCAAAGGTTTGGCTAACTCCATATTAAGGCCTATGTATTAATAATGGGTTGTCATTAAAGTGCATGTGTGTGAAAAGGCAGGTGTCCCAATACTTTTGGCAATATAGTGTATATTAGACAATATTGATTTTTTTAAATATTAATGGAAGACTATGGAGCTCTTGGATTTTACAAAGACAAAATACATACTTGCTCAAAATATGCTAAAACAAATAATATACGAAAAATAACCTTAATGGAATTAAAGACTAATTCAAATTGTGTGTTTCAGATACATGATATTTAAGTCTCATTTAACCGTGTGTATCGTATAAGCAGCTTGTGTTTCTGTGCTGGTGATTAGCTGTGAATGACTCTGTGCTGCAGGAAATCACAAGGGGCGACGAGGCTTAATTCTAGACTGTGCTTTATTTGGGGCTAAGCTGAGACGCGGCGCCATTCAGTTAATTACATTAAAAGTCCAGGAACCAAAGGAAATGGGCAGTTCAGAGAGAGGGCGGGTTGATGGTCGGAGTGACATCACAAGAGGCGTCTCTCATGGTAACAAGTGGGTGGTTTCAACAAACGGTGCTCACAGACCCCATGTATCTCATTCCCATTTGATTGGTTTTAAATGTCTTTTTTTTCTTGATACTTCTGTCCCTGTAAACACTATACAGTGTGTATGTGTGTGTGTGCGCTTGTTTTTGGAGCCCAAGGACTCATCCATAGGAGAAGCAGTACATCATTGTTAAAGACAGATTCCATCAGACAATATGTGATTTACATATCAACAGCTATGAACTGATTTGGTTTTTCAGAAGAAGGCTGAACACAGGCTAAACACAACCATGAAATATATAGAAGATACGAGGTATGATGGCGTAACAGACTATGGTCTGTGAGCTGACTGTTCAGGAGTGGGTGAATTTGATTGTGTAAATTTCCCTGTATAAAAATATTATGCTAATAGAACTTCACCATTTAGGGATTTTCTTCAAATATTTACATGTAAAACAAACAGCCAAATACAAATCCATGTACGTGACTTTCAGGATGTTTGAAATCTCAAGCCAGAAATGACCAAATAATTAATAAGCTTATTAATGCATTATGTGTGTTTCATGTTCTGCACGAAGATACTCTTCAAAATATCTTTGGCCGTATTAAAATAGGGTTTAAACTCTTCATAAAGATAACTCTCAGTTCTTCTTTTCAAGGAAGTAGCTGAAGGAGTTGTATTAGTGGTAAAATGGGGTAACGTAAGAAGCACTCTAAAGTTATCTCACCCGCTGTACAGCAGGCACCCATACCATAGTCTGTTCGCAGACACATGCCTCAACAGGACACTCTGCAGCTTGAAAGGAACATGAAACAGTGGCCTAAAAATGTAAACAAACAAATAAATAAATAAATAGATTTAAATAAGTAGATATGCACAGACAGATTCATATTTTCTCTGGACTGATCTCTCTGACTGACCTGTTGTTAAATACCTGGATCAAATGTCGTTTCTTCATGCCAAACAGCTCTATAACACCTTGCTATCTGTTTTTAGAATTCATTACTCTTTTATGTTTTTTCAAAGTATTTAAAGTTTTATGTATACCCAGTCTTTGTAGGTAGAAGTAAAAGTCCTATAAAATATGCAAACCTATTTACAGGAAAAAACCAGCAACAAAAAAAAAAACATTTACATATATTAATCAGTTTATGTATATAATAAAACCTCAGCTCTGTTTCTCAATAATTTTTAAACTTTTTAAAACTTTTTTTTTTTTTTTTTTTTTTTGTAAACAGTTGCAGCCGTTACATAGTAGAGCTGATCGAGGGAGGGGTAGGGATTTGTTGAGTCTTTGATGTGAAATGAGGTTCCTTGACATGCCCCCAGTTCATTGGCCTAAAAGTAGAGCCTCATCTTCTTCAGATGTGACGTTTGTGACACCAAAGTTGCTGTACGCCCAAATGCAGAAATCCACACGTTCCTGTGGAAGTCTAGCTAACCTGCATGAAGACACACCGGAATGGTAGTGGTGTGGAAGAACAGGGATTCCAGAACTAATGTGGCTTGGATTATCTGCAGGTCACCAGAAATAGAGCTGAAGAAAAAGTGTCAGGGTTAGTCCATTTACAATGTGTATCTGAAGGTCTGAAGTGGGTGAATGTTTTCACTGACGGACCACAGCTTGTGATGGCGGAGAAGCAGATGGTGCAGGTGCTGGAGGCACGAGGGATTGAGGGCTTAGGAACCAGGCAAAGAGGGATGCAGCAGTTTTACCAGCTTATTTTCTGTGTTTGTAAGGATGCATACCGCAGAAGCTGAGCCCCACTTCCGCAAAAAAAAAAAAGGAACTTCACCGCAGTTGGAACACAAAAAACCCCCCCCCTGGGCTAAAAACAGGGGCTTGGGGGGGCAGGGGGTCTGGCCAAAAGGGGGGGGGGGGGGGGGGGGAGGTGGCTGGCACAGGTTCCCAGCATGCATCTCTACAGGAGAAAAAAAAAGCTCCTATGATATGTTCCTTTTGGTTCAAGTTTTAAAATACAGCAAGTCTCAGTGCTCTGTGTATGTGTATGCAGATCGAAGAAGAAAAAGATATGTTTAGGGCAGAGTGTAAGGGACCACCACTGCACAGGGTCTCTCAGACCTGCCTCTAAGATGCCTCCTGCATTCTGAAATAGCTTATACACATATGTACAGGTATTCATATATATACACACACAACACATACACATGTATGTGTGTGTGTGTGTATGTGTGTGTGTGTGTGTTTGTGTGACTTTCCGTAGAGAGTAGAATGCCTGCATTTGGAAGCTGCCAGAATACCTCTTCCCAGTTTAGTAAAAGCTGTTTGGCAGAGCACTGTTCCAAAATCTAGCTAAAATCTACATAAGAAATTACAGTTCTACATGAGAAGTTCAACAGCTGTTCTATGTACATACAAATACACCCACACACACACACACGCGCGCACATACGCACATGCACGCACACCCACACATATAGGTTTATGGATAAAATATATGTATTCATATATGTGTTTGTTATATGAATACTTTAAGCATGTATATACTTGTTATATATACTTATATATATGTACTGTAAATATAAATGTTCATATCCTTTGTACACATGTGTATGCTATTATATTTTGACGATCAGATATCAAATTATTAAATACGAGGCTGAAAAGTGTCACAACCTCCCCCTGCAGCCTATATCCCATTGGAAAGGAAGTGTAAACAGAAAAATAAATATTCTGATATTGAGCTGTAACTGTAAACTAGTGTGGTGAGTGTCCTCACAGGCAACCATTTAAAATAGTGTAAAAAGCATATCAGCAATATATAGGTATGTATATATGTATATATGCATATATACACATTGCATATATACACATATAGGAAATCTTGCATTTGCCTTTTTTTTTAAACATAGCTCTTCAATGTGTTTAAACAGCAAAACAGATGCAATGGTCCAAATATTTTAAAAGTCTTTACATGATAAAAATGTTTGGTCTTTTGGTCCCTAAAACAACTAAGGAATGACAGGTAAGACTCCCTGGAGACCGTTACTACGGCTGGCTGCAGCAGTGTCATTCCCCTGGAAACGGACAGGCACTCCGAGTAAAGATGGCCAACCCGAATCGCATTGAGTTTTATGTCCTGAAATTTCACGCTCCCTTGAAAAGTTTCCTTTTTTTTTTTTATCAGAAAAGCAGTTATTTTTTCCTTTTATTAACATCTTCTAAAATTCTTTAAAAAGTTATTTTCTCGATCACGTCTTGCGTTAATCATTCTCCCCACGCATCTCCCTTTAAACATTTTCTTGCGAATATAGCCAGGATATGCCGGCGGTGTCTTCGTCTCATTCTGCTCCACGATTCAGTTCATATATGTATACACTGTTTTGTATCTTTGTTTTAAAATGGCAAGAATGCTTCTGCATGGTCCAGAGAAGTCGAGCTATTGAGGCGGAGAGGGCACTCTTCCCGCTCCTCAGCAGTTCAATGGTAGTATTCGCTAAGCTGGATTCGCTGATATCTTCAGATTCAGTCTTTTTCTGCAGCAGTTCAAATCCAGCCCCTTTCGGTTCTTTGTATGATCTGTTTTTGTTTTAATGTTTTCGACGTGCTCACCAGCTCCATTAAACCTAGGTGGATAAAAAAAAAACTTTAATCTGTATGCTGCACAGTTTAAATGTACACGCTGATCTCTAGAACCACCGAAATACTAACTTTGATGGCTGCTTTCCATTTGAATCCCCTTTTGTGTTTGATTCCCATTTGCTGTAATCCTTTCATTTTGATGTGTGGCCTTTGCTACAGCAGTCTGCTTTGTACATATTTACATATACAGAACCAGGGCCAAACATGTTCTGTTAGTGCAGTTCTTTGGCATCCTTGCCTGACACTATGTACAGAAGTATGTACGAGTGGTTGGAGTGCATGTTTCATGGTATAGTACTGAAAGAATGCAAAACTGTACTATGCAAAGGTTAACCTGAGATATTCCTGTAGCTAACCACTAAAACCACTAAAAACACCAGAAACACCATGTAGTCCATCCTGCATCCAAAGGATATGGCTGGAAGTAGGATCCTAATGACTGCTGGATGAAGACAGCAGAGTCATCAAAACCCACGATTAAACTGTAACTCGAGGTACAGGAATGACAAGCCCTCATTTTGTAGCCAGATGATCTTATTGAAAACTACCACATCCACTTAGTTTCAGTTATTCACAATCATACCCTAAATAAACTGCACTAGTGCCGGAGTCAGGTAACCAAATTAGCGGGAGACCCACCTGTCTGTCCCTGTGTGCTCTGGCAGTAATGTGCCCCAGGATGGGTGTCCCTCGGGGTCAATAGGGCCGGTTGGCATCCTTTGGCCTCTTTAGCTGCACTTTAAGCCGCTTCATGCCGATCTGAAACCCGTTCATGGACTGGATGGCAGCCTGAGCGCTGGCAGGGTTGTCAAAGCTCACAAAGCCTGCAGGTCCGCAGTGTAGGCAAGGAATCGCGGGAGGGAGGGGGCAACAAGGGAAGGGGAGAGGGAGGAGAGACAGATAATGGAAGAGAGGTGGGGAGATACAAAGGATGAGGCAGAGAAGTATGGAACATGCAAGAAAAGTTTTAAGAGTAAGAAGATGTCATGGAGACAAAGAAATGAGGTGAAGGGAATATTGAAGAGAGAGAAAAAAAAAAACAAGAAAAAAAATTAAATACCAGTCAGGATGAAACCAAAAGAAAGAAAAAATGTGGTGAAGAGAAGAGAGGAAAAGACAATGGTCATTTTAATTTAAAAATCAGGTTTTCTTTCGTACATAATCAGTGTTAATAAAGGATGTGAAGCAATAAATGA
The DNA here is from genome assembly GCA_026770805.1 of Boulengeromyrus knoepffleri. Lineage (NCBI taxonomy): Eukaryota > Metazoa > Chordata > Actinopteri > Osteoglossiformes > Mormyridae > Boulengeromyrus > Boulengeromyrus knoepffleri. The sequence continues at coordinate 26,490,178 of JABJVO010000115.1, forward strand.
TGAAGCCTTGCATCATATCCAGTCAGTGGCCTATAGCACCATCACAGCACATGACATCCACAGCACATCCAAAGCACAGCACACTGTGACCCTGACACCAACCTGCCCAGCTGGCAGGATGCAGGATTCCAGCCCCTCGTTAAGCACAATACTCAGCTTCATCAACTTTACAATAACCCTTTAAGCCTTAGGGGCTTATGTCTGCAGGGCCTTATGATGCCCTGCTAATAAATGATACATCATATTCACTCATAAATCAATGGCTTTAAGTGACTTAATTTCTTTAAAGGTGACTTGATTGGCTGACCTGCAAAACACTTATACTACAAAAAATCCAGATAAAATAATCTATTAATCTGATGTCCCAATAGAACACAGTGTATAATGTTCATTATTACACAACATTACATGAAATAGGTCTATTATATTCCTTCTCTTAGCATGCATAATTTCATAAATAACTATATAAATATTTTATAAATCATAACTATTAATTACTTGGTTACTCATCAGATTTATAGATTTATTTTTACTGGCTCCCAAATTTCAGATGAATAACACAAGCACAGTCAAAAACAGTAGCAGTAGCAATAAAAATAAAAATATATAATACTTCAAAACCCAAATATTTTTTGAGCAAATGTGTTGGTATAAGAATGCACATCATCCCGCTATTCTTTGCAAAGTGCAAACAAAATCCCTTATTGTTGGTGTTAATTGATAAATAACACTCATTTTGACTCCAAAAGATGATCAAATGATCAAATTAAGACCTGAAAAATAGTGTGTAATTAACAGCATTAGTCATTAAATAACTTAAGCACAGTGCCATATTTTCATTTTTTCATCTGTTCTATAGTGATTTTCATCTCACTATAACAGTCACTACTATAGTGGCATGAGTAGAATGATAATTGAATATTAAGGAGAGCATGAACAGCTGGGCTTGTTTATTGTGAATATGCCCTCATTTTTCACTTTTCAAAAAGGGTGCTACACATTTTTCTAAAGTAAAACAGCAAAGAACTCACACACCAGATTTCTGTATAGCAAAGAATGTATGCATCATAAATCTTGTTGATACAATCAAACAAAATAATCACTAATGAGTGTAGAATAAAAACATATTTGCACAACCGCAATACTTCATAGAGGTTATCTTTTAGACCATTAACCTGTGACGTTTTGATAGTACAACACAGTAACGATATTAAAAGTAATAGTAATAATACTGTAATAAAAAATCCTGCATGTTCACATCATTCAGAAAATATTCAGTATGTAAGTATATTTGTTTTGAAATGCTGATTAAAGATTCAAGGAACATCCATGCAAAACTGGAAAGTTTTACTTTCACAACTCATAAAAGATTCAGAATGTACTGTATTAGCAGCATACAGAAACCTAAAGTCATGTTTCAAATACAGGAGACAGATACTGAAACAGAATGTCATGGGACAGTATTACATGATACAACATGATAACACATTACAACTTCAATAAATTTCACAACAGAATCTGTGGTAGGAATGAAATCTGACACGTTAATCAAACGTTGCTCCTCTCCTTTAGCCCAGAGTCTCTGTTCCTATATGTTTCCATAATACATTCATAATGCATAGTGACTCATAGCTTTTTTATTTCTTTTGGCATTCTTTGACTTTATGGTCCTGATTGCTGTCATTGCTGTTATTGTTGAAGTTAAATGAAAGCTGTGAGTGCTAGTTAAAAACTAACTTTTCTCCAATCTGCAAAATTTTGGCGGACTCTATACCGGCACACTGAAAATTGTCCCTCGTTAAGACTGACATCAGTATCTAAGCTGGTCGCATGTTCTGTAGACTTCCGTTCCTCTCTTCCCTACAGTATGTCCCCTACTTGTCCTGTGGTGTTCTGTCAGTTCAGTTTGCTTGCTTAAATCTGGGCTGTGCTAAAGTGAAGTAAAAAGTTATTAGTGCAATAAGTGTCTTTACGGGTTTTTATGGTTTTTACCCACCAAAGCATTTACTTTGGTTTGTCGCCCGATCCACAAACACTTTGGAGGAGATGACATTACCGAAAGGCAGGAACATCTGCATGAGCTCGCCGTCCCCAAACTCCTGAGGGAGGTGGTAGATAAACAGGTTACACCCCTCTGGCCCTGGAGGGATAGAGAGAGGGACACAGAGAAAGAAAAGAGCAAAGAAGAGAAGGAGAAAGAGGGAGAGAAAGAGAGAGAGAGTGAGGGAAGTTGGGGTCAGGACAGAACAGTGAAAGAGAAAACGAAAATGAAACTGAGAAGAGCATAATGTGAGAAGTATAGGTGGTAGAGAAGTGAAAAATGGATAGAGTGGGGAAAGGAGAGAAAAGGAACGGGCAGCAGTAACAGTGGAAAGGGAGGCGAATGAAAAGGAAGGGGACAAAGGACTAGAAGTACTCACAATGAAGACAAACAGATATGTTTGTTTATATTCACATGAGGGTGTGTGTGTGTGTGTGTGTGTGTGTGTGTGTACGGGGTGCTGCAGGTCTTTTCACCTTCTCTCTGTTGTTGAGGGATGATTGCAGGAGCCTGGGGAAAAGTCTGGCTGATCTGTCCATATGCAGCAGGATAGGCTGCTGAGACAGAAAGACACAGGGTCTATATCCAACAGGTACCACACACACACACACACACACACACACACACACACACACACATAGAGCTTTGTAATTATATCTTTGTGGGGACTCTCCGTTCATTTCTAAGGGGAAAACTGTAATCATAACATGATGACCTTAACCCTTACCCAGCAATAACCCTAACCATTAGTAACCAAACAAAATATGAGACTTTTGGCATTTTTACTTTTTTATTGCATTCAGTAATATTTGTGGGGACCTGAAAAATGGTCCCCACAATGTAACATAAACTTAATCCACACACACACACACACCTGCGTATTGCTGGACACCTGCATAGGCCTGCTGTAGTGGGTCAGGTGCAGTGGGACTCTGTGCTACTCAGAGACAGAAAGAAAGACAGAGAAGCAAGATTAGAGGCAGGAAAAAGACTGATCCATGGCTCTATGTGAAGCTCAGGACTTCCTGTCTCTCCAACACTTTCCTAAACAGATGGAGAGTGAGACAGGGGAGCTGGTCAATGGCTCAGGGTGAAACTGGGGTTCAGGACTTCCTGTCTCTCCAATACACCCCCAAACAGATGGAAGGTGAGACAGGTGGGTTGGTCTATGGCTCTGGGTGAAGCTGGGGCTCAGGGCTTCCTGTTTCTCCAACATTTTCCTAAACAGACTGAGGGTGAGACCAGTGGGCTGATCTATGGCTCTGTGTGAAGCTCAGAACTTCCTATCTCTGCAACGCTTCCCTAAGCAGACGGAGAGTGAGACAGGGGAGCTGGTATGGCTCTGTGAGAAGATGGAACTCAGGACTTCCGGGCTCTCCAACACTTCCCCAAACAGACTGATGATGAGACAGGTGGCTTGGTTTTCTGCTCTGTATGAGACTGGAGCTCAGGACCTCCTGTCTTCTCAACACTACCCCAAACAGTCGGAAGGTGAGACAGGTGAGCTGGTCTATGGCTCTGTGTGAAGATAGAGCTCAGGACATCCTTTCTCTCCAATACTTCCCCAAACAAACTGAGGACGAGACCAGCGGGCTGGACCATGGCTCTGTGTGAAGCTGGGGATCAGGACATCCTATCTCTCCAACATTTTCACAAACAGACTGAGGGCGAGATACACAGCTAGTCTATGGCTCTGTGTGAAGCTAAAGCCCAAACAGCTGGAGGGTGAGAGGCATCCATGAAAAGGGTCTGAGGAATGTTTCAGCAACAATCGGGCACAAATGCACCTCGAGAGTAAGAATGCACATCTCCACACAACACATCAAACAGGCACTGCACTGCAGCTACCGATTCTGACTAAAACACTAGATGTTACAGATGTCATAGTCCTCCGTCTCTATGGAGTTGTGGTTTTTGTTGAACGGCAAGTATTTTGGATTATTTTTATTCACATGCTTATCCACAGTTTAACTCATTTAAGGTTGTGATGCTGGTTATAACTGTTATTTTTGTTATGGCAGATCTAGATGCCTTAGGTACAATACAATACAGAACCATTTAAATCATGAGCATTAGCCTGAAAAGAGGGATGTGCATGCACTTGCCTGAACCGTCACTAGAACATACGGAAGCTACATTGTATTTTATAGCTACATTGCTAATGCAATGGTCAAGTGGCCACACAATCACAATAAAAAAAACAGTTCTGAACATAAGACTAACAACACACCACGATAGTATAGTGATTTGTAACAGAATGACACTATTATGCACATTCCAAAAGGACAAAACTACACATCAGAGAAACAATGCCACACACCAATACTCCACTGCAATAATGCTACCACCAGATGGGTGAAGGGTGACAACAGAAACTGCCCAAGTCTTGGGAGCATTGAGTCGGTACGGGGTGGGTACCTTCATTTAGGGAGGACAGGAAGCAGCTCCCCTGAACCCCAAAACAACTCCGCTGGGCCACGCCCACTTCGCCCTTCTCCGAGTCCTCTCTAAATATGATCTCCTGCAAAACTGTGAGACATTGGACAAGCATTTCCTCCTTTGTGGTGCACAGTGGACACACAGACGACAAGCAATGCAGAACTGCCAGCGACATGGAAACTTAACCGTCAGGATATAGTGTACATACAGTAACACGATTGATTACCATCAAACTGTGCATCTCCAGAACAAGCAGAAGCCCTTAAAAAAGAGTTTTGTCAAAATGGATTGAATGTCCAAATGGCCTTGATACGTATGAGCTTCTATGGTCATATGGACTAAACTAGACTTAGTTGCTCTGCCAAGTATGGTAGACAAACAGCCAGATCTCAACTTCTCCCACGTCTGGTTCTCTCTCTCCAGAACTAAACACCAGGTGTGGAGCTGTGCAATCCCTCTCACACATAGTCATGAACAAATACAGTGACATTTCTCATGCCGGATTTGCTATTGACTTTTTAGGTTCTGGAAATTTCTTTGAGTTATTTTGCAGACTCACACCCAGAATGCACACGGAGTGTGACAAAATCTAACAGGCAGCCGTGGGGCATTGAAACTCACCAGGATATGGGTGAATCCCATTGGTGAAAACAGCCTCAGCGGGAGGCTGTCCATTCGCCTGGGGTGGGGGTAACCCGGTGAAGCCATTGACACTGATGGGGGATGGTATGCTGGTCACTGCTGGGGGAGCAATGCCTGGAGGTGTACTGCCACCTTAACACAGGAAGGGCAAGGATGGGAGAAAGGGTAGGGGAAAACAAAACAAACAAACAAACAAACAAACAAAGAAATAAACAAAAGGAGCATGTAAAACAAAACGGAAGAGAATGGAGGGAGAAAGGGGGAAAAGAGAGGATAAGAACAAATGAGAAAGGGAGAAATGCAGGGACTGAAGTGAAAGTGACTTTCTTTGGTGCAGGCAGAGAGGGGGCACCTGAGGTGGGGGTCAGGGGTCCTGCAGGCAACCCATTAATGGTGGCCATGTGCTGCATCTGGGCGGCGGCGAAAGCGGCCATGGGGCTCAGGTAGCCCCCCTGGCCCACAGACGCCATCAGCGCGGCCTGCTGCTGGACCTGCTACGAAAAGGGAGGGGGGGGGGGTGAGGTACGTCCACGGAAATGCCCCCGTCAGGGTATGAAGCTGCTCAGGCTGTCATGCCATCACAGCGACAGCAAGCCCTACATACCGACACTCGTCTGCTGACAAACACAACTTCTGCAGTGAGGAAAACACAATCTGCACATACCAAACCTATACAGATGCATTATCAAGGGCCAACAAAACTTATAGTGATTACACATAATCTGCTCTTTGATATGGGGAGACAGAAACAGAAAAAGTAGTAAGAAAATTCACATTTTAATAAGTGATCTGATCATTATCATTATACTGTGTTTTGTTTATATCGAAAACACTTAAAAATATTTCACCTCAGTGCAACAAATGGAGCCTTTTCCTGAAAATAAGTTTAGAGGGACTTATTCATTGTAGCAAAGCCAACCTGGGAACGTGAGAGAACAGTACAGTCTACCTTTCTGAATACGCGTTTAGTGTGTAGTACTCAGCATCAAATGCAGCCCATGTTTTTGGTAAATATACAGATGCAGGAAGAAGGGTTCACACATTAGCCTTGGCGAGCAGAAAGTGATGATGATGATGATGATGATGATGATGGTAACAGACTGGCTCAGAGGAGGAGGCCGAAGGGTAACCCTGGTGTGAGGGCAGCCCCGGCTCCTTCACTTACTGCCTGGGCGTAGGCGCCGTAGGCCCCGAACTGTAGCGCCATGGGGCTGAAGATGCCCATCTGTCCTGCCATCTGTTGCATGCGCCGCAGGGTTCGCTCCTTGTCTGTGTCCGCGAACTTGACCACTAGACTGGAGGAGGCACCCTGGCGCAGAAACACGCATGTGAGCACGCAGAGTGCACACGGGGTGCTGGTCACGACCGGCCGGGCCACACCCATGCTATTCTCCGCGGTGATACATCCCCCTGACCCACTGAGGGAAGCTGTTAACACGGCCAAGTACGGATATAAATCCCGGTCAAACAACCACTGCAGTTATTCAATGGGTGTAATAGTAAGTTAACAGGATGAGAGCAGCTCAGAGTGTGACTTTTACTATCTATACTCACCGGCATGGTCTGGCTGCCGTGTAGAGCGCCGATAGCTGCCTGAGCCTCAGCGTGAGAAGAGTATTTAACAAAGGCGCAGCCTGAGGAGCACAGGGTGACAATGTGCACAGGATGTAAGTATACTCATGCACATTAATACTTCTACAGATGCATGCCAAGCATGTAAATGTAAAAAAAAAAAAATATATTAAAAAGAACAAAATATTTTTTAAGAAAATAAAAGAGAGATAACAATAAGGAATACCCTTGATAGAGAATATGGGCACCGGAGATGGCTGCCACTCACTCACCTTTGCTGTTTCCATCAGGTCCCCTCAGAATGGTGCACTCCTCGATGTTCCCAAAGGACTCAAAAAGACGCCGCACATCATCCTCAGACTGCTGCTTATTGAGCATGCCCACAAAGAGTTTTCTGTCTTCTGGAACAAACAGCAGGGGGTCATTACCAAGAAATGAACTTGGGAATCAATCATGTAGGACTGAGGGGAATCCGCAGGGGTGTCCACCTTCAGTCCAGAGAACACTGCGTTCACTGCTATTATTATCAAAGATAAAAAAGATTTATGTTCTGAGAACTACGTATAATTTAATTTCAATTATTCTTTTAATCTGCAGCAAACTTGCCAGTTTTAGTGTTACATAATACAAACATTAACTTGAGACCAGTTGTTACACCACCAGTTAATACTGCTTTCTAGTAATAATAATAATAATACTAAACTAATACTAGTAATAACAATACTACAGCAATAATAAAAGTACTGTACTGTACCACTAGTTGTAAATAATATAAAATTTGTGTTGCCTTTAAATAAGTTTACTCTTGTTTTGAACCCAACAAATTGAACCTAAACCAAGGCAAATCATGTAGTTTTTCATTTGTCACCATAAACAGCTCTGAACTCACTCTGTTTTAGGTTAATCTGAATGTTAGTTTTCATGAAGATTGTGACACGGCCATTTCAATATTTTTGCAAGGATAATATGTCTATCAGAGATGTCAAACAGCTGTGAACATTTTTATGATATGCTTTCATTTGACATCTTGTTTAGGATTCAGTTTTCATTACAGTCTTCAAAAAGCATGAAACAACATGATTATATTTTTACGCTTTGATTATCAAAAACCGATATCTTTATGCTATGGTTTTTTCTGACAGATCACATTACCCGAACACCACGTTATTTGATTCGCACAGGTCCTGGCCAAACAATTATTATTGCTGTTTTTAGGAACTGAGCTACTACAAAATCCCTGTGTTAACACAGCTGTTTGGGCGTGACACGTTTTCCATGATTTTAATTTTTAAACAAGGAAACTGGGAACTGGACCTCATTTGAATTTTAATCTCAACTGAATGTAATTGGATTCTATTGCAAAGCTCTGTCTGTGTTGCTCCTTTAAGTGATTACAAGAAAATGGAACAAGTTTCACCCAGTACTCGCTGTTAACCCTTTTGGTGCTGTGGATATAGATGTAGCGCCTCCCTCAGCGATAAACAAAGGCATTAAACACACATTTGTCCTTGATACTGCCCAGAAGAGCAAGTAAATTGGGATGATCAGCCTTTGTGCTTGATATGCCCTCTCTGGCCCTCTGCTGCACCCCAATGAGGGGGATGGGGTGGTGAGATGGATCGGGGCGGTGAGGATATTAATGAGGCTGGGTGCACGTTTAGCGTCTGCTGCCGTCACCGCTGACTCCTGACAGGACGTCCTTGCCAAGTCAACAAGACCAATCTCAGCAGCGGAATCACTAAATGTGTGAAAATGAAATAAAAGCAGTCAGGGGCCATTTGAAAGCCCCTTTTGAGTCATATAACAGAAATGAATTTGCTCGGTACTTTAATATCTGGATGTTTTGATAATTGTGAAAGATGCATTTCCATTTCGTGCCTGGCATGTCATGTGAGATTCCAGATAGGCAGCGGAAGCATGGCTTTGTAAAGGCATTAGAAAGCATTCAAAGTACAACCAGCAGGAATGCTTTACCTCATACATGCAATAAACAGTATATTATTCATTAATTTAGAAATGTACGGTTCTCTTTTCATGGATAAGAAGGCCCATGATTATAGATTTATTGCTATAACAGATCACTTTACAGTCATATCTAATTAAGATGTTCAGATGCTTCAATTATACAATTGCTGGGTGCCTTTTATCTGAATTGGGTTTTAGTAAATGTAATGATTGTAATGATAACTTTAGGATTAGTGCATTTAATGAAATTTTACAAGGGTACTGAGAGGCAGAATTGCTTTACCTACGTATTAGACTGTTATGGGTTTTTTCTTGTAATCAAAGGTTTTTACTCCAAAGTTGCCAGTCAAATAGAGTTGGCAGGTGTATGTACAAGACATACAGACAGACAGACATACAGACAGATAGATAGATACATAGATTGATAGTTAGGTAGATGGCCTGTCAACATGCCCATCATGAGTAAGTGCGTATTACCTGTCAGCTCTGAAATCACATATGTAACTACATGACTCCTTTCTCAAATTACTGAAGTGCCAGTTATTTTTGCTACATGAATTATAGTGATTGAATGGCACTATTAACTTTAAATATGCTAGACCTAATTTTCTCTGCTACTATTTAGCTTTTTAGACATTTCTATGCAGCTGTTCATTTCACGAGTTCTATGGATGAACACTATCAGGGAATTCTTACCCCTCATATTTAAAAACGAGACAGGGCATGCTCTGTACTTATTAGGGTGCTTATTTAGGTTGTTAGCATCTTTAAAAAATGCTAAACTATTATTCAAAAAAATCAATCAATTAATGAATTAATTGATCTGTTAATTAATAAATGTTGCACAATTATTAGACGTTACACAGATAAAAAACTGCTAACAATTCTTTATGACTTGTGGAAGTCGATGAAACAAGCAAGCTGTTTATCTTTTTAATGTGTTATACCACAGAATATATATGTATGTTACTAGTCTTGGTATCAAAATTATTTGGATGCTCCTTGTGACCTAGGGTCGGGCGTAAATGTGAACGTTAGATACTTCCTGTATTTTATACAGAACTTTTGGAGATAAGTTACATGATTAAATGGCTCAGATACGCTCATATCTAGCTTTTAAATGTGGGTTTTCTGCCTGACCTTGACTAATACAGACAGAGACTGCTAGGTGCCCTCTGATGGACTGGATTTCAGAACCTTACGGCCTGTGCTGCCTGGGACAGGCTCCAGATTCAGCATGACCCTGTACTGCATAAAAGCTATTGAAGATGGATGGATACTCTGTTGCCTACTGTATAATAATATTAGCTTTAGGACTTGGAGGTAGTCATTGGGGAAGGTCTGCCCATTTTACCCTCTGTTAAAGGACCTGATTTTGTTACTTCACAAATGCACAACTCTGGAGCCACAGCAGTTCAGCTTCACTGCATAAGAATATCTGGTATAAAGTTTATAAAGTTTCGGATTCCTTATACTTCCTGGCTGAAGGTCAAAGGTGGTGTAACAACAGAGACTTTGATGATAGACACCAGGGAAATGTAGTCAAGGAACAAAACTGTTGATTAAAGGGTATCCAGGCGGACTGCTGCTGACACTTCCTTGAGTGCAGATTACTTTAGTGAAATGCAAAGCTGTAAAAACGCTGTACAATTGTACGATATAAAACTGTCCTCTGTACCAGCCTATAAAATAATGCAGTAGCATAATGCATGTCTGAAATAATCCAAAATTCAAAAAGAAAAAAAACATCACAGGTTCAAAGACATACTAGGCACATGAATTACAGCCTAACTCAGTTTTAATTCAAGCATTTCATATGGCCTTATGAGTTTTTTTCTCATATCAAGCATGACTCTGAAATGCAGCTCTACTTTAAATAAGCATAAAGGGCTTATTAAATGGATATTAGTCCAATAAATCTCCCATGATATAAAAGTGCTAATTTCCTTTTATTTCTGTTTATTATAAGATTGGAATAATCCTTCTTGCTGTCTTGCTATTACAACTGCTGTAATGGTTTTGTGTCACGCTGTTATGTATGTCTCGTGTACATTTTATCCCTAAGCTGTCTTCCCATTCCTTACTTTCAGCCCTTGGTATTAATGTTTGCACTCGCTTTTATTATTTCCATAGTTTTTCTAAAAATATTTGCATAAAAACTTGTCAGTTTTGGAAAGAGCTTTAAACTTGCTTTTCTTTGGAAACAGAAAATTCTCTCTATCTGTCGAATTTCGTTTCAGCAGTAAATGCTATCATTTTGCAGTCCATTGGGATTTTGCCATGACCTGCATTCTAGTATTCAATGTATTCATTTTATTTCTGTTATTTGATTACTATTATTTGCAGAGATTTGAGTGATTAAGACATATCTTTATTCTATAATTTACTATTTGAATCATAAATTACAATGAGTTTTTATGAAAAGAAAATGGGATCTCTTTTGAACTATACATTTCAATTTTTTTTTGCTGTCATTTGCACATATTTTTGATATTCACAAAGCCTTGGTCACACAGAAGGACAATGCAGCCAAAACTAATGTTCACAGCTTCATCTTGCATTATCTGGTCGATATAAAACCTGTAGGTACAAAGTGATTCCAGCTCACCTTGAAATTCAATGTTCAATTTCTGCAAGTAATAAAGCCAGGGATTCTGGGAGCCAGTGGACAGCCAGCAAGGACAGTCTCACTTTATACTCAAACTATTCCTTTCTCAAGCTCCCCTGATGTGTCTTTCTATCTTCATTTTTTCACCATCCTATCCCTCCATCCTCATTTCTGGAAGTCATTCTCTCTTTTCCTCCCCCCTAAGTCTTCATCACTGTTGCTCCCTCTCTATTTACTCCGCCATCTGCGGTGGATTTAGGCGAGGCAGCCCTACATTGCTGCCGACACTGGAGATGCCACTTGGTGTCGTTCCGTCTTATAAAATAAAATGCTGTGTCCAGTTCTGAACCAGCACGATCTGTCCTGCACTCTCTCTCACGTTTCGTATCAGCACCCCGCTTGGCAGACGTTGTCGCTGGGGACTGCTCCGAAACACAGGGTCATGGGAAGGGGGGTGGGGGGTTGTTTCTGGGGAATCAAAGGGACGCACTGGGAAAACAGTAGGGAATGACAAACAGCAGACATCCAGAGCTGTTAGCTCACCCCCCCTTGTGGCTAGCGGGTCGGCTGTCTGACAGGACCTGATATGCCTCTGCCCCAACCATCTGTTACCTGCTCACCTGCTCACCTCCACCATTATTTCTTGACCACCGTGAAGCTCTTTAGAAGGGGCCAGAAATGTTCTTTGAATATTTAAATTCCAATCAGTGATACTAACAATGCAAATAATGACTAATGCCGTAGGAGCTTAATGAACATAACACCAAGTTTTTAAATGATTTAAACTTCATTTATCATTTATGCAAAACATACATACACACACAGGAAGGCTCAGTGTGCTAATTACTGTTTCTTAGACATACCTAAAACTGCTGTACTATTTATTCCTGCTTATTGTTTCATGATACTAATTGCAATGATGCGCACATTGTTATTCTTGAGTGCACCGACACGCGCACCAGACGAGCTGCCTGTCTTGTGTTATGTGTGTCAGAGGAATGACATCACCAGTGTGCTTGCTGCCGCTCCCCTTTTCTTTGACTGGAGGATGGGCTCGTTCAAATTTGTGCCCCAACCGTTTTTGGTGTCTCAGACTCGATGTGATGATTAGCTAGGGAAGTAGGAGAGGCATCCTCCAAACAGACTGAGGATGATCAGAACACCCCCCCCCCCCCATCCCTTTGACCAACAAGAGAGGTCCTTATAGGCTCCCTAAGGATTTCTCAGTAAGGTGTCCACTTCCTTTCTCTCTCACCACCTGCAAATCCTCTGGATTTTGCATAATTAAACTAGTATTAAACAAGCAATTCTCATAATTGGATTTGGAGAAAGTGTTTTGTTCATGCAAAAACCATCCATGGAGCAGATGGAATTAATGGAGTGATATACTCCAGGAATACTCCTCAATGACTTCATTCAAAGAGCAGCTCTTGGTGTCAATAAACGTGCCTGTCTTCAGACGCGTGTCCCCCTGCTTTAGGAGTATCGATGCAGGCCAGGCTCCAATGACTGACCCAAGGTCATTCTGAGTATTCCTGTCCAAAACATTTGAAACCGAGCCTTAGGAAGTAGTAAGTCTGATTCTGAATCAGGATGGCTAACTCTAGAGGATGGATGCATTTTTGGACTTATGGTACCAGCTCGCTTGAAGCTGTGAGGGGGGAATCCTTCTTTTTCACCGGGGATATATATTAGAGAGACAAGGTAATCCATGTCCGGGAGGACACTTTGACCTAGGAAAGGATTTGTAAAATTCCATTTCAATTAACAGAACCTGGATCCGAGGTCTTGCTGTGTGCTGATCCCCATAATCATGCGTGTCTCACTAATGTTAACGTGAAACAGTTGGAAGAGTTTTTAAATTAAAAAAACCGAACCAGTCAAAGCACAAGTAGAACTGAATTATTTACTCAAGCACAGGAGCCTTTCAGTTTTAAAGTAGTCTGTAAAATCTGAAATAGCTCAAAGTGTACTCCTGACATGTATTATCTGGTCACCCTACATATAGATATATATGTGGTGTACCTGTCCTTAGATAAGAGACAGAAAATGGGTGGATGCACGGATGGATGGATGAATAGTGTACTTATAGCATACATGTGGATAGATGGAAGGATGGATGGATGTAGTGTACTTATGCGTGTGAGCCCAACGCATACACTGATCTGACGTATTTTGTTCTTTAGGATTCCATTTTAGGTCTACTGCATTTGCATTACTAAGATGAATTATGGTATTACAGAATCCCTCAAAATATAGACATTTATATGTTACCTGTTTTTTTTGTGCAGTACTTTTCCATGATTGAAATATCATCCGGATTTAATTTCTGAAACCTGGACAATTGAAGGTTGACACATTTTTTTGCATGTTTCTTTACATAATGGTTGGCAATTGGGAATTATGATTTTGTGCTATATTCAGAAATGGTGGTAGGATGAAGAAAGCATCAGTGTCTTTAGAGATAGCAATCCAGCAAGCACCTCATACCACTTCTTCCTATGCTGGCACTGGATCATCAAGAATGTGAACTGCATCATATTTAAATCAAATATAATACACTTTTTTAATCTGTGTCATTGTCAAGGGAACAGCATCAAGCATGTGCTGTAAATCCTTTACTTTGAAAGGCAGGGAAAAATGGGGGGAAGATGAGCGGGGCGACAGAAGGAGGGATTTGCTCCTCCTCCTCCCTGCCCCCACACAATGCATGTGCCTCCCTCCACGGGGGAATACTGTACATCCATCGGTGGCTCTCAGAAAGCAGCGAGCCAAAGGGCGGTGGGAGCTTCCATTCTCAGTACAGAGGAGCTGTCAGGCCCTTAGGGCCACGCACAGTTACAAGGGAGCAGCAGAGCAGCCCGGGAAGCCGGCACTGCTTACGCTCAGTTGTGATTGGAAGATTTTTAAAGCAGTGACTCGCTAACATTGGAAAGCATGTCAGCCCCCCGCACTGGCTAAAGCACCACGAAAAGAAGGACAGCGACAGAGCACTGGCATGACTCTGCAACTGCAACAGTAATGTAGCATGAGAGTAAAAGTGGGAAACTACCTCCTCTGTTCTCACTGTCTGCCGGCTTCACCTGGATCGGTCTGTTCATCTGCACAGAGACAAGGAGAGAGAGAGAAAGAGGAAAAATCATCAATTTACTAATTTATTACAATTATACCTTTTGCTACAGTCTATGGCAGTACTCATACGCTGATGTGGAATAGTTGCAGAATTGCAAAATTGCAGAATAACTTACTCAATGAAAACAAGGGCTGAGAGAGGAGAGAGCAAAGGGAGTGTAGAAAGAGAGGACCCTTCAGCAGCAGGGCTGATACAGACTCTTTGCATGCATATACAGATGTGCATGCAGGCACAGGGTGTGTCTGGGAATATAGTGTCAAGCTGCAGTGTCTGTGTATTTGTGTATGTCTGGGTATTGAGTCATGCAGCAGCGTGTGTGTGTGTGTGTGTGTATGTGTATGTGTGTGTGTGTTTGGGTACAGAGTCATGCAGCAGCGTGTGTGTGTCTCCCAGCACTGCTATCGCTTCATTTCCCTGGTGTTTGATGCAACCGCTTCCTGCCGACTCGGGCCTCAAATAATACATGAGCGCCACACAACGCTTGCTGCCAATCAATTTTTAATAATGTCATTCGCCATGTGGCCGGGGGGCGGGGGGGAGATGGGGAGGGAAGGGTGGGGGCACCGAGGTGTCTGGCGACCCGGATAGCTGTTCATGGGCAGATAGCAGTTGGGGGGTGGGAAATAGAAGATACAGCCCCGTTTCCAAAAAAGCTGAGGCACTATGTAAAATGCATTGCTTTGCAAACCATATCAACCCATATTTAGTTTAAAATAGAACACAGACAACATATCAAATGTCGAAATTGAGAAATTTGACTGTTTTATGACAAATATATGCTCAGTTTGAATTTGATGCCAGCAACACATATCAAAAAAGTTGGGACAGAGGAAACAAAAGACTGGAAAAGTTGTGTGACGCTAAAACAAAACACCAGGTTGAATATCTCACAACTAATTAGGTTAATTGGGCAACAGGTGAGTAAGATGATTGGGTATAAAAAGAGCCACCCAGAGAGGCAGAGTCTCTGTGCAGTGAAGATGGGGAGAGACTCACCACTCTGTGAAAGACTGCGTGGGCAAATAATGCAACAATTTAAGAATAATGTTCCTCAGTGTAATATTACAAAGAATTATTTGGGAATCCCATTATCTACCCTGAATAATATCATTAAAAGATTCAAAGAATTGAGAGGAATCTTGAAACCAATATTGGATAGCCGTGATCTTCAGGTCCTGAGGCGACACTGCATTAAAAACAGACACGATTCTATAGTGGAAATCACTGCATGGGCTCAGGAACACTTCTGAAAACCACTGTGTGTGAAAGTTTGTCATTCACAAACGCAGGATGAAACTTCTACCATGCAAGAAGAAATTGTATCTAAACATGATCCAGAAACACCCCCGACTTCACTGGGCCCGAGCTCATTTAAGATGGACTGAACTAAATTGAACACTGTCCTGTGGTCTGACGAATCAAAATTTCAAATTCTTTTTGTAAAATCAACATTGCATCCTCTGGGCTAAAGAAGAGAGGGACCATCCAGCTTATTACCAGCGGACAGTTCAAAAGCCAGCATCCGTGATGGTTTGGGGCTGCATTAGTGCCCATTGCTTGGGTAGCTTGCACATCTGGGAAGGGACCATTAATGCTGAATGATATATACAGGTTTTGGAGAAACATATGCTGCCATCCAGACAATGTCTTTTTCAGAGAAGGCCTTGAATATTTCAGCAATACAATGCCAATCTACATTCAATGAGTATTACAGCAGCATGGCTCCATAGCAGATGAGTCCGGCTGCTAGGCTGGCCTGCCAGCAGTCCAGACCAATCATCCATTGAAAGCATTTGGCTCGTCGTGAAATTAAAAATGTGACAAAGCAGACTCCAAACTGTTGTGCCGTTAAAATCCTGTATCAAGCAAGAATAGGACAACATTTCACTTTCAAAATTCCAGCAACTGGTCTCCTCAGTTTCCAAAAGTTTACAGAGTTGTTAAAAGATGAGGTGATGCAACAATGGTAAACATGCCCCTGTCCCAAATTATTTTAAATGTGTTGCTGGCATCAAATTCAAACCGAGCATATATTTGTCATAAAACAATAAAATTTCTCAATTTCAACATTTGATATGTTGTCTTTGTTCTATTTTCAATTAAATATGGGTTCATAGGATTTGTAAATCATTGCATTCTGTTTTTATCTACATTTTACACAGCGTCCCAACTTCTTTGCGATGAAGGTTGTAGAAGAAGAAAATCAAAGCATATAATATCCTGCACAGAGTGAGCATAATAATGTGTGGTGGCGGAAAGCTTATGAACGTTTTATAGTGAAACTATAATGGCAATGCATTCCCGGGACTGGCCTGTCACTTACTCCACCTTTCTAGTCCTCACTCCTCCCACACTCACAATCTGTACAGTTTCTACAAGTACTGGATGGATCAACTGTAAATGTGAAAACCTAGAAACGTGTTATGAGTCCCAGTCGTGTTTTGCATTTGCCATCAATTTTAATGAATAGGCCACACAGTATGACATTACTGTTTTGCTCTACGTTGCATTGCGAGGCAAGCACACCAACAAAAGAGAAGATTGTCATAGTGGGAAAGCACATCTATAGTGCCCTTTGCTGTCAGACTTTTCACTGTCATCATATGCCCTAAATGCCAGCTCCTGACGACCCAAGAATTAAATCACATCCATCAGAATCTCATGGCTTTTCCTCACTGTGTCGTTATATTTGGTCTACTCCAAAACGTACACCTTCAGGGCAGGTAGATCACATGGTCAATAAATTTCACCAAATTCCCCACGATCCATTTCGCTGCCTGACTAAAAGACGGATACCAATAAAATTTGTTGAATGGGGAGGCTAGTGAAGAAAAAGATAGTATGAACTTCATTGCAGAATATTCAGCAAATAGTCTTGCATTCCACGGTCTGAGAATCACTGGCCTTTCCAGTTTGTCACCCTTACATTACATCTGCAAAGTTTGGAAAAGATTCATCAAGCAAATTTTGAGGTATCACCTTAACAAGAATGTGTCTGGAGTGGCAGACTGGTCCCAAAACCACATGTTCCCTGGCTGGGGAACACAATGAAAGGAGAATGAAAGGTATGGGAACTAAGGATGGATGAAAAGATCTATGTGAAGTTGGACTATACCTGCAACTACACACCATCAACAACACTATCAAAAGGCTCTCAAAACCTCTCAAAGTACTACCATTAACCATGTCATGCTGACAGAAATTGGGTACCTACAGTACCAGCTAAAGGACTTTACATACCTGTTTTTAATGCATTGTCTCTATTTTTGCTTTTGTTATTCACCTTCTAGTAAAAGGCTATGAGGCAATATTGCAGTGACCAAGAGAGTGTTCAACATCACAGAATTTTCCCAAATTTTTGACACTTTAAAACAGCCCCATTTTGTTTTGACGATAGCTTAACAGAACCTTGGCATTCTTTCAGCCAGCTTGCAGATGTAGCCACCTGGAATGCTTCTCAAACAGTCCTGAAGGAGTTTCCACAAGTTCTGGGCACAGGGTGGCTACCTTGGCTGCCAGCACTCCATCTCTTTAATTGTACTGTGCTTTGGGTCATCATTTTGTTGAAGAACAAATAATTTTCAGTAGGCATGACCAGACTTTTGACTGGTACTGTATGTTTTTTTTCTTGTGTTCAGGATTTAAGTCAGATTTTAATATCATCCATATAACGATCTGCTAAAACTACGTATATGAGGAAGTTAAAAAGGGGAATATAAAGAATACTGGAGCAGATATGTCTTCTGTTAAACTGTGTTTCTAAAGCAGCTTTGGGATGCTTTTTTCTTTGTTTTTTTTTTAAACATTTACCGAGATCAGTCACTTCTTTCTCTCTATCTTTGACTCTCTGCCTCTCTTCACTGAAGGGCACAACAAATAAATAATGCATCAAAAAACATTAAAAACATTAGGCAAGCTTTAAGGGCGATATATCGCTCTGTGAGAGTGGGACACACGGAGAGGGCAATTCATCAGCACATCTCAGGGAGACGGAGGAGATCAGGACATAGATCAGAGAGCAGTGCAAGGTCACAGCTGAACCCAAGCCAATATTTCAGCAACAACAGCCCGCATACATTTTAATGTTTGACTTTCAGTTTTCTAAATAGATGGTTTTGCACATGTGGTAATTTCACCTGAAAATAGGTTGGCCTAAGTAGTTCCTTACTTCTCACTATTTGTACAGGAAATGCTCAGTATTATTTTAGTTTAAGCTTTTAAAATATTTATTATACACTTGATGTATTCTTTTGCCTGGGCCGGATGAGGCTGCTTTACTTTGGCTATAAACCTCTCATTTGCTCCATCTTGAATCAGCCATGTCGCAGTCATTCTTAGACATGGTGCTAGATGGCAGCATTGAGCAACACTAATCCCAACATGATGACCTACCCAGCCCTAACCCTAACCATAAGTAACCAAACTAAATATGAGCCTTTTAACATTTTCAGTTTTTGATCGCATTCACAGATCTTTGTGGGGACCAAAACAATGGTCCCCACAACATCAAAAGAGCAGGTTTTTATTAGTGTGGGAACATTTGGTCTTCACAATGTAATATAAACACAATCCACACACACACACACACACACACACACACAC